>OV050031.1:90392733-90984096 GCA_920105625.2 Clusia tigrina
AGCCTCTGTCAGCGTCTCTGAAGGCGTCTCAGTCGCTGTCGCTGTCGATTTGGGGGTCTGCCGCCTTCTCTATGCCTATATCCACCTCTATCTGCCTCAGTCGGCGGCGCAGCCTCTGTCATCGTATCTGCAGGCGTCTCAGTCGCTGGCGCTGTCGATTGGGGGGTCTGCTGCCTTCTCTATGCCTATATCTACACCTATCTGCCTCAGTCGGCGTCGCAACCTCTGTCAGCGTCTCTGTAGACGTCTCAGTCGCTGCCGCTGTCGATTGGGGGGTCTGCTGCCTTCGCTATGCCTATATCTACCCCTATCTGCCTCAATCGGCGTCTCAGTCGGCGTCGCAGCCTCTGTTAGCGTCTCTGTAGGCGTCTCAGTCGCTGCCGCTGTCGATTGGGGGGGTGTGCTGCCTTCTCTATGCCTATATCTACCCCTATCTTGCTCAGTCGGCATCTCAGTCGGCGTCGCACCCTCTGTCAGCGTCTCTGTATTAGTCTCAGATTTTGCCGCTGTCGATTGGGGCTCTGCTGCCTTCTCTAACCTTGTCTACCTCAGTCGGCGTCTCTGTAGGCGTCTCAGTCGCTGCAGCTGTCGATTGGGGGTCTGCTGCCTTCTCTATGCCTATATCTACCCCTATCTGCCTCAGTCGGCGTCTCAGTTGGCGTCGCAGCCTCTGTCAGCGTCTCTGTAGGAGTCTCAGTCGCTGCCGCTATCGATTGGGGGGTCTGCTGCATTGTGTATGCCTATATGCCTCCCTATCTGCCTCAGTCGGCGTCTCAGTCGGCGTCGCAGCCACTGTAATCGTATCTGTAGGCGTCTCAGTCGCTGCCGATGTCGATTGTGGGGGTCTGCTACCTTCTATATGCCTATATCTACCCCTATCTGCCTCAGTCAGCGTCGCAGCCTCTGTTAGCGTCTCTGTAGGCGTCTCAGTAGCTGCCGCTGTCGATTGCGGTATCTGCTGCCTTCCCTATCCCTATATCTACACCTATCTGCCAAAGTCGGCGTCGCAGCCTCTGTCAATATTTTTGTAGGCGTCTCAGTCGCTTCCGCTGTCGATTGGGGGTGTCTGCTGCTTTCTTTATGCCTATATCTACCCTTATCTGCATCAGTCGGCGTCTCAGTCGGCGTCTTATTCGGCGTCGCAGCCTCTGTCAGCGTTTTTGTAGGCATCTCAGTCGTTGCCGCTCTCGATTGGGGGCCTGTTGCCATCTCTATGCCCCTATCCAATCCTATCTGCATCAGTCGGCATCGCAGCCTCTGTCAGCGTGTCTGTAGGCGAATTAGTCGCTGCCGCTGTAGATTGAGGGGTCTGCTGCTTTCTCTATGCCTATATCTACCCCTATCTGCCTCAGTCGGCATCGCAGCCACTCTCAGCATCTCTGTAGGCGTCTCAGTAGCTGCCGCTGTCGATTGAGGGGTCTTCTGCCTTCTCTATGCCTTTATCGACCCCTATCTGCCTCAGTCGACGTCTCAGTCGGCGTTGCAGCCACTGTCAGCGTCTCTGTAGGAGTCTCAGTCATTGCCGCTGTCGATTGGGTGTCTGCTGCCTTCTATATGCCTATATCTACCCCTATCTTGCTCAGTCTGCATCTCAGTCGGCGTTGCAGCCACTGTCAGCGTTTCTGTAGGCGTCTCAGTCGCTGCCGCTGTCGATTGGGGGTCTGCCGTCTTCTCTATGCCTATATCTACCCCTATCTCCCTCATCGGGGTCTCAGTCGGCGTCGCAGAATCTGTCAGCGTCTCTGTAGGCGTCTTAGTCGCTTCCGCTGTCGATTAGGGGGTCTGCTGCCTTCTCTATGCCTATATCTACCCCTATCTGCCTCAGTCGGCGTCGCAGCCTCTGTCAGTATCTCTGTAGGCGTCTCAGTCACTGCCGCTGTCGATTGAGGTGTTTTCTGCTTTCTCTATGCCTATATCCATCCCTATCTGCCTCAGTCGGCGTCGCAGCCACTGTCATCGTATCTGTAGGCGTCTTAGTCGCTGCCGCTGTCGGTTGGGGGGTCTGCTGCCTTCTCTATGACCATATCTACCCCTATCTGCCTCAGTCAGCGTCGCAGCCTCTGTCAGCATGTGTGTACGCATCTCAGTCACTGCCGCTGTCGATTGAGGCATTTTCTGCTTTCTCTATGCCTATATCCACCCCTATTTGCCTCAGTCGGCGTCACAGTCGGCGTCGCAGCCTCTGTCATCGTATCTGTAGGCGTCTCAGTCGCTTCCGCTGTCGATTGGGGGGTCTGCTGCCTTCCCTATGCCTATATCTACACCTATCTGCCTCAGTCGGCGTCGCAGCCACTGTCATCGTATCTGTAGGCGTCTCAGTCGCTGCCGCTGTCGATTGGAGGGTCAGCTACCTTCTCTATGCCTATATCTACCCGTATCTCCCTCATCGGCGTCGCAGCCTCTGTCAGCGTCTCTGTTAGCGTCTCAGTCGCTGTCGATTAGGGGGTCTGCTACCTTCTCTACGCCTATATCTACCACTATCTGCCTCAGTCGGTGTTGCTGCCTCTGTCAGCGTTTCAGTAGTCGTCTTAGTCGCTGCCGCTGTGGATTGGGGGATCTGCTGCCTTCTCTATGCCTATGTCTACCCCTATCTACCCCTATCTGCCTCAGTCGGCGTCTCAGTCGGCGTCGCAGCCTCTGTCAGCGTCTCTGAAGGCATCTCAGTCGCTGCCGCTTTCGATTTGCGGGTCTGCCGCCTTCTCTATGCCTATATCCACCTCTATCTGCCTCAGTCGGCGTCGCAGCCTCTGTCATCGTATCTGTGGGCGTCTCAGTCGCTACCGCTGTCGGGGGGGGGGGGGGGGTCTGCTGCTTTCTCTATGCCTATATCTACCCCTATCTTGCTCATTCGGCATCTCAGTAGGCGTCGCAGCCTCTGTCAGCATCTCTGTATTAGTCTCAGATTTTGCCGCTCTCGATTGGGGCTCTGCTGCCTTCTCTAACCCTATCTACCTCAGTCGGCGTCTCAGTCGGCGTCTCTGTAGGCGTCTCAGTCGGCGTCTCAATCGGCGTCACAGCTTCTGTCAGCGTCTCTGAAGGCGTCTCAGTTGCTGCCACTGTCGATTGGGGGGGGTCTGCAGCCTTCTCTATGCCTATATCTACCCCTATCTTGCTCAGTCTGCATCTCAGTCGGCGTCGCAGCCTCTGTCAGCGTTTCTGTAGGAGTCTCAGTCGCTGCCGCTGTCGATTGGGGGTCTGCCGTCTTCTCAATGCCTATATCCACCCCTATCTACCTCAGTCAGCGTCGCAGCCTCTATCATCGTATCTGTAGGCGTCTTAGTCGCTGCCGCTGTCGATTGGGGGGTCTGCTGCCTTCTCTATGCCCTTATCCACCCCTATCTGCATCAGTCGGCGTCGCAGCCTCTGTCAGCGTCTCTGTAGTCGTCTTAGTCGCTGCCGCTGTCGATTGATAGGTTTTCTGCTTACTCTATGCCTATATCCAGCCCTATCTGCCTCAGTCGGCATCGCAGCCACTTTCAGCATCTCTGTAGGCGTCTCAGTCACTGCCGCTGTCGATTGATAGGTTTTCTGCTTTCTCTATGCCTATATCTACCCCTATCTGCCTCAGTCGGCATCGCAGCCACTTTCAGCATCTCTGTAGGCGTCTCAGTCACTGCCGCTGTCGATTGATAGGTTTTCTGCTTTCTCTATGCCTATATCCAGCCCTATCTGCCTCAGTCAGCGTCTCAGTCGGCGTCGCAACCTCTGTCTGAGTCGTTGCCGCTGTCGATTGGAGGGTCTGCTACTTTCTCTATGCCTATATCTACACCTATTTCCCTCATCGGCGTCTCAGTCGGTGTCGCAGCCTCTGTCAGCGTCTCTGTGGGCGTCTCAGTCGCTGCCGCTGTCGCTTGAGGGGTCTGCTGCCTTCTCTATGCCTATATCTACCCCTATCTGCATCAGTCGGCGTCTCAGTCGGCGTCGCAGCCGTCACAGCCTCTGTCAGCGTCTCTGTAGGCATTTCAGTCGGCGTCGCAGCCTCTGTCAGCGTTTCTGTAGGAGTCTCAGTCGCTGCCACTGTAGATTGGGGGGTCTGCTGCCTTCTACACCTATCTGCCTCAGTCGGTGTCGCAGCCTCTGTCAGCATCTCTGAAGTAGTCTCAGTCACTGCCCCTGTCGATTGAGGGGTCTGCTGCCTTCTCTATGCCTATATCTACCCCTATCTGCCTCTGTCGGCGTCTCAGTCGGCGTCGCAGACTTTGCCAGCGTTTCTGTAGGCGTCTCAGTCGCTGCCGCTGTCGATTGGGGGGTCTGCTGCCTTCTCTATGCCTATATCTACCCCTATCTGCCTCAGTTAGCGTATCAGTAGGCGTCGCAGCCGTCACAGCCTCTGTCAGCTTCTCTGTAGGCATCTCAGTCGGCGTCGCAGCCTCTGTCAGCGTCTCTGTAGGAGTCTCAGTCGTTACCGCTGTCGATTGAGGGTTCTGCTACCTTCTCTGTGCCTATATCTACCCCTATCTGCCACAGTCGGCGTCTCAGTCGGCGCCGCAGCTTCTGTCAACGTCTCTGTAGGCGTCTCAGTCGTTGCCGCTGTCGATTAGGGGGTCTGCTACCTTCTCAATGCCTATATCTACCCCTATCTGCCTCATCGGCGTCGCAGCCTCTGTCAGCGTCTCTGTTAGCGTCTCAGTCGCTGTCGATTAGGGGGTCTGCTACCTTCTCTACGCCTATATCTACCACTATCTTGCTCAGTCGGCATCTCAGTAGGCGTCGCAGCCTCTGTCAGCATCTCTGTATTAGTCTCAGATTTTGCCGCTGTCGATTGGGGCTCTGCTGCCTTCTCTAACCCTATCTACCTCAGTCGGCGTCTCAGTCCGTGTCTCTGTAGGCGTCTCAGTCGGCGTCTCAATCGGCGTCACAGCTTCTGTCAGCGTCTCTGAAGGCGTCTCAGTAGCTGCCGCTGTCGATTGGGGGGGTCTGCTGCCTTCTCTATGCCTATATCTACCCTTATCTTGCTCAGTCGGCATCTCAGTCGGCGTCGCAGCCTCTGTCATCGTATCTGTAGGCGTCTCTGTCGCTACCGCTGTCTATTGGGGGTCTGCCGTCTTCTCTATACCTATATCTACCCCTATCTCCCTCATCGGGGTCTCAGTCGGCGTCGCAGAATCTGTCAGCGTCTCTGTAGGCGTCTCAGTCGCTTCCGCTGTCGATTGGGGGGTCTGCTGCCTTCTCTATGCCTATATCTACACCTATCTGCCTCAGTCGATGTCGCAGCCACTGTCATCGTATCTGTAGGCGTCTCAGTCGCTGCCGCTGTCGATTGGAGGGTCAGCTACCTTCTCTATGCCTATATCTACACCTATTTCCCTCATCGGCGTCTCAGTCGGTGTCGCAGACTCTGTCAGCGTCTCTGTAGGCGTCTCAGTCACTGCCGCTGTCGATTGAGGTGTTTTCTGCTTTCTCTATGCCTATATCCACCCCTATCTGCCTCAGTCGGCGTCGCAGCCTCTGTCATCGTATCTGTAGGCGTCTTAGTCGCTGCCGCTGTCGATTGGGGGGTCTGCTGCCTTCTCTATACCTTTATCGACCCCTATCTGATCTCAGTCGACGTCTCAGTCGGCGTTGCAGCCACTGTCAGCGTCTCTGTAGGAGTCTCAGTCATTGCCGCTGTCGATTGGGGGGTCTGCTACCTTCTATATGCCTATATCTACCCCTATCTGCCTCAGTCGGCGTCTCAGTCGGCGTCGCAGCCTCTGTCATCGTATCAGTAGGCGTCTCAGTCGCTGCCGCTATCTATTGGGGGGTCTGCTGCCTTCTCTATGCCTATATCTACCCCTATCTTGCTCAGTCTGCTTCTCAGTCGGCGTCGCAGCCTCTGTCAACGTTTCTGTAGGAGTCTCAGTCGCTGCCGCTGTCGATTGGGTGTCTGCCGTCTTCTCTATACCTATATCTACCCCTATCTCCCTCATCGGGGTCTCAGTCGGCGTCGCAGAATCTGTCAGCGTCTCTGTAGGCGTCTCAGTCGCTTCCGCTGTCGATTGGGGGGTCTGCTGCCTTCTCTATGCCTATATCTACACCTATCTGCCTCAGTCGATGTCGCAGCCACTGTCATCGTATCTGTAGGCGTCTCAGTCGCTGCCGCTGTCGATTGGAGGGTCAGCTACCTTCTCTATGCCTATATCTACCCCTATCTCCCTCATCGGCTTCGCAGCCTCTGTCAGCGTCTCTGTTAGCGTCTCAGTCGCTGTCGATTAGGGGGTCTGCTACCTTCTCTACGCCTATATCTACCCCTATCTGCCTCAGTCGGAGTCTCAGTCGGCGTCGCAGCCTCTGTCAGCGTCTCTGAAGGCATCTCAGTCGCTGCCGCTTTCGATTTGGGGGTCTGCCGCCTTCTCTATGCCTATATCCACCTCTATCTGCCTCAGTCGGCGTCGCAGCCTCTGTCATCGTATCTGTGGGCGTCTAAGTCGCTGCCGCTGTCGGGGGGGGGGGTCTGCTGCCTTCTCTATGCCTATATCTACCCCTATCTTGCTCAGTCGGCATCTCAGTCGGCGTCGCAGCCTCTGTCAGCGTCTCTGTATTAGTCTCAGATTTTGCCGCTGTCGATTGGGGCTCTGCTGCCTTCTCTAACCCTATCTACCTCAGTCGGCGTCTCAGTCGGCGTCTCTGTAGGTGTCTCAGTCGCTGCAGCTGTCGATTGGGGGTCTGCTGCGTTCTCTATGCCTATATCTACTCTTATCTGCCTCAGTCGGCGTCTCAGTCGGCGTCTCAATCGGCGTCACAGCTTCTGTCAGCGTCTCTGAAGGCGTCTCAGTTGCTGCCGCTGTCGATTGGGGGGGGGGGGGGGGTCTGCTGCCGTCTCTATGCCTATATCTACCCCTATCTTGCTCAGTCGGCATCTCAGTCGGCGTCGCAGCCTCTGTCAGCGTCTCTGTATTAGTCTCAGATTTTGCCGCTGTCGATTGGGGCTCTGCTGCCTTCTCTAACCCTATCTACCTCAGTCGGCGTCTCAGTCGGCGTCTCTGTAGGTGTCTCAGTCGCTGCAACTGTCGATTGGGGGTCTGCTGCCTTCTCTATGCCTATATCTACCCCTATCTGCCTCAGTCGGCGTCTCAGTTGGCGTCGCAGCCTCTGTCAGCGTCTCTGTAGGAGTCTCAGTCGCTGCCGCTATCGATTGGGGGGTCTGCTGCCTTCTCTATGCCTATATATATATCCTTATCTGCCTCAGTCGGCGTCGCAGCCTCTGTCAGCATCTCTGTAGGCGTCTCAGTCGCTGCCGCTGTCGATTGGGGGGTCTTCTGCATTGTCTATGCCTATATCCCTCCCTATCTGCCTCAGTCGGCGTCTCAGTCGGCGTCGCAGCCACTGTCATCGTATCTGTAGGCATCTCAGTCGCTGCCGATGTCGATTGGTGGGGCTGCTGCCTTCTATATGCCTATATCTACCCCTATCTGCCTCAGTCAGCGTCGCAGCCTCTGTTAGCGTCTCTGTAGGCGTCTCAGTAGCTGCCGCTGTCGATTGGGGTATCTGCTGCCTTCCCTATCCCTATATCTACACCTATCTGCCTCAGTCGGCGTCGCAGCCTCTGTCAGAATCTTTGTAGGCGTCTCAGTCGCTGCCGCTGTCGATTGGGGGTGTCTGCTGCCTTCTTTATGCCTATATCTACCCTTATCTGCATCAGTCGGCGTCTCAGTCGGCGTCTTATTCGGCGTCGCAGCCTCTGTCAGTGTTTCTGTAGGCATCTCAGTCGTTGCCGCTCTCGATTGGGGGCCTGTTGCCATCTCTATGCCCCTATCCACCCCTATCTGCATCAGTCGGCGTCGCAGCCTCTGTCAGCGTCTCTGCAGGCGTCTGATTCGCTGCCGCTGTAGATTGAGGGGTCTGCTGCTTTCTCTATGAATATATCTACCCCTATCTGCCTCAGTCGGCATCGCAGCCACTTTCAGCATCTCTGTAGGCGTCTCAGTCACTCCCGCTGTCGATTGATAGGTTTTCTGCTTTCTCTATGCCTATATCCAGCCCTATCTGCCTCAGTCAGCGTCTCAGTCGGCGTCGCAACCTCTGTCTGAGTCGTTGCCGCTGTCGATTGGAGGGTCTGCTACTTTCTCTATGCCTATATCTACACCTATCTCCTTCATCGGCGTCTCAGTCGGTGTCGCAGCCTCTGTCAGCGTCTCTGTGGGCGTCTCAGACGCTGCCGCTGTCGATTGGGAGGTCTGCTGCCTTCTCTATGCTTATATCTACCCCTATCTGCCTCAGTCGGCGTCTCAGTCGGCGTCGCAGCCGTCACAGCCTCTGTCAGCATCTCTGTAGGCATTTCAGTCGGCGTCGCAGCCTCTGTCAGCGTTTCTGCAGGAGTCTCAGTCGCTGCCACTGTAGATTGGGGGTCTGCTGCCTTCTACCCTTATCTGCCTCAGTTAGCGTCTCAGTCGGTGTCGCAGCCTCTGTCAGCGTTTCTGAAGTAGTCTCAGTCACTGCCGCTGTCGATTGAGGGGTCTGCTGCCTTCTCTATGCCTATATCTACCCCTATCTGCCTCTGTCGGCGTCTCAGTCGGCGTCGCAGCCTTTGTCAGCGTTTCTGTAGGCGTCTCAGTCGCTGCCGCTGTCGATTGGGGGGTCTGCTGCCTTCTCTATGCCTATATCTACCCCTATCTGCCTCAGTCGGCGTATCAGTAGGCGTCGCAGCCGTCGCAGCCTCTGTCAGCTTCTCTGTAGGCATCTCAGTCGGCGTCGCAGCCTCTGTCAGCGTCCCTGCAGGAGTCTCAGTCGTTACCGCTGTCGATTGAGGGTTCTGCTACCTTCTCTGTGCCTATATCTACCCATGTCTGCCACAGTCGGCGTCTCAGTCGGCGCCGCAGCCTCTGTCAACGTCTCTGTAGGCGTCTCAGTCGTTGCCGCTGTCGATTGGGGGGGTCAGCTGCCTTCTCTATGCCTATATCTACATATCTACCTCTATCTGCCTCAGCCGGCGTCTCAGTCGGCGTCTCAGTTGGCGTCGCAGCCTCTGTCAGTGTCTCTGTAGGCGTCTCAGTCGCTGCCGCTGTCGATTGGGGGGTCTACTGCCTTCTCTATGCCTATATCTGCCCCTATCTGGCTCAGTCGGCATCTCAGTCGGCATCGCAGCGTCTGTCAGCGTCTCTGTAGGAGTCTCAGTCGTTGCCGCTGTCGATTGGGGGTTTTGCTGCCTTCATTATACCTATAACTACCCCTATCTACCTCAGTCGGCGTCTCTGTAGGCGTCTCAGTCGCTGCCGCTGTCCATTGGGGGGTCTGCTGCCTTCTCTATGCCTATATCTACCCCTATCTGGCTCAGTCGGCATCTCAGTCGGCATCGCAGCCTCTGTCAGCGTCCCTGTAGGTGTCTCAGTCGTTGCCGCTGTCGATTGGGGGGGTCTGCTGCCTTCTCTATGCCTATATCTACCTATCTACCTCTATCTGCCTCAGCCGGCGTCGCAGCCTCTTTCAGGATCTCTGTAGGCGTCTCAGTAGCTGCCGCTGTTGATTGGGGGGTCTGCTGCCTTCTCTATGCCTTTATCGACCCCTATCTGCCTCAGTCGACGTCTCAGTCGGCGTCGCAGCCACTGTCAGCGTCTCTGTAGGAGTCTCAGTCATTGCCGCTGTCGATTGGGGGTCTGCTGCCTTCTATATGCCTATATCTACCCCTATCTGCCTCTGTCGGCGTCTCAGTCGGCGTCGCAGCCTCTGTCAGCGTTTTTGTGGGCGTCTCAGTCGCTGCCGCTGTCGATTGGGGGTACGCTGCCTTCCCTATGCCTATATCTGCCCCTATCTGCCTCAGTCGGCGCCTAAGTCGGCGTCGCAGCCTCTTTCAGGATCTCTGTAGGCGTCTCAGTCGCTGCCGCGGTCGATTGGGGGATCTCCTGTCTTCCCTATGCCTATATCTACCCCTATCTGTATCAGTCGGCGTCGCTGCCTCTGTCAGCGTCTTTGTGGACGTTTCAGTCGCTGCCGCTGTCGATTGAGGGGTTTTCTGCTTTCTCTATGCCTATATGCATCCCTATCTGCCTCAGTCGGCGTCACAGCCTCTGTCATCGTATCTGTAGGCGTCTCAGTCGCTGCCGCTGTCGATTGGGGGGTCTGCTGCCTTCTTTATGCCTATATCTACCCCTATCTGCCTCAGTGGGCGTCGCAGCCTCTGTTAGCTTCTCTGTAGGCGTCTGAGTCGTTGCCGCTGAATATTGGAGGGTCTGCTACCTTGTCTCTGCCTATATCTACACCTATCTCCCTCATGGGCGTCTCAGTCGGCGTCGCAGCCTCTGTCAGTGTCTCTGTGGACGTTTCAGTCGCTGCCGTTGTCGATTGGGGGTCTTCTGCCTTCTCTATGCCTATATCTACCCCTATCTGCCTCAGTCGGCGTCTCAGTCGGCGTGGCAGCCTCTGTGAGCGTCTCTGTGGGCGTCTCAGTCTCTGCCGCTGTCGATTGGGGGGATCTGCTGCCTTCTCTGTGCCTATATCTACCCCTATCTACCTCAGTCGGTGTTTCAATCGGCGTCGCAGCCTCTGTCAGCGTCTCTGAAGGCGTCTCAGTCGCTGCCGCCGTCGATTTGGGGGTCTGCCGCATTCTATATGCCTATATCCACCCCTATCTGCCTCAGTCGGTGTCGCAGCCTCTGTCAGCGTTTCTGTAGGAGTCTCAGTCGCTGCCGCTGTCGATTGGGGGTGTCTGCTACCTTCTCTATGCCTATATCCACACCTATCTGCCTCAGTCGGCGTCGCAGCCCCTGTCAGCGTCTCTGTAGACTCCTCAGTCGCTGCCGCTGTCGATTGGGGGGTCTGCTGCCTTCGCTATACCTATATCTACCCCTATCTTGCTCAGTCGGCATATCAGTCGGCGTCGCAGCCTCTGTCAGCGTCTCTGTAGGAGTCTCAGTCGGTGCCGCTGTCGATTCGGGGTTCTGCTGCCTTCTCTATACCTATATCTACCCCTATCTGCCTCAGTCGGCGTCGCAGCCTCTGTTAGCGTCTCTGAAGGCGTCTCAGTCGCTGCCGCTGTCGATTGGGGGATCTCCTGCCTTCCCTATGCCTATAGCTACCCCATCTGCCTCAGTCGGCGTCGCAGCCTCTGTCAGCGTTTCTGTAGGCGTCTCAGTCGCTGCCGCTGTCGATTGGGGGTCTGCTGCCTTCTCTATGCCTATATCTACCCCTATCTGCCTCTGTCGGCGTCTCAGTCGGCGTCGCAGCCTTTGTCAGCGTTTCTGTAGGCGTCTCAGTCGCTGCCGCTGTCGATTGGGGGTGTCTGCTACCTTCTCTATGCCTATATCCACACCTATCTGCCTCAGTCGGCGTCGCAGCCTCTGTTAGCGTGTCTGAAGGCGTCTCAGTCGCTGCCGCTGTCGATTGGGGGATCTCCTGCCTTCCCTATGCCTATATCTACCCCTATCTGCCTCAGTCGGCGTCTCAGTCGGCGTCGCAGCCTCTGTCAGCGTTTCTGTGGGCGTCTCAGTCTCTGCCGCTGTCGATTGGGGGGTCTGCTGCCTTCTCTGTGCCTATATCTACCCCTATCTGCCTCAGTCGGCGTTTCAGTCGGCGTCGCAGCCTCTGTAAGCGTCTCTGAAGGTGTCTCAGTCGCTGCCGCCGTCGCTTTGGGGGTCTGCCGCATTCTCTATGCCTATATCCACCCCTATCTGCCTCAGTCGGCGTCGCAGCCTCTGTCAGCGTTTCTGTAGGAGTCTCAGTCGCTGCCGCTGTCGATTGGGGGTGTCTGCTACCTTCTCTATGCCTATATCCACACCTATCTGCCTCAGTCGGCGTCGCAGCCTCTGTCAGCGTCTCTGTAGACTTCTCAGTCGCTGCCGCTGTCGATTGGGGGGTCTGTTGCCTTCTCTATACCTATATCTACCCCTATCTACCTCAGTCGGCGTCTCAGTCGGCGTCTCAGTCGGCGTCTCAGTCGGCGTCTGAGTCGGCGTCTCTGTAGGCGTCTCAGTCGCCACCGCCGTCGATTGCGGGTCTGGTGCCTTCTCTATGCTTATATCTACCCCTATCTACCTCAGTCGGCGTCTCAGTCGGCGTCTCTGTAGGCGTCTCAGTCGCTGCCGCTGTCCATTGGGGGTCTGCTGCCTTCTCTATGCCTATATCTACCCTTATCTGCCTCAGTCAGCGTCTCAGTCGGCGTCGCAGCCTCTGTTAGCGTTTCTGTAGGAGTCTCAGTCGCTGCCACTGTAGATTGGGGGGTCTGCTACCTTCTCTATGCCTGTATCTACCCTTATCTGCCTCAGTCAGCGTCTCAGTCGGCGTCGCAGCCTCTGTCAGCTTCTCTGAAGTAGTCTCTGTCACTGCCGCTGTCGATTGAGGGGTCTGCTGCCTTCTCTATGCCAATATCTACCCCTATCTGCCTCTGTCGGCGTCTCAGTCGGCGTCGCAGCCTTTGTCAGCGTTTCTGTAAGCGTCTCAGTCGCTGCCGCTGTCGATTGGGGGGTCTGCTGCCTTCTCTATGCCTATATCTACCCCTATCTGCCTCAGTCGGCGTCGAAGCCTCTGTCAGCATTTCTGTAGGCGTCTCAGTCGCTGCCGCCGTCGATTGCGGGTCTGGTGCCTTCTCTATGCCTATATCTACCCCTATCTGCCTCAGTCGTCGTCGCTGCCTCTGTCAGCGTCTCTGTAGGTGTCTGAGTCTCTGCCGCTGTCGATTGGGGGTGTCTGCTACTTTCTCTATGCCTATATCCACACCTATCTGCCTAAGTCGGCGTCGCAGCCTCTGTCAGCGTCTCTGTAGACGTCTCAGTCGCTGCCGCTGTGGATTGGGGGGGTCTGCTGCCTTCGCTATACCTATATCTACAACTTACTTGCTCAGTCGGCATCTCAGTCGGCGTCGCAGCCTCTGTCAGCGTCTCTGCAGGAGTCTCAGTCGTTGCAGCTGTCGATTGGGGGATCTCCTGCCTTCCCTATGCCTATAGCTACCCCTATCTGCCTCAGTCAGCGTCTCAGTCGGCGTCGCAGCCTCTTTCAGCGTCTCTATAGGCGTCTCAGTCGCTGCCGCTGTCGATTGGGGTGTCTGCTGCCTTCTCTATGCCTATATCTACCCTTATCTGCCTCAGTCGGCGTCTTAGTCGGCGTCGCAGCCGTCACAGCCTCTGTCAGCGTCTCTGAAGGCATCTCAGTCGGCGTCGCAGCCTCTGTCAGCGTTTCTGTAGGAGTCTCAGTCGCTGCCACTGTAGATTGGGGGGTCTGCTGCCTTCTCTATGCCTGTATCTACCCTTATCTGCCTCAGTCAGCGTCTCAGTCGCCGTCGCAGCCTCTGTCAGCTTCTCTGAAGTAGTCTCAGTCAATGCCGCTGTCGATTGAGGGGTCTGCTGCCTTCTCTATGCCTATATCTACCCCTATCTGCCTCTGTCGGCGTCTCAGTCGGCGTCGCAGCCTTTGTCAGCGATTCTGTAGGCGTCTCAGTCGCTGACGCTGTCGATTGGGGGGTCTGCTGCCTTCTCTATGCCTATATCTACCCCTATCTGCCTCAGTCGGCGTCGAAGCCTCTGTCAGCGTTTCTGTAGGCGTCTCAGTCGCTGCCGCCGTCGATTGCGGGTCTGGTGCCTTCTCTATGCCTATATCTACCCATATCTGCCTCAGTCGGCGTCTCAGTCGGCGTCGCAGCCGTCACAGCCTCTGTCAGCTTCTCTGTAGGCATCTCAGTCGGCGTCGCAGCCTCTTTTAGCGTCTCTGTAGGAGTCTCAGTCGTTACCGCTGTCGATTGAGGGTTCTGCTACCTTCTCTGTGCCTATATCTACCCCTATCTGCCACAGTCGGCGTCTCAGTCGGCGCCGCAGCCTCTGTCAGCGTCTCTGTAGACTTCTCAGTCGCTGCCGCTGTCGATTGGGGGGTCTGCTGCCTTCTCTATACCTATATCTACCCCTATCTACCTCAGTCGGCGTCTCAGTCGGCGTCTCAGTCGGCGTCTCTGTATACGTGTCAGTCGCTACCGCCGTCGATTGCGGGTCTGGTGCCTTCTCTATGCTTATATCTACCCCTATCTACCTCAGTCGGCGTCTCAGTCGGCGTCTCTCTAGGCGTCTCAGTCGCTGCCGCTGTCCATTGGGGGTCTGCTGCCTTCTCTATGCCTATATCTACCCCTATCTGCCTCAGTCGGCGTCGCAGCCTCTGTTAGCGTGTCTGAAGGCGTCTCAGTCGCTGCCGCTGTCGATTGGGGAATCTCCTGCCTTCCCTATGCCTATATCTACCCCTATCTGCCTCAGTCGGCGTTTCAGTCGGCGTCGCAGCCTCTGTCAGCGTCTCTGAAGGTGTCTCAGTCGCTGCCGCCGTCGCTTTGGGGGTCTGCCGCATTCTCGATGCCTATATCCACCCCTATCTGCCTCAGTCGGCGTCGCAGCCTCTGTCAGCGTTTCTGTAGGAGTCTCAGTCGCTGCCGCTGTCGATTGGGGGTGTCTGCTACCTTCTCTATGCCTATATCCACACCTATCTGCCTCAGTCGGCGTCGCAGCCTCTGTCAGCGTCTCTGTAGACTTCTCAGTCGCTGCCGCTGTCGATTGGGGGGTCTGTTGCCTTCTCTATACCTATATCTACCCCTATCTACCTCAGTCGGCGTCTCAGTCGGCGTCTCAGTCGGCGTCTCAGTCGGCGTCTGAGTCGGCGTCTCTGTAGGCGTCTCAGTCGCTACCGCCGTCGATTGCGGGTCTGGTGCCTTCTCTATGCTTATATCTACCCCTATCTACCTCAGTCGGCGTCTCAGTCGGCGTCTCTGTAGGCGTCTCAGTCGCTGCCGCTGTCCATTGGGGGTCTGCTGCCTTCTCTATGCCTATATCTACCCTTATCTGCCTCAGTCAGCGCCTCAGTCGGCGTCGCAGCCTCTGTTAGCGTTTCTGTAGGAGTCTCAGTCGCTGCCACTGTAGATTGGGGGGTCTGCTGCCTTCTCTACGCCTGTATCTACCCTTATCTGCCTCAGTCAGCGTCTCAGTCGGCGTCGCAGCCTCTGTCAGCTTCTCTGAAGTAGTCTCTGTCACTGCCGCTGTCGATTGAGGGGTCTGCTGCCTTCTCTATGCCAAAATCTACCCCTATCTGCCTCTGTCGGCGTCTCAGTCGGCGTCGCAGCCTTTGTCAGCGTTTCTGTAAGCGTCTCAGTCGCTGCCGCTGTCGATTGGGGGTTCTGCTGCCTTCTCTATGCCTATATCTACCCCTATCTGCCTCAGTCGGCGTCGAAGCCTCTGTCAGCATTTCTGTAGGCGTCTCAGTCGCTGCCGCCGTCGATTGCGGGTCTGGTGCCTTCTCTATGCCTATATCTACCCCTATCTGCCTCTGTCGGCGTCTCAGTCGGCGCCGCAGCCTCTGTCAACGTCTCTGTAGGCGTCTCAGTCGTTGCTGCTGTCGATTGGGGGGTCTGCTGCCTTCTCTATGCCTATATCTACATTTCTACCCCTATCTGCCTCAGTCGGCGTCGCAGCATCTTTCAGCATCTCTGTACGCTTCTCAGTAGCTGCCGCTGTCGATTGGGGGTCTGCTGCCTTATCTATGCCTTTATCGACCCCTATCTGCCTCAGTCGACGTCTCAGTCGGCGTCGCAGCCACTGTCAGCGTCTCTATAGGCGTCTCAGTCGCTGCCGCTGTCGATTGGGGTGTCTGCTGCCTTCTCTATGCCTATATCCACCCCTATCTGCCTCAGTCGGCGTCGCAGCCTCTGTCAGCGTTTCTGTAGGAGTCTCAGTCGCTGTCGCTGTCGATTGGGGGTGTCTGCTACTTTCTCTATGCCTATATCCACACCTATCTGAATAAGTCGGCGTCGTAGCCTCTGTCAGCGTCTCTGTAGACGTCTCAATCGCTGCCGCTGTGGATTGGGGGGTCTCTTGCCTTCGCTATACCTATATCTACCCCTTACTTGCTCAGTCGGCATCTCAGTCGGCGTCGCAGCCTCTGTCAGCGTCTCTGTAGGAGTCTCAGTCGGTGCCGCTGTCGATTGGGGTGTCTGCTGCCTTCTCTATGCCTATATCCACCCCTATCTGCCTCAGTCGGCGTCGCAGCCTCTGTCAGCGTTTCTGTAGGAGTCTCAGTCGCTGTCGCTGTCGATTGGGGGTGTCTGCTACTTTCTCTATGCCTATATCCACACCTATCTGAATAAGTCGGCGTCGTAGCCTCTGTCAGCGTCTCTGTAGACGTCTCAATCGCTGCCGCTGTGGATTGGGGGATCTCCTGCCTTCCCTATGCCTATATCTACCCCTATCTGCCTCAGTCAGCGTCTCAGTCGGCGTCGCAGCCTCTTTCAGCGTCTCTATAGGCGTCTCAGTCGCTGCCGCTGTCGATTGGGGTGTCTGCTGCCTTCTCTATGCTTATATCTACCCTTATCTGCCTCAGTCGGCGTCTTAGTCGGCGTCGCAGCCGTCACAGCCTCTGTCAGCGTCTCTGAAGGCATCTCAGTCGGCGTCGCAGCCTCTGTCAGCGTTTCTGTAGGAGTCTCAGTCGCTGCCTCTGTAGATTGGGGGGTCTGCTGCCTTCTCTATGCCTGTATCTACCCTTATCTGCGTCAGTCAGCGTTTCAGTCGCCGTCGCAGCCTCTGTCAGCTTCTCTGAAGTAGTCTCAGTCAATGCCGCTGTCGATTGAGGGGTCTGCTGCCTTCTCTATGCCTATATATACCCCTATCTGCCTCTGTCGGCGTCTCAGTCGGCGTCGCAGCCTTTGTCAGCGATTCTGTAGGCGTCTCAGTCGCTGACGCTGTCGATTGGGGGGTCTGCTGCCTTCTCTATGCCTATATCTACCCCTATCTGCCTCAGTCGGCGTCGAAGCCTCTGTCAGCGTTTCTGTAGGCATCTCAGTCGCTGCCGCTGTCGATTGGGGGGTCTGCTGCCTTCTCTATGCCTATATCCACCCCTATCTGCCTCTGTCGGCGTCTCAGTCGGCGTCGCAGCCTTTGTCAGCGATTCTGTAGGCGTCTCAGTCGCTGACGCTGTCGATTGGGGGGTCTGCTGCCTTCTCTTTGCCTATATCTACCCATATCTGCCTCAGTCGGCGTCTCAGTCGGCGTCGCAGCCGTCACAGCCTCTGTCAGCTTCTCTGTAGGCATCTCAGTCGGCGTCGCAGCCTCTTTTAGCGTCTCTGTAGGAGTCTCAGTCGTTACCGCTGTCGATTGAGGGTTCTGCTACCTTCTCTGTGCCTATATCTACCCCTATCTGCCACAGTCGGCGTCTCAGTCGGCGCCGCAGCCTCTGTCAACGTCTCTGTAGGCGTCTCAGTCGATGCCGCTGTCGATTGGGGGGGTCTGCTGCCTTCTCTATGCCTATATCTACATTTCTACCCCTATCTGCCTCAGTCGGCGTTGCAGCCTCTTTCAGCATCTTTGTAGGCATCTCAGTAGCTGCCGCTGTCGATTGGGGGTCTGCTGCCTTCTCTATGCCTTTATCGACCCCTATCTGCCTCCGTCTACGTCTCAGTCGGCGTCGCAGCCACTGTCAGCGTCTCTGTAGGAGTCTCAGTCGTTGCCGCTGTCGATTGGGGGGTCTGCTGCCTTCTCTATGCCTATATCTACCCCTATCTGCCTCAGTCGGCGTCTCTGTCAGAGTCTCTGTTGGCGTCTCAGTCGCTGCCGCTGTCGATTGGGGGGTCTGCTGCCTTCTCTGTGCCTATATCTACCCTTAACTGGGTCAGTCGGCATCTCAGTCGGCGTCGCAGCCTCTGTCAGCGTCTCTGTAGGAGTCTCAGTCGTTGCCGCTGTCGATTGGGGGTTCTGCTGCCTTCATTATACCTATATCTACCCCTATCTGCCTCAGTCGGCGTCACAGTCGGCGTCTCTGTAGGCGTCTGAGCCGTTGCCGCTGAAGATTGGGGGGTCTGCTGCCTTCGCTATACCTATATCTACCCCTATCTTGCTCAGTCGGCATCTCAGTCGGCGTCGCAGCCTCTGTCAGCGTCTCTGTAGGAGTCTCAGTCGTTGCCGCTGTCGATTGGGTGTATGCTGCCTTCCCTATGCCTATATCTATCTGCCTCAGTCGGCGTCTCAGTCGGCGTCGCAGCCTCTGTCAGCGTCTCTGTGGGCGTCTCAGTCTCTGCCGCTGTCGATTTGGGGGTCTGCTGCCTTGTCTTTGCCAAAATCTACCCCTATCTGCCTCAGTCGGCGTCTCAGTCGGCGTCGCAGCCTCTGTCAGCGTCTCTGAAGGCGTCTCAGTCGCTGCCGCTGTCGATTTGGGGGTCTGCCGCCTTCTCTATGCCTATATCCACCCCTATCTGCCTCAGTCGGCGTCGCAGCGTCTGTCAGCATTTCTGTAGGAGTCACTATTCGTTGCCGCTGTCGATTGGTGGGGGTCTGCTACCTTCTCTATGCCTATATCATCCCCTATCTGCCTCAGTCCGCGTCGCAGCCTCTGTCAGCGTCTCTGTAGACGTCTCAGTCGCTGCCGCTGTGGATTGGGGGGTCTGCTGCCTTCGCTATACCTATATCTACCCCTTACTTGCTCAGTCGGCATCTCAGTCGGCGTCGCAGCCTCTGTCAGCGTCTCTGTAGGAGTCTCAGTCGTTGCCGCTGTCGATTGGGGGATCTCCTGCCTTCCCTATGCCTATAGCTACCCCTATCTGCCTCAGTCAGCGTCTCAGTCGGCGTCGCAGCCTCTTTCAGCGTCTCTGAAGGCGTCTCAGTTGCTGCCGCTGTCGATTGGGGGGATCTGCTGCCTTCTCTGTGCCTATATCTACCCCTATCTACCTCAGTCGGTGTTTCAATCGGCGTCGCAGCCTCTGTCAGCGTCTCTGAAGGCGTCTCAGTCGCTGCCCCCGTCGATTTGGGGGTCTGCCGCCTTCTCTATGCCTATATCCACCCCTATCTGCCTCAGTCGGCGTCGCAGCGTCTGTCAGCATTTCTGTAGGAGTCACTATTCGTTGCCGCTGTCGATTGGTGGGGGTCTGCTACCTTCTCTATGCCTATATCATCCCCTATCTGCCTCAGTCCGCGTCGCAGCCTCTGTCAGCGTCTCTGTAGGAGTCTCAGTCGTTGCCGCTGTCGATTGGGGGGTCTGCTGCCTTCTCTATGCCTATATCTACCCCTATCTGCCTCAGTCGGCGTCTCTGTCAGAGTCTCTGTTGGCGTCTCAGTCGCTGCCGCTGTCGATTGGGGGGTCTGCTGCCTTCTCTGTGCCTATATCTACCCTTATCTGGGTCAGTCGGCATC
Organism: Clusia tigrina; assembly: GCA_920105625.2. Lineage (NCBI taxonomy): Eukaryota > Metazoa > Arthropoda > Insecta > Diptera > Clusiidae > Clusia > Clusia tigrina. Next base: position 90,411,783 of record OV050031.1, read on the forward strand.
TCAGTCGGCGTCGCAGCCTCTGTCAGCGTCTCTGTAGGAGTCTCAGTCGTTGCCGCTGTCGATTGGGGGTTCTGCTGCCTTCATTATACCTATATCTACCCCTATCTGCCTCAGTCGGCGTCACAGTCGGCGTCTCTGTAGGCGTCTGAGCCGTTGCCGCTGTCGATTCGGGGTTCTGCCGCCTTCTCTATACCTATATCTACCCCTATCTACCTCAGTCGGCGTCTCAGTCGGCGTCTCTGTAGGCGTCTCAGTCGCTACCGCTGTCCATTGGGGGGTCTGCTGCCTTCTCTATGCCTATATCCACCCCTATCTGCCTCAGTCGGCACCTCAGTCGGCGTCGCAGCCTCTGTCATCGTATCTGTAGGCGTCTCAGTCGCTGCCGCTGTCGATTGGGGGGTCTGCTGCCTTCTATATGCCTATATCTACGTCTATCTGCCTCAGACGGCGTCTCCGCCGGCGTCGCAGCCTCTGTTAGCGTCTCTGAAGGCGTCTCAGTCGCTGCCGCTGTCGATTGGGGGATCTCCTGCCTTCCCTATGCCTATAGCTACCCCTATCTGCCTCAGTCAGCGTTTCAGTCGGCGTCGCAGCCCCTTTCAGCGTCTCTGTAGGCGTCTCAGTCGCTGCCGCTGTCGATTGGGGGGTCTGCTGTCTTCTCTATGCCTATATGTACCCCTATCTGCCTGAGTCGGTGTCGCAGCCTCTGTCAGCGTTTCTATAGGCGTCTCAGTCGCTGCCGCTCTCGATTGGGGGGTCTGCTGCTTTCTCTATGCCTATATCTACCCATATCTGTCTCAGTCGTCGTTTCAGTCGGCGTCGCTGCCTCTGTCAGAATCTTTGTAGGCGTCTCAGTCGCTGCCGCTGTCGATTGGGGGTGTCTGCTGCCGTCTCTATGCCTATATCTACCCCTATCTGCCTCAGTTGGCGTCGCAGCCTCTGTCAGCGTTTCTGTAGGCATCTCAGTCGCTGCCGCTGTCGATTGGGTGGTCTGCTGCCTTATCTATGCCTATATCTACCCCTATCTGCCTCAGTCGGCGTCGTAGCCTCTGTCAGAAGCTTTGTAGGCGCCTCAGTCGCTGCCGCTGTCGATTAGGGGTGTCTGCTGCCTTCTTTATGCCTATATCTACCCCTATCTGCATCAGTCGGCGTCTCAGTAGGCGTCGCAGCCTCTGTCAGCGTCCCTGTAGGCGTCTCAGTCGTTGCCGCTTTCGATTGGGGGCCTGTTGCCTTCTCTATGCCTATATCCACCCCTATCTGCCTCAGTCGGCGTCGCAGCCTCTGTCAGCGTTTCTGTAGGAGCCTCAGTCGCTGCCGCTGTAGATTGGGGGGTCTACTGCCTTCTCTATGCCTACATCTACCCCTATCTGCCTTAGTCGGCGTTGCAGCCTCTGTCAGCGTTTCTGTAGGTGTCTCAGTCGTTGCCGCTGACGATTGGAGGGTCTGCTACCATCTCTATGCCTATATCTACTCCTATCTCCCTCATCGGCGTCTCAGTCGGCGTCGCAGCCTCTGTCAGCGTCTCTGTAGGCGTCTTAGTCGCTGCCACTGTTGATTGAGGGGTCTGCTGCCTTCTCTATGCCTATATCTACCCCTATATGCCTCAGTCGGCGTCGCAGCCACTTTCAGCATCTCTGTAGGCGTCTCAGTCTCAGCCACTGCCGCTGTCGATTGATAGGTTTTCTGCTTTCTCTATGCCTATATCCAGCCCTATCTGCCTCAGTCGGAGTCTCAGTCGGCGTCTCAGTCGGCGTCGCAGCCTCTGTCATCGTATCTGTAGGCGTCTCAGTCGCTGCCGCTGTCGATTGGGGGGTCTGCTGCCTTCTATATGCCTATATCTACCCCTATCTGGCTCAGTGGGCGTCGCAGCCTCTGTCAGCGTCTCTGTAGGCGTCTGAGTCGTTGCCGCTGTCGTTTGGAGGGTCTGCTACCTTCTTTATGCCTATATCTACACCTATCTCCCTCATCGGCGTCTCAGTCGGCGTCGCAGCCTCTGTCAGCGTCTCTGTGGGCGTCTCAGTCGCTGCCGCTGTCGATTGGGCGGTCTGCTGCCTTCTCTATGCCTATATCTACCCCTATCTGCCTCACTCGGCGTTGCAGCCTCTGTCAGCGTTTCTGTAGGCGTCTCAGTCGTTGCCGCCTTCGATTGCGGGTCTGGTGCCTTCTCTATGCCTATATCTACCCCTATCTCCCTCATCGGCGTCTCAGTCGGCGTCGCATCCTCTGTCAGCGTCTCTGTGGGCGTCTCAGTCGCTGCCGCTGTCGATTGGGGGGTCTGCTACCTTCTCTATGCCTATATCTACACCTATCTCCCTTATCGGCGTCTCAGTCGGCGTCGCAGCCTTTGACAGCGTTTCTGTAGGCGTCTCAGTCGCTGCCGCTGTCGTTTGGGGGTCTGCTGCCTTCTCTATGCCTATATCTACCCCTATCTGCCTCAGTCGGCGTCTCAGTCGGCGTCGCAGCCGTCACAGCCTCTGTCAGCGACTCTGTAGGCATCTCAGTCAGCGTCGCAGGCTCTGTAAGCGTCTCTGTAGGAGTCTCAGTCGCTGCTGCTGTCGATTGAGGGTTCTGCTGCTTTCTCTGTGCCTATATCTACCCCTATCTGCCACAGTCGGCGTCTCATTCGGCGTCTCTGTAGGCATCTCAGTCGCTGCCACTGTCCATTGGGATGTCTGCTGCCTTCTCTATGGCTATATCCAGCCCTATCTGCCTCAGTCGGCGTCTCAGTCGGCGTCGCAGCCTCTGTCAATGTGTCTGTAAACGTCTCAGTCGTTGCCGCTGTCGATTGGGGGCCTGTTGCCTTCTCTATGCCTATATCCATCACTATCTGCCTCAGTCGGCGTCGCAGCCTCTGTCAGCGTCTCTGTAGGAGGCTCAGTCGTTACCGCTGTCGATTGAGGGATCTGCTACCTTCTCTGTGCCTATATCTACCCCTATCTGCCACAGTCGGCGTCTCAGTCGGCGTCGCAGCCTCTGTCAACGTCTCTGTAGGCGTCTCAGTCGTTGCCGCTGTCGATTGGGGGGTCTGCTGCCTTCTGTATGCCTATATCTACCCCTATTTGGCTCAGTCGGCGTCGCAGCCTCTGTCAGCGTCTCTGTAGGAGTCTCAGTCGTTGCCGCTGTCGATTGGGGGTTTTGCTGCCTTCTTTATACCTACATCTACCCCTATCTAACTCTGTCGGCGTCTCAGTCGGCGTCTCTGAAGGCATCTCAGTCGCTGCCACTGTCCATTGGGATGTCTGCTACCTTCTCTATGCCTATATCATCCCCTATCTGCCTCAGTCGGCGTCGCAGCCTCTGTCAGCGTCTCTGTAGACGTCTCAGTCACTGCCGCTGTCGATTGGGGGATCTCCTGCCTTCCCTGTGCCTATAGCTACCCCTATCTGCCTCAGTCAGCGTCTCAGTCGGCGTCGCAGCCCCTTTCAGCGTCTCTGTAGGCGTCTCAGTCGCTGCCGGTGTCGATTGGGGGGTCTGCTGTCTTCTCTATGCCTACATCTACCCCTATCTAACTCTGTCGGCGTCTCAGTCGGCGTCTCTGTAGGCATCTCAGTCGCTGCCACTGTCCATTGGTATGTCTGCTGCCTTCTCTATGGCTATATCCACCCCTATCTGCTTTAGTCGGCGTCTCAGTCGGCGTCGCAGCCTCTGTCATCGTATCTGAAGGCGTCTCAGTCGCTGCCGCTGTCGATTGGGGGATCTCCTGCCTTCCCTATGCCTATAGCTACCCCTATCTGCCTCAGTCAGCGTTTCAGTCGGCGTCGCAGCCCCTTTCAGCGTCTCTGTAGGCGTCTCAGTCGCTGCCGTTGTCGATTGGGGGGTCTGCTGTCTTCTTTATGCCTATATGTACCCTTATCTGCTTGAGTCGGTGTCGTAGCCTCTGTCAGCGTTTCTATAGGCGTCTCAGTCGCTGCCGCTCTTGATTGGGGGGTCTGCTGCTTTCTCTATGCCTATATCTACCCATATCTGTCTCAGTCGGCGTTTCAGTCGGCGTCGCAGCCTCTGTCAGAATCTTTGTGGGCGTCTCAGTCGCTGCCGCTGTCGATTGGGGGTGTCTGCTGCCGTCTCTATGCCTATATCTACCCCTATCTGCCTCAGTTGGCGTCGCAGCCTCTGTCAGCGTTTCTGTAGGCGTCTCAGTCGCTGCCGCTGTCGATTGGGTGGTCTGCTGCCTTATCTATGCCTATATCTACCCCTATCTGCCTCAGTCGGCGTCGTAGCCTCTGTCAGAAGCTTTGTAGGCGCCTCAGTCGCTGCCGCTGTCGATTAGGGGTGTCTGCTGCCTTCTTTATGCCTATATCTACCCCTATCTGCATCAGTCGGCGTCTCAGTTGGCGTCGCAGCCTCTGTCAGCGTCTCTGTAGGCGTCTCAGTCGTTGCCGCTTTCGATTGGGGGCCTGTTGCCTTCTCTATGCCTATATCCACCCCTATATGCCTCAGTCGGCGTCGCAGCCTCTGTCAGCGTTTGTGTAGGAGCCTCAGTCGCTGCCGCTGTAGATTGGGGGGGTCTACTGCCTTCTCTGTGCCTATATCTACCCCTATCTGCCTCAGTCGGCGTTGCAGCCTCTGTCAGCGTTTCTGTAGGCGTCTCAGTCGTTGCCGCTGACGATTGGAGGGTCTGCTACCATCTCTATGCCTATATCTACTCCTATCTCCCTCATCGGCGTCTCAGTCGGCGTCGCAGCCTCTGTCAGCGTCTCTGTAGGCGTCTTAGTCGCTGCCACTGTTGATTGAGGGGTCTGCTGCCTTCTCTATGCCTATATCTACCCCTATATGCCTCAGTCGGCGTCGCAGCCACTTTCAGCATCTCTGTAGGCGTCTCAGTCTCAGCCACTGCCGCTGTCGATTGATTGGTTTTCTGCTTTCTCTATGCCTATATCCAGCCCTATCTGCCTCAGTCGGCGTCTCAGTCGGCGTCGCAGCCGTCACAGCCTCTGTCAGCGTCTCTGTAGGAGTCTCAGTCGCTGCTGCTATCGATTGAGGGTTCTGCTGCTTTCTCTGTGCCTATATCTACCCCTATCTGCCACAGTCGGCGTCTCATTCGGCGTCTCTGTAGGCATCTCAGTCGCTGCCACTGTCCATTGGGATGTCTGCTGCCTTCTCTATGGCTATATCCAGCCCTATCTGCCTCAGTCGGCGTCTCAGTCGGCGTCGCAGCCTCTGTCAATGTGTCTGTAAACGTCTCAGTCGTTGCCGCTGTCGATTGGGGGCCTGTTGCCTTCTCTATGCCTATATTCACCACTATCTGCCTCAGTCGGCGTCGCAGCCTCTGTCAGCGTCTCTGTAGGAGGCTCAATCGTTACCGCTGTCGATTGAGGGTTCTGCTACCTTCTCTGTGCCTATATCTACCCCAATCTGCCACAGTCGGCGTCTCAGTCGGCGTCGCAGCCTCTGTCAACGTCTCTGTAGGCGTCTCAGTCGTTGTCGCTGTCGATTGGGGGGTCTGCTGCCTTCTCTATGCCTATATCTACCCCTATCTGGCTCAGTCGGCGTCGCAGCCTCTGTCAGCGCCTCTGTAGGAGTCTCAGTCGTTGCCGCTGTCGATTGAAGGTTTTGCTGCCTTCTCTATACCTACATCTACCCCTATCTAACTCTGTCGGCGTCTCAGTCGGCGTCTCTGTAGGCATCTCAGTCGCTGCCACTGTCCATTGGGATGTCTGCTGCCTTCTCTATGGCTATATCCACCCCTATCTGTTTTAGTCGGCGTCTCAGTCGGCGTCGCAGCCTCTGTCATCGTATCTGTAGGCGTCTCAGTCGCTGCCGCTGTAGATTGGTGGGGGTCTGCTACCTTCTGTATGCCTATATCATCCCCTATCTGCCTCAGTCGGCGTCGCAGCCTCTGTCAGCGTCTCTGTAGACGTCTCAGTCGCTGCCGCTGTCGATTGGGGGGTCTGCTGCCTTCGCTATACCTATATCTACCCCTATCTTGCTCAGTCGGCATCTCAGTCGGCGTCGCAGCCTCTGTCAGCGTCTCTGTAGGAGTCTCAGTCGTTGCCGCTGTCGATTCGGGGTTCTGCTGCCTTCTCTATACCTATATCTACCCCTATCTACCTCAGTCGGCGTCTCAGTCGGCGTCTCTGTAGGCGTCTCAGTCGCTACCGCTGTCCATTGGGGGGTCTGCTGCCTTCTCTATGCCTATATCCACCCCTATCTGCTTCAGTCGGCACCTCAGTCGGCGTCGCAGCCTCTGTCATCGTATCTATAGGCGTCTCAGTCGCTGCAGCTGTCGATTGGGGGCCTTCTATATGCCTATATCTACGCCTATCTGCCTCAGTCGGCGTCTCCGTCGGCTTCGCAGCCTCTGTCAGCGTCTCTGTAGACGTCTCAGTCGCTGCCGCTGTCGATTGGGGGGTCTGCTGCCTTCGCTATACCTATATCTACCCCTATCTTGCTCAGTCGGCATCTCAGTTGGCGTCGCAGCCTCTGTCAGCGTCTCTGTAGGAGTCTCAGTCGTTGCCGCTGTCGATTCGGGGTTCTGCTGCCTTCTCTATACCTATATCTACCCCTATCTACCTCAGTCGGTGTCTCAGTCGGCGTCTCTGTAGGCGTCTCAGTCGCTACCGCTGTCCATTGAGGGGTCTGCTGCCTTCTCTATGCCTATATCCACCCCTATCTGCTTCAGTCGGCACCTCAGTCGGTGTCGCAGCCTCTGTCAGCGTTTCTATAGGCGTCTCAGTCGCTGCCGCTCTCGATTGGGGGGTCTGCTGCTTTCTCTATGCCTATATCTACCCATATCTGTCTCAGTCCGCGTTTCAGTCGGCGTCGCAGCCTCTGTCAGAATCTTTGTAGGCGTCTAAGTCGCTGCCGCTGTCGATTGGGGGTGTCTGCTGCCGTCTCTATTTCTATATCTACCCCTATCTGCCTCAGTTGGCGTCGCAGCCTCTGTCAGCGTTTCTGTAGGCGTCTCAGTCGCTGCCGCTGTCGATTGGGTGGTCTGCTGCCTTATCTATGCCTATATCTACCCCTATCTGCCTCAGTCGGCGTCGTAGCCTCTGTCAGAAGCTTTGTAGGCGCCTCAGTCGCTGCCGCTGTCGATTAGGGGTGTCTGCTGCCTTCTTTATGCCTATATCTACCCCTATCTGCATCAGTCGGCGTCTCAGTCGGCGTCGCAGCCTCTGTCAGCGTCTCTGTAGGCGTCTCAGTAGTTGCCGCTTTCGATTGGGGGCCTGTTGCCTTCTCTATGCCTATATCCACCCCTATCTGCCTCAGTCGGCGTCGCAGCCTCTGTCAGCGTTTCTGTAGGAGCCTCAGTCGCTGCCGCTGTAGATTGGGGGGTCTACTGCCTTCTCTATGCCTATATCTATCCCTATCTGCCTCAGTCGGCGTTGCAGCCTCTGTCAACGTCTCTGTAGGCGTCTCAGTCGTTGCCGCTGTCGATTGGGGGGTCTGCTGCCTTCTCTATGCCTATATCCACCCCTATCTGCCTCAGTCGACGTCTCAGTCGGCGTCGCAGCCTCTGTAAACGTCTCTGTAGGCTTGTGAGCCGCTGCCGCTGTCGATTGGGTGGTCTGCTGCATTCTCTGTGCCTATATCTCCCTCATCGGCGTCTCAGTCGGCGGCGCAGCCGCTGTCAGCGTCTCTGTAGGCGTCTTAGTCGCTGCCGCTGTCGATTGAGGCGTCTGCTGATTTCTCTATGCCTATATCTACCCCTATATGCCTCAGTCGGCGTCGCAGCCACTTTCAGCATCTCTGTAGGCGTCTCAGTCACTGCCGCTGTCGATTGTGGGTATGCTGCTTTCTCTAAGCCTATATCTACCCCTATCTTGCTCAGTCGGCATCTCAGTCGGCGTCGCAGCCTCTGCCGGCCTCTCTATAGAAGTCTCAGTCGTTGCCGCTGTCGATTGGGGGTTCTGCTGCCTTCTCTATACCTATATCTACCCCAATCTACCTCAGTCGGCGTCTCAGTCGGCGTCTCAGTCGGCGTCTCAGTCGGCGTCTCAGTCGGCGTCTCAGTCGGCGTCTCTGTAGGCGTCTCAGTCGCTGCCGCTATCCATTGGGGGGTCTGCTGCCTTCTCTATGCCTATGTCCACCCCTATCTGCCTCAGTCGGCGTCGCAGCCTCTGTCATCGTATCTGTAGGCGTCTCAATAGCTGCCGCTGTCGATTGGGGGGTCTGCTGCCTTCTATATGCCCATTTCTACGCCTACCTGCCTCAGTCGGCGTCTCAGTCGGCGTCGCAGTTTCTGTTAGCGTCTCTGAAGGCGTCTCAGTCGCTGCCGCTGTCGATTGGGGGATCTCCTGCCTTCCCTATGCCTCTAGCTACCCCTATCTGCCTCAGTCAGCGTCTCAGTCGGTGTCGCAGCCTCTTTCAGCGTCTCTGAAGGCGTCTTAGTCGCTGCCGCTCTCGATTGGAGGCCTGTTGCCTTCTCTATGCCTATATCCACCCCTATCTGCCTCAGTCGGCGTCGCAGCCTCTGTCAGCGTTTCTGTAGGAGTCTCAGTCGTTGCTGCTGTCGATTGAGGGTTTTGCTGCTTTCTCTGTGCCTATATCTACCCCTATCTTGCTCAGCCGGCATCTCAGTCGGCGTCGCAACCTTTGTCAGCGTCTCTGTAGACGTCTCAGTCGCTGCCGCTGTCGATTGGGGGGTCTGCTGCCTTCGCTATGCCTATATCTACCCCTATCGTGCTCAGCCGGCATCTCAGTCGGCGTCGCAGCCTCTGTCAGCCTCTCTGTAGGAGTCTCAGTCGTTGCCGCTGTCGATTGGTGGTTCTGCTGCCTTCTCTATACCTATATCTACCCCAATCTACCTCAGTCGGCGTCTCAGTCGGCGTCTCAGTCGGCGTCCATTGGGGCGTCTGCTGCCTTCTCTATGCCTATATCCAACTCTATCTGCATCAGTCGGCGTCTCAGTCGGCGTCGCAGCCTCTGGCATCGTATCTGTAGGCGTCTCAGTCGCTGCCGCTGTCGATTGGGGGGTCTGCTGCCTTCTATATGACCATTTCTACGCCTATTTGCCTCAGTCGGCGTCTCAGTCGGCGTCGCAGCCTCTGTTAGCGTCTCTGAAGGCGTCTCAGTCGCTGCCGCTGTCGATTGGGGGATCTCCTACCTTCCCTATGCCTCTAGCTACCCCTATCTGCCTCAGTCAGCGTCTCAGTCGGCGTCGCAGCCTCTTTCAGCGTCTCTGAAGGCGTCTCAGTCGCTGCCGCTCTCGATGGGGGGGTCTGCTGCCTTCTCTATACCTATATCTACCCCTATCTGCCCCAGTCGGCGTCTCAGTCGGCGTCGCAGCCTTTGTCAGCATTTCTGTAGGCGTCTCAGTCGCTGCCGCTGTCGATTGCGGGTCTGGTGCCTTCTCTGTGCCTATATCTACCCCTATCTGCCTCAGTCGGCGTCTCAGTCGTTGCCGCTGTCCATTGGGATCCTGTTGCCTTCTCTATGCCTATATCCACCCCTATCTGTCTCAGCCGGCGTCGCAGCCTCTGTCAGCGTCTCTGTAGGGGGCTCAGTCGTTTCCGCTGTCGACTGAGGGTTCTGCTACCTTCTCTGTGCCTATATCTACCCCTATCTGCCTCAGTCGGTGTCGCAGCCTCTTTAAGCATCTCTGTAGGCTTCTCAGTAGCTGCCGCTGTCGATTGGGGGGTCTGCTGCCTTCTCTGTGCCTTTATCGACCCCTATCTGCCTCAGTCGACGTCTCACTCGGCGACGCAGCCACTGTCAGCGTCTCTGTATGAGTCTTAGTCGTTTCCGCTGTCGATTGGGGGTCTGCTGCCTTCTCTATGCCTATATCTACCCCTATCTGCCTCAGTCGGCGTCTCAGTCGGCGTCGCAGCCTCTGTCAGCGTCTCATTGGGCGTCTCAGTCGCTGCCGCTGTCGATTGGGGGGTATGCTGCCTTCCCTATGCCTATATCTACTCCTATCTGCCTCAGTCGGCGTCTCAGTCGGCGTCGCAGCCTCTGTCAGCGTCTCTGTGGGCGTCTCAGTCGATGCCGCTGTCGATTGAGGGGTCTGCTGCCTTCTATGTGCCTATATCTAGCCCTATCTGCCTCAGTCGGCGTCTCAGTTGGCGTCGCAGCCTCTGTCAGTGTCTCTGTAGGCGTCTCCGTCGCTGCCGCTGTCGATTGGGGGGTCTGCTGCCTTCTCTATGCCTATATCTACCCCTATCTGGCTCAGTTGGCATCTCAGTCGGCGTCGCAGCCTCTGTCCGCGTCTCTGTAGGAGTCTCAGTCGTTGCCGCTGTCCATTGGGGGTTCTGCTGCCTTCTCTATACCTATATCTACCCCTATCTACCTCAGTCGGCGTCTCAGTCGGCGTCTCTGTAGGCGTCTCAGTCGCTGCCGCTGTCCATTGGGGGGCTGCTGCCTTCTCTATGGCTATATCCACCCCTATCTGCTTCTGTCGGAGTCTCAGTCAGCGTCGCAGCCTCTGTCATCGTATCTGTAGGAGTCTCAGTCGCTGCCGCTGTCGATTGGGGGGTCTGCTGCCTTCTATATGCCTACATCTACCCCTATCTGCCTCTGTCGGCGTCTCAGTCGGCGTCGCAGCCTCTTTCAGCGTCTCTGAAGGCGTCGCAGTCGCTGCCGCTGTCGATTGGGGGTCTGCTGCCTTCTCTATGTTTATATGCACCCCTATCTGCCTCAGTCGGTGTCGCAGCCTCTGTCAGCGTTTCTATAGGCGTCTCAGTCGCTGCCGCTGTCGATTGGGGTGTCTGCTGCCTTCTCTATGCCTATATCTACCCCTATCTGCCTCAGTCGGCGTCTCAGTCGGCGTCGCAGCCTCTGTCAGCGTCTCTGTAGGCGTCTCAGTCGCTGCCGCTGTCGATTGGGGGGTCTGCTGCCTTCTCTATGCCTATATCTACTCCTATCTCCCTCATCGGCGTCTCAGTCGGCGTCGCAGCCTCTGTCAGCGTCTCTGTAGGCGTCTTAGTCGCTGCCGCTGTCGATTGAGGGGTCTGCTGCCTTATCTATGCCTATATCTACCCCTATCAACGTCAGTCGGCGTCGCAGCCACTTTCAGCATCTCTGTAGGCGTCTCAGTCAGTGCCGCTGTCTGCTGCCTTCTCTGTGCCTATATCTAGCCCTATCTACCTCAGTCGGCGTCGCAGCCTCTGGCAGTGTCTCTGTAGGCGTCTCAGTCGCTGCCGCTGTCGATTGGGGGTGTCTGCTGCCTTCTCTATGCCTATATCTACCCCTATCTGGCTCAGTCGGCATCTCAGTCGGCGTCGCAGCCTCTGTCCGCGTCTCTGTAGGAGTCTCAGTCGTTGCCGCTGTCGATTGGGGGTTCTGCTGCCTTCTCTATATCTATATCTACCCCTATCTACCTTAGTCGGCGTCTCAGTCGGCGTCTCTGTAGGCGTCTCAGTCGCTGCCACTGTCCATTGGGGGGTATGCTTCCTTCTCTATGGCTATATCCACCCCTATCTGCTTCAGTCGGAGTCTCAGTCGGCGTCGCAGCCTCTGTCATCGTATCTGTAGGCGTCTCAGTCACTGCCGCTGTCGATTGGGGGTCTGCTGCCTTCTATATGCCTACATCTACCCCTATCTGCCTCAGTCGGCGTTTCAGTCGGCGTCGCAGCCTCTGTTACCGTCTCTGTAGGCGTCTAATTTGCTGCCGCTGTCGATTGGGGGATCTCCTGCCTTCCCTATGCCAATATCTACCCCTATCTGCCTCAGTTGGCGTCTCAGTCGGCGTCGCAGTCTCTTTCAGCGTCTCTGAAGGCGTCTCAGTCGTGTTGGGGTATTGTCCTTGTTTGACGGGGGACGTCCTTCTGCTGTGCGCATGTGGCTGAAAACCCTAAATCACTCTTTGGAAAAATCACTACATTACACTTTTAGTTTTTAAATCACAAAACTTTTATTTCTTAGAATACTAACTCTTATATACTATTTACAATTCACAATTACAATACAAAAACTGACCTTTCTGGTGTTCCAGTTCCGCACCTGTTAATTGGAGTCAGTTGGTGAAGCCAACTGACCTACGCCATTCTGAAATTTTGATGGTGCATTCTAACTTTCAATGCCTTTTAGTGGCACGACTGCAAAACTGTAGCACCCTAAAAGTTTACATAATAAATATTACATAGGTAATATTGATTCTAAATACTCGCATCCTAAAAATATGTGCTTTCTTAAGTAACTTTAACACATGCTAATCACACAAAAAGTGTGGCATCTGTTAGGAGTCGATGATGTGAGACACTACGCGCAGGCAGCTTGATTCTAACTCACAACATCCCTCCCCTCTTTCTGAAAGAAGTTAGTGCAACTAACTTCTAATGAATCTTTACAATATTTTTCTCTTTTCTGCACTTTAAACAATCTGTGCATTTTCTTAAACCTATAGTACATATGTATAGTTTTTACTTTTTTCAAATTCGCCTTATTTGGGTTCAATTGTTGTATTCTTTTCTTTTTACTTTTGTGTTCTTTTCTTTTTCTCTTTTGTTTTATTTTGTTCCTTTATTTCTATCTTTTTTTTCTTCTTTTTTTTCCTTTTGTTTTATTTTGTTCTTTTATTTCTATCTTTTTTTTTTAGTTATATTCCCCCTTTTATATTTGTTCTTTCATCGACTCTTTTCTCACTGGCGTATATACAAACAAAATTACAAACTAATTACATATTTAGCTACGCTTCTTCGTCCGTCCTGCGAGAGTGAAGTCCCTCGATGAACTCTGCATACCCCTCCCTTCTTTCTGGATTGGTACGTACAAAGATGTTATAGGTTGGCGATCTGGTTTGCCATTAAAACTTTGCTTTTAGTGGCCTTCTTCTTTCCATTTATATAGTGTGCCCCACGGCTGTAAGTGGTACTGCCTCTGCTTATAGTATTCAACTTGTAAAAAACATTTGGAATTCATGAGAGATTACAATACACCTTCTTCCTTTGCAGCAATGCGTTTTATGGTGGAAGTGTTTCTCTTGAGCTTCCTCATAATGGTATTTGATATCGTTTGGCTTTGATGTGGAGACAATCGGTATTTTTCTGAGATACACGTTTAATGATGTAATTTGTGTACTCTGGTCGGTTACCAGTCTCTGTGTCCTCTTGTATTAAATCATATGTAAATCACATTTCATATGCTCATACCCTAGATTGGACATATAATTCAATGAAGCAATTAACTTCCGTGAGCCAAATCTCTTCTGCTTATTATATCTGGTGGTGGTTTCAGTCACCCACCTTAAGCTTTTACCCATCTTCAACTTATCCAAAATCGATTCTGTGGAGATTGCGATACACTGGGTGGACATTGTACTATAAAATTGTCCAGTTCAAAATATGACTCCGCAAGGAAACTTGCTTATATTTCGTTACTTGTCACAACGCGTTCAAATGCTGCGGCCATATGCCGTTTCGCAAAATTAAAATTACATCCGTCGCCATTCATCCCCAATCTAATATGTTGGCATCCTTGGGGTCACAAACTTTAGATAACTGCCAAAAATCCCTGTTTTTCAAAAACGCATCTTTCCGAATACTACGTTGGTCTTTTAGTCCGCACCGTCTTCCGATATCCGCTGTTCCCGGAACTTCCTGCTTCGCTTCAGATCATCACAGCTATATAGAGAACACCTATAATAATTTTCTTAATTTCCTAGTATACATTTTAGTTTGATATTTCTTCTATGTTTAATTTTTGTCGAACATTTCATAAGTCAATTTAATAAATGAATTTCAAAATTATATAATATTTAAATAAATACACTATATGTACTATATATACTCTTGGGTAAAATCATACTAAATTTTCCAATTTAGTAAGATTTTTTTTTTTTTATTATAACACTTATTTCAATATAAAGTTAGATTTTGAATAATTAATTATTATCTAAACTACCTTTAATTTTAATCTGAACTTTTACACAGATTATAATTTTTTTAATCTTTAACTTTTCTTAAACATACGCTATTCCTGAATATATAAACAAAAAAAACAAAATTTCTACAACATGCTTTTTCTATAATTGAATGCTATATCATTCAATTTGCGTCCACTCGTCTTTTCCCCAAACATTCTTGGATTCGCTACCGTATCCTAGAGGAAAAGAGGACCGGACTATGTGTTTTCATAGCCATATAGGGCAATAGCGAGTTATCACTCATTTCAGTTTTGAACCAATTCATTGGTCCTCCGACTAAACCAGATTATATAAAATAATCCCGTTTGTGTCAAAACTTTGTCCATTGCATGACTATATCTTTCATTGCATACAATCACTTTTTATTTAAATTTACTTCTAGCCTGATATGTATATATCCATTAACGATTCTATTTTCCATCCTGTAATTAGCTCGTATATGGCTACATACATACATTCGAGGCGCTTTAAATTACCTAGAATTAATTGCTAACGTTATTTTCCCCAATTAACTATACATTTTTTTTTTTATATCACAACATATACATTTATTCAAATTTCCTTACGCTAATTTCCTAATCAATAAACAGTTAAAACCTATGTATATCTACATATAGCCTGCTGCAGTATCTGCAAATTCCCAATTCCTAATCATATGTCCCTACATACTTACTTATATGGCCATACCCATTCCTATAACTAGAATACTTACTTTTTTTTCTAAATATACATTCGTACTTTCATTCTTTATCCCATACACATATGTATATACACATATATACTTACTTCACCAGCAGTTCCGTTGCTTGGCGTTAACGCTCAAGCGTCAAAATTCAGTGCATACACCGCCGTATGTATGTACGTACATATTCGAAGTTTTATATTACTTACCCACGACTGTCTTACTATTTTATTTTATTTTTTAAATACGTGCAATGAATCCGTTTATTATTATTTAATACGTAAAACAAAAAATATTTTTCTCTACTGTCTTCGTTCGGCAATAGTGCTTAATAAGCCGATTTTCATTACGTCAATTTTACTTGCCCGAGCTTAAGCGGCACACTTCTACTGGCCTTGACTTTGAAAATCGGCGCTGTGTGTGTTATTTGATACACACACGTACGTGTTTATGTTGTTATTCTTGCGTTTACACTTGTAAAACACTGTTAACACATGTCTTTAGTTGTGTGGTCTAACGTGGAATAATTTCAACAAATTATTATGTAGCTTTTTATTTTTGCCCATAACCGCTTCGACAGTTGTAACTGGGCTTCGGATCTCCGCTACCACATACGGACCTATCCACACAGGTGAGAATTTGTTTCTCCTAGCCTGATTCTTCATGAGTACTTGATCACCCTAAAAACGACTGGGTTTAATACCTTGTTATAGGCCTCCCTGGCTACTCTTTTAGCACAATCCTGGTTTTCTCTGACCAATTCGTGCGCTCGCTGTAACTGATACTTTTGCACTATATTCGGATCGTCAGCATTGTAAACAGGTGCACATTTGTGCTTCAAATTTGCTGGCATGTTAAAATCAAACCCGTAGAGCGTCCTGAACGGGGTTTGCTTCGTTGATACATGTACCGTATTATTGTGTACATGTATTGCAGTGGTCAACCATTGATCCCAATTTGAGCCGTCCTCTTTTGCAAAACTGCGCAAGTACTCAGCCAGAGGTCGATGACTACGTTCCAATGAGCCATTCGCCTGTGGATGATATGGTGTTATGTGCAACTTCTTGATTCCCAGCATTTTACACGTTTCTGAGAATAGTTTCGATACGAAATTTTAACCATTGTCGGTTATCAAAACCTTAGGTATGTTGTATCGTGCTATAATTACATCAAAGAATGCTTTGGCTACCGTACCAGCTTCAGCATCGGGTATAGCCACGCACGCCATATACTTTGAGAAATCATCTTGGAAAGTCAATATGTACTTGTTTCCCGAAACTGTCTCAGGTAAAATACCTACAATATCCATATGAACCTTATCAAATGGTTGTTTTGGTGTGTCAGTTAACACCATTGGCATCTTTGTTAGCCTTAAACTTTTGTTGGCCTGGCACTTTGGACAACTCTTTATATATTTTTTAATGTCTTTGAGCATACCTTTCCATCCGTATACTCGCCTAATTCTGTCATGGGTTTTCCAAAATCCTTGGTGTCCACCTAGAGGTGAATCATGGAAACCCTTTAACACAGCCTGGATATCCTGTATATCCTCCAGCCATTCCACACTACTGGCTGCTTGTTCACTAGCAGCGTCACCCGTATTGCTAACTTTTCTTGTTGCATCCATTTTATCCCCTTGAATTCTCTCGGCCTTCTCCTTATCTGACCGTGCTTTGGCCCTCGTTTGCACCACTGATACCTTCTGTGCCTGCGGTACTCTGCTGAGTGCATCCGCATTCAGATTCTTTTACCCAGTGATGGTGGTGATCAGTATATATTTTAAATGGGCGTCCTAGCACTATGGCTAGAAATTCCTTTTCTATTGTGGAGTATCTCTTCTCCGTGTCGCTAAGCGCTCTGCTTGCGAATGCTATTGGTCGGTCATTACCGACTTCCCCTTGTGACAATACTGCCCCTAATGCTTCATTGCTACCAACAAAAAAGGTTGCTCAAAAATTGGTGGCGAGCTAATTATTTCCTTTAGCCTCTCGAATGCTTGCTGACATCTCTCTGTCCATTCGAACTTTGGTTCTTTACGTAGCAACTTATTAATTGGCAACGCAATTCGGCTAGTCCTTCCACGAACTTTCTATAATAGTTCACTAGTCCTAGGAATGCTTGCACTTCCTTTCGATTTCTTGGAACCGCTAAATTTTTAACGCATGCCACCTCCTGCGGGTCAGGCACTGCTCCTGCCTCTGAGCAATGATGACGTAAATAAACCACCTCTCTTCGCAAAAATTGAGACTTCTCCGTGTTCAATTTCAAATTGTGTTCTCGTAATTTATGGAGCACTTTGCACAAGCGTTGCGAATGCTGCTGCATGTTATTCCCATAATTTACAATATCATCGAGATACACAAAACAATCTAACCCTTGTAAGCCTGTTAGCACATGGTTCATTAGCCGTTGGAAGGTAGCCGGTGCTCCTGTTAATCCAAACGGCATTCTATTAAACTCATAATGCCCTAAACCGGTGCTGAACGCGGTTTTCTGCTTATCTTTGGTATCCACCAGAACTTGGTGGTAGCCACTCGCTAAATCAAGTGTAGAAAAATATCTACTATGCCCCAATTGATCCAGAATTTCCTCTATCCTTGGAATTGGGAACACTTGCTTGATAGTGGCGTCGTTCAATTTCGTAAAATCGACGACCATTCTCCACTTCTTCTGACCCTGAGCACCTCCCTTCTTTGGCACCAAAATTATTGGTGAATTCAAGGCGAGATACTCGGTGAAATTATGTTATCCTTTAACATTCCTTCCACTTGCCTATTTACCTCATCTTTGTGAGCTTTCGGCAATCTGTACTGTTTCTGGTTAATTGGTGCTTGATCCACTCTAGTAGGTATTTCATGCTCTACCTCTGGTGTATATGTCAACTGGGCTGCTTCCAGCAAAAATATGTCATGGAATGACGCACAAATGGCTTCTATTGATGCCTTCTCTTCTGAATTTACGCTTGGGTCTAACTTCAGTGATTTTAGCACTCTCTCCATTATTTTTCTTATATCAACTTGTTTAATCTGATTTATCGATCTATAATTCGGTTCCTTAAAATTATCATAACTAGTGAACTTAGGCCTAAAATCCTCATCCATCAGGTAGTCCTTTTCCGATGCGTTGAGTACGCAAGCGTACACCTTACCCTTGTCAACGTGCGTTATGGTCTCCCCCATATATACGCCCTCCGCTAGCTGCTGCTTGTGTAAAACAACTGTCCTAAGTTTCATATTTACATGCATAGTAACTACTCTGGTTGACCTTGCATTTACTACCTCCCTACTATTCTTAACCTTACTCACGGTTCCTTCCTGCCATGACTTTAATGGAAAAGTAAGGATTCTATGCTTATTGTTATCATAGAATGATAACTGCTTGTCGAGCGCATCCAGTATGGTGCGTCCCCAAAGATTATCGCGGCCAATTATCCCATCAGCCGGGATACCTTTCCTATCCACTTCCACTGCGTGCACTCTAAAACTTATACCCTTAACTCCACTGTGCCCTATTCTGAGCGACCCCAGTGTCCTAATGCACCCTCCAAATGCTCCGTTAAGCGTTCTTAAGTCCATTTCATTAATGTCTAGACACTTACGTAAAACACTAGATTTTACGAGGCTAGTGTCCGCCCCTGAATCTACTAATAGCACTAGCTTTCCACTCACCGCCTCCTCGCAGGGCATCTCGATGAAGGCATCACCTATCCTGCTCATAGCGAAGCAACCTCCTTTTGTTCCCAATATGGACGTGCATCCATTACCCTAACTCTTCGTGATACTGGAGAGCCTCCTGCTCCTCCTTCTCCTGGACTGTAGTTCCTACATTACTAGTCCCACGTACTTCCGGCCTTATTATTACTTCCTTTATTTTGGCTTTCCAGTCTATTGGCCTCGACTGGGCCGCTGGAAGTTTCCCTGGTTCCTTTGTTGGGATTGTCTATCCCTGCATTCCGCTGCCCGATGTCCCATCTGTCCACATGAGAAGCATCTTAACCCCTGTTTGGTGTTGTGTATCCTTTGTTCACTTCTGGAATCCCAGTTTGGTCGCTGCTGACAACTCCCAGTTTTGAAAGGATTTCTTCCTTGGTTAACGCGGGGACTACTGAAATTACCCCTGCTGTCCCTCAAGGTTGGAACCGGGCGACTCGTAGCTGGCTGCCTTCTACTTTGATCCCATTTTGTGTCTACTTGGCACCGTCTACTACCCTCATGACCGTAAGTTTGGCACTCCAAATAGTAGGGCGTGTTTTTGCGTGTAATGCATTCATCCCTTGTATGCCCTGGCTTATGACAGAATGAGCAAATGGGTTTCCTCGGCTGGAACCTCTCAACCAAGAATTCTTGGTCTCTTTGTTGCGGAAATTGGCCCATCAATCTACCGACTCCACATCTGTTTTGCTGCTGTACTGTTCCTACCTCTGCTGGAGCATTCGTCCAGCAGATTCCACCTGTTGTCGTTCGTTCTTGTATTGCTGCTTCAGCTAAAGAGACCACTTCCACCAACTCTGCCATACTCCTCGGCGTGAGAGTAAGAGTATAATTAGCTAAATCCCTATTTATCAGGCCTGCCTTGAACACAGAAATCATAGTCCGTTCTACTTGAGCCTTGTATGCTGCAACATTTTCTGGAAACTGCCTGTTGGCTTCCGTCTCAGCAGCGCTCCCCAGAGACTGGAGCCTTCGTCCCCAGGCTCTCAATTGCTCCCCCGGTGTCTGAGTTGATTCCTGAATTTCCCGAACGAGATAGTCATATGACTTTTGTTTTAAATACGTCCTATCCAAAAGTACATATAATTCTGCCAGGGTGCTCACTGAGCTATGCACCAGTAAATCAGTCGCATCACCTGTGGTTCTTTGCCTAATACACTTTATTAAGTCTTCCCCGTCCGCTTCCGGAACACTCTGTTGCGCTAGCTCACAACCTTCTTTGAAGCGCCGGATCTCAGTTCTCAGGTCATACAACTCGACTCCTGACAACATGGGCACCAACTTCTCCACCGCATGAGCAACTTGCAGAATGCCCATTTTATTCCTTTGTGTTTTCTCAATTGCTGGTAAAACCTTAGCTTTATTAATCTCTTTGGGAGTTTCCAAATTCTCTTCTCTCGGATGTGAGAGGTAATTGGCCAGTGACGGACTCAAACTAATTAGTCTTCGATCGTTTGTTCGTACAGGCGAAATACTGTCCACAACGGCACTTTGCTGCACTGTTACTGCTTCCGGCTCCTTTGGCGGATATCCCTGATTTTCGTTATTTATCGGGCTTCCCGGAGAAAAAGGCTCGACACCGATTTCAGATGCGCCAAACAAAAATTCCGCTTGCCTTTCTTCATTAAGTACTAATTTTGGCTTTACCATGCGGCTTATCCCTTCTGGTGTTAAATATTCCGGCCAGCGAACTTCCGGAGGCAATGTCAATACTGTCTGCGTAAATCCAGCTGATGCTGATTTTGATCTCTCCATATTCAGTGAGGTCCTACTGGTCGCCCGTCCTCTTTTCAATTCCGCACACTCCTTTTCCAACAGGGTTGCTGGTTCCTCTGTTTCCGTCAAGCTCTGAGAAAGTTCCTTTACCTTATTCTCAAGATACTCTTTTTGTGCTCTCCAATCTTCTGTTTTCTTATGAAAACTCAACAACTTTTCTTCTGTTCTTTTTTGGATTGCCGTTAAGGCTTGATCCGCTACTTCTAATGGTGACACAGCTCCTCCGGCATTCGCCTGCTTCCACAATTCCTGAGCTTCTTCCCTGCTCGTACTCGCTTCGAACTGGTCAACTATTTTCCCAGTAAACAGTTCCACCTCTGACTGCATTGATTTCAATCTGTTCCTCACTTCCTCGTCTGGCGAAACCAAACTCACAGTTTGTTGTCCTAATTCCTCTAATTCAGAACTAAATGTATATGCCCATTCGTTGACCAGACTATTTATGTAGTCTGCGTAATTTTCCGCAAAATATTTTCCTTTGCCGTCCTCAACTGCGTGAGGCAACAACAGTCCGTGATTATTGTTGAACTCTCTCCCCAGATTTTGCAACTGTGCTATTCGCTTGCGGTAATACACGTTATACTTACGTAACCTGCCGTCTTTCTTAAAATTACGGACCAGTTCTTCAATCGCTTCGCCAATTTGCTCCTGCATCAGCAGTAATCCTTGCGCTTCCTTCGTCATATCCCAAATGCCAGAACAGATGGCGTATCCCAATTACAAATAAAAATCCAATAATTGTTAAAACTTGTTACAATATTTTATTCCGTCTTACTTAATTATAAATACAAATTTATTTAAAAAAAACATTCCACCGTAAATTCTATTTTAATATTCTTTTAACTTCCATCATAAGTTCTATGCTCGCTGTCTACCGGCGTCCATTAAGTCCTTCCATCAATGGAAATTGGTCCTTGACTTCCTCACAGATACTCCTTGATTTCCTCTCACCACCTTTAATCCTCCCAAGAATCCATAGAAAAGACCATATGTTTGTAAAAACCGAAATTGGATTTACAGGCAAAAAAATGTCTTGATTCATTCCCAGAAATTTGAATCCATATTTAATTAAAAAAAAACCCGTAACGTATGCGCCACGTAATAATAGCATTTAAATATTTTCTACAACATTGCTACGCAAATTTTAGTTTTCGAACTACACAAACTCGATGCACAACACGTGTTGTAAACACTTCTTGAAATATTTTTTCCTAATACCCTAAGCTCAAAAGCCAATCATTTTAATCAAACGTTCTATGTTTGTTTTCAAACAACATAAATTTAGAACTTCAGAATGAGGTATGTTTGTATGTTTACACAATACAAAAACAAATTAAATTTCTCAATATAGACTACATGGCCTTATAAACAATATAAATGTCCCTCACGACAAACAAACTCAAATCCCCTACAAAAAAAATCCTCACAGCTAGGATGAACATACATAGACCGTCCGATCATACTGACGGTTTATGGTTGCCATTCAAAGCTGCGTGCAACAGCGCAAACGCGCCTGTATGTTGCAACTTCTTTGACTAGCGCTACGGCGCCTTCAGGGTCGCAGAAGTATCTACTTAGATTACGCTAATATACACTCTACTCACCAAAATTTTTTTCGATGACATCTTTTCCTTAGTGTCCTTAGTTGCGGTCCTTCGAATTCGTTGCAGGATGCCTCACTGCTTCAGGGTTCCTTGCCTGGGATTCCTCCAATAGGTCCTTTAGACCGGCTGCGCCAAAATGTTGGGGTATTGTCCTTGTTTGACGGGGGACGTCCTTTTGCTGTGCGCGTGTGGCTGAAAACCCTAAATCACTCTTTGGAAAAATCACTAAATTACACTTTTAGTTTTTAAATCACAAAACTTTTATTTCTTAGAATACTAACTCTTATATACTATTTACAATTCACAATTACAATACAAAAACTGACCTTTCTGGTGTTCCAGTTTCGCACCTGTTAATTGGTGTCAGTTGGTCAAGCCAACTGACCTACGCCATTATGAAATGTTGATGGTGCATTCTAACTTTCAATGCCTTTTAGTGGCTCGACTGCAAAACTGTAGCACCCTAAAAGTTTACATAATAAATATTACATAGGTAATATTAATTCTAAATACTCGCACCCAAAAAATATGCGCTTTCTTAAGTAACTTTAACACATGCTAATCACACAAAAAGTGTGGCATCTGTTAGGAGTCGATGATGTGAGACACTACGCGCAGGCAGCTTGATTCTAACTCTCAACAGTCGCTGCCGCTGT
Organism: Clusia tigrina; assembly: GCA_920105625.2. Taxonomy (NCBI): domain Eukaryota; kingdom Metazoa; phylum Arthropoda; class Insecta; order Diptera; family Clusiidae; genus Clusia; species Clusia tigrina. The sequence continues at coordinate 90,434,006 of OV050031.1, forward strand.
CGATTGGGGGTCTGCTGGCTTCTCTATGCTTATATGTACCCCTATCTGCCTCAGTCGTTGTCACAGCCTCTGTCAGCGCCTCTATAGGCGTTTCAGTCGCTGCCGCTGTCGATTGGGGGGTCTGCTGCCTTCTTTATGCCTATATCTACCCCTATCTGCCTCAGTCGGCGTCTCAGTCGGCGTCGCAGCCTCTGTCAGCGTCTCTGTAGGCGTCTCAGTCGCTGCCGCTGTCGATTGGGGGGTCTGCTGCCTTCTCTATGCCTATATCTACCCCTATCTGCCTCAGTCGGCGTCTCAGTCGGCGTCTCAATCGGCGTCGCAGCCTCTGTCAGCGTCTCTGAAGGCGTCTCAGTTGCTGCCGCTGTCGATTGGGGGTCTGCTGCCTGCTTTATGCTTATATGTACCCCTATCTGCCTCAGTCGGCGTCACAGACTCTCTCATCGTATCTGTAGGCGTCTCAGTCGCTGCCGCTGTCGATTGGGGGTCTGCTGCCTTCTCTATGCCTATATCTACCCCTATCTGCCTCAGTGGGCGTCGCAGCCTCTGTCAGCGTCTCTGTAGGCGTGTCAGTCGTTGCCGCTGTCGATTGGAAGGTCTGCTACCTTCGCTATGCCTATATCTACTCCTATCTCCCTCATCGGCGTCTCAGTCGGCGTCGCAGCCTCTGTCAGCGTCTCTGTAGGCGTCTGAGTCGTTGCCGCTGAATATTGGAGGGTCTGCTTCCTTCTCTATGCCTATATCTACACCTATCTCCCTCATCGGCGTCTCAGTCGGCGTCGCAGCCTCTGTCAGCGTCTCTGTGGGCGTCTCAGTCGCTGCCGCTGTCGATTGGGGTGTCTGCTGCTTTCTCTAAGCCTATATCTACCCCTATCTGCCTCAGTCGGTGTCGCAGTCTCTGTCAGCGTTTCTGTAGTCGTCTCAGTCGCTGCCGCTGTCGATTGATAGGTTTTGTACTTTCTCTATGCCTATATCCGGCCCTATCTGCCTCACTCGGCGTCGCAGCCTCTGTCATCGTATCTGTAGGCGTCTCAGTCGCTGCCGCTGTCAACTGGGGGGTCTGCTGCCTTCTCTATGCCTATATCTACCCCTATCTGCCTCAGTGGGCGTCGCCGCCTCTGTCAGCGTCTCTGTAGGCGTCTGAGTCGTTGCCGCTGAATACTGGAGGGTCTGCTACCTTCTCTATGCCTATATCTACACCTATCTCCCTCATTAGCGTCTCAATCGGCGTCGCAGCCTCTGTCAGCGTCTCTGTGGGCGTCTCAGTCGCTGCCGCTGTCGATTGTAGGGTCTGCTGCCTTCTCTATACTTATATCTACCCCTATCTACCTCAGTCGGCGTCTCAGTCGGCGTCTCTGTAGGCGTCTCAGTCGCTGCCGGTGTCCATTGGGGGTCTGCTGCCTTCTCTATGGCTATATCCACCCCTATCTGCCTCAGTCGGAGTCTCAGTCGGCGTCGCAGCCTCTGTCATCGTATCTGTAGGCGTCTCAGTCGCTGCCGCTCTCGATTGGGGGGTCTGCTGCCTTCTATATGCCAACATCTACCCCTATCTGCCTCAGTCGGCGTCTCAGTCGGCGTCGCAGCCTCTGTTAGCGTCTCTGTAGGCATCTAAGTCGCTGCCGCTGTCGATTGGAGGATCTCCTGCCTTCCCAATGCCTATATATACCCCTATCTGCCTCAGTCGGCGTCTCAGTCGGCGTCGCAACCTCTTTCAGCGTCTCTGAAGGCGTCTCAGTCGCTGCCGCTGTCGATTGGGGGGTCTGCTGCCTTCTCTATGCCTATATCTACCCCTATCTGGCTCAGTCGGCGTCTCAGTCGGCGTATCTGTAGGCGTCTCAGTCGCTGCCGCTGTCGCTTGGGGGTCTGCTGCCTTCTCTATGCCTATATCTACTCCTATCTGCCTCAGTCGGCGTCGCAGCCACTTTCAGAATCTCTGTAGGCGTCTCAGTCACTGCCGCTGTCGATTGATAGGTTTTCTACTTTCTCTATGCCTATATCCGGCCCTATCTGCCTCACTCGGCGTCGCAGCCTCTGTCATCGTATCTGTAGGCGTCTCAGTCGCTGCCGCTGTCAATTGGGGGGTCTGCTGCCTTCTCTATGCCTATATCTACCCCTATCTGCCTCAGTGGGCGTCGCCGCCTCTGTCAGCGTCTCTGTAGGCGTCTGAGTCGTTGCCGCTGAATACTGGAGGGTCTGCTACCTTCTCTATGCCTATATCTACACCTATCTCCCTCATTTGCGTCTCAATCGGCGTCGTAGCCACTGTCAGCGTCTCTGTGGGCGTCTCAGTCGCTGCCGCTGTCGATTGGGGGTCTGCTGCCTTCTCTATGCCTATATCTACCCCTATCTGCCTCAGTCGGCGTCGCAGCCTCTGTCAGCGTTTCTGTAGGCGTCTCAGTCGCTGCCGCCATCGATTGCGGGTCTGGTGCATTCTCTATGCCTATATCTACCCCTATCTGCCTCAGTCGGCGTCTCAGTCGGCGTCTCAGTCGGCGTCTCAGTCGGCGTCGCAGCCGTCACAGCCTCTGTCAGCGTCTCTGTAGGCATCTCAGTCGGCGTCGCAGCCTTTGTCGGCGTTTCTATAGGAGTCTCAGTCGCTGCCGCTGTTGATTGGGGGGTCTGCTGCCTTCTCTATGCCTATATCTACCCCTATCTGCCTCAGTCGGCGGCTCAGTCGGCGTCGCAGCCGCCACAGCCTCTGTCAGCGTCTCTGTAGTCATCTCAGTCGGCGTCGCAGGCTCTGTCAGCGTCTTTGTAGGAGTCTCAGTCGTTGCTGCTGTCGATTGAGGGTTCTGCTGCTTTATCTGTGCCTATATCTACCCCTATCTGCCTCAGTCGGCGTCTCAGCCTCTGCCAGCGTCTCTGTAGGAGGCTCAGTCGTTACCGCTGTCGATTGAGGGTTCTGCTACCTTCTCTGTGCCTATATCTACCCCTATCTGCCACAGTCGGCGTCTCAGTCGGCGTCGCAGAATCTGTCAACGTCTCTGTAGGCGTCTCAGTCGTTGCCGCTGTCGATTGGGGGCCTGTTGCCTTCTCTATGCCTATATCCACCACTATCTGCCTCAGTCGGCGTCGCAGGCTCTGTCAGCGTCTCTGTGGGCGTCTCAGTCGCTGCCACTGTCGATTGGGGGGTCTGCTGCCTTCTCTGTGCCTATATCTACCCCTATCTGCCTCAGTCGGCATCTCAGTCGGCGTCTCAGTTGATTGAGGGGTCTGCTGCCTTCTCTATGCCTATATCTACCCGTATCTGCCTCAGTCGGCGTCTTAATCGACGTCGCAGACTCTGTCAGCGTCTCTGAAGGCGTCTCAATTGCTGCCGCTGTCGATTTGGGGGTCTGCTGCCTTCTCTAAGCCTATATCTACCCCTATCTGCCTCAGTCGGCGTCGCAGCCTCTGTCAGCGTCTCTGTAGGCTCCTCAGTCGTTGCCGCTCTCGATTGGAGGCCTGTTGCCTTCTCTATGCATATATCCACCAATATCTGCCTCAGTCGGCGTCGCAGCCGCTGTCAGCGTTTCTGTAGACGTCTCAGTCGCTGCTGCTGTCGATTGGGGGGTCTGCTGCCTTCGCTATGCCTATATCTACCCCTATCTTGCTCAGTCGGCATCTCAGTCGGCGTCGCAGGCTCTGTCAGCCTCTCTGTAGGAGTCTCAGTCGTTGCCGCTGTCGATGGGGGTGCTGCTGCCTTCTCTATACCTATAACTACCCCAATCTACCTCAGTCGGCGTCTCAGTCGGCGTCTCTGTAGGCGTCTCAGTCGCTGCCGTTGTCCATTGGGGTGTCTGCTGCCTTCTCTATGCCTATATCCACCCCTATCTGCCTCATTCGGCGTCGCAGCCTCTGTCATCGTATCTGTAGGCGTCTCAGTCGCTGCCGCTGTCGATTGGGGGATCTGCTGCCTTCTCTATGCCTATATCCACCCCTATCTGCCTCAGTCGGCGTCGCAGCCTCTGTCAGTGTTTCTGTAGGCGTCTCAGTCGTTGCCACTGTCGATTGGAGGGTCTGGTACCTTCTCTATGCCTATATCTACTCCTATCTCCCTCATCGGCGTCTCAGTCGGCGTCGCAGCCTCTGTCAGCGTCTCTGTAGGCGTCTTAGTCGCTGCCGCTGTAGATTGCGGGGTCTGCTGCCTTCTCTATGCCTATATCTACCCCTATCTGCCCCAGTCGGCGTCGCAGCCACTTTCAGCATCTCTGTAGGCGTCTCAGACACTGCCGCTGTCGAATGATAGGTTTTCTGCTTTCTCTATGCCAATATCCAGCCCTATCTGCCTCAGTCGGCGTCGCAGCCTCTGTCAGCATTTCTGTAGGCGTCTCAGTCGCTGCCGCCGTCGATTGCGGGTCTGGTGCCTTCTCTATGCCAATATCTACCCCTATCTGCCACAGTCGGCGTCTCAGTCGGCGTCGCAGCCGTCGCAGCCTCTGTCAGCGTCTCTGTAGGCATCTCAGTCGGTGTCGCAGCCTCTGCCAGCGTCTCTGTAGGAGTCTCAGTCGTTGCTGCTGTCGATTTAGGGTTCTGCTGCTTTATCTGTGCCTATATCTACCACTATCTGCCACAGTCGGCGTCTCAGTCGGCGTCGCAGCCTCTGTCAACGTCTCTGTAGGCGTCTCAGTCGTTGCCGCTGTCGATTGGGGGGTCTGCTGCCTTCTCTATGCCTATATCTACATATCTACCTCTATCTGCCTCAGTCGGCGTCGCAGCCTCTTTAAGCATCTCTGTAGGCTTCTCAGTAGCTGCCGCTGTCGATTGTGGGGTATGATGCCTTCCCTATGCCTATATCTACCCCTATCTGCCTCATTCGGCGTCGCAGCCTCTGTCAGCGTCTCTGTAGGCATCTCAGTCGGCGTCGCAGGCTCTGTCAGCGTCTCTGTAGGAGTCTCAGTCGTTGCTGCTGTCCATTGAGGGTTCTGCTGCTTTATCTGTGCCTATATCTACCCCTATCTGCCTCAGTCGGCGTCTCAGCCTCTGTCAGCGTTTCTGTAGGAGGCTCAGTCGTTACCGCTGTCGATTGAGGGTTCTGCTACCTTCTCTGTGCCTATATCTACCCCTATCTGCCACAGTCGGCGTCTCAGTCGGCGTCGCAGTATCTGTCAACGTCTCTGTAGGCGTCTCAGTCGTTGCCGCTGTCGATTGGGGGCCTGTTGCCTTCTCTATGCCTATATCCACCACTATCTGCCTCAGTCAGCGTCGCAGCCTCTGTCAGCGTCTCTGTAGGAGGCTCAGTCGTTACCGCTGTCGATTGAGGGTTCTGCTACTTTCTCTGTGCCTATATCTACCCCTATCTGCCACAGTCGGCGTCTCAGTCGGCGTCGCAGAATCTGTCAACGTCCCTGTAGGCGTCTCAGTCGCTGCCGCTGTCGATTGGGGGGTCTGCTGCTTTCTCTATGCCTATATCTACATATCTACCCCTATCTGCCTCAGTCGGCGTCGCAGCCTCTTTCAGCATCTCTGTAGGCGTCTCAGTAGCTGCCGCTGTCGATTGGGGGGTCTGCTGATTTCTCTATGCCTTTAGCGACCTCTATCTGCCTCAGTCGACGTCTCAGTCGGCGTCGCAGCCACTGTCAGCGTCTCTGTAGGAGTCTCAGTCGTTGCCGCTGTCGATTGGGGGTCTGCTGCCTTCTCTACGCCTATATCTACCCCTATCTGCCTCAGTCGGCGTCTCAGTCGGCGTCGCAGCCTCTGTCATCGTATCTGTAGGCGTCTCAGTCGCTGCCGCTGTCGATTGGGGGTCTGCTGCCTTCTCTATGCCTATATCTACCCGTATCTGCCTGAGTCGGCGTCTCAGTCGGCGTCTCAATCGACGTTGCAGACTCTGTCAGCGTCTCTGAAGGCGTCTCAGTTGCTGCCGCTGTCGATTTGGGGGTCTGCTGCCTTCTCTAAGCCTATATCTACCCCTATCTGCCTCAGTCGGCGTCGCAGCCTCTGTCAGCGTCTCTGTAGGCTTCTCAGTCGTTGCCGCTCTCGATTGGAGTCCTGTTACCTTCTCTATGCCTATATCCACCCCTATCTGTCTCAGTCGGCGTCGCAGCCTCTGTCAGCGTTTCTGTAGGAGTCTCAGTCGCTGCCGCTGTCGATTGGGGGGTCTGCTGCCTTCTCTATACCTATAACTACCCCAATCTACCTCAGTCGGTGTCTCAGTCGGCGTCTCTGTAGGCGTCTCAGTCGCTGCCGTTGTCCATTGGGGGGTCTGCTGCCTTGTCTCCTCTATCCACCCCTACCTGCCTCATTCGGCGTCGCAGCCTCTGTCATCGTATCTGTAGGCGTCTCAGTCGCTGCCGCTGTCGATTGGGGGGTCTGCTGCCTTCTATATGCCCATTTCTACGCCTATCTGCCACAGTCGGCGTGTCAGTTGGCGTCGCAGCCTCTGTTAGCGTCTCTGAAGGCGTCTCAGTCGCTGCCGCTGTCGATTGGGGGATCTGCTGCCTTCTCTATGCCTATATCCACCCCTATCTGCCTCAGTCGGCGTCGCAGCCTCTGTCAGTGTTTCTGTAGGCGTCTCAGTCGTTGCCGCTGTCGATTGGAGGGTCTGGTACCTTCTCTATGCCTATATCTACTCCTATCTCCCTCATCGGCGTCTCAGTCGGCGTCGCAGCCTCTGTCAGCGTCTCTGTAGGCGTCTTAGTCGCTGCCGCTGTAGATTGCGGGGTCTGCTGCCTTCTCTATGCCTATATCTACCCCTATCTGCCCCAGTCGGCGTCGCAGCCACTTTCAGCATCTCTGTAGGCGTCTCAGACACTGCCGCTGTCGAATGATAGGTTTTCTGCTTTCTCTATGCCAATATCCAGCCCTATCTGCCTCAGTCGGCGTCGCAGCCTCTGTCAGCATTTCTGTAGGCGTCTCAGTCGCTGCCGCCGTCGATTGCGGGTCTGGTGCCTTCTCTATGCCAATATCTACCCCTATCTGCCACAGTCGGCGTCTCAGTCGGCGTCGCAGCCGTCGCAGCCTCTGTCAGCGTCTCTGTAGGCATCTCAGTCGGTGTCGCAGCCTCTGCCAGCGTCTCTGTAGGAGTCTCAGTCGTTGCTGCTGTCGATTTAGGGTTCTGCTGCTTTATCTGTGCCTATATCTACCACTATCTGCCACAGTCGGCGTCTCAGTCGGCGTCGCAGCCTCTGTCAACGTCTCTGTAGGCGTCTCAGTCGTTGCCGCTGTCGATTGGGGGGTCTGCTGCCTTCTCTATGCCTATATCTACATATCTACCTCTATCTGCCTCAGTCGGCGTCGCAGCCTCTTTAAGCATCTCTGTAGGCTTCTCAGTAGCTGCCGCTGTCGATTGTGGGGTATGATGCCTTCCCTATGCCTATATCTACCCCTATCTGCCTCATTCGGCGTCGCAGCCTCTGTCAGCGTCTCTGTAGGCATCTCAGTCGGCGTCGCAGGCTCTGTCAGCGTCTCTGTAGGAGTCTCAGTCGTTGCTGCTGTCCATTGAGGGTTCTGCTGCTTTATCTGTGCCTATATCTACCCCTATCTGCCTCAGTCGGCGTCTCAGCCTCTGTCAGCGTTTCTGTAGGAGGCTCAGTCGTTACCGCTGTCGATTGAGGGTTCTGCTACCTTCTCTGTGCCTATATCTACCCCTATCTGCCACAGTCGGCGTCTCAGTCGGCGTCGCAGTATCTGTCAACGTCTCTGTAGGCGTCTCAGTCGTTGCCGCTGTCGATTGGGGGCCTGTTGCCTTCTCTATGCCTATATCCACCACTATCTGCCTCAGTCAGCGTCGCAGCCTCTGTCAGCGTCTCTGTAGGAGGCTCAGTCGTTACCGCTGTCGATTGAGGGTTCTGCTACTTTCTCTGTGCCTATATCTACCCCTATCTGCCACAGTCGGCGTCTCAGTCGGCGTCGCAGAATCTGTCAACGTCCCTGTAGGCGTCTCAGTCGTTGCCGCTGTCGATTGGGGGGTCGGCTGCCTTCTCTATGCCTATATCTACATATCTACCCCTATCTGCCTCAGTCGGAGTCGCAGCCTCTTTCAGCATCTCTGTAGGCGTCTCAGTAGCTGCCGCTGTCGATTGGGGGGTCTGCTGATTTCTCTATGCCTTTAGCGACCTCTATCTGCCTCAGTCGACGTCTCAGTCGGCGTCGCAGCCACTGTCAGCGTCTCTGTAGGAGTCTCAGTCGTTGCCGCTGTCGATTGGGGGTCTGCTGCCTTCTCTACGCCTATATCTACCCCTATCTGCCTCAGTCGGCGTCTCAGTCGGCGTCGCAGCCTCTGTCATCGTATCTGTAGGCGTCTCAGTCGCTGCCGCTGTCGATTGGGGGTCTGCTGCCTTCTCTATGCCTATATCTACCCGTATCTGCCTGAGTCGGCGTCTCAGTCGGCGTCTCAATCGACGTTGCAGACTCTGTCAGCGTCTCTGAAGGCGTCTCAGTTGCTGCCGCTGTCGATTTGGGGGTCTGCTGCCTTCTCTAAGCCTATATCTACCCCTATCTGCCTCAGTCGGCGTCGCAGCCTCTGTCAGCGTCTCTGTAGGCTTCTCAGTCGTTGCCGCTCTCGATTGGAGTCCTGTTACCTTCTCTATGCCTATATCCACCCCTATCTGTCTCAGTCGGCGTCGCAGCCTCTGTCAGCGTTTCTGTAGGAGTCTCAGTCGCTGCCGCTGTCGATTGGGGGGTCTGCTGCCTTCTCTATACCTATAACTACCCCAATCTACCTCAGTCGGTGTCTCAGTCGGCGTCTCTGTAGGCGTCTCAGTCGCTGCCGTTGTCCATTGGGGGGTCTGCTGCCTTGTCTCCTCTATCCACCCCTACCTGCCTCATTCGGCGTCGCAGCCTCTGTCATCGTATCTGTAGGCGTCTCAGTCGCTGCCGCTGTCGATTGGGGGGTCTGCTGCCTTCTATATGCCCATTTCTACGCCTATCTGCCACAGTCGGCGTGTCAGTTGGCGTCGCAGCCTCTGTTAGCGTCTCTGAAGGCGTCTCAGTCGCTGCCGCTGTCGATTGGGGGATCTGCTGCCTTCTCTATGCCTATATCCACCCCTATCTGCCTCAGTCGGCGTCGCAGCCTCTGTCAGTGTTTCTGTAGGCGTCTCAGTCGTTGCCGCTGTCGATTGGAGGGTCTGGTACCTTCTCTATGCCTATATCTACTCCTATCTCCCTCATCGGCGTCTCAGTCGGCGTCGCAGCCTCTGTCAGCGTCTCTGTAGGCGTCTTAGTCGCTGCCGCTGTAGATTGCGGGGTCTGCTGCCTTCTCTATGCCTATATCTACCCCTATCTGCCCCAGTCGGCGTCGCAGCCACTTTCAGCATCTCTGTAGGCGTCTCAGACACTGTCGCTGTCGATTGATAGGTTTTCTGCTTTCTCTATGCCTATATCCAGCCTTATCTGCCTCAGTCGGCGTCGCAGCCTCTGTCAGCATTTCTGTAGGCGTCTCAGTCGCTGCCGCCGTCGATTGCGGGTCTGGTGCCTTCTCTATGCCAATATCTACCCCTATCTGCCTCAGTCGGCGTCTCAGTCGGCGTCGCAGCCGTCGCAGCCTCTGTCAGCGTCTCTGTAAGCATCTCAGTCGGTTTCGCAGCCTCTGCCAGCGTCTCTGTAGGAGCCTCAGTCGTTGCTGCTGTCGATTGAGGGTTCTGCTGCTTTCTCTGTGCCTATATCTACCCCTATCTGCCTCAGTCGGCGTCTCAGTCGGCCTCGAAGCCTCTGTCAACGTGTCTGTAGGCATCTCAGTCGTTGCCGCTGTCGATTGTGGGCCTGTTGCCTTCTCTATGCCTATATCCACCCCTATCTGTCTCAGTCGGCGTCGCAGCCTCTGTCAGCGTCTCTGTAGGAGGCTCAGTCGTTACCGCTGTCGATTGAGGGTTCTGCTACCTTCTCTGTGCCTATATCTACCCCTATCTGCCACAGTCGGCGCCTCAGTCGGCGTCGCAGCCTCTGTCAACGTCTCTGTAGGCGTCTCAGTCGTTGCCGCTGTCGATTGGGGGGTCTTCTGCCTTCTCTATGCCTATATCTACATATCCACCTCTATCTGCCTCAGTCGGCGTCGCAGCCTCCTTAAGCATCTCTGTAGGCTTCTCAGTAGCTGCCGCTGTCGATTGGGGGGTCTGCTGCCTTCTCTATGCCTTTATCGACCCCTATCTGCCTCAGTCGACGTCTCAGTCGGCGACCCAGCCACTGTCAGCGTCTCTGTAGGAGTCTTAGTCATTGCCGCTGTCGATTGGGCGTCTGCTGCCTTCTATATGCCTATATCTACCCCTTTCTGCCTCAGTCGGCGTCTCAGTCGGCGTCGCAGCCTCTTTCAGCGTCTCTGAACGCGTCTCAGTCGCTGCCGCTGTCGATTGGGGGTCTGCTGCCTTCTCTATGCTGATATGTACCCCTATCTGCCTCAGTCGGCGTCGCAGCCTCTGTCAGTGTCTCTGTAGGCGTCTCAGTCGCTGCCGCTGTCGATTGGGGGGTCTGCTGCCTTCTCTATGCCTATATCTACCCCTATCTGGCTCAGTCGGCGTCTCTGTAGGCGTCTCAGTCGCTGCCGCTGTCCATTGGGGGGTTTGCTCCCTTCTCTATCGCTATATCCACCCCTATCTGCTTCAATCGGAGTCTCAGTCGGCGTCGCAGCCTCTGTCATCGTATCTGTAGGCGTCTCAGTCGTTGCCGCTGTCGATTGGGGGCCTGTTGCCTTCTCTATGCCTATATCCACCACTATCTGCCTCAGTCGGCGTCGCAGCCTCTGTCAGCGTCTCTGTAGGAGGCTCAGTCGTTACCGCTGTCGATTGAGGGTTCTGCTACTTTCTCTGTGCCTATATCTACCCCTATCTGCCACAGTCGGCGTCTCAGTCGGCGTCGCAGAATCTGTCAACGACTCTGTAGGCGTCTCAGTCGTTGCCGCTGTCGATTGGGGGGTCGGCTGCCTTCTCTATGCCTATATCTACATATCTACCCCTATCTGCCTCAGTCGGAGTCGCAGAATCTTTCAGCATCTCTGTAGGCGTCTCAGTAGCTGCCGCTGTCGATTGGGGGGTCTGCTGCCTTCTCTGTGCCTTTAGCGACCTCTATCTGCCTCAGTCGACGTCTCAGTCGGCGTCGCAGCCACTGTCAGCGTCTCTGTAGGAGTCTCAGTCGTTGCCGCTGTCGATTGGGGGTCTGCTGCCTTCTCTACGCCTATATCTACCCCTATCTGCCTCAGTCGGCGTCTCAGTCGGCGTCGCAGCCTCTGTCAGCGTCTCTGTGGGCGTCTCAGTCGCTGCCGCTGTTGATTGGGGGGTATGCAGCCTTCCCTATGCCTATATCTACCACTATCTGCCTCAGTCGGCATCTCAGTCGGCGTCTCAGTTGGCGTCGCAACCTCTGTCAGTGTCTCTGTAGGCGTCTCAGTCGCTGCCGCTGTCGATTGGGGGGTCTGCTGCCTTCTCTATGGCTATGTCCACCCCTATCTGCTTCAGTCGGCGTCTCAGTCGGCGTCGCAGCCTCTGTCATCGTATCTGTAGGCGTCTCAGTCGCTGCCGCTGTAGATTGGGGGGTCTACTGCCTTCTCTATGCCTATATCTACCCCTAACTGCCTCAGTCGGCGTCGCAGCCTCTGTCAGCGTTTCTGTCGGCGTCTCAGTCGTTGCCGCTGTCGATTGAGGGATCTGCTGCCTTCTCTATGCCTATATCTACCCCTATATGCCTCAGTCGGCGTCGCAGCCACTTTCAGCATCTCTGTAGGCGTCTCAGTCTCAGCCACTGCCGCTGTCGATTGATAGGTTTTCTGCTTTCTCTATGCCTATATCCAGTCCTATCTGCCTCAGTCGGCGTCTCAGTCGGCGTCGCAGCCTCTGTCATCGTATCTGTAGGCGTCTCAGTCGCTGCCGCTGTCGATTGGGGGTCTGCTGCCTTCTCTATGCCTATATGTACCCCTATCTGCCTCAGTCGGTGTCGCAGCCTCTGTCAGCGTTTCTATAGGCGTCTCAGTCGCTGCCGCTGTCGATTGGGGGGTCTGCTGCCTTCTCTATGCCTATATCTCCTATCTGCCTCAGTCGGCGTCTCAGTCGGCGTCGCAGCCTCTGTCAGCGTCTCTGTAGGCGTCTCAGTCGCTGCCGCTGTCGATTGAGGGGTCTGCTGCCTCCTCTATGCCTATATCTACCCGTATCTGCCTCAGTCGGCGTCTCAGTCGGCGTCTCAATCGACGTCGCAGACTCTGTCAGCGTCTCTGAAGGAGTCTCAGTTGCTGCCGCTGTCGATTTGGGGGTCTGCTTCCTTCTCTAAGCCTATATCTACCCCTATCTGCCTCAGTCGGCGTCTCAGTCGGCGTCGCAACCCCTGTCAGCGTCTCTGTAGACGTCTCAGTCGCTGCTGCTGTCGATTGGGGGGTCTGCTGCCTTCGCTATACCTATATCTACCCCTATCTTGCTCAGTTGGCATCTCAGTCGGCGTCGCAGCCTCTGTCAGCCTCTCTGTAGGAGTCTCAGTCGTTGCCGCTGTCGATTGGGGGTTATGCTGCCTTCTCTATACCTATAACTACCCCAATCTACCTCAGTCGGTGTCTCAGTCGGCGTCTCTGTAGGCGTCTCAGTCGCTGCCGTTGTCCATTGGGGGGTCTGCTGCCTTGTCTATGCCTATATCCACCCCTATCTGCCTCATTCGGCGTCGCAGCCTCTGTCATCGTATCTGTAGGCGTCTCAGTCGCTGCCGCTGTCGATTGGGGGGTCTGCTGCCTTCTATATGCCCATTTCTACGCCTATCTGCCACAGTCGGCGTGTCAGTTGGCGTCGCAGCCTCTGTTAGCGTCTCTGAAGGCGTCTCAGTCGCTGCCGCAGTCGATTGGGTGATCTGCTGCCTTCTCTATGCCTATATCCACCCCTATCTGCCTCAGTCGGCGTCGCAGCCTCTGTCAGTGTTTCTGTAGGCGTCTCAGTCGTTGCCGCTGTCGATTGGAGGGTCTGGTACCTTCTCTATGCCTATATCTACTCCTATCTCCCTCATCGGCGTCTCAGTCGGCGTCGCAGCCTCTGTCAGCGTCTCTGTAGGCGTCCTAGTCGCTGCCGCTGTAGATTGACGGGTCTGCTGCCTTCTCTATGCCTATATCTACCCCTATCTGCCTCAGTCGGCGTCGCAGCCACTTTCAGCATCTCTGTAGACGTCTCAGACCCTGTCGCTGTCGATTGATAGGTTTTCTGCTTTCTCTATGCCTATATCCAGCCCTATCTGCCTCAGTCGGCGTCGCAGCCTCTGTCAGCATTTCTGTAGGCGTCTCAGTCGCTGCCGCCGTCGATTGCGGGTCTGGTGCCTTCTCTATGCCAATATCTACCCCTATCTGCCTCAGTCGGCGTCTCAGTCGGCATCGCAGCCGTCGCAGCCTCTGTCAGCGTCTCTGTAAGCATCTCAGTCGGTGTCGCAGCCTCTGCCAGCGTCTCTGTAGGAGTCTCAGTCGTTGCTGCTGTCGATTGAGGGTTCTGCTGCTATATCTACCCCTATCTGCCTCAGTCGGCGTCGAAGCCTCTGTCAACGTGTCTGTAGGCATCTCAGTCGTTGCCGCTGTCGATTGTGGGCCTGTTGCCTTCTATATGCCTATATCCACCCCTATCTGTCTCAGTCGGCGTCGCAGCCTCTGTCAGCGTCTCTGTAGGAGGCTCAGTCTTTACCGCTGTCGATTGAGGGTTCTGCTACCTTCTCTGTGCCTATATCTACCCCTATCTGCCACAGTCGGCGTCTCAGTCGGCGTCGCAGCCTCTGTAAACGTCTCTGTAGGCGTCTCAGTCGTTGCCGCTGTCGATTGGGGGGTCTGCTGCCTTCCCTATGCCTATATCTATCCCTATCTGCCTCAGTCGGCGTCGCAGCCTCTGTCAGCGTCTCTGTGGGCGTCTCAGTCGATGCCGCTGTCGATTGATGGGTCTGCTGCCTTCTCTGTGCCTATATCTAGCCCTATCTGCCTCAGTCGGCGTCTCAGTCGGCGTCGCAGCCTCTGTCAGCGTCTCTGTGGGCGTCTTAGTCGCTGCCGCTGTCGATTGGGGGGTATGCTGCCTTCCCTATGCCTATATCTATCCCTATCTGCCTCAGTCGGCGTCGCAGCCTCTGTCAGCGTCTCTGTGGGCGTCTTAGTCGCTGCCGCTGTCGATTGGGGGGTATGCTGCCTTCCCTATGCCTATATCTATCCCTATCTGCCTCAGTCGGCGTCGCAGCCTCTGTCAGCGTCTCTGTGGGCGTCTCAGTCGATGCCGCTGTCGATTGATGGGTCTGCTGCCTTCTCTGTGCCTATATCTAGCCCTATCTGCCTCAGTCGGCGTCTCAGTCGGCGTCTCAGCTGGCATCGCAGCCTCTGTCAGTGTCTCTGTAGGCGTCTCAGTCGCTGACGCTGTCGATTGGGGGGGGGGGGTCTGCTGCCTTCTCTATGCCTATATCTACCCCTTTCTGGCTCAGTCGGCATCTCAGTGGGCGTCCCAGCCTCTGTCCGCGTCTCTGTACTAGTCTCAGTCGTTGCCGCTGTCGATTGGGGGCTATGCTGCCTTCTCTATACCTATATCTACCCCTATCTACCTCAGTCGGCGTCTCAGTCGGCGTCTCTGTAGGCGTCTCAGTCGCTACCGCTGTCCATTGGGGGGGTCTGCTGCCTTCTCTATGCCTATATCTACCCCTATCTGCCTCAGTCAGCGTCTCAGTCGGCGTCGCAGCCTCTTTCAGCGTCTCTGAAGGCGTCTCAGTCGCTGCCGCTGTCGTTTGGGGGTCTGCTGCCTTCTCTATGCTTATATGTACCCCTATCTTCCTCAGTCGGTGTCGCAGCCTCTGTCAGCGTTTCTATAGGCGTCTCAGTCGCTGCCGTTGTCGATTGGGGGGTCTGCTGCCTTCTCTATGCCTATATTTACCCCTATCTGCCTCAGTCGGCGTCTCAGTCGGCGTCGCAGCCTCTGTCAGCGTCTCTGTAGGCGTCTCAGTCGCTGCCGCTGTCGATTGGGGGTATGCTGCCTTCTCTATGCCTATATCTACCCCTATATGCCTCAGTCGGCGTCTCAATCGGCGTCGCAGAATCTGTCAGCGTCTCTGTAGGCGTCTCAGTCGCTGCCGCTGTCGATTTGGGGGTCTGCTGCCTTCTCTATGCCTATATCTACCCCTATCTGCCTCAGTCGGCGTCGTAGCCTCTGTCAGCGTCTCTGTAGGCGTCTTAGTAGCTGCCGCTGTCGATTGAGGGGTCTGCTGCCTTCTCTATGCATATATCTACCCCTATCTGCCTCAGTCGGCGTCGCAGCTTCTGTCAGCATCTCTGTAGGCGTCTCAGTCATTGCCGCTGTCGGTTGAGGGGTCTGCTGCCTTCTCTATACTTATATCTACCCCTATCTACCTCAGTCGGCGTCTCAGTCGGCGTCACTGTAGGCGTCTCAGTCGCTGCCGCTGTCCATTGGGGGTCTGCTGCCTTCTCTATGGCTATATCCACCCCTATCTGCTTCAGTCGGAGTCTCAGTCGGCGTCGCAGCCTCTGTCATCGTATCTGTAGGCGTCTCAGTCGCTGCCGCTGTCGATTGGAGGATCTCCTGCCTTCCCTATGCCTATATCTACCCCTATCTGTCTCAGTCGGCGTCTCAGTCGGCGTCGCAACCTCTTTCAGCGTCTCTGAAGGCGTCTCAGTCGCTGCCGCTGTCGATTGGGGGTCTGCTGCCTTCTTTATGCTTATATGTAATCCTATCTGCCTCAGTCGGCGTCGCAGCCTCTGCAAGTGTCTCTGTAGGCGTCTCAGTCGCTGCCGCTGTCGATTGGGGGGGTCTGCTGCCTTCTCTATGCCTATATCTACCCCTATCTGGCTCAGTCGGCGTCTCAGTCGGCGTCTCTGTAGGCGTCTCAGTCGCTGCCGCTGTCCATTGGGGGGTTTGCTCCCTTCTCTATGGCTATATCCACCCCTATCTGCTTCAGTCGGAGTCTCAGTCGGCGTCGCAGCCTCTGTCATCGTATCTGTAGGCATCTCAGTCGCTGCCGTTGTCGATTGGGGGTCTGCTGCCTTCTATATGCCTACATCTACCCCTATCTTCCCCAGTCGGCGTCTCAGTCGGCGTCGCAGCCTCTGTTAGCGTTTCTATAGGCGTCTCAGTCGCTGCCGCTGTCGATTGGGGGGGTCTGCTGCCTTCTCTATGCCTATATGTACCCCTATCTGCCTCAGTCGGCGTCACAGTCGGCGTCGCAGCCTCTGTCAGCGTGTCTGTAAGCGTCTCAGTCGCTGCCGCAGTCGATTGAGGGGTCTGCTGCCTTCTCTATGCCTATATCTAGCCCTATCTGCCTCAGTCGGCGTCTCAGTCGGCGTCTCAGTCGGCGTCGCAGCCTCTGTCAGTGTCTCTGTAGGCGTCGCAATCGCTGCCGCTGTCGATTGGGGGGTCCGCTGCCTTCTCTATGCTTATATGTACCCCTATCTGCCTCAGTCGGTGTCGCAGCCTCTGTCAGCGTTTCTATAGGCGTCTCAGTCGCTGCCGCTATCGATTGGGAGGTCTGCTGCCTTCTCTATACCTATATCTACCCCCATCTGCCTCAGTCGGCGTCTCAGTCGGCGTCGCAGCCTCTGTCATCGTATCTGTAGGCGTCTCAGTCGTTGTCGATTAGGGGGTCTGCTGCCTTCTATATGCCCATTTCTACGCCTATCTACCTCAGTGGGCGTCTCAGTCGGCGTCGCAGCCTCTGTTAGCGTCTCTGAAGGCGTCTCAGTCGCTGCCGCTGTCGATTGGGGGGTTTTCTGCCTTGTCTATGCCTATATCCATCCCTATCTGCCTCAGTCGGCGTCTCAGTCGGCGTCACAGCCACTGTCATCGTATCTGTAGGCGTCTGAGTCGCTGCAGCTGTCGATTGGGGGGATCTGCTGCCTTCTATATGCCTATATCTACCCATATATGCCTCAGTCGGCGTCGCAACCTCTGTCAGCGTCTCTGTAGGCGTCACAGTCATTGCCGCTGTCGATTGGGGGCCTGTTGCCTTCTCTATTCCTATATCCACCCCTATCTGCCTCAGTCGGCATCGCAGCCTCTGTCAGCGTTTCTGTAGGCGTCTCAGTCGTTGCCGCTGTCGATTGGAGGGTCTGCTACCTTCTCTATGCCTATATCTACTCCTATCTCCCTCATCGGCGTCTCAGTCGGCGTCGCAGCCTCTGTCAGCGTCTCTGTAGTTTCTTAGTCGCTGCCGCTGTAGATTGAGGGGTCTGCTGATTTCTCTATGCCTATATCTACCCCTATCTGCCTCAGTCGGCGTCGCAGCCACTTTCAGAATCTCTGTAGGCGTCTCAGTCACTGCCGCTGGCGATTGATAGGTCTTCTGCTTTCTCTATGCCTATATCCAGCCATATCTGCCTCAGTCGGCGTCGCAGCCTCTGTCAGCGTTTCTGTAGGCGTCTCAGTCGCTGCCGCTGTCGATTGCGGGTCTGGTGCCTTCTCTATGCCTATATCTACCACTATCTGCCTCAGTCGGCGTCTCAGTCTGCGTCGCAGCCGTCACAGCCTCTGTCAGCGTCTCTGTAGGAATCTCAGTCGGCGTCGCAGCCTCTGTCAGCGTAACTGAAGTAGTCTCAGTCGCTGCCGCTGTCGCCTGAGGGGTCTGCTGCCTTCTCTATGCCTATATCTACCCCTAACTGCCTCAGTCGGCGTCTCAGTCGGAGCCGCAGCCTTTGTCAGCATTTCTGTAGGTGTCTCAGTCGCTGCCGCTGTCGATTGGGGGGTCTGCTACCTTCTCTGTGCTTATATCTACACCTATCTCCCTCATCGGTGTCGCAGCCTCTGTCAGCGTCTCTGTGGGCGTCTCAGTGGCTGCCGCTGTCGATTGGGGGTCTGCTGCCTTCTCTATGCCTATATCTACCCCTATCTGCCTCAGTCGGCGTCTCAGTTGGCGTCGCAGCCTCTGTCAGTGTCTCTGTAGGCGTCTCAGTCGCTGCCGCTGTCGATTGGGGGGGTCTGCTGCCTTCTCTATGCCTATATCTACCTCTATCTGGCTCATTCGGCATATCAGTCGGCATCGCAGCCTCTGTCCGCATCTCTGTATAAGCCTCAGTCGTTGCCGCTGTCGATTGGGGGTTCTGCTGCCTTCTCTATACCTATATCTACCCCTATCTACCTCAGTCGGCGTCTCAGTCGGCGTCTCTGTAGGCGTCACAGTCGCTGCCGCTGTCCATTGGGGGGTTTGCTGCCTTCTCTATGGCTATATCCACCCCTATCTGCCTCAGTCGGAGTCTCAGTCGGCGTCGCAGCCTTTTTTTTTTTTTTTTTTTTTTTGATTGGTTCGGAGGTGGAAATCTGCAAACAGACACTGGGCGCTCTCGCACCAGTAGTGTGGGGCTCTTTCCCACTAAAACCACTTCCTCAGACGCCTCCCAGACGGTACATAGCCATTAAGCAATACTTCGTCTGGGAGTGGGTTGGTCAACGGACCCCTCCTATTGATTCCCTGAACGTCGCCGCCACTCCAAGTGGCGGAGGTCTCGCATAATTGCGGCCGAGGTGTCACACACCACGTCCCATTTCTCCGGGCACTCGAGCATATAGTGCACGAGGTTGTCCGGTGTCAAAGGTTCTCCGCAGACTCTTTGCAGCACCGCTCTGGCACCGCTGTATCGTGGACATGAAAAAGGACATGTTCCACGTCTTCGGGCTCCGTGCCTCCACAATTATCGCAGCAGGGGGATTCCTCCAGCCGGAATCTGTGTAGGTACGCCCGGAAACCTCCGTGCCCGGTCAGCAGCTGTGTGACGTGATAGTTCACCTCGCCATGCGACCTATCCATCCAGCGTTGGAGATCAGGGATCAACCTCCTCGTCCAACGGCCCTTTTCGGATGCATCCCATCGGGCTTGCCACTCCTGTATGGTGCTTTGCCTAATCCCTGCTACGCGATCTTCCGTACTCAGCTCGTGCGCCCTTTCGCCGTAGTATAGGCTCCACGCCTCCTTGGCCAGCAGGTCCAGCGGGATCATACCGGCTATCACCAGCGCGGCGTCTGCAGACACAGCACGGTGTGCTGAGATCGTGCGGAGCGCACATCTCCTATACGCCGCTTCTATGGTGCGAACGTACGCCTTTACGCTCGACTTCTCAGCCCATATGGGTGCTCCATACAGGATTATGGATTTGACGACCCCTGAGATGAGGCGTCTTTTCCAGTGCCGTGGCCCGCCGAGGTTTGGCATTATCCGGCAGAGCTGGGAACAGGTCCGCGCTGCCTTCTCACCTAATCACCGAAAGTGCTCCTTGAACGTCAGTCTTGCGTCAATCCAGACGCCTAGGTATTTGAGATGTGGGGTCGTGGTAATGGTGCAGTCACCAACCCTTATCTCCACCACCTCTTGTACCTTTCGACCTGACACAAGGATTGCCTCCGTTTTGTGTTCTGCCAGCTTCAGTCCAACATCCACCAGCCATCTTCCAACAGTGGCCACTGTGTGATTGGCCTCTGCTATTACCTCCTCCAGGTGTTTCGCCGTGATCACTAGCGCTAAGTCGTCCGCATATCTGATTATTTTAACGTAATCGGGCACCCGTGTGCGGAGAATGCCATCGTACATAACGTTCCAGAGAAGTGGCCCCAGTACAGACCCCTGGGGAACTCCTCCGGTGATCTTGTCCGTTTCTACACCTCTGTCGGACTCGTATAATAGCATTCTGTCGCTAAAATAACTAGTGATGATTCGCCTTAGATAGATGGGAACTTTGAACTCTCCCAGCGCTTCTGCTATGCGCGCCCAGCTGGCCGAGTTAAAAGCGTTCTTGACGTCGAGGGTGACCACGAGGCAATACCTCTTGGCACCCCCCCTTCCATCTCTGTCCCTGAATCGCCTCCTTCGCCGTTTGGACGAGTTCGTCAATGGCGTCCACGGTGGATCTGGCCTTTCGGAAGCCATATTGGTGCCTCGCCAGTCCTCCAGCATCCACTATCGCCTCGTCGATCCGGTCGCATACAATCCGCTTCAGGACCTTCCCTGCTGTGCCCAACATGCACAGGGGACGGTAGGCCGATGGGTCCTCTGCTGGCTTATCGGCTTTAGTTATCAATACTAACCGCTGCCTTTTCCACCGTTTCGGGAAGACTTCTTCCCTAAGACAGGCGTCGTAAAGTGACCTCAGTGTTTCTGGGTGTAGTGCAGCTGCGGTTTTCAGCACTCGGTTGGGAATTCCATCTGGGCCAGGTGCCTTCTGGTCCCCAAATTTTCCAACCGCCCGCAACACCTCCTCTGTCATTACACTGGGTACTTCTTCGCCCAGCTCGGGAGAGAACTGATCAGGCACATAATTTTGCACTGGGAAGAGCCCTCCCACAATGCGTTTGAGCAAGTTTGGGCAGCTTGGGGCTGGCTGCCTGTAGCAGGGGAGCTTTTTCATCACGAGCCTATATGCCGTGCCCCACGGTTTGTCTTCAACCTGTGCACATAGCTCGGTGAAACTCCTACGCTTGCTCGCCTTTATGGCCGTCTTCAGCCTTCTTTTAGCCTCTCTGTACAACTGGCGCAGTTGCAGGCAGTCTGGGTTGCCTATTGCACGCTGGTGCCTTCGCCTTGCTGCGTGGCATTCCTTGCGTAGGCCGGCGATCTCGTCCGTCCACCAATAAACGGATTTATAGTTTCCACCATAGGCCCGCCTGGGCATCGCCGCATCGCAGGCGCTCTCTAGCTGACTCGCTAGCTGGTTCGCCATTTCCGCCGCACTGCCTTGCAGCTCAAAGTCCTCCAACATGACTTCGAGTGCGCCGTCGTCGAGGGCGCCCGCTCTCCAGCCTTTCGGCCACGGGCCTGTCCTCCGCCGTTGTGTGTTCCTTTCCAAGTCAAAGCAAATGGCATTGTGTTCGCTGTGGGTGTACGCGGAACTCACAATCCACATGGCTCCTCTGACTAAACCGCTGCTGAGGAACGTAAGGTCGATCACAGATGTGGCTTCTCCTCTCACAAAAGTCGCCTCTCCCACGTTCATGACGGCTACGTCAAGAGCCGCAAGCGCGTCCATGAGGATATGACCTCTCGGTGTGGTTCGGACGCAACCCCATTCAGTTGCCCATGCGTTGAATTCGCCGGCAATCACTACGGGGTTCCTGCCTTGCGCGTCCAGAGAAAGTCTGTCTACCACTGACTCGAACTCATCCGCAGTTAGGCTCGGCAGCATGTAGCAACTGTACACCGTGGTCCCTCCAATGGTCGCTCTGACGTAGCAATCGCTTCTCTCTATGTTGCTTAGTTGTATAGGCTTGGTTCCGCACACCCAAAGTGCGGCACCACCAGTGGTGTCTTCGGCCCATACTCCTTGGTGCTTGCGCCTATACGGCTCGCTAAGCACTGCAACATCGACCATCTGTTCCCTAACGGCCTGCTCCAGGAGATCCTGTGCAGCCTCGCAGTGGTTGAGATTGAGTTGGAACAACCTCATCTCCTGCGCCTAGACCTCTTCTCCGCGGCTCGCTTGTAGGATGGGCATGAGCTGCATCCTGTCGGATGCTCCACATCCTTGCAGCCGCTGGCCTTACAGAGGGCACAGGTGGGGGCCTTGTCGCACTCCCGTGCGTTATGGCCCTCTGTGCCGCATCTGTAGCACATGTGGCGCCAATCGTCCTTGCTACCGCATTTCTGCGCGATGTGGCCGAACTCCATACATTTGCAACAACGCAGGGGAGTCACCTTTTCGCGCACCCGGCATGAGGTCCATCCGACTCTCAGCCTGCCAGCTTTCAGAAGGGCTGCGGCTGCCTGGGGAGACAGACTGATGACCGCTGTCTGTGTTCCACCGTACGCTTTCCTGAGGGACCTGATTGCATCCACGGGACGTCTCTCCGAGAGATTGGCTGTACACAGCGCCTCGTGGACATCTTCCACCGTGGTGACTTCGTCCAGGTCTTTCACCTCCACTAGGGTTTCCTGCGTGAGCTTACGCACCTCCACACTGGTTCCCAGGACAGTCGCCACCGCCTCATGATACTGGGGTGTCTTTGGATCTGCCGCCACGCTCAACTCCAGCAGCAGTTCACCCTTGGCCGTCTTTCGGATCCTGCGGACGCTCTCTCCCAGCTCTGACTGCTGCGGGTCCCTCTTGATCTTGCGGAGGATGTCCGCGTAGCTTTCCGTGCCAGTTTCCCTGATGACGATGGCATCGGGGCGCGCTGGCTTAGGCTTCGGGCCCTTCCGCTTCGCTTGGGGTCTGGAACGAACTGTGGTCCACCCAACTTTTGCACCCTCCGCCTTTCCAGCCATAGGTTTATGGGTCTTAGGATTTGGCCGGGTTACCGTTTTCTCGGCCGCCAGTGTCGGGGCATCCCCCCTCTTCCTCTTAGCTACCGCTCGGCTAGTCGGACTTACTTGCTCCGGATCCCCCTTCTCACGGGGGCGCTTTGGCGTTGCGACTGCGGCCGCGTAGCTCTTTGCCTTGGCAGGGGCTGTCCGCGAAGACGCACCTGCTTTGCCTTGGTTGTCAACAGGAGGGCCGCCAACCTGCACCTCCTTGTCCACCTTCTCCGTCCGCCCTTCAGTCTGGACTGCCCTGTCAGCTTGCACCAGCTGTGGCATTCTCGCAGCCGTACCTGCGTCCTGCTCCTCGACGACCTGCAAGCAGACATCCCGGATTTTGGATGCCTTCCGCTTGATGGCGGCATGTACATTGTGCCTTGGCACAAGGAAAGCTATGAGTGCTTCAATGTGCCACTCCAGCACCGCCATTTTGCCTTTGGCAATGACCTCATCGGGAGGGATGACCGCCATTGCCGTCGGATCGGCCGTCATGCCCATCACTCGCTGAAGCTCACTGGTGTCTGCCAGTGTGTTTCTCCGCACCACCGTCTTTCTTATTACCGGAGGAGGGGTCCTCTGAATAGTAGACCTCCTGCCGAAGGGGTCCTTCATCGCACCGTCGTCTTTGTTTGTTTTGTTGGTATTGTTATTGTTAGAATTCATTTATTGATTGGGTCCCCGCTCAGGACCGTTATCTTTGCTCGTAGTGCAGTCGCCTTAATGGTCCCATGGTTATCTTTGCCGCAGCAGGGAGGCCATGCGAGGGTTGACGCAAGTCCTTATGGGCGCTTATGTTCAGAGCCAGAGCAGCGCTAGTCGGGAATGTTACATCCGAGCCTGCACTGCCAATTTAATGGTGACGAGCATCGAGCGTTTCCTGAGACCTGCCATGGTTTTAACTGGACGGGGGCGATTGCGGCATTAAGCTACCAGCCATTTCTGTAAGATTTCACTCTTACTTACTGAGGTGGCAGCATACCGCAATCGTCAGCCCACAAGCATCAGCTTATTTCCTATGTTTCCGGTATGCCATAATCAAGGCCTTACCGGTCTCGGCCTTGATTTGAGGTACAACAGATCCCACGATGTCCCTTTGTGGTCCCACGATGGTCCCTCGCTGTTCCATCGTTGATCCCTCGTTGTCCCCCGTTTCCCAGACAGCCGCCCCATGAGGGGGTCATCACTATCTCTGGGTGCGTTGCTCACTTCAGCTGGCCATCAGCGGGTGCTGGTGTGCCATTGCCCGGGGCCGCCACGTGGAGGCAGTGAGTCTTCTTGAGGGTGTCCCACACCAGGATCGCTCTAGCCCCTCCCAGTGAGGGGCAATTAGATGCTTTGCCTGACTGGATCCCCCCTGGCGTCGCAGATTCTGTCATCGTATCTGTAGGCGTCTCAGTCGCTGCCGCTGTCGATTGGGGGGTCTGCTGCTTTCTATATACCTACATCTAGACCTATCTGCCTCAGTCGGCGTCTCAGTCGGCGTCGCAGCCTCTGTTAGCGTCTCTGTAGGCGTCTAAATCGCTGCCGCTGTCGAATGGGGGATCTCCTGCCTTCCGTATGCCTATATCTAACCCTATCTGCCTCAGTCGGCGTCTCAGTCGGCGTCGCAGCCTCTTTCAGCGTCTCTGAAGGCATCTCAGTTGCTGCCGCTGTCGATTGGGGGTATGCTGCCTTCTCTATGCCTATATCTACCCCTATCTGCCTCAGTGGGCGTCGCAGCCTCTGTCAGCGTCTCTGTAGGCGTCTCAGTCGTTGCCGCTGTCGATTGGAGGGTCGGCTAACTTCGCTATGAATATATCTACTCCTATCTCCCTCATCGGCGTCTCAGTCGGCGTCGCAGCCACTGTCAGCGTCTCTGTAGGCGTCTTAGTCGCTGCCGCTGTCGATTGAGGGGTCTGCTGCCTTCTCTATGCCTATATCTACCCCTATCAACGTCAGTCGGCGTGGCAGCCACTTTCAGCATCTCTGTAGGCGTCTCAGTCACTGCCGCTGTCTGCTGCCATCTCTGTGCCTATATATAGCCCTATCTGCCTCAGTAGGCGTCTCAGTTGGCGTCGCAGCCTCTGTCAGTGTCTCTGTAGGCGTCTCAGTCGCTGCCGCTGTCGATTGGGGGGTCTGCTGCCTTCACTATGCCTATATCTACCCCTATCTGGCTCAGTCGGCATTTCTGTCGGCGTCGCAGCCTCTGTCCGCGTCTCTGTAGGAGTCTCAGTCGTTGCCGCTGACGATTGGGGGTTCTGCTGCCTTCTCTATACCTATATCTACCCCTATCTACCTCAGTCGGCGTCTCAGTCGGCGTCTCTGTAGGCGTCTCAGTCGCTGCCGCTGCCGCTGTCCATGGGGGGTCTGCTTCCTTCTCTATGGCTATATCCACCCCTATCTGCTTCAGTCGGAGTCTCAGTCGGCGTCGCAGCCTCTGTCATCGTATCTTTAGGCGTTTCAGTCGCTGCAGCTGTCGATTGGGGGTCTGCTGCCTTCTCTATGCCTAAATGTACCCCTATCTGCCTCAGTCGGTGTAGCAGCCTCTGTCAGCGTCTCTATAGGCGTCTCAGTCGCTGCCGCTGTCGATTGGGGGGTCTGCTGCCTTCTCTATGCCTATATCTATCCCTATCTGCCTCAGTCGGCGTCTCAGTCGGCGTCTCAATCGGCGTCGCAGCCTCTGTCAGCGTCTCTGAAGGCGTCTCAGTTGCTGGCGCTGTCGATTGGGGGTCTGCTGCCTTCTCTATGCTTATATGTACCCCTATCTTCCTCAGTCGGTGTCGCAACCTCTGTCAGCGTTTCTATAGGCGTCTCAGTCGCTGCCGCTGTCGATTGGGGTGTCTGCTGCCTTCTCTATGCCCATATCTACCCCTATCTGCCTCAGTCGGCGTCTCAGTCGGCGTCGCAGCCTCTGTCAGCGTCTCTGTAGGCGTCTCAGTCGCTGCCGCTGTCGATTGGGGGTCTGCTGCCTTCTCTATGCTTATATGTACCCCTATCTGGCTCAGTCGGCGTCACAGACTCTGTCATCGTATCTGTAGCCGTCTCAGTCGCTGCCGCTGTCGATTGGGGTGTCTGCTGCCTTCTCTATGCCCATATCTACCCCTATCTGCCTCAGTCGGCGTCTCAGTCGGTGTCGCAGCCTCTGTCAGCGTCTCTGTAGGCGTCTTAGACGCTGCCGCTGCCGATTGAGGGGTCTGCTGCCTTCTCTATGCCTATATCTACCCCTATCAACGTCAGTCGGCGTCGCAGCCACTTTCAGCATCTCTGTAGGCGTCTCAGTCACTGCCGCTGTCTGCTGCCATCTCTGTGCCTATATCTAGCCCTATCTGCCTCAGTCGGCGTCTCAGTTGGCGTCGCAGCCTCTGTCAGTGTCTCTGTAGGCGTCTCAGTCGCTGCCGCTGTCGATTGGGGGGTCTGCTGCCTTCTCTATGCCTATATCTACCCCTATCTGGCTCAGTCGGCATCTCAGTTGGCGTCGCAGCCTCTGTCCGCGTCTCTGTAGGAGTCTCAGTCGTTGCCGCTGTCGATTGGGGGATCTGCTGCCTTCTCTATACCTATATCTACCCCTATCTACCTCAGTCGGCGTCTCAGTCGGCGTCTCTGTAGGCGTGTCTGTCGCTGCCGCTGTCCATTGGGGGGTCTGCTTCCTTCTCTATGGCTATATCCACCCCTATCTGCTTCAGTCGGAGTCTCAGTCGGCGTCGCAGCCTCTGTCATCGTATCTTTAGGCGTTTCAGTCGCTGCAGCTGTCGATTGGGGGTCTGCCGCCTTCTCTATGCCTAAATGTACCCCTATCTGCCTCAGTCGGTGTAGCAGCCTCTGTCAGCGTTTCTATAGGCGTCTCAGTCGCTGACGCTGTCGATTGGGGGGTCTGCTGCCTTCTCTATGCCTATATCTACCCCTGTCTGCCTCAGTCGGCGTCTCAGTCGGCGTCGTAGCCTCTGTCAGCGTCTCTGTAGGCGTCTCAGTCGCTGCCGCTGTCGATTGGGGGTCTGCTGCGTTCTCTATGCTTATATGTACCCCTATCTGCCTCAGTCGGCGTCACAGACTCTGTCATCGTATCTGTAGGCGTCTCAGTCGCTGCCGCTGTCGATTGGGGCTCTGCTGCCTTCTCTATGCCTATATATACCCCTATCTGCATCAGTGGGCGTCGCAACCTCTGTCAGAGTCTCTGTAGGCGTCTCAGTCGTTGCCGCTGTCGATTGGAGGGTCGGCTACCTGCGCTATGAATATATCTATTCCTATCTCCCTCATCGGCTTTTCAGTCGGCGTCGCAGCCTCTGTCAGCGTCTCTGTAGGTGTCTTAGTCGCTGCCGCTGTCGATTGAGGGGTTGCCTTCTCTATGCCTATATCTACCCCTATCAACTTCAGTCGGCGTCGCAGCCACTTTCAGCATCTCTGTAGGAGTCTCAGTCACTGCCGCTGTCTATTGATAGGTTTTCTACTTTCTCTATGCCTATATCCAGCCCTATCTGCCTCAGTCGGCGTCGCAGCCTCTGTCATCGTATCTGTAGGCGTCTCAGTCGCTGCCGCTGTCGATTGGGGGGTCTGCTGCCTTCTCTATGCCTATATCTACCCCTATATGCCTCAGTGGGCGTTGCAGCCTCTGTCAGCGTCTCTGTAGGCGTCTGAGTCGTTGCCGCTGAATATTGGAGGGTCTGCTACCTTTTCTATGCCTATATCTATACCTATCTCCCTCATCGGCGTCTCAGTCGGCGTCGCAGCCTATGTCAGCGTCTCTGTGGGCGTCTCAGTCGCTGCCGCTGTCGATTGGGGGTCTGCTGCTTTCTCTAAGCCTATATCTACCCCTATCTGATTCAGTCGGTGTCGCAGCCTCTGTCAGGGTTTCTGTAGTCGTCTCAGTCGCTGCCGCTGTCGATTGAGGGGTCTGCTGCCTTCTCTATGCCTATATCTACCCTATCTGCCTCAGTCGGCGTCGCAGCCATTTTCAGCATCTCTGTAGGCGTCTCAGTCACTGCCGCTGTCGATTGATAAGTTTTCTGCTTTCTCTATGCCTATATCCAGCCCTATCTGCCTCAGTGGGCGTCGCAGCCTCTGTCAGCGTCTCTGTAGGCGTCTGAGTCGTTGCCGCTGAATATTGTAGGGTCTGCTACCTTTTCTATGCCTATATCTACACCTATCTCCCTCATCGGCGTCTCAGTCGGCGTCGCAGCCTCTGTCAGCGTCTCTGTGTGCGTCTCAGTCGCTGCCGCTGTCGGTTGGGGGTCTGCTGCCTTCTCTATGATTATATCTACCCCTATCTGCCTCAGTGCGCGTCGCAGCCTCTGTCAGTGTCTCTGTAGGCGTCTCAGTCGCTGCCGCTGTCGATTGGGGTGTCTGCTGCCTTCTCTATGCCTATATCTACCCCTGTCTGCCTCAGTCGGCGTCTCATTCGGCGTCGCAGTCTCTGTCAGCGTCTCTGAAGGCGTCTCAGTTGCTGCCGCTGTCGATTGGGGGTCTGCTGCCTACTCTATGCTTATATGTATCCCTATCTGCCTCAGTCGGCGTCACAGACTCTGTCATCGTATCTGTAGGCGTCTCAGTCGCTGCCGCTGTCGATTGGGGGTCTGCTGCTTTCTCTAATCTCTCCCCTATCTGATTCAGTCGGTGTCGCAGCCTCTGTCAGGGTTTCTGTAGTCGTCTCAGTCGCTGCCGCTGTCGATTGAGGGGTCTGCTGCCTTCTCTATGCCTATATCTACCCTATCTGCCTCAGTCGGCGTCGCAGCCATTTTCAGCATCTCTGTAGGCGTCTCAGTCACTGCCGCTGTCGATTGATAAGTTTTCTGCTTTCTCTATGCCTATATCCAGCCCTATCTGCCTCAGTGGGCGTCGCAGCCTCTGTCAGCGTCTCTGTAGGCGTCTGAGTCGTTGCCGCTGAATATTGTAGGGTCTGCTATCTTTTCTATGCCTATATCTACACCTATCTCCCTCATCGGCGTCTCAGTCGGCGTCGCAGCCTCTGTCAGCGTCTCTGTGTGCGTCTCAGTCACTGCCGCTGTCGATTGGGGGGTCTGCTGCTTTCTCTAAGCCTATATCTACCCCTATCTGCCTCAGTCGGTGTCGCAGACTCTGTCAGCGTTTCTGTAGTCGTCTCAGTCGCTGCCGCTGTCGATTGAGGGGTCTGCTGCCTTCTCTATGCTTATATGTACCCCTATCTACCTCAGTCGGTGTCGCAGCCTCTGTCAGTATTTCTATAGGCGTCTCAGTCGCTGCCGCTGTCGATTGGGGTGTCTGCTGCCTTCTCTATGCCTATATCTACCCCTATCTGCCTCAGTCGGCGTCTCAGTCGGCGTCGCAGCCTCTGTCAGGGTCTCTGTAGGCGTCTCAGTCGCTGCCGCTGTCGATTGGGGGTCTGCTGCCTTCTCTATGCTTATATGTACCCCTATCTGCCTCAGTCGGCGTCACAGACTCTGTCATCGTATCTGTAGGCGTCTCAGTCGCTGCCGCTGTCGGTTGGGGGTCTGCTGCCTTCTCTATGATTATATCTATCCCTATCTGCCTCAG
Source organism: Clusia tigrina (assembly GCA_920105625.2). Taxonomy (NCBI): domain Eukaryota; kingdom Metazoa; phylum Arthropoda; class Insecta; order Diptera; family Clusiidae; genus Clusia; species Clusia tigrina. Next base: position 90,462,605 of record OV050031.1, read on the forward strand.
TGCGCGTCGCAGCCTCTGTCAGTGTCTCTGTAGGCGTCTCAGTCGCTGCCGCTGTCGATTGGGGGGTCTGCTGCCTTCTCTATGCCTATATCTTCCCCTATCTGGCTCAGTCGGCATCTCAGTCGGCGTCGCAGCCTCTGTCCGCGTCTCTGTAGGAGTCTCAGTCGTTGCCGCTGTCGATTGGGGGTTCTGCTGCCTTCTCTATACCTATATCTACCCTTTCTACCTCAGTCGGTGTCTCAGTCGGCGTCTCTGTAGGCGTCTCAGTCGCTGCCGCTGTCCATTGGGGGGTCTGCTTCCTTCTCTATGGCTATATCCACCCCTATCTGCTTCAGTCGGAGTCTCAGTCGGCGTCGCAGCCTCTGTTATCATATCTGTAGGCGTCTCAGTCGCTGCCGCTCTCGATTGGGGGTCTGCTGCCTTCTCTATGCTTATCTGTACCCCTATCTGCCTCAGTCGGTGTCGCAGCCTCTGTCAGCGTTTCTATAGGCGTCTCAGTCGCTGCCGCTGTCGATTGGGGTGTCTGCTGCCTTCTCTATGCCCATATCTACCCCTATCTGCCTCAGTCGGCGTCTCAGTCGGCGTCGCAGCCTCTGTCAGCGTCTCTGAAGGCGTCTCAGTCGCTGCCGCTGTCGATGGGGGGTCTGCTGCCTTCTCCATGCTTATATGTACCCCTATCTTCCTCAGTCGGCGTCACAGACTCTGTCATCGTATCTGTAGGCGTCTCAGTCGCTGCCGCTGTCGATTGGGGTGTCTGCTGCCTTCTCTATGCCTATATCTACCCCTATCTGCCTCAGTCGGCGTCTCAGTCGGCGTCGCAGCCTCTGTCAGCGTCTCTGTAGGCGTCTTAGTCGCTGCCGCTGTCGATTGAGGGGTCTGCTGCCTTCTCTATGCCTATATCTACCCCTATCAACGTCAGTCGGCGTCGCAGCCACTTTCAGCATCTCTGTAGGCGTCTCAGTCACTGCCGCTGTCTGCTGCCATCTCTGTGCCTATATCTAGCCCTATCTGCCTCAGTCGGCGTCTCAGTTGGCGTCGCAGCCTCTGTCAGTGTCTCTGTAGGCGTCTCAGTCGCTGCCGCTGTCGATTGGGGGGTCTGCTGCCTTCTCTATGCCTATATCTACCCCTATCTGGCTCAGTCGGCATCTCAGTCGGCGTCGCAGCCTCTGTCCGCGTCTCTGTAGGAGTCTCAGTCGTTGCCGCTGTCGATTGGGGGTTCTGCTGCCTTCTCTATACCTATATCTACCCTTTCTACCTCAGTCGGTGTCTCAGTCGGCGTCTCTGTAGGCGTCTCAGTCGCTGCCGCTGTCCATTGGGGGGTCTGCTTCCTTCTCTATGGCTATATCCACCCCTATCTGCTTCAGTCGGAGTCTCAGTCGGCGTCGCAGCCTCTGTTATCATATCTGTAGGCGTCTCAGTCGCTGCCGCTCTCGATTGGGGGTCTGCTGCCTTCTCTATGCTTATCTGTACCCCTATCTGCCTCAGTCGGTGTCGCAGCCTCTGTCAGCGTTTCTATAGGCGTCTCAGTCGCTGCCGCTGTCGATTGGGGTGTCTGCTGCCTTCTCTATGCCCATATCTACCCCTATCTGCCTCAGTCGGCGTCTCAGTCGGCGTCGCAGCCTCTGTCAGCGTCTCTGAAGGCGTCTCAGTCGCTACCGCTGTCGATGGGGGGTCTGCTGCCTTCTCCATGCTTATATGTACCCCTATCTGCCTCAGTCGGCGTCACAGACTCTGTCATCGTATCTGTAGGCGTCTCAGTCGCTGCCGCTGTCGATTGGGGGTCTGCTGCCTTCTCTATGCTTATATATACCCCTATCTGCATCAGTGGGCGTCGCAACCTCTGTCAGAGTCTCTGTAGGCGTCCCAGTCGTTGCCGCTGTCGATTGGAGGGTCGGCTACCTGCGCTATGAATATATCTATTCCTATCTCCCTCATCGGCTTTTCAGTCGGCGTCGCAGCCTCTGTCAGCGTCTCTGTAGGCGTCTTAGTCGCTGCCGCTGTCGATTGAGGGGTATGTTGCCTTCTCTATGCCTATATCTACCCCTATCAACTTCAGTCGGCGTCGCAGCCACTTTCAGCATCTCTGTAGGAGTCTCAGTCACTGCCGCTGTCGATTGATAGGTTTTCTACTTTCTCTATGCCTATATCCAGCCCTATCTGCCTCAGTCGGCGTCGCAGCCTCTGTCATCGTATCTGTAGGCGTCTCAGTCGCTGCCGCTGTCGATTGGGGGGTCTGCTGCCTTCTCTATGCCTATATCTACCCCTATCTGCCTCAGTGGGCGTCGCAGCCTCTGTCAGCGTCTCTGTAGGCGTCTGAGTCGTTGCCGCTGAATATTGGAGGGTCTGCTACCTTTTCTATGCCTATATCTATACCTATCTCCCTCATCGGCGTCTCAGTCGGCGTCGCAGCCTATATCAGCGTCTCTGTGGGCGTCACAGTCGCTGCCGCTGTCGATTGGGGGTCTGCTGCTTTCTCTAAGCCTATATCTACCCCTATCTGATTCAGTCGGTGTCGCAGCCTCTGTCAGGGTTTCTGTAGTCGTCTCAGTCGCTGCCGCTGTCGATTGAGGGGTCTGCTGCCTTCTCTATGCCTATATCTACCCTATCTGCCTCAGTCGGCGTCGCAGCCATTTTCAGCATCTCTGTAGGCGTCTCAGTCACTGCCGCTGTCGATTGATAAGTTTTCTGCTTTCTCTATGCCTATATCCAGCCCTATCTGCCTCAGTGGGCGTCGCAGCCTCTGTCAGCGTCTCTGTAGGCGTCTGAGTCGTTGCCGCTGAATATTGTAGGGTCTGCTACCTTTTCTATGCCTATATCTACACCTATCTCCCTCATCGGCGTCTCAGTCGGCGTCGCAGTCTCTGTGTGCGTCTCAGTCACTGCCGCTGTCGATTGGGGGGTCTGCTGCTTTCTCTAAGCCTATATCTACCCCTATCTGCGTCAGTCGGTGTCGCAGACCCTGTCAGCGTTTCTGTAGTCGTCTCATTCGCTGCCGCTGTCGATTGAGGGGTCTGCTGCCTTCTCTATGCTTATATGTACCCCTATCTACCTCAATCGGTGTCGCAGCCTCTGTCAGTCTTTCTATAGGCGTCTCAGTCGCTGCCGCTGTCGATTGGGGTGTCTGCTGCCTTCTCTATGCCTATATCTACCCCTATCTGCCTCAGTCGGCGTCTCAGTTGGCGTCGCAGCCTCTGTCAGGGTCTCTGTAGGCGTCTCAGTCGCTGCCGCTGTCGATTGGGGTTCTGCTGCCTTCTCTATGCTTATATGTACCCCTATCTGCCTCAGTCGGCGTCACAGACTCTGTCATCGTATCTGTAGGCGTCTCAGTCACTGCCGCTGTCGATTGGGGGGTCTGCTGCCTTCTCTATGCCTATATCTTCCCCTATCTGGCTCAGTCGGCATCTCAGTCGGCGTCGCAGCCTCTGTCCGCGTCTCTGTAGGAGTCTCAGTCGTTGCCGCTGTCGATTGGGGGTTCTGCTGCCTTCTCTATACCTATATCTACAATTTCTACCTCAGTGGGTGTCTCAGTCGGCGTCTCTGTAGGCGTCTCAGTCGCTGCCGCTGTCCATTGGGGGGTCTGCTTCCTTCTCTATGGCTATATCCACCCCTATCTGCTTCAGTCGGAGTCTCAGTCGGCGTCGCAGCCTCTGTTATCGTATCTGTAGGCGTCTCAGTCGCTGCCGCTGTCGCTTGGGGGTCTGCTGCCTTCTCTATGCTTATATGTACCCCTATCTGCCTCAGTCGGTGTCGCAGCCTCTGTCAGCGTTTCTATAGGCGTCTCAGTCGCTGCCGCTGTCGATTGGGGTGTCTGCTGCCTTTTCTATGCCTATATCTACCCCTATCTGCCTCAGTCGGCGTCGCAGCCTCTGTCAGCGTCTCTGTAGGCGTCTCAGTCGCTGCCGCTGTCGATTGGGGGGTCTGCTGCCTTCTCTATGCCTATATCTACCCCTATCTGCCTCAGTCGTCGTCTCAGTCGTCGTCTCAATCGGAGTCGCAGCCTCTGTCAGCGTCTCTGAAGGCGTCTCAGTTGCTGCCGCTGTCGATTGGGGGTCTGCTGCCTACTCTATGCTTATATGTACCCCTATCTGCCTCAGTCGGCGTCACAGACTCTGTCATCGTATCTGTAGGCGTCTTAGTCGCTGCCGCTGTCGATTGGGGGTCTGCTGCCATCTCTATGCCTAAATCTACCCCTATCTGCCTCAGTGGGCGTCGCAGCCTCTGTCAGCGTCTCTGTAGGCGTCTCAGTCGTTGTGTTGGGGTATTGTCCTTGTTTGACGGGGGACGTCCCTCTGCTGCGCGCGTGTATCTGAAAAGCCTAAATCACTCTTTGTAAAAATCACTACATTACACTTTTAGTTTTAAAATCACAAGCCTTTATTTCTTAGAATACTAACTCTTATATACTATTTGCAATTCATTATTACAATACAAAAACTGACCTTTCTGGTGTTCCAGTTGCGCACCTGTTAATTGGTGTCAGTTGGTCAAACCAACTGACCCACGCCAATCTGAAATGTTGATGGTGCATTCTAACTTTGAATGCCCTTCGATGGCTCGACTGCGAAACTGTAGCACCCTAAAAGTATACATAATAAATATTACATAGGTAATATTAATTCTAAATACTCGCACCCTAAAAATATGTGCTTTCTTAAGTAACTTTAACACATGCTAATTACACAGAATGTGTGGCATCTGTTAGGAGTCGATGCTGTGAGACACTACGCGCAGGCAGCTTGATTCTAGCTCACAACATCCCTCCCCTCTTTCTAAAAGAAGTTAGTGCAACTAACTTCTAATGAACCTTTACAATATTTTTCTCTTTTCTGCACTTTAAACAATCTGTGCATTTTCTTAAACCTATAGTACATATGTATGGTTTTTCTTTTTTCAAATTCGCCTTATTTGGGTTCAATTTCTTGTTTTTTTTTGTCTGTATTTTTCTGTTCTTTTTACTTTTGTGTTCTTTTCTTTTTCCTCTTTTGTTTTATTTTGTTATTTTATTTCCATTTTTTTTTCTTCTTTTTTTTCCTTTTGCTTTATTTTGTTCTTTGATTTCCATTTTTTTTAAAATTTTGATTACCCTTTTTATATTTGGTCTTTCATCGACTCTTTTCTCACTGGCGTATATACAATTTTCAACAACTAGCGATACTACAATTTAATCCTATACTTAAGATCTTATATTCTACTATGATATCTATATCTAAAATATTACGGTCTACTTCTGCGAACTGCTGATCCGGTTGACGGCTGCCGTTGACGGAGTGAAATCCCTCGATGAACTCTGCATAACCCTCCCTTCTTTCTGGATCGGTAAGTACAAAGATGTTATAGGTTGGCGATCTGGTTTGCCATTAAAACTTTGCTTTTACTGGCCTTCTTCTTTCCATTTATTAAGTGTGCCCCACGGCTGTAGGTGGTACTGCCTCTGCTTATAGTATTCAACTTGTAAAAAAATATTTGGAATACATGAGAGATTACAATACTCCGTCTTACTTTGCAGCAATGCGTTTTATGGTGGAAGTATTTCTCTTGAGCTTCCTCATAATGGTATTTGATATCGTTTGGCTTTGATGTGGAGACAATCGGTATTTTTCTGAGATACACGTTTAATGATGTAATTTGTTTACTCTGATCGGTTACTAGTCTCTGTGTCCTCTTGTATTGAATCATATTTCATACATACGTAAATAACATTTCATATGTTCATACTCTAGATTGGACATATACTTCAATGAAGCAATTAACTTCCGTGAGCCAAATTTCTTCTGCTTATTATATGTGGTGGTGGTTTCAGTCACCCACCTTAAGCTTTTACCCATCTTCAACTTATCCAAAATCGATTCTGTGGAGATTGCGATACACTGGGTGGACATTGTAATATAAAACTGTGCAATGCAAAATATGACTCCGCAAGGAAACTTGTTTATTTTTCGTTGCTTGTCAATACCTCATCCAAAACGCGTTCAAATGCTGCGGCCATATGCCGTTTCGCAAAATTAAAATTACATCCGTCGCCATTCATCCCCAATCTAATATGTTGGCATCTTTGGGGTCACAAACCTTAGCTAACTGCCAAAAATCTCTGTTTTTCAAAAACGTATCTTTCCCAATACTACGTTGGTCTTTTAGTCCGCACCGCCTTCCGATATCCGCTGTTCCCGGAACTTCCTGCTTCGCTTCACAACATCAGAGCTATATAGAGAACAACTATAATAATTTTCTTAATTTTCTAGTATACATTTTAGTTTGATATTTTTTCTATGTTTAATTTTTGTCCAACATTTCATAAGTCAATTTAATAAATGAATTTCAAAATTATATAATATTTAAATAAATACACTATATGTACTATATATACTCTTGGGTATAATTTTCCAATTTAGTATGATTTTTGTTTTTTTTTATTATAACACTTATTTCATTACAAATTTATATTTTAAATAATTAATTTTTGTAACTCTAATTATGTTCTAAACTACCTTTAATTTTAATCTGAACTTTTACACAGATTATAATTTTTTTTTTGAATCTTTAACTTTTTTTAAACATACGCTATTCCTGAATATATAAACAAAAAACAATATTTGTATAATATGCTTTTTCTATAATTGAATGCTATATCATTCAATTTGCGTCCACTCGTCTTTTCCCCTTACATTCTTGGATTCGCTACCGTATCCTAGAGGAAAAGAGGACCGGACTATGTGTTTTCATAGCCATATAGGGCAATAGTGAGTTATCACTCATTTCAGTTTTGAACCAATTCATTGGTCCTCCGACTAAAACCAGATTATATAAAATAATCCCGTTTGTGTCAAAACTTTGTCCATTGCATGACTATATCTTTCATCGCATACAATTACTTTTTATTTAAATTTACTTCTAGCCTGATATGTATATCTAGCCTGATATGTATCCATTAACGATTCTATTTTCCATCCTGTAATTAGCTCGTATATGGCTACATACATACATTCGAGGCGCTTTAAATTACCTAGAATTAACTGCTTATTTTCCCAATCAACCAATACATTTTTTTTTATATCCCAACATATACATCTATTCAAATTTCCATATGCTAATTTCCTAATCAATAAACAGTTAAAACCTATGTATATCTACATATAGCCTGCTGCAGTATCTGCAAATTCCCAATTCCTAATCATATGTCCCTACATACTTACTTATATGGCCATACCCATTCCTATAACTAGAATACTTACTTTTTTTTCTAAATATACATTCGTACTTTCATTCTTTATCCCATACACATATGTATATACACATATATACTTACTTCACCAGCAGTTCCGTTGCTTGGCGTTAACGCTCAAGCGTCAAAATTCAGTGCATACACCGCCGTATGTATGTACGTACATATTCGAAGTTTTATATTACTTACCCACGACTGTCTTACTATTTTATTTTATTTTTTAAATACGTGCAATGAACCCGTTTATTATTATTTAATACGTAAAATAAAAAAATTTTTTCTCTACTGTCTTCGTTCGGCAATAGTGTTTAATAAGCAGATTTTCATTACGTCAATTTTACTTGCCCGAGTTTAAGCGGCACACATTTACTGGCATTGACTCTGAAAATCGGCGCTGTGTGTGTTATTTGATCCACACATGTACTTGCTTATGTTATTATTCTTGTGTTTACACTTGTAAAACACTATTAACACATGAATCTAGGTGTGTGGTCTAACGTGGAATAATTTCAACAAATTATTATGTAGCTTTTTATTTTTTCCCTTAATCGTTACGACTGTTGTAACTGGGCTTCGGATCTCTGCTACTACATACGGACCTATCCACACAGGTGAGAATTTGTTTCTCCTAGTCTGATTCCTCATGAGTACCTGATCACCCACTTTCAAAACGACTGGGTTAAGTACCTTGTTATAGGCTTCCCTGGCTACTCGTTTAGCGCAATCCTGATTTTCTCTGACCAACTCGTGCGCTCGCTGTAGCTGATACTTTTGCACTTTATTCGGGTCATCAGCATTGTACACTGGCGCACATTTGCGCTTCAGATTTGCTGGCATGTTAAAATCAAACCCGTAGCGTCCTGAACGGAGTTTGCTTCGTTGATAAATGTACCGTATTATTGTGTACATGCATTGCAGTGGTTAACCATTGATCCCAATTCGAGCCGTCTTCTTTGGCAAAACTGCGCAAGTACTCGGCCAGAGGTCGATGACTACGTTCCAATGAGCCATTCGCCTGTGGATGATATGGTGTTATGTGCAACTTCTTGATTCCCAGCATTTTACATGTTTCCGAGAACAGTTTCGATACAAAATTAGAACCATTGTCGGTTATCAAAACCTTAGGTATGTTGTATCGTGCTATTATTTCATCAAAGAATGCCTTGGCCACCGTACCTGCTTCAGCATCGGGTATAGCCACGCACGCCATATACTTTGAGAAATCGTCTTGGAACGTCAATGTGTATTTATTGCCCGAAACTGTCTCAGGTAAAATACCTACAATATCCATATGGACTTTATCAAATGGTTGTTTTGGTGTGTCAGTTAACACCATTGACATCTTTGTCAGCCTTGAACTTTTGTTGGCCTGACATTTTGGATAACTCTTTATATATTTCTTAATGTCCTTGAGCATACCCTTCCATCCGTATACTCGCCTAATTCTGTCATGGGTTTTCCAGAATCCCTGGTGTCCACCTAGAGGTGAATCATGGAAACCCTTTAACACAGCCTGGATATCCTTTATATCCTCCAGCCATTCCACACTACTGGCTCCTTGTTCATTAGCAGCGTCACCCGCATTGCTAACATTTCTTGTTGCATCAATTTTATCTTCTTGAATTCTCTCGGCCTTCTCCCTATCTGACCGAGCTTTGGCCCTCGTTTGCACTACTGATACCTTCTGTGCCTGAGGTACTCTGCTGAGTGCATCCGCATGCAGATTATTTTTCCCAGGTTTGTATATGATTTCAAAATCATACTCAGACAATTTATGTCTGAACCTGGCTAGCCTAGACGTTTGGTCTTTCAAATTGGCTATGCCTCTCAACGGCTGGTGATCTGTGTATATTTTAAATGGGCGTCCTAGCAGATATGCTCTAAAATTCTTCGTAGCCCATACTATGGCCAGAAATTCCTTTTCTATTGTGGAGTATCTCTTCTCCGTGTCGCTAAGCGCTCGGCTTGCGAATGCTATTGGTCGGTCATTACCGACTTCCGCTTTTGACAATACTGCCCCTAATGCTTCATTGCTAGCATCAGTGGTCAACAAAAAAGTTTGCTCAAAGTCGGGGTACGCCAAAATCGGTGGCGAGCTAATTATTTCCTTTAGCCCCTCGAATGCTTGCTGACATCTCTCTGTCCATTTGAACTTTGCCTCTTTTCGTAGCAACTTGTTAATTGGCAACGCAATTCCGGCTAGTCCTTCCACGAACTTTCTATAATAGTTCACTAGTCCTAGGAATGCTTGCACTTCTTTTCTATTTCTTGGAACCGCTAAATTCTTAACGCATTCCACCTTCTGCGGATCAGGCAGTGCTCCTGCCTCTGAGCAACGATGGCCTAGATAAACCACCTCTTTTCGCAAAAATTGACTCTTCTCCGTGTTCAATTTCAAATTGTGTTCTCGTAATTTCTGGAGCACCTTGCACAAGCGTTGCGAATGCTGCTACAAGTTCTTCCCATAAATTACAATATCATCGAGATACACAAAACAATCTAACCCTTGCAAGCCTGTTAGCACATGGTTCATTAGCCGTTGGAAGGTAGCCGGTGCTCCTGTTAATCCAAACGGCATTCTATTAAACTCATAATGCCCTAAACCGGTGCTGAACGCGGTTTTCTGCTTATCTTTGGTATCCACCAGAACTTGGTGGTAGCCACTCGCTAAATCAAGTGTAGAAAAATATCTACTATGCCCCAATTGATCCAGAACTTCCTCTATCCTTGGAATTGGGAACACTTGCTTGATAGTGGCGTCGTTCAATTTCCTAAAATCGACGACCATTCTCCACTTCAAAATTATTGGTGAATTCCAAGGCGAGATACTCGGTGAAATTATGTTATCCTTTAACATTCCTTCCACTTGCCTATTTACCTCATCTTTGTGAGCTTGCGGCAATCTGTACTGTTTCTGGTTAATTGGTGCTTGATCCACTCTAGTAGGTATTTCATGCTCTACCTCTGGTGTATATGTCAACTGTTCTCCTTCCAGCAAAAATATGTCATGGAATGACGTACAAATGACTTCTATTGATGCCTTCTCTTCTGAATTCACGCTTGGGTCTAACTTCAGTGATTCTAGCACTCTCTCCATTCTTTTTCTTATATCCACTTGTTTAATCTGATTTACCGATCTATAATTCGTTTCCTTAAAATTATCATAACTAGTGAACTTAGGCCTAAAATCCTCATCAATCAGGTAGTCCTTTTCCGATGCGTTTCTCACATATATACGCCCTCCGCTAGCTGATGCTTGTGCAAAACAAGAGTCCTAAGATTCGTGTTTACATGCATAGTAACTACTCTGGTTGACCTTGCATTCACTACCTCCATACAATTCTTAACCTTACTCACGGTTCCTTCCTGCCATGACATTAATGGAAAAGTAAGGATTCTATGCTTATTGTTATCATAGAATGATAACTGCTTGTCGAGCGCATCCAGTATGGTGCGGCCCCAAAGATTATCGCGGTCAATTATCCCATCAGCCGGGATACCTTTACTATACACTTCCACTGTATTTACTCTAAAACGCATACCCTTAACTCCACTGTGCCCTATTCTGAGCGACCCCAATGTCCTAATGCACCCTCCAAACGCTCCGTTAAGCGTTCTTACTCACGCTTTCCACTCACTGCCTCCTCGCAGGGTATCTCGATGAAGGCATCACCTATCCTGCTCATAGCGAAACAACCTCCTTTTGTTCCCAATATGGACGTGTATCCACTTCCTAACTCTTCGTGATACTGGAGAGCCTCTTGCTCCTCCTTCTCCTGGACTGTAGTTCCTACATTACTAGTCCCACTTACTTCCGGCCTTATTATTACTTCCTTTCTTTTGGCTTTCCAGTCTATTGGCCTCGACTGGGCCGCTGGAAGTTTCCCTGGTTCCTTTGTTGGGATTGTCTATCCCTGCATTCCGCTGGCCGATGTCCCATCTGTCCACATGAGAAGCATCTTAGCCCCTGTTTGGTGTTGCTTATTCTTGCTTCACTTCTGGAATTCCAATTTGGTTGCTGCTGACCACTCCCAGTTTTGAAACGATTTCTTCCTTGGTTAATTCCTTCTGTTGAATTAACTCTGGGACTACTGAAGTTACCCCTGCTGTCCCTCAAGGGTGGAACCGGGCGACTCGTAGCTGGCTGCCTTCTACTTTGATCCCATTTTGTGTCTACTTGGCACCGTCTACTACCCTCATGACCGTAAGTTTGGCACTCCAAACAGTAGGGCGTGTTTTTGCGTGTAACGCATTCATCCCTTGTATGCCCTGGCTTATGACAGAATGAGCAAATGGGTTTCCTCGGCTGGAACCTCTCAACCAAGAATTCTTGGTCTCTTTTTTGCGGAAATTGGCCCATCAATCTACCGACTCCACATCTGTTTTGCTGCTGTACTGTTCCTACCTCTGCTGGAGCATTCGTCCAGCAGATTCCACCTGTTGTCGTTCGTTCTTGTATTGCTGCTTCAGCTAAAGAGACCACTTCCACCAACTCTGCCATACTCCTCGGCGTGAGAGTAAGAGTATAATTAGCTAAATCCCTATTTATCAGGCCTGTGTTGAACACAGAAATCATAGTCCGTTCTACTTGAGCCTTGTATGCTGCAACATTTTCTGGAAACTGCCTGTTGGCTTCCGTTTCAGCAGCGCTCCCCAGAGACTGGAGCCTTCGTCCCCAGGCTCTCAATTGCTCCCCCGGTGTCTGAGTTGATTCCTGAATTTCCCGAACGAGATAGTCATATGACTTTTGTTTTAAATACGTCCTATCCAAAAGTACATATAATTCTGCCAGGGTGCTTATTGAGTTATGCACCGGTAAATAAACGCATCACCTGTGGTTCTTTGCCTAATACACTTTATTAAGTGCTCCCCGTCCGCTTCCGGAACACTCTGTTGCGCTAGCTCACAACCTTCTTTGAAGCGCCGGATCTCAGTTCTCAGGTCATACAACTCGACTCCTGAGAACATGGGCACCAACTTCTCCACCGCATGAGCAACTTGCAGAATGCCCATTTTATAGCTTTGTGTTTTCTCAATTGCTGGTAAAACCTTAGCTTTATTAATCTCTTTGGTAGTTTCCAAATTCTCTTCTCCCAGATCTGAGAGGTAATTGGCCAGTGACGGACTCAAACTAATTAGTCTTCGATCGTTTGTTCGTACTGGCGAAATATTGTCCCCAGTATCGGGACTTTGCTGCACTGTTACCTTTTCGTTATTTATCGGGCTTCCCGGAGAAAAACTCTTGACACCGATTTCAGATGCGCCAAACAAAAATCCCGCTTCCCTCTCTTCACTCAATACTAATCTGGGCTTTACCACTCGGTTTATCCCTTCTGGTGTTAGATACTCCGGCCAGCGCTCTTCCGGTGGCAATGTCAATACCGTCTGTGTAAATCCAGCTGATGCTGATTTTGATCTCTCCCTATTCAGTGAGGTCCTATTGGTCGCCCGTCCTCTTTTCAATTCCGCACACTCCTTTTCCAACAGCGTTGCTGCTTCCTCTGTTTTCGTCAATCTCTGAGAAAGTTCCTTTACCTTATTCTCAAGATACTCTTTTTGTGCTCTCAAATCTTCTGTTTTCCTATGAAAACTGAATAATTTTCCTTCTGTTCTTCTTTGGATTGCCGTAAAGGCTTGATCCGCTACTTCTAATGGTGACACAGCTCCTCCGGCATTCGCCTGCTTCCACAATTCCTGAGCTTCTTCCCTGCTCGTACTCGCTTCGAACTGGTCAACTATTTTCCCAGTAAACAGTTCCACCTCTGACTGCATTGATTTCAATCTGTTCCTTACTTCCTCGTCTGGTGAAACCAAACTCACAGTTTGTTGTCCTAATTCCTCTAATTCAGAACTAAATGTATCTGCCCATTCGTTGACTAGATTATTTATGTAGTCTGCTTAATTTTCCGCAAAATAGTTTCCCTTGCCGTACTCAACTGCGTGAGGCAACAGCAGTCCGTGATTATTGTTAAACTCTCTCCCCAGATTTTGCAACTGTGTTATTCGCTTGCGGTAATACACGTTGTCCTTACGTAACCTGCCGTCTTTCTTAAAATTACGGACCAATTTTTCAATCGCTTCTCCAATTTGCTCCTGCATCAGCAGTAATCCTTGCGCTTCCTTCGTCATATCCCAAATGCCAGACCAGATGGCGTATCCCAATTACAAATAAAAATCCAATAATTGTTAGAACTTGTTACAATATTTTATTCTGTCTTACTTAATTATAAATACAAATTTATTTTAAATGTATAAATGTCCCTACCGACAAACAAACACAAATCCCCTTTCATAACCGTACGAACCCTATACCGTGGCACGTTCTTTCCGAACCAAACCAACCGGTATACACAAGTTCGCAATTCAATAACGCAAAATCCGTGAGTAAACAGACACGTTCCACATTCCCCGAGAATGCTGAAACAAAATGTATTAAAAAGTATGAGCCTAATCTCAGTGGAACAACCCTATACAACCTGACCGTAAGTAGAAAGTTTTCTTATTAGATCGACCTATTGCCACCTAACCGCAGCGGCTAATCAGCCCCAATGCTGCTTCTTCTGCATGACCGGCGCAAAAGCGCCCACACGGCCACCGAAGAATCGTCGACAAAATTCACTTAGATACTAGGATGTCTTACTATAGACATACTCACCATTTTCGTTTCCTCCATTGCCCTCCTTTGCGATGGTTATCCTGATATCTTCTTATTGGTGGATTCCCGCGTAGGAGTGCTTCTTTCCTGGCACTCGACGTTGGATCCTACCGGCTGCGCCAAAATGTTGGGGTATTGTCCTTGTTTGACGGGGGACGTCAATCTGCTGACGTCAATCGCGCGTGTATCTGAAAAGCCTAAATCACTCTTTGTAAAATTCACTACATTACACTTTTAGTTTTAAAATCACAAGCCTTTATTTCTCAGAATACTAACTCTTATATACTATTTGCAATTCATTATTACAATACAAAAACTGACCTTTCTGGTGTTCCAGTTTCGCACCTGTTAATTGGTGTCAGTTGGTCAAGCCAACTGACCCACGCCAATCTGAAATGTTGATGGTGCATTCTAACTTTGAATGCCCTTCGGTGGCTCGACTGCGAAACTGTAGCACCCTAAAAGTTTACATAATAAATATTACATAGGTAATATTATTTCTAAATACTCGCACCCTAAAAATATGTGCTTTCTTAAGTAACTTTAACACATGCTAATCACACAGAATGTGTGGCATCTGTTAGGAGTTGATGCTGTGAGACACTACGCGCAGGCAGCTTGATTCTAGCTCACAACAGTTGCCGCTGTCGATTGGAGGGTCGGCTACCTTCGCTATGAATATATCTACTCCTATCTCCCTCATCGGCGTCTCAGTCGGCGTCGTAGCCTCTGTCAGCGTCTCTGTAGGCGTCTCAGTCGCTGCCGCTGTCCATCGAGGGGTCTGCTGCCTTCTCTATGCCTATATCTACCCCTATCTGCCTGAGTGGGCGTCGTAGCCTCTGTCAGCGTCTCTGTAGGCGTCTGAGTCGTTGCCGCTGAATATTGGAGGGTCTGCTACCTTCTCTATGCCTATATCTACACCTATCTCTCTCATCGGCGTGTCAGTCGGCGTCGCAGCCTCTGTCAGCGTCTCTGTGGGCGTCTCAGTCGCTGCCGCTGTCGATTGGGGGGTCTGCTGCTTTCTCTAAGCCTATATCTACCCCTATCTGCCTCAGTCGGTGTCGCAGCCTCTGTCAGCGTTTCTGTAGTCGTCTCAGTCGCTGCCGCTGTCGATTGAGGGGTCTGCTGCCTTCTCTATGCCTATATCTACCCTCTCTGCCTCAGTCGGCGTCGCAGCCACTTTCAGCATCTCTGTAGGCGTCTCAGTCACTGCCGCTGTCGATTGATAAGTTTTCTGCTTTCTCTATGCCTATATCCAGCCCTATCTGCCTCAGTCGGCGTCTCAGTCGGCGTCGCAGCCTCTGTCAGCATCTCTGTGGGCGTCTCAGTCGCTGCCGCTGTCGATTGGGGGGTCTGCTGCCTTCTCTAAGCCTATATCTACCCCTATCTGCCTCAGTCGGCGTCTCAGTCGGCGTCTCAGTTGGCGTCGCAGCCTCTGTCAGTGTCTCTGTAGGCGTCTCAGTCGCTGCCGCTGTCGATTGGGGGGTCTGCTGCCTTCTCTATGCTAATATGTACCCCTATCTGCCTCAGTCGGTGTCGCAGCCTCTGTCAGCGTTTCTATAGGCGTCTCAGTTGCTGCCGCTGTCGATTGGGAGGTCTGCTGCCTTCTCTATACCTATATCTACCCCTATCTGCCTCAGTCGGCGTCTCAGTCGGCGTCTCTGAAGACGTCTCAGTCCCTGCCGCTGTTGATTGGGGGGTCTGCTGCCTTCTCTATGCCTATCTTTACCCCTATCTGACTCAGTCGGCGTCGCAGCCTCTGTCAGCGTCTCTGTGGCGTCTCAGTCGCTGCCGCTGTCGATTGGGGGGTATGCTGCCTTCCCTATGCCTATATCTACCCCTATCTGCCTCAGTCGGCGTCTCAGTCAGCGTCGCAGCCTCTGTCAGCGTCTCTGTGGGCGTCTCAGTCGATGCCGCTGTCGATTGAGGGGTCTGCTGCCTTCTCTGTGCCTATATCTAGCCCTATCTGCCTCAGTCGGCTTCTCAGTCGGCGTCTCAGTCGGCGTCGCAGCCTCTGTCAGCGTCTCTGTAGGCGTCTCAGTCGTTGCCGCTGTCGATTGGAGGGTCGGCTACCTTCGCTATGAATATATCTACTCCTATCTCCCTCATCGGCGTCTCAGTCGGCGTCGCAGCCTCTGTCAGCGTCTCTGTAGGCGTCTTAGTCGCTGCCGCTGTCGATTGAGGGGTCTGCTGCCTTCTCTATGCCTATATCTACCCCTATCAACGTCAGTCGGCGTCGCAGCAATTTTCAGCATCTCTGTAGGCGTCTCAGTCACTGCCGCTATCTGCTGCCATCTCTGTGCCAATATCTAGCCCTATCTGCCTCAGTCGGCGTCTCAGTTGGCGTCGCAGACTCTGTCAGTGTCTCTGTAGGCGTCTCAGTCGCTGCCGCTGTCGATTTGGGGGTCTGCTGCCTTCTCTATGCCTATATCTACCCCTATCTGGCTCAGTCGGCATCTCAGTCGGCGTCGCAGCCTCTGTCCGCGTCTCTGTAGGAGACTCAGTCGTGGCCGCTGTCAATTGGGCGTTCTTCTGCCTTCTCTATACCAATATCTACCCCTATCTACCTCAGTCGGCGTCTCAGTCGGCGTCTCTGTAGGCGTCTCAGTCGCTGCCGCTGTCCATTGGGGGGTCTGCTTCCTTCTCTACGGCTATATCCACCCCTATCTGCTTCAGTCGGAGTCTCAGTCGGTGTCGCAGCCTCTGTCATCGTATCTGTAGGCGTCTCAGTCGCTGCCGCTGTCGATTGGGGGTCTGCTGCCCTCTCTATGCTTATATGTACCCCTATCTAACTCAGTCGGTGTCGCAGCCTCTGTCAGCGTTTCTATAGGCGTCTCAGTCGCTGCCGCTGTCGATTGGGGTGTCTGCTGCCTTCTCTATGCCTATATCTACCCCTATCTGCCTCAGTCGGCGTCTCAGTCGGCGTCTCAGTCGGCGTCGCAGCCTCTGTCAACGTCTCTGTAGGCGTCTCAGTCGCTGCCGCTGTCGATTGGGGGGTCTGCTGCCTTCTCTATGCCTATATCTACCCCTATCTTCCTCAGTCGGCGTCTCAGTCGGCGTCTCAATCGGCGTCGCAGCCTCTGTCAGCGTCTCTGAAGGCGTCTCAGTTGCTGCCGCTGTCGATTGGGGGTCTGCTGCCTTCTCTATGCCTATATCTACCCCTATCTGCCTCAGTGGGCGTCGCAGCCTCTGTCAGCGTCTCTGTAGGCGTCTCAGTCGTTGCCGCTGTCGATTGGAGGGTTGGCTACCTGCGCTATGAATATATCTACTCCTATCTCCCTCATTGGCGTCTCAGTTGGCGTCGCAGCCTCTGTCAGCGTCTCTGTAGGCGTCTTAGTCGCTGCCGCTGTCGATTGGGGGGTCTGCTGCCTTCTCTATGCCTATATCTACCCCTATCTGGCTCAGTCGGCATCTCAGTCGGCGTCGCAGCCTCTGTCCGCGTCTCTGTAGGAGTCGCAGTCGTTGCCGCTGTCGATTGGGGGTTCTGCTGCCTTCTCTATACCTATATCTACCACTATCTACCTCGGTCGGCGTCTCAGTCGGCGTCTCTGTAGGCGTCTCAGTCGCTGCCGCTGTCGATTGGAGGGTTGGCTACCTGCGCTATGAATATATCTACTCCTATCTCCCTCATCGGCGTCTCAGTCGGCGTCGCAGCCTCTGTCAGCGTCTCTGTAGGCGTCTCAGTCACTGCCGCTGTCTGCTGCCATCTCTGTGCCTATATCTAGTCCTATCTGCCTCAGTCGGCGTCTCAGTTGGCGTCGCAGCCTCTGTCAGTGTCTCTGTAGGCGTCTCAGTCGCTGCCGCTGTCGATTGGGGGGTCTGCTGCCTTCTCTATGCCTATATCTACCCCTATCTGCTTCAGTCGGAGTCTCAGTCGGCGTCGCAGCCTCTGTCATCGTATCTGTAGGCGTCTCAGTCGCTGCCGCTGTCGATTGGGGGTCTGCTGCCTTCTCTATGCTTATATGTACCCATTTCTGCCTCTGTCGGTGTCGCAGCCTCTGTCAGCGTTTCTATAGGCGTCTCAGTCGCTGCCGCTGTCGATTGGGGTGTCTGCTGCCTTCTCTATGCCTATATCTACTCCTATCTGCCTCAGTCGGCGTCTCAGTCGGCGTCGCAGCCTCTGTCAGCGTCTCTGTAGGCGTTTCAGTCGCTGCCGCTGTCGATTGGGGGGTCTGCTGCCTTCTCTATGCCTATATATACCCCTATCTGCCTCGGTCGGCGTCTCAGTCGGCGTCTCTGTAGGCGTCTCAGTCGCTGCCGCTGTCGATTGGAGGGTTGGCTACCTGCGCTATGAATTTATCTACTCCTATCTCCCTCATCGGCGTCTCAGTCGGCGTCGCAGCCTCTGTCAGCGTCTCTGTAGGCGTCTCAGTCGCTGCCGCTGTCGATTGGGGTGTCTGCTGCCTTTTCTATGCCTATATCTACCCCTATCAACGTCAGTCGGCGTCGCAGCCACTTTCAGCATCTCTGTAGGCGTCTCAGTCACTGCCGCTATCTGCTGCCATCTCTGTGCCTATATCTAGTCCTATCTGCCTCAGTCGGCGTCTCAGTTGGCGTCGCAGCCTCTGTCAGTGTCTCTGTAGGCGTCTCAGTCGATGCCGCTGTCGATTGGGGGGTCTGCTGCCTTCTCTATGCCTATATCTACCCCTATCTGCTTCAGTCGGAGTCTCAGTCGGCGTCGCAGCCTCTGTCATCGTATCTGTAGGCGTCTCAGTCGCTGCCGCTGTCGATTGGGGATCTGCTGCCTTCTCTATGCTTATATGAACCCATTTCTGCCTCTGTCGGTGTCGCAGCCTCTGTCAGCGTTTCTATAGGCGTCTCAGTCGCTGCCGCTGTCGATTGGGGTGTCTGCTGCCTTCTCTATGCCTATATCTACCCCTATCTGCCTCTGTCGGCGTCTCAGTCGGCGTCGCAGCCTCTGTCAGCGTCTCTGTAGGCGTTTCAGTCGCTGCCGCTGTCGAGTGGGGGTCTGCTGCCTTCTCTATGCCTATATCTACCCCTATCTGCCTCGGTCGGCGTCTCAGTCGGCGTCTCAATCGGCGTCGCAGCCTCTGTCAGCGTCTCTGAAGGCGATTCAGTTGCTGCCGCTGTCGATTGGGGGTCTGCTGCCTACTCTATGCTTATATGTACCCCTATCTGCCTCAGTCAGCGCCTCAGTCGGCGTCACAGACTGTCATCGTAACTGTAGGCGTCTCAGTCGCTGCCGCTGTCGATTGGGGGGTCTGCTGCCTTCTCTATGCCTATATCTACCCCTATCTGCCTCGGTCGGCGTCTTAGTCGGCGTCTCAATCGGCGTCGCAGCCTCTGTCAGCGTCTCTGAAGGCGTCTCAGTTGCTGCCGCTGTCGATTGGGGTGTCTGCTGCCTTCTCTATGCCTATATCTACCCATATCTGCCTCAGTCGGCGCCTCAGTCGGCGTCACAGACTCTGTCACCGTATCAGTAGGCGTCTCAGTCGCTGCCACTGTGGATTGGGGGTCTGCTGCCTTCTCTATGCCTATATCTACCCCTATCTGCCTCAGTGGGCGTCGCAGCCTCTGTCAGCGTCTCTGTAGGCGTCTGAGTCGTTGCCGCTGAATATTGGAGGGTCTGCTAACTTTTCTATGCCTATATCTACACCTATCTCCCTCATCGGCGTCTCAGTCGGCGTCGCAGCCTCTGTCAGCGTCTCTGTGGGCGTCTCAGTCACTGCCGCTGTCGATTGATAAGCTTTCTGCTTTCTCTATGCCTATATCCAGCCCTATCTGCCTCAGTCGGCGTCTCAGTCGGCGTCGCAGCCTCTGTCATCGTATCTGTAGGCGTCTCAGTCGCTGCCGCTGTCGATTGGGGGGTCTGCTGCCTTCTCTATGCCTATATCTACCCCTATCTGCCTCAGTGGGCGTCGCAGCCTCTGTCAGCGTCTCTGTAGGCATCTGAGTCGTTGCCGCTGAAGATTGGAGGGTCTGCTACCTTCTCTATGCCTATATCTACACCTATCTCCCTTATCGGCGTCTCAGTCGGCGTCGCAGCCTCTGTCAGCGTCTCTGTGGGCGTCTCAGTCGCTGCCGCTGTCGATTGGGGGGTCTGCTGCCTTCTCTAAGCCTATATCTACCCCTATCTGCCTCAGTCGGTGTCGCAGCCTCTGTCAGCGTTTCTGTAGTCGTCTCAGTTGCGGCCGCTATCGATTGGGGGATATGTTGCCTTCTCTATGCCTATATCTACCCCTATCTGCTTCAGTAGGCGTCTCAGTTGGCGTCGCAGCCTCTGTCAGCGTCTCTGAAGGCATCTCAGTCGCTGCCGCTGTCGATTTGGGGGTCTGCCGCCTTCTCTATATCTATATCCACCCCTATCTGCTTCAGCCGGCGTCGCAGCCTCTGTCAGCGTTTCTGTAGAAGTCTCAGTCGCTGCCGCTGTCGATTGGGGGGTCTGCTACCATCTATATGCCTATATATACCCCTATCTGCCTCAGTCGGCGTCGCAGCCTCTGTCAGCGTCTCTGTGGGCATCTCAGTCGCTGCCGCTGTCGATTGGAGGGTCGGCTACCTGCGCTATGAATATATCTACTCCTATCTCCCTCATCGGCGTCTCAGTCGGCATCGCAGCCTCTGTCAGCGTCTCTGTAGGCGTCTTAGTCGCTGCCGCTGTCGATTGAGGGGTCTGCTGCCTTCTCTATGCAAATTACTACCCCTATCAACGTCAGTCGGCGTCGCAGCCACTTTCAGCATCTCTGTAGGCGTCTCAGTCACTGCCGCTGTCGATTGATAGGTTTTCTACTTTCTCTATGCCTATATCCAGCCCTATCTGCCTCATTCGGCGTCGCAGCCTCTGTCATCGTATCTGTAGGCGTCGCAGTCGCTGCCGCTGTCGATTGGGGGGTGTGCTGCCTTCTCTATGCCTATATCTACCCCTATCTGCCTCAGTGGGCGTCGCAGCCTCTCTCAGCGTCTCTGTAGGCGTCTCAGTCGTTGCCGCTGTCGATTGGGGGTTCTGCTGCCTTCTCTATACCTATATCTACCCCTATCTACCTCAGTCGGCGTCTCAGTCGGCGTCTCTGTAGGCGTCTCAGTCGCTGCCGCTGTCCATGGGGGGTCTGCTTCCTTCTCTATGCCTATATCTACCCCTATCTGCCTCAGTCGGCGTCTCAGTCAGCGTCGGAGCCTCTGTCAGCGTCTCTGTAGGCGTCTCAGTTGCTGCCGCTGTCGATTGGTGGTCTGCTGCTTACTCTATGCTTATATGTACCCCTATCTGCTTCAGTCGGCGTCACAGACTCTGTCATCGTATCTGTAGGCGTCTCAGTCGCTGCCGCTGTCGATTGGGGGTCTGCTGCCTTCTCTATGCCTATATCTACCCCTATCTGCCTCAGTGGGCGTCGCAGCCTCTGTCAGCGTCTCTGTAGGCGTCTCAGTCGTTGCCGCTGTCGATTGGAGGGTCGGCTACCTTCGCTATGAATATATCTACTAATATCTGCCTCATCGGCGTCTCAGTCGGCGTCGCAGCCTCTGTCAGCGTCTCTGTAGGCGTCTTAGTCGCTGCCGCTGTCGATTGAGGGGTCTGCTGCCTAATCTATGCCTATATCTACCCCTATCAACGTCAGTCGGCGTCGCAGCCACTTTCAGCATCTCTGTAGGCGTCTCAAGCACTGCCGCTGTCGATTGATAGGTTTTCTACTTTCTCTATGCCTATATCCAGCCCTATCTGCCTCAGCCGGCGTCGCAGCCTCTGTCATCGTATCTGTAGGCGTCTCAGTCGCTGCCGCTGTCGATTGGGGGGTCTGCTGCCTTATCTATGCCTATATTTACCCCTATCTGCCTCAGTGGGCGTCGCAGCCTCTGTCAGCGTCTCTGTAGGCGTCTGAGTCGTTACCGCTGAATATTGGAGGGTCTGCTACCTTTTCTATGCCTATATATACACCTATCTCCCTCATCGGCGTCTCAGTCTTCGTCGCAGCCTCTGTCAGCGTCTCTGTGGGCGTCTCAGTCGCTGCCGCTGTCGATTGGGTGGTCTGCTGCTTTCTCTAAGCCTATATCTACCCCTATCTCCCTCAGTCGGTGTCGCAGCCTCTGTCAGCGTTTCTGTAGTCGTCTCAGTTGCTGCCGCTGTCGATTGATAAGTTTTCTGCTTTCTCTATGCCTATATCCAGCCCTATCTGCCTCAGTCGGCGTCTCAGTCGGCGTCGCAGCCTCTGTCATCGTATCTGTAGGCGTCTCAGTCGCTGCCGCTGTCGATTGGGGGGTCTGCTGCCTTCTCTATGCCTATATCTACCCCTATCTGCCTCAGTGGGCGTCGCAGCCTCTGTCAGCGTCTCTGTAGGCATCTGAGTCGTTGCCGCTGAAGATTGGAGGGTCTGCTACCTTCTCTATGCCTATATCTACACCTATCTCCCTTATCGGCGTCTCAGTCGGCGTCGCAGCCTCTGTCAGCGTTTCTGTAAGAGTCTCAATCGCTGCCGCTGTCGATTGGGGGGTCTGCTACCATCTCTCTGCCTATATATACCCCTATCTGCCTCCGTCGGCGTCGCAGCCTCTGTAAGCGTCTTTGTAGGCCGGCGTCTCAGTCGGCGTATCTGAAGGCGTCTCAGTCCCTGCCGCTGTTGATTGGGGGGTCTGCTGCTTTCTCTATGCCTATATTTACCCCTATCTGCCTCAGTCGGCGTCGCAACCTCTGTCAGCGTCTCTGTGGCGTCTCAGTCGATGCCGCTGTCGATTGAAGGGTCTGCTGCCTTCTCTGTGCCTATATCTAGCCCTATCTGCCTCAGTCGGCGTCTCAGTCGGCATCTCAGTTGGCGTCGCACCCTCTGTCAGTGTCTCTGTAGGCGTCTCAGTCGCTGCCGCTATCGATTGGGGGATATGTTGCCTTCTCTATGCCTATATCTACCCCTATCTGCCTCAGTAGTCGTCTCAGTTGGCGTCGCAGCCTCTGTCAGCGTCTCTGAAGGCATCTCAGTCGCTGCCGCTGTCGATTTGGGGGTCTGCCGCCTTCTCTATGTCTATATCCACCCCTATCTGCTTCAGCCGGCGTCGCAGCCTCTGTCAGCGTTTCTGTAGGAGTCTCAATCGCTGCTGCTGTCGATTGGGGGGTCTGCTACCATCTCTATGCCTATATATACCCCTATCTGCCTCCGTCGGCGTCGCAGCCTCTGTAAGCGTCTTTGTAGGCCGGCGTCTCAGTCGGCGTCTCTGAAGGCGTCTCAGTCCCTGCTGCTGTTGATTGGGGGGTCTGCTGCTTTCTCTATGCCTATATTTACCCCTATCTGCCTCAGTCGGCGTCGCAGCCTCTGTCAGCGTTTCTATAGGCGTCTCAGTCGCTGCCGCTGTCGATTGGGAGGTCTGCTGCCTTCTCTATACCTATATCTACCCCTATCTGCCTCAGTCGGCGTCTCAGTCGGCGTCTCTGAAGGCGTCTCAGTCCCAGCCGCTGTTGATTGGGGGGGGTCTGCTGCCTTCTCTATGCCTATATTTACCCCTATCTGCCTCAGTCGGTGTCGCAGCCTCTGTCAGCGTTTCTATAGGCGTCTCAGTCGCTGCCGCTGTCGATTGGGAGGTCTGCTGCTTCTCTATACCTATATCTACCCCTATCTGCCTCAGTCGGCGTCTCTGAAGGCGTCTCAGTCCCTGCCGCTGTTGATTGGGGGGTCTGCTGCTTTCTCTATGCCTATATTTACCCCTATCTGCCTCAGTCGGCGTCGCAACCTCTGTCAGCGTCTCTGTGGCGTCTCAGTCGATGCCGCTGTCGATTGAAGGGTCTGCTGCCTTCTCTGTGCCTATATCTAGCCCTATCTGCCTCAGTCGGCGTCTCAGTCGTCGTCTCAGTTGGCGTCGCAGCCTCTGTCAGTGTCTCTGTAGGCGTCGCAGTCGCTGCCGCTGTCGATTGGGGGGGGGGTCTGCTGCCTTCTCTATGCTTATATGTACCCCTATCTGCCTCAGTCGGTGGCGTAGCCTCTGTCAGCGTTTCTATAGGCGTCTCAGTCGCTGCCGCTGTCGATTGGGAGGTCTGCTGCCTTCTCTATACCTATAACTACCCCTATCTGCCTCAGTCGGCGTCTCAGTCGGCGTCTCAGTCGGCGTCTCTGAAGGCGTCTCAGTCCCTGCCGCTGTCGATTGGGGGGGTCTGCTGCCTTCTCTATGCCTATATTTACCCCTATCTGCCTCAGTCGGCGTCGCAGCCTCTGTCAGCGTCTCTGTGGCGTCTCAGTCGCTGCCGCTGTCGATTGGGGGGTATGCTGCCTTCCCTATGCCTATATCTACCCCTATCTGCCTCAGTCGGCGTCTCAGTCGGCGTCTCAGTCGGCGTCGCAGCCTCTGTCATCCTATCTGTAGGCGTCTCAGTTGCTGCCGCTGTCGATTGGGGGTCTGCTGCCTTCTCTGTGCCTATATTTACCCCTATCTCCCTCATCGGCGACTCAGTTGGCGTCGCAGCCTCTGTCAGCGTCTCTGTGGGCGTCTCAGTGGCTGCCGCTGTCGATTGGGTGGTCTGCTGCCTTCTCTAAGCCTATATCTACCCCTCCTCTCTGCCTCAGTCGGTGTCGCAGCCTCTGTCAGCGTTTCTGTAGTCGTCTCAGTCGCTGCCGCTATCGATTGGGGGATATGCTGCCTTCTCTATGCCTATATCTACCCCTATCTGCCTCAGTCGGCGTCTCAGTCGGCGTCGCAGCCTCTGTCAGTGTAATTATATTTGTAATTATTCTAAAACTTTTGTAATTATATTTGTAATTATTTGTTAACAAAATTAAAAATTATTAATTTAAATTGTAATTATATTTGTGGTGTGGTTGGTTTAAATTTCAGTGCCAGCTTCTTGGTTGTTTAGAATTTGCTGCTTTCTTCCCGGCTGCTCGTCGTTAAAAATTACCGGGCGAGTTTCGCCGAAGTACAAACGACATTTTACGGCGAAGACAGTAGCTTTTAGTGCGACAGTCAGCGTCTCTGAAGGCGTCTCAGTCGCTGCCGCTGTCGATTTGGGGGTCTGCCGCCTTCTCTATGCCAATATCCACCCCTATCTGCCTCAGTCGGCGTCGCAGCCACTTTCAGCATCTCTGTAGGCGTCTCAGTCACTGCCGCTGTCGATTGGGGGTATGCTGCCTTCCCTATGCCTATATATACCCCTATCTGCCTCAATCGGCGTCTCAGTCAGCGTCGCAGCCTCTGTAAGCGTCTTTGTAGGCGTCTCAGTCGCTGCCGTTGTCGATTGGGGGTCTGCTGCCTTTTCTATTCCTATATCTACCTCTACCTGCCTCAGTCGGCGTCTCAGTCGGCGTCTCTGAAGGCGTCTCAGTCCCTGCCGCTGTTGATTGGGGGTCTGCTGCCTTCTCTATGCCTATATTTACCCCTATCTGCCTCAGTCGGCGTCGCAGCCTCTGTCAGCGTCTCTGTGGGCGTCTCAGTCGCTGCCGCTGTCGATTGGGGGTATGCTGCCTTCCCTATGCCTATATATACCCCTATCTGCCTCAATCGGCGTCTCAGTCAGCGTCGCAGCCTCTGTCAGCGTCTCTGTGGGCGTCTCAGTCGATGCCGCTGTCGATTGAGTTGTCTGCTGCCTTCTCTATGCATATATATACCCCTATCTGCCTCAGTCGGCGTCTCAGTAGGCGTCTCAGTTGGCGTCGTAGCCTCTGTCAGTGTCTCTGTAGGCGTCTCAGACGCTGCCGCTGTCGATTGGGGGGTCTGCTGCCTTCTCTATGCATATATCTACCCCTATCTACCTCAGTCGGCGTCTCAGTCGGCGTCTCAGTCGGCGTCTCTGTAGGCGTCTCAGTGGCTGCCGCTGTCCACTGGGGGGTCTGCTGCCTTCTCTATGGCTATATCCACCCCTATCTGCTTCAGTCGGAGTCTTAGTCGGCGTCGCAGCCTCTGTCATCGTATCTGTAGGCGTCTCAGTCGCTGCCGCTGTCGATTGGGGGGTCTGCTGCCTTCTATATGCCTACATCTACCCCTATCTGCCTCAGTCGGTGTCTCAGTCGGCGTCTCTGAAGGCGTCTCAGTCCCTGCCGCTGTTGATTAGGGGGTCTGCTGCCTTCTCTATGCCTATATTTACCCCTATCTGCCTCAGTCGGCGTCGCAACCTCTGTCAGCGTCTCTGTGGCGTCTCAGTCGCTGCCGCTGTCGATTGGGGGGTATGCTGCCTTCCCTATACCTATATCTACCCCTATCTGCCTCAGTCGGCGTCTCAGTGGGCGTCGTAGCCTCTGTCAGCGTCTCTGTGGGCGTCTCAGTCGCTGCGGCTGTCGATTGGGGGGTCTGCTGCCTTCTCTATGCTAATATGTACCCCTATCTGCCTTAGTCGGTGTCGCAGCCTCTGTCAGCGGTTCTATAGGCGTCTCAGTCGCTGCCGCTGTCGATTGGGAGGTCTGCTGCTTCTCTATACCTATATCTACCCCTATCTGCCTCAGTCGGCGTCTCTGAAGGCGTCTCAGTCGGCGTCTCTGAAGGCGTCTCAGTCCCTGCCGCTGTCGATTGGGGGGGTCTGCTGCCTTCTCTATGCCTATATTTACCCCTATCTGCCTCAGTCGGCGTCGCAGCCTCTGTCAGCGTCTCTGTGGCGTCTCAGTCGCTGCCGCTGTCGATTGGGGGGTATGCTGCCTTCCCTATGCCTATATCTACCCCTATCTGCCTCAGTCGGCGTCTCAGTCGGCGTCTCAGTCGGCGTCGCAGCCTCTGTCGTCGTATCTGTAGGCGTCTCAGTTGCTGCCGCTGTCGATTGGGGGTCTGCTGCCTTCTCTGTGCCTATATTTACCCCTATCTCCCGCATCGGCGACTCAGTTGGCGTCGCAGCCTCTGTCAGCGTCTCTGTGGGCGTCTCAGTGGCTGCCGCTGTCGATTGGGGGATATGCTGCCTTCTCTATGCCTATATCTACCCCTATCTGCCTCAGTCGGCGTCTCAGTCGGCGTCGCAGCCTCTGTCAGTGTAATTATATTTGTAATTATTCTAAAACTTTTGTAATTATATTTGTAATTATTTGTTAACAAAATTAAAAATTATTAATTTAAATTGTAATTATATTTGTGGTGTGGTTGGTTTAAATTTCAGTGCCAGCTTCTTGGTTGTTTAGAATTTGCTGCTTTCTTCCCGGCTGCTCGTCGTTAAAAATTACCGGGCGAGTTTCGCCGAAGTACAAACGACATTTTACGGCGAAGACAGTAGCTTTTAGTGCGACAGTCAGCGTCTCTGAAGGCGTCTCAGTCGCTGCCGCTGTCGATTTGGGGGTCTGCCGCCTTCTCTATGCCAATATCCACCCCTATCTGCCTCAGTCGGCGTCGCAGCCACTTTCAGCATCTCTGTAGGCGTCTCAGTCGCTGCCGCTGTCGATTGATAGGTTTTCTGCTTTCTCTATGCCTATATCCAGCCCTATCTGCCTCAGTCGGCGTCTCAGTCGGCGTCGCAACCTCTGTCATCGTATCTGTAGGCGTCTCAGTCGCTGCCGCTGTCGATTGGGGGTCTGCTGCATTCTCTATGCCTATATCCACCCCTATCTGCTTCAGCCGGCGTCGCAGCCTCTGTCAGCGTTTCTGTAGGAGTCTCAGTCGCTGCCGCTGTCGATTGGAGGGGTCTGCTGCCTTTTCTATGCCTATATCTACCTCTACCTGCCTCAGTCGGCGTCTCAGTCGGCGTCTCTGAAGGCGTCTCAGTCCCTGCCGCTGTTGATTGGGGGTCTGCTGCCTTCTCTATGCCTATATTTACCCCTATCTGCCTCAGTCGGCGTCGCAGCCTCTGTCGGCGTCTCTGTGGGCGTCTCAGTCGCTGCCGCTGTCGATTGGGGGTATGCTGCCTTCCCTATGCCTATATATACCCCTATCTGCCTCAATCGGCGTCTCAGTCAGCGTCGCAGCCTCTGTCAGCGTCTCTGTGGGCGTCTCAGTCGATGCCGCTGTCGATTGAGTTGTCTGCTGCCTTCTCTATGCATATATATACCCCTATCTGCCTCAGTCGGCGTCTCAGTTGGCGTCGTAGCCTCTGTCAGTGTCTCTGTAGGCGTCTCAGTCGCTGCCGCTGTCGATTGGGGGGGTCTGCTGCCTTCTCTATGCTTATATGTACCCCTATCTGCCGCAGTCGGCGTCTCAGTCGGCGTCTCAATCGGCGTTGCAGCCTCTGTCAGCATCTCTGAAGGCGTCTCAGTTGTTGCCGCTGTCGATTTGGGGGTCTGCTGCCTTCTCTATGCCTATATCTACCCCTATCTGCCTCAGTCGGCGTCCCAGCCTCAGTCAGCGTCTCTGTAGGCGTCTTAGTAGCTACCGCTGTCGATTGAGGGGTCTGCTGCCTTCTCTATGCATATATCTACCCCTATTTACCTCAGTCGGCGTCTCAGTCGGCGTCTCTGTAGGCGTCTCAGTCGCTGCCGCTGTCCACTGGGGGGTCTGCTGCCTTCTCTATGGCTATATCCACCCCTATCTGCTTCAGTCGGAGTCTTAGTCGGCGTCGCAGCCTCTGTCATCGTATCTGTAGGCGTCTCAGTCGCTGCCGCTGTCGATTGGGGGGTCTGCTGCCTTCTATATGCCTACATCTACCCCTATCTGCCTCAGTCGGCGTCTCAGTCAGCGTCGCAGCCTCTGTTAGCGTCTCTGTAGGTGTCTAAGTCGCTGCCGCTGTCGATTGGGGGATCTCCTGCCTTCCCTATGCCTATATCTACCCCTATCTGCCCCAGTCGGTGTCTCAGTCGGCGTCGCAGCCTCTTTCAGCGTCTCTGAAGGCGTCTCAGTCGCTGCCGCTGTCGATTGGGGGTCTGCTGCGTTCTCTATGCTTATATGTACCCCTATCTGCCTCAGTCGGTGTCGGAGCCTCTGTCATCGTTTCTATAGGTGTATCAGTCGCTGCCGCTGTCGATTGGGGGGTCTGCTGCCTTCTCTATGCCTATATCTACCCCTATCTGCCTCAGTCGGCGTCTCAGTCGGCGTCCCAGCCTCAGTCAGCGTCTCTGTAGGCGTCTTAGTAGCTACCGCTGTCGATTGAGGGGTCTGCTGCCTTCTCTATGCATATATCTACCCCTATCTACCTCAGTCGGCGTCTCAGTCGGCGTCTCTGTAGGCGTCTCAGTCGCTGCCGCTGTCCACTGGGGGGTCTGCTGCCTTCTCTATGGCTATATCCACCCCTATCTGCTTCAGTCGGAGTCTTAGTCGGCGTCGCAGCCTCTGTCATCGTATCTGTAGGCGTCTCAGTCGCTGCCGCTGTCGATTGGGGGGTCTGCTGCCTTCTATATGCCTACATCTACCCCTATCTGCCTCAGTCGGCGTCTCAGTCAGCGTCGCAGCCTCTGTTAGCGTCTCTGTAGGTGTCTAAGTCGCTGCCGCTGTCGATTGGGGGATCTCCTGCCTTCCCTATGCCTATATCTACCCCTATCTGCCTCAGTCGGTGTCTCAGTCGGCGTCGCAGCCTCTTTCAGCGTCTCTGAAGGCGTCTCAGTCGCTGCCGCTGTCGATTGGGGGTCTGCTGCGTTCTCTATGCTTATATGTACCCCTATCTGCCTCTGTCAGCGTTTCTATAGGTGTATCAGTCGCTGCCGCTGTCGATTGGGGGGTCTGCTGCCTTCTCTATGCCTATATCTACCCCTATCTGCCTCAGTCGGCGTCTCAGTAGGCGTCGCAACCTCTGTCAGCGTCTCTGTAGGCGTCTCAGTCGCTGCCGCTGTCGATTGGGGGGTCTGCTGCCTTCTCTATGCCTATATCTGCCCCTATCAACGTCAGTCGGCGTTGCAGCCACTTTCAGCATCTCTGTAGGCGTCTCAGTCACTGCCGCTGTCGATTTATAGGTTTTCTGCTTTCTCTATGCCTATATCCAGCCCTATCTGCCTCAGTCGGCGTCGCAGCCTCTGTCATCGTATCTGTAGGCGTCTCAGTCGCTGCCGCTGTCGATTGGGGGGTCTGCAGCCTTCTATATGCCTACATCTACCCCTATCTGCCTCAGTTGGCATCTCAGTCGGCGTCGCAGCCTCTGTTAGCGTCTCTGTAGGCGTCTAAGTCGCTTCCGCTGTCGATTGGGGGATCTCCTGCCTTCCCTATGCCTATATTTACCCCTATCTGCCTCAGTCGGTGTCTCAGTCGGCGTCGCAGCCTCTTTCAGCGTCTCTGAAGGCATCTCAGTCGCTGCCGCTGTCGATTGGGGGTCTGCTGCCTTCTCTATGCTTATATGTACCCCTATCTGCCTCAGTCGGAGTCGCAGCCTCTGTCAGCGTCTCTGTGGGCGTCTCAGTCGCTGCCGCTGTCGATTGGGGAGTCTGCTGCTTTCTCTATGCCTATATCTACCCCTATCTGCTTCAGTCGGAGTCTCAGTCGGCGTCGCAGCCTCTGTCATCGTATCTGTAGGCGTCTCAGTCGCTGCCGCTGTCGATTGGGGGGTCTGCTGCCTTCTATATGCCTACATCTACCCCTATCTGCCTCATTCGGCGTCTCAGTCGGCGTCGCAGCCTCTGTTAGTTTTTCTGTAGGCGTCTAAGTCGCTGCCGCTGTCGATTGGGGGATCTCCTGCCTTCCCGATGCCTATATCTACCCCTATCTGCCTCAGTCGGCGTCTCAGTCGGCGTCGCAGCCTCTGTCAGCGTCTCTGTAGGCGTCTTAGTCGCTGCCGCTGTCGATTGAGGGGTCTGCTGCCTTCTCTATGCCTATATCTACCCCTATCAACGTCAGTCGGCGTCGCAGCCACTTTCAGCATCTCTGTAGGCGTCTCAGTCACTGCCGCTGTCGATTGATAGGTTTTCTGCTTTCTTTATGCCTATATTCAGACCTATCTGCCTCAGTCGGCGTCTCAGTTGGCGGCGCAGCCTCTGTCATCGTATCTGTGGGCGTCTCAGTCGCTACCGCTGTCGATTGGGTGGTCTGCTGCCTTCTATATGCCTACTTCTACCCCTATCTGCCTCAGTCGGCGTCGCAGCCTCTGTTAGCTTCTCTGTAGGCGTCTCAGTTGCTGCCGCTGTCGATTGGGGGATCTCCTGCCTTCCCTATGCCTATATCTACCCATATCTGCCTCAGTCGGCGTCGCAGCCTCTTTCAGCGTCTCTGAAGGCGTCTCAGTCGCTGCCGCTGTCGATTGGGGGTCTGCTGCCTTCACTATGCTTATATGTACCCCTATCTGCCTCAGTCGGCGTCTCAGTTGGCGTCGCAGCCTCTGTCAGTGTCTCTGTAGGCGTCTCAGTCGCTGCCGCTGTCGATTGGGGGGTCTGCTGCCTTCTCTATGCTTATATGTACCCCTATCTGCCGCAGTCGGCGTCTCAGTCGGAGTCTCAATCGGCGTCGCAGCCTCTGTCAGCGGCTCTGAAGGCGTCTCAGATGCTGCCGCCGTCGATTTGGGGGTCTGCTGCCTTCTCTATGCCTATATCTACTCCTATCTGCCTCAGTCGGCGTCGCAGCCTCTGTCAGCTTCTCTGTAAGCGTCTTAGTAGCCACCGCTGTCGATTGAGGGGTCTGCTGCCTTCTCTATGCATATATCTACCCCTATCTACCTCAGTCGGCGTCTCAGTCGGCGTCTCTGTAGGCGTCTCAGTCACTGCCGCTGTCCACTGGGGGGTCTGCTGCCTTCTCTATGGCTATATCCACCCCTATCTGCTTCAGTCGGAGTCTTAGTCGGCGTCGCAGCCTCTGTCATCGTATCTGTAGGCGTCTCAGTCGCTGCCGCTGTCGATTGGGGGGTCTGCTGCCTTCTATATGCCTACATCTACCCCTATCTGCCTCAGTCGGCGTCTCAGTCGGCGTCGCAGCCTCTGTTAGCGTCTCTGTAGGCGTCTAAGTCGCTGCCGCTGTCGATTGGGGGATCTCCTGCCTTCCCTATGCCTATATCTACCCCTATCTGCCTCAGTCGGCGTCTCAGTCGGCGTCGCAGCCTCTGTCGGCGTCTCTGTAGGCGTCTTAGTCGCTGCCGCTGTCGATTGAGGGGTCTGCTGCCTTCTCTATGCCTATATCTACCCCTATCAACGTCAGTCGGCGTTGCAGCCACTTTCAGCATCTCTGTCGGCGTCTCAGTCACTGCCGCTGTCGGTTGACAGGTTTTCTGCTTTCTTTATGCCTATATCCAGCCCTATCTGCCTCAGTCGGCGTCTCTGTTGGCGGCGCAGCCTCTGTCATCGTATCTGTGGGCGTCTCAGTCGCTGCCGCTGTCGATTGGGGGATCTCCTGCCTTCCCTATGCCTATATCTACCCCTATCTGCCTCAGTCGGCATCTCAGTCGGCGTCGCAGCCTCTGTCAGCGTCTCTGTAGGCGTCTTAGTCGCTGCCGCTGTCGATTGGGGGGCTCTGCAGCCTTCTCTATGCTTATATGTACCCCTATCTGCCGCAGTCGGCGTCTCAGTCGGCGTCTCAATCGGCGTCGCAGCCTCTGTCATCGTATCTGTAGGCGTCTCAGTCGCTGCCGCTGTCGATTGGGGGGTCTGGTGCCTTCTATATGCCTACATCTACCCCTATCTGCCTCAGTCGGCGTCTCAGTCGGCGTCGCAGCCTCTGTTAGTGTCTCTGTAGGCGTCTAAGTCGCTGCCGCTGTCGATTGGGGGATCTCCTGCCTTCTCTATGCCTATATCTACCCCTATCTGCCTCAGTCGGCGTCGCAGCCTCTGTCAGCGTCTCTGTAGGCGTCTTAGTCGCTGCCGCTGTCGATTGAGGGGTCTGCTGCCTTCTCTATGCCTATATCTACCCCTATCAATGTCAGTCGGCGTCGCAGCCACTTTAAGCATCTCTGTAGGCGTCTCAGTCACTGCCGCTGTCGATTGATAGGTTTTCTGCTTTCTTTATGCCTATATCCAGACCTATCTGCCTCAGTCGGCGTCTCAGTTGCCGGCGCAGCCTCTGTCATCGTATCTGTGGGCGTCTCAGTCGCTGCCGCTGTCGATTGGGTGGTCTGCTGCCTTCTATATGCCTACTTCTACCCCTATCTGCCTCAGTCGGCGTCGCAGCCACTGTTAGCTTCTCTGTAGGCGTCTTAGTTGCTGCCGCTGTCGATTGGGGGATCTCCTGCCTTCCCTATGCCTATATCTACCCATATCTGCCTCAGTCGGCGTCGCAGCCTCTTTCAGCGTCTCTGAAGGCGTCTCAGTCGCTGCCGCTGTCGATTGGGGGTCTGCTGCCTTCTCTATGCTTATATGTACCCCTATCTGCCTCAGTCGGTGTCGCAGCCTCTGTCAGCGTTTCTATAGGCGTCTCAGTCGCTGCCGCTGTCGATTGGGAGGTCTGCTGCCTTCTCTATACTTATATCTACCCCTATCA
This sequence comes from Clusia tigrina, assembly GCA_920105625.2. Taxonomy (NCBI): domain Eukaryota; kingdom Metazoa; phylum Arthropoda; class Insecta; order Diptera; family Clusiidae; genus Clusia; species Clusia tigrina. Next base: position 90,495,628 of record OV050031.1, read on the forward strand.
GCCTCTGTCAGCGTTTCTGTAGTCGTCTCAGTCGCTGCCGCTATCGATTGGGGGATATGCTGCTTTCTCTATGCCTATATCTACCCCTATCTGCCTCAGTCGGCGTCTCAGTCGGCGTCTCAGTCGGCGTCTCAGTCGGCGTTTCAGTCGGCGTCTCAGTCCCTGCCGCTGTTGATTGGGGGGTCTGCTGCCTTCGCTATGCCTATATTTACCCCTATCTGCCTCAATCGGTAGCGGCAGCGACTAAGACGCCTACAGAGACACTGACAGAGGCTGCGACGCCGACTGAGACGCCGACTGAGGCAGATAGGGGTAGATATAGGCATAAGGAAGGCAGGAGATCCCCCAATCGACAGCGGCAGCGACTTAGACGCCTACAGAGACACTAACAGAGGCTGCGACGCCGACTGAGACGCCGACTGAGGCAGATAGGGGTAGATGTAGGCATATAGAAGGCACCAAACCCCCCAATCGACAGCGGCAGCGACTGAGACGCCTACAGATACGATGACAGAGGCTGCGACGCCGACTGAGACTCCGACTGAAGCAGATAGGGGTAGATATAGGCATAGAGAAAGCAGCAGACTCCCCAATCGACAGCGGCAGCGACTGAGACGCCCACAGAGACGCTGACAAAGGCTGCGACTCCGACTGAGGCAGATAGGGTACATATAAGCATAGAGAAGGCAGCAGACCCCCAATCGACAGCGGCAGCGACTGAGACGCCTTCAGAGACGCTGAAAGAGGCTGCGACGCCGACTGAGACACCGACTGAGGCAGATAGGAGTAGATATAGGCATAGAGAAGGCAGGAGATCCCCCAATCGACAGCGGCAGCTACTAAGACGCCTACAGAGACACTGACAGAGGCTGCGACGCCGACTGAGGCAGATAGGGGTAGATATAGGCATAGAGAAGGCAGCAGACCCCCAAATCGACAGCGGCAGCAACTGAGACGCCTTCAGAGACGCTGACAGAGGCTGCGACGCCGATTGAGACGCCGACTGAGACGCCGACTGCGGCAGATAGGGGTACATATAAGCATAGAGAAGGCAGTAGACCCCCCAATCGACAGCGGCAGCGACTGAGACGCCCATAGAGACGCTGACAGAGGCTGCGACGCTGACTGAGACGCCGACTGAGGCAGATAGGGGTATATATAGGCATAGGGAAGGCAGCATACCCCCAATCGACAGCGGCAGCGACTGAGACGCCCACAGAGACGCTGACAGAGGCTGCGACGCCGACTGAGGCAGATAGGGGTAAATATAGGCATAGAGAAGGCAGCAGGCCCCCCAATCAACAGCGGCAGGGACTGAGACGCCTTCAGAGCCGCCGACTGAGACGCCGATTGAGGCAAGTAGAGGTAGATATAGGCATAGAGAAGGCAGCAGACCCCCCAATCGACAGCGGTAGCGACTTAGACGCCTACAGAGACGCTAACAGAGGCTGCGACGCCGACTGAGACGCCGACTGATGCAGATAGGGGTAGATATAGGCATAGAGAAGGCAGCAGACCCCCCAATCGACAGCGGCAGCGACTGAGACGCCTACAGAGACGTTGATAGAGGCTGCGACGCCGACTGAGACGCCGACTGAGGCAGATAGGGGTAGATATAGGTATAGAGAAGGCAGCAGACCTCCCAATCGACAGCGGCAGCGACTGATACGCCTATAGAAACGCTGACAGAGGCTGCGACACCGACTGAGGCAGATAGGGGTACATATAAGCATAGAGAAGGCAGCAGACACCCAATCGACAGCGGCAGCGACTGAGACGACTTCAGAGACTGAGGCCGATATGGGTAGATATAGGCTTAGGGAAGGCAGGAGATCCCCCAATCGACAGCGGCAGCGACTGAGACGCCTACAGAGACGCTAACAGAGGCTGCGACGCCGACTGAGACGCCGACTGAGGCAGATAGGGGTAGATGTAGGCATATAGAAGGCAGCAGACCCCCCAATCGACAGCGGCAGCGACTGAGATGCCTACAGAGACGCCGGCTGAGACGCCGACTGAGGTAGATACGAGTAGATATATGTATAGAGAAGGCAGCAGAACCCCCAATCGACAGCGGCAACTACTGAGACTCCTACAGAGACACTGACAGAGGTTGCGACGCCGACTGAGATTCCGACTGAGCCAGATAGGGGTAGATATAGGCATAGAGAAGGCAGCAGACCCCCCAATCGACAGCGGCAGCGACTGAGACGCCTACAGAGACACTAACAGAGGCTGCGATGCCAACTGAGACGCCGACTGAGACGCCGACTGAGGCAGATAGGGCTAGATATAGGCACAGAGAAGGCAGCAGACCCCTCAATCGACAGCGGCATCGACTGAGACGCCCACAGAGACGCTGACAGAGGCTGCAATGCCGACTGAGACGCCGACAGATGCAGATAGGGGTAGATATAGGCATAGGGAAGGCAGCATACCCACCAATCGACAGTGGCATCGACTGAGACGCCCACAGAGACGCTAACAGTGGCTGCGATGCCGACTGAGGCAGATAGGGGTAAATATAGGCATAGAGAAGGCAGCAGACCCCCCAATCAACAGCGGCAGGGACTGAGACGCCGACTGAAACGCCGACTGAGACGCCGACTGAGGCAGATAGGGGTAGATATAGGCATAGAGAAGGCAGCATATCCCCCAATCGATAGCGGCAGCGACTGAGACGACTACAGAAACGCTGACAGAGACTGATAGGGGTAGATATAGGTATAGAGAAGGCAGCAGACCTCCCAATCGACAACGGCAGCGACTGAGACGCCTATAGAAACGCTGACAGAGGCTGCGACACCGACTGAGGCAGATAGGGGTACATATAAGCATAGAGAAGGCAGCAGACCCCCAATCGACAGCGGCAGCGACTGAGACGCCTTCAGAGACGCTGAAAGAGGCTGCGACGCCGACTGAGGCAGATATGGGTAGATATAGGCATAGGGAAGGCAGGAGATCCCCCAATCGACAGCGGCAGCAACTGAGACGCCTACAGAGAAGCTAACAGAGGCTGCGACGCCGACTGAGGCAGATAGGGGTAGAAGTAGGCATATAGAAGGCAGCAGACCACCCAATCGACAGCGGCAGCGACTGAGACGCCCACAGATACGATGACAGAGGCTACGCCGCCAACAGAGACGCCGACTGAGGCAGATAGGGCTGTATATAGGCATAAAGAAAGCAGAAAACCTGTCAATCGACAGCGGCAGTGACTGAGACGCCTACAGAATGCTGAAAGTGGCTGCGACGCCGACTGACGTTGATAGGGGTAGATATAGGCATAGAGAAGGCAGCAGACCCCTCAATCGACAGCGGCAGCGACTAAGACGACTACAGAGACGCTGACAGAGGCTGCGACGCCGACTGAGACGCCGACTGAGGCAGATATGGGTAGATATAGGCATAGGGAAGGCAGGAGATCCCCCAATCGACAGCGGCAGCGACTTAGACGCCTACAGAGACGCTAACAGAGGCTGCGACGCCGACTGAGATGCCGACTGAGGCAGATAGGGGTAGATGTAGGCATATAGAAGGCAGCAGACCCCCCAATCGACAGCGGCAGCGACTGAGACGCCTACAGATACGATGACAGAGGCTGCGACGCCGACTAAGACTCCGACTGAAGCAGATTGGAGTGGATATAGCCATAGAGAAGGCAGCAGACCCCCCAGTGGACATCGGCAGTGACTGAGACGCCTACAGAGACGCCGACTGAGACGCCGACTGAGGTAGGTAGGGGTAGATATATGCATAGAGAAGGCAGCAGACCCCTCAATCGACAGCGGTGGCTACTAAGACGCCTACAGAGACGCTGACAGAGGCTGCGACGCCGACTGAGGCAGATAGGGGTAGATATAGGCATAGAGAAGGCATCAGACCCCCAAATCGGCAGCGGCAGCAACTGAGACGCCTTCAGAGACGCTGACAGAGGCTGCGACGCCGATTGAGACGCCGACTGAGACGCCGACTGCGGCAGATAGGGGTACATATAAGCATAGAGAAGGCAGCAGACACCCCCAATCGACAGCGGCAGCGACTGAGACGCCTACAGAGACACTGACAGAGGCTGCGACGCCAACTAAGACGCCGACTGAGACGCCGACTGAGGCAGATAGGGGTATATATATGCATAGAGAAGGCAGCAGACAACTCAATCGACAGCGGCATCGACTGAGACGCCCACAGAGACGCTGACAGAGGCTGCGACGCTGACTGAGACGCCGACTGAGGCACATAGGGGTATATATAGGCATAGGAACGGCAGCATACCCCCAATCGACAGCGGCAGCGACTGAGACGCCCACAGAGACGCTGACAGAGGCTGCGACGCCGACTGAGGCAGATAGTGGTAAATATAGGCATAGAGAAGGCAGCAGACCCCCCAATCAACAGCGGCAGGGACTGAGACGCCTTCAGAGACGCCGATGGGACGCCGACTGAGGCAGGTAGAGGTAGATATAGGCATAGAGAAGGCAGCAGACCCCCAATCGACAGCGGCAGCGACTTAGACGCCTACAGAGACGCTAACAGAGGTTGCGACGCCGACTGAGACGCCGACTGAGGCAGATAGGGGTAGATGTAGGCATATAGAAGGCAGCAGACCCCCCAATCGACAGCGGCAGCGACTGAGATGCCTACAGAGACGCCGACTGAGACGCCGACTGAGGTAGATAGGGGTAGATATATGTATAGAGAAGGCAGCAGAACCCCCAATCGACAGCGGCAACGACTGAGACTCCTACAGAGACACTGACAGAGGTTGCGACGCCGACTGAGATTCCGACTGAGCCAGATAGGGGTAGATATAGGCATAGAGAAGGCAGCAGACCCCCCAATCGACAGCGGCAGCGACTGAGACACTAACAAAGGCTGCGATGCCAACTGAGACGCCGACTGAGACGCCGACTGAGGCAGATAGGGCTAGATATAGGCACAGAGAAGGCAGCAGACCCCTCAATCGACAGCGGCATCGACTGAGACGCCCACAGAGACGCTGACAGAGGCTGCGACGCCCGCTGAGACGCCGACAGAGGCAGATAGGGGTAGATATAGGCATAGGGAAGGCAGCATACCCCCCAATCGACAGCGGTATCGACTGAGACGCCCACAGAGACGCTAACAGTGGATGCGACGCCGACTGAGGCAGATAGGGGTAAATATAGGCATAGAGAAGGCAGCAGACCCCCAATCAACAGCGGCAGCGACTGAGACGCCTACAGAGACGCCGACTGAGACGCCGACTGAGACGCCGACTGAGACGCCGACTGAGACGCCGACTGAGACGCCGACTGAGGCAGATAGGGGTAGCTATAGGCATAGAGAAGGCAGCATATCCCCCAATCGATAGCGGCAGCGACTGGGACGACTACAGAAACGCTGACAGAGGCTGATAGGGGTAGATATAGGTATAGAGAAGGCAGCAGACCTCCCAATCGACAGCGGCAGCGACTGAGACGCCTATAGAAACGCTGACAGAGGCTGCGACACCGACTGAGGCAGATAGGGGTACATATAAGCATAGAGAAAGCAGCAGACCCCCAATCGACAGCGGCATCGACTGAGACGCCTTCAGAGACGCTGAAAGAGGCTGCGACGCCGACTGAGACACCGACTGAGGCAGATAGGGGTAGATATAGGCATAGGGAAGGCAGGAGATCCCCCAATCGACAGCGGCAGCGACTTAGACGCCTACAGAGACGCTAACAGAGGCTGCGACGCCGACTAAGGCAGATAGGGGTAGAAGTAGGCATATAGAAGGCAGCAGACCACCCAATCGACAGCGGCAGCGACTGAGACGCCCACAGATACGATGACAGAGGCTGCGCCGCCAACAGAGACGCCGACTGAGGCAGATAGGGCTGGATATAGGCATAAAGAAAGCAGAAAACCTGTCAATCGACAGCGGCAGTGACTGAGACGCCTACAGAGATGCTGAAAGTGGCTGCTACGCCGACTGACGTTGATAGGGGTAGATATAGGCATAGAGAAGGCAGCAGACCCCTCAATCGACAGCGGCAGCGACTAAGACGCCTACAGAGACGCTGACAGAGGCTGCGACGCCGACTGAGACGCCGACTGAGGCAGATAGGGGTAGATATAGGCATAGGGAAGGCAGGAGATCCCCCAATCGACAGCGGCAGCGACTTAGACGCCTACAGAGACGCTAACAGAGGCTGCGACGCCGACTGTGACGCCGACTGAGGCAGATAGGGGAAGATGTAGGCATATAGAAGGCAGCAGACCCCCCAATCGACAGCGGCAGCGACTGAGACGCCTACAGATGCGATGACAGAGGCCGCGACGCCGAGTAAGACTCCGACTGAAGCAGATAGGGGTGGATATAGCCATAGAGAAGGCAGCAGACCCCCCAGTGGACAGCGGCAGTGACTGAGACGCCTACAGAGACGCCGACTGAGACGCCGACTGAGGTAGATAGGGGTAGATATATGCATAGAGAAGGCAGCAGACCCCTCAATCGACAGCGGTGGCTACTAAGACGCCTACAGAGACGCTGACAGAGGCTGCGATGCCAACTGAGACGCCGACTGAGACGCCGACTGAGGCAGATAGGGGTATATATATGCATAGAGAAGGCAGCAGACAACTCAATCGACAGCGGTATCGACTGAGACGCCCACAGAGACGCTGACCGAGGCTGCGACGCTGACTGAGACGCCGACTGAGGCAGATAGGGGTATATATAGGCATAGGGACGGCAGCATACCCCCAATCGACAGCGGCAGCGACTGAGACGCCCACAGAGACGCTGAGAGAGGCTGCGACGCCGACTGAGGCAGATAGTGGTAAATATAGGCATAGAGAAGGCAGCAGACCCCCCAATCAACAGCGGCAGGGACTGAGACGCCTTCAGAGACGCCGACTGAGACGCCGACTGAGGCAGGTAGAGGTAGATATAGGCATAGAGAAGGCAGCAGACCCCCCAATCGACAGCGGCAGCGACTTAGACGCCTACAGAGACGCTAAAAGAGACTGCGACGCCGACTGAGACGCCGACTGAGGCAGATAGGGGTAGATGTAGGCATATAGAAGGCAGCAGACCCCCCAATCGACAGCGGCAGCGACTGAGACGCCCACAGAGACGCTAACAGTGGCTGCGACGCCGACTGAGGCAGATAGGGGTAAATATAGGCATATAGAAGGCAGCAGACCCCCCAATCAACAGCGGCAGCGACTCAGACGCCTACAGAGACGCCGACTGAGACGCCGACTGAGACGCCGACTGAGGCAGGTAGAGGTAGATATAGGCATAGAGAAGGCAGCAGACCCCCCAATCGACAGCGGCAGCGACTTAGACGCCTACAGAGACGCTAACAGAGGCTGCGACGCCGACTGAGACGCCGACTGAGGCAGATAGGGGTAGATGTAGGCATATAGAAGGCAGCAGACTCCCCAATCGACAGCGGCAGCGACTGAGACGCCCACAGAGACGCTAACAGTGGCTGCGACGCCGACTGAGGCAGATAGGGGTAAATATAGGCATAGAGAAGGCAGCAGACCCCCAATCGACAGCGGCAGCGACTGAGACGCCTTCAGAGACGCTGAAAGAGGCTGCGACGCCGACTGAGACACCGACTGAGGCAGATAGGGGTAGATATAGGCATAGAGAAGGCAGGAGATCCCCCAATCGACAGCGGCAGCGACTTAGACGCCTACAGAGACGCTAACAGAGGCTGCGACGCCGACTGAGACGCCGACTGAGGCAGATAGGGGTAGATGTAGGCATATAGAAGGCAGCAGACCCCCCAATCGACAGCGGCAGCGACTGAGACGCCTACAGATACGATGACAGAGGTTGCGACGCCGACTAAGGCTCCGACTGAAGCAGATAAGGGTGGATATAGCCATAGAGAAGGAAGCAGACCCCCCAGTGGACAGCGGCAGTGACTGAGACGCCTACAGAGACGCCGACTGAGACGCCGACTGAGGTAGATAGGGGTAGATATATGCATAGAGAAGGCAGCAGACCCCTCAATCGACAGCGGTAGCTACTAAGACGCCTACAGAGACACTGACAGAGGCTGCGACGCCGACTGAGGCAGATAGGGGTATATATAGGCATAGAGAAGGCAGCAGACCCCCAAATCGACAGCGGCAGCAACTGAGAGGCCTTCAGAGACGCTGACAGAGGCTGCGACGCCGATTGAGGCAGATAGGGGTACATATAAGCATAGAGAACGCAGCAGGCCCCCCAATCAACAGCGGCAGGGACTGAGACGCCTTCAGAGACGCCGACTGAGACGCCGATTGAGGCAAGGAGAGGTAGATACTGAGTCGCTGCCGCTGTCGATTGGGGGTCTGCTGCGTTCTCTATGCTTATATGTACCCCTATCTGCCTCAGTCGGTGTCGGAGCCTCTGTCAGCGTTTCGATAGGTGTCTCAGTCGCTGCCGCTGTCGATTGGGGGGTCTGCTGCCTTCTCTATGCCTATATCTACCCCTATCTGCCTCAGTCGGCATCTCAGTCGGCGTCGCAGCCTCTGTCGGCGTCTCTGTAGGCGTCTCAGTCGCTGCCGCTGTCGATTGGGGGGTCTGCTGCCTTCTCTATGCCTATATCAGCCCCTATCAACGTCAGTCGGCGTCGCAGCCACTTTCAGCATCTCTGTAGGCGTCTCAGTCACTGCCGCTGTCGATTTATAGGTTTTCCGCTTTCTCTATGGCTATATCCAGCCCTATATGCCTCAGTCGGCGTCGCAGCCTCTGTCATCGTATCTGTAGGCGTCTCAGTCGCTGCCGCTGTATATTGGGGGGTCTGCTGCCGTCTATATGCCTACATCTACCCCTATCTGCCTCAGTCGGCGTCTCAGTCGGCGTCGCATACTCTGTTTGTGTCTCTGTAGGCGTCTAAGTCGCTGCCGCTGTCAATTGGGGTTTCTCCTGCCTTCCCTATACCTATATCTACCCCTATCTGCCTCAGTCGGCGTCTCAGTCGGCGTCGCAGCCTCTGTCAGCGTCTCTGTAGGCGTCTCAGTCGCTGCCGCTGTTGATTGGGGGGTCTGCTGCCTTCTCTATGCCTATATTTACCCCTATCTGCCTCAGTCGGCGTCGCAGCCACTGTTAGCGTCTCTGTGGGCGTCTCAGTCGCTGCCGCTGTCGATTGGGGGGTCTGCTGCCTTCTATATGCCTACATCTACCCCTATCTGCCTCAGTCGGCGTCTCAGTCGGCGTCGCAGCCTCTGTTAGCGTCTCTGTAGGCGTCTAAGTCGCTGCCGCTGTCGATTGGGGGGTCTGCTGCCTTCTCTATGCCTATATCTACCTCTACCTGCCTCAGTCGGCGTCTCAGTCGGCGTCTCTGAAGGCGTCTCAGTCCCTGCCGCTGTTGATTGGGGGGTCTGCTGCCTTCTCTATGCCTATATTTACCACTATCTGCCTCAGTCGGCGTCGCAGCCTCTCTCAGCGTCTCTGTGGGCGTCTCAGTCGCTGCCGCTGTCGATTGGGGGTATACTGCCGTCCCTATGCCTATATATACCCCTATCTGCCTCAGTCGGCGTCTCAGTCAGCGTCTCTGTGGGCGTCTCAGTCGATACCGCTGTCGATTGAGTTGTCTGCTGCCTTCTCTATGCATATATATACCCCTATCTGCCTCAGTCGGCGTCTCAGTCGGCGTCTCAGTTGGCGTCGCAGCCTCTGTCAGTGTCTCTGTAGGCGTCTCAGTCGCTGCCGCTGTCGATTGGGGGGTCTGCTGCCTTCTCTATGCTTATATGTACCCCTATCTGCCGCAGTCGGCGTCTCAGTCGGCGTCTCAATCGGCGTCGCAGCCTCTGTCAGCGTCTCTGAAGGCGTCTCAGTTGCTGCCGCTGTCGATTTGGGGGTCTGCTGCCTTCTCTATGCCTATATCTACCCCTATCTGCCTCAGTCGGCGTCGCAGCCTCTGTCAGCGTCTCTGTAGGCGTCTTAGTAGCCACCGCTGTCGATTGAGGGGTCTGCTGCCTTCTCTATGCATATATCTACCCCTATCTACCTCAGTCGGCGTCTCAGTCGGCGTCTCTGTAGGCGTCTCAGTCACTGCCGCTGTCCACTGGGGGGTCTCCTGCCTTCTCTATGGCTATATCCACCCCTAACTGCTTCAGTCGGAGTCTTAGTCGGCGTCGCAGCCTCTGTCATCGTATCTGTAGGCGTCTCAGTCGCTGCCGCTGTCGATTGGGGGGTCTGCTGCCTTCCCTATGCCTATATCTACCCCTATCTGCCTCAGTCGGCGTCTCAGTCGGCGTCGCAGCCTCTGTCAGCGTCTCTGTAGGCGTCTTAGTCGCTGACGCTGTCGATTGAGGGGTCTGCTGCCTTCTCTATGCCTATATCTACCCCTATCAACGTCAGTCGGCGTAGCAGCCACTTTCAGCATCTCTGTAGGCGTCTCAGTCACTGCCGCTGTCGATTGACAGGTTTTCTGCTTTCTTTATGCCTATATCCAGCCCTATCTGCCTCAGTCGGCGTCTCTGTTGGCGGCGCAGCCCCTGTCATCGTATCTGTGGGCGTCTCAGTCGCTGCCGCTGTCGATTGGGTGGTATGCTGCCTTCTCTATACCTATATCTACTATCAGCCTCTGTCAGCGTTTCTGTAGTCGTCCCAGTCGCTGCCGCTATCGATTGGGGGATATGCTGCCTTCTCTATGCCTATAGCTACCCCTATCTGCCTCAGTCGGCGTCTCAGTCGGCGTCTCAGTCGGCGTCTCAGTCGGCGTCTCTGTAGGCATCTCAGTCGCTGCCGCTGTTGATTGGGGGTCTGCTGCCTTCTCTATGCCTATATTTACCCCTATCTGCCTCAGTCGGCGTCGCAGCCACTGTTAGCGTCTCTGTGGGCGTCTCAGTCGATACCGCTGTCGATTGGGGGGTATGCTGCCTTCCCTATGCCTATATCTACCCCTATCTGCCTCTGTCGGCGTCTCAGCGGGCGTCGCAGCCTCTGTCAGCGTCTCTGTGGGCGTCTCAGTCGATGCCGCTGTCGATTGAGGGGTCTGCTGCCTTCTCTGTGCCTATATCTAGCCCTATCTGCCTCAGTCGGCGTCTCAGTCGGCGTCTCAGTTGGCATCGCAGCCTTTGTTAGTGTCTCTGTAGGTGTCTCAGTCGCTGCCGCTGTCGATTGGGGGGTCTGCTGCCTTCTCTATGCCTATATCTACCCCTATATGGCTCAGTCGGAATCTCAGTCGGCGTCGCAACCTCTGTCAGTGTCTCTGTAGGAGTCTCAGTCGTTGCCGCTGTCGATTGGGGGTTCTGCTGCCTTCTCTATACATATATCTACCCCTATCTACCTCAGTCGGCGTCTCAGTCGGCGTCTCTGTAGACATCTCAGTCGCTGCCGCTGTCGATTGGGGGGACTGCTGCCTTCTATATGCCTACATCTACCCCTATCTGCCTCAGTCGGCGTCTCAGTCGGCGTCGCAGCCTCTGTTAGCGTCTCTGTAGGCGTCTAAGTCGCTGCCGCTGTCGATTGGGGGTCGGCTGCCTTCTCTATGCCTATATCTATCTCTACCTGCCTCAGTCGGCTTCTCAGTCGGCGTCTCTGAAGGCGTCTCAGTCCCTGCCGCTGTTGATTGGGGGGTCTGCTGCCTTCTCTATGCCTATATTTACCACTATCTGCCTCAGTCGGCGTCGCAGCCTCTGTCAGCGTCTCTGTGGGCGTCTCAGTCGCTGCCGCTGTCGATTGGGGGTATGCTGCCGTTCCTATGCCTATATATACCCCTATGTGCCTCAGTCGGCGTCTCAGTCAGCGTCGCAGCCTCTGTCAGCGTCTCTGTGGGCGTCTCAGTCGATGCCGCTGTCGATTGAGTTGTCTGCTGCCTTCTCTATGCATATATATACCCCTATCTGCCTCAGTCGGCGTCTCAGTCGGCGACTTAGTTGGCGTCGCAGCCTCTGTCAGTGTCTCTGTAGGCGTCTCAGTCGCTGCCGCTGTCGATTCGGGGGGTCTGCTGCCTTCTATATGCCTACATCTACCCCTATCTGCCTCAGTCGGCATCTCAGTCGGCGTCGAAGCCTCTGTTAGCGTCTCTGTAGGCGTCTAAGTCGCTGCCGCTGTCGATTGGGGGATCTCGTGCCTTCCCTATGCCTATATCTACCCATATCTGCCTCAGTCGGCGTCTCAGTCGGCGTCGCAGCCTCTGTCAGCGTCTCTGTAGGCGTCTTAGTCGCTGCCGCTGTCGATTGAGGGGTCTGCTGCCTTCTCTATGCCTATATCTACCCCTATCAACGTCAGTCGGCGTCGCAGCCACTTTCAGCATTCTGTAGGCGTCTCAGTCACTGCCGCTGTCGATTGACAGGTTTTCTGCTTTCTTTATGCCTATATACAGCCCTATCTGCCTCAGTCGGCGTCTCTGTTGGCGGCGTAGCCTCTGTCATCGTATCTGTGGGCGTCTCAGTCGCTGCCGCTGTCGATTGGGTGGTCTGCTGCCTTCTATATGCCTACTTCTACCCCTATCTGCCTCAGTCGGCGTCGCAGCCTCTGTTAGCTTCTCTGTAGGCGTCTCAGTTGCTGCCGCTGTCGATTGGGGGATCTCCTGCCTTCCCTATGCTTATATCTACCCATATCTGCCTCAGTCGGCGTCGCAGCCTCTTTCAGCGTCTCTGAAGGCGTCTCAGTCGCTGCCGCTGTCGATTGGGGGTCTGCTGCCTTCTCTATGCTTATATGTACCCCTATCTGAATCAGTCGGTGTCGCAGCCTCTGTCAGCGTTTCTATAGGCGTCTCAGTCGCTGCCGTTGTCGATTGGGAGGTCTGCTGCCTTCTCTATACCTATATCTACCCCTATCAGCTTCTGTCAGCGTTTCTGTAGTCGTCTCAGTCGCTGACGCTATCGATTGGGGGATATGCTGCCTTCTCTATGCCTATATCTACCCCTATCTGCCTCAGTCGGCGTCTCAGTCGGCGTCTCAGTCGGCGTCTCAGTCCCTGCCGCTGTTGATTGGGGGGTCTGCTGCCTTCTCTATGCCTATATTTACCCCTATCTGCCTCAGTCGGCATCGCAGCCACTGTTAGCGTCTCTGTGGGCGTCTCAGTCGATGCCGCTGTCGATTGGGGGGTATGCTGCCTTCCCTATGCCTATATCTACCCCTATCTGCCTCTGTCGGCGTCTCAGTCGGCATCGCAGCCTCTGTCAGCGTCTCTGTGGGCGTCTCAGTCGATGCCGCTGTCGATTGAGGGGTCTGCTGCCTTCTCTGTGCCTATATCTAGCCCTATCTGCCTCAGTCGGCGTCTCAGTCGGCGTCTCAGTTGGCATCGCAGCCTCTGTTAGTGTCTCTGTAGGCGTCTCAGTCGCTGCCGCTGTCGATTGGGTGGTCTGCTGCCTTCTATATGCCTACTTCTACCCCTATCTGCCTTAGTCGGCGTCGCAGCCTCTGTTAGCGTCTCTGTAGGCGTCTAAGTCGCTGCCGCTGTCGATTGGGGGATCTCCTGCCTTCCCTATGCCTATATCTACCCCTATCTGCCTCAGTCGGTGTCTCAGTCGGCGTCGCAGCCTCTTTCAGCGTCTCTGAAGGCGTCTCAGTCGCTGCCGCTGTCGATTGGGGGTCTGCTGCCTTCTCTATGCTTATATGTACCCCTATCTGCCTCAGTCGGAGTCGCAGCCGCTGTCAGCGTCTCTGTGGGCGTCTCAGTCGCTGCCGCTGTCGATTGGGGAGTCTGCTGCTTTCTCTATGCCTATATCTACCCCTATCTGCTTCAGTCGGAGTCTCAGTCGGCGTCGCAGCCTCTGTCATCGTATCTGTAGGCGTCTCAGTCGCTGCCGCTGTCGATTGGGGGGTCTGCTGCCTTCTATATGCCTACATCTACCCCTATCTGCCTCAGTCGGCGTCTCAGTCGGCGTCGCAGCCTCTGTTAGCGTCTCTGTAGGCGTCTAAGTCACTGCCGCTGTCGATTGGGGGATCTCCTGCCTTCCCTATGCCTATATCTAGCCCTATCTGCCTCAGTCGGCGTCTCAGTCGGCGTCGCAGCCTCTGTCAGCGTCTCTGTAGGCGTCTTAGTCGCTGCCGCTGTCGATTGAGGGGTCTGCTGCCTTCTCTATGCCTATATCTACCCCTATCAACGTCAGTCGGCGTCGCAGCCACTTTCAGCATCTCTGTAGGCGTCTCAGTCACTGCCGCTGTCGATTGATAGGTTTTCTGCTTTCTTTATGCCTATATCCAGCCCTATCTGCCTCAGTCGGCGTCTCAGTTGGCGGCGCAGCCTCTGTCATCGTATCTGTGGGCGTCTCAGTCGCTGCCGCTGTCGATTGGGTGGTCTGCTGCCTTCTATATGCCTACTTCTACCCCTATCTGCCTCAGTCGGCGTCTCAGCTTCTGTTAGCTTCTCTGTAGGCGTCTCAGTTGCTGCCGCTGTCGATTGGGGGATCTCCTGCCTTCCCTATGCCTATATCTACCCATATCTGCCTCAGTCGGCGTCGCAGCCTCTTTCAGCGTCTCTGAAGGCGTCTCAGTCGCTGCCGCTGTCGATTGGGGGTCTGCTGCCTTCTCTATGCTTATATGTACCCCTATCTGCCTCAGTCGGTGTCGCAGCCTCTGTCAGCGTTTCTATAGGCGTCTCAGTCGCTGCCGCTGTCGATTGGGAGGTCTGCTGCCTTCTCTATACCTATATCTACCCCTATCAGCCTCTGTCAGCGTTTCTGTAGTCGTCCCAGTCGCTGCCGCTATCGATTGGGGGATATGCTGCCTTCTCTATGCCTATAGCTACCCCTATCTGCCTCAGTCGGCGTCTCAGTCGGCGTCTCAGTCGGCGTCTCAGTCGGCGTCTCTGTAGGCATCTCAGTCGCTGCCGCTGTTGATTGGGGGTCTGCTGCCTTCTCTATGCCTATATTTACCCCTATCTGCCTCAGTCGGCGTCGCAGCCACTGTTAGCGTCTCTGTGGGCGTCTCAGTCGATACCGCTGTCGATTGGGGGGTATGCTGCCTTCCCTATGCCTATATCTACCCCTATCTGCCTCTGTCGGCGTCTCAGCGGGCGTCGCAGCCTCTGTCAGCGTCTCTGTGGGCGTCTCAGTCGATGCCGCTGTCGATTGAGGGGTCTGCTGCCTTCTCTGTGCCTATATCTAGCCCTATCTGCCTCAGTCGGCGTCTCAGTCGGCGTCTCAGTTGGCATCGCAGCCTTTGTTAGCGTCTCTGTAGGCGTCTCAGTCGCTGCCGCTGTCGATTGGGGGGTCTGCTGCCTTCTCTATGCCTATATCTACCCCTATCTGGCTCAGTCGGAATCTCAGTCGGCGTCGCAACCTCTGTCAGTGTCTCTGTAGGAGTCTCAGTCGTTGCCGCTGTCGATTGGGGGTTCTGCTGCCTTCTCTATACATATATCTACCCCTATCTACCTCAGTCGGCGTCTCAGTCGGCGTCTCTGTAGGCATCTCAGTCGCTGCCGCTGTCGATTGGGGGACTGCTGCCTTCTATATGCCTACATCTACCCCTATCTGCCTCAGTCGGCGTCTCAGTCGGCGTCGCAGCCTCTGTTAGCGTCTCTGTAGGCGTCTAAGTCGCTGCCGCTGTCGATTGGGGGTCTGCTGCCTTCTCTATGCCTATATCTACCTCTACCTGCCTCAGTCGGCGTCTCAGTCGGCGTCTCAGTCGGCGTCTCTGAAGGCGTCTCAGTCCCTGCCGCTGTTGATTGGGGGGTCTGCTGCCTTCTCTATGCCTATATTTACCACTATCTGTCTCAGTCGGCGTCGCAGCCTCTGTCAGCGTCTCTGTGGGCGTCTCAGTCGCTGCCGCTGTCGATTGGGGGTATGCTGCCGTTCCTATGCCTATATATACCCCTATGTGCCTCAGTCGGCGTCTCAGTCAGCGTCGCAGCCTCTGTCAGCGTCTCTGTGGGCGTCTCAGTCGATGCCGCTGTCGATTGAGTTGTCTGCTGCCTTCTCTATGCATATATATACCCCTATCTGCCTCAGTCGGCGTCTCAGTCGGCGTCTTAGTTGGCGTCGCAGCCTCTGTCAGTGTCTCTGTAGGCGTCTCAGTCGCTGCCGCTGTCGATTGGGGGTGTCTGCTGCCTTCTCTATGCTTATATGTACCCCTATCTGCCGCAGTCGGCGTCTCAGTTGGCGTCTCAATCGGCGTCGCAGCCTCTGTCAGCGTCTCTGAAGGCGTCTCAGTTGCTGCCGCTGCCGATTTGGGAGTCTGCTGCCTTCTCTATGCCTATATCTACCCCTATCTGCCTCAGTCGGCGTCGCAGCCTCTGTCAGCGTCTCTGTAGGCGTCTTAGTAGCCACCGCTGTCGATTGAGGGGTCTGCTGCCTTCTCTATGCATATATCTACCCCTACCTACCTCAGTCGGCGTCTCAGTCGGCGTCTCTGTAGGCGTCTCAGTCACTGCCGATGTCCACTGGGGGGTCTGCTGCCTTCTCTATGGCTATATCCACTCCAATCTGCTTCAGTCGGAGTCTTAGTCGGCGTCGCAGCCTCTGTCATCGTATCTGTAGGCGTCTCAGTCGCTGCCGCTGTCGATTGGGGGGTCTGCTGCCTTCTATATGCCTACATCTACCCCTATCTGCCTCAGTCGGCATTTCAGTCGGCGTCGCAGCCTCTGTTAGCGTCTCTGTAGGCGTCTAAGTCGCTGCCGCTGTCGATTGGGGGATCTCCTGCCTTCCCTATGCCTATATCTACCCATATCTGCCTCAGTCAGCGTCTCAGTCGGCGTCGCAGCCTCTGTCAGCGTCTCTGTAGGCGTCTTAGTCGCTGCCGCTGTCGATTGAGGGGTCTGCTACCTTCTCTATGCCTATATCTACCCCTATCAACGTCAGTCGGCGTCTCAGTCGGCGTCTCAGTCGGCGTCTCAGTCGGCGTCTCAGTCGGCGTCTCAGTCGGCGTCTCAGTCCCTGCCGCTGTTGATTGGGGGTCTGCTGCCTTCTCTATGCCTATATTTACCCCTATCTGCCTCAGTCGGCATCGCAGCCACTGTTAGCGTCTCTGTGGGCGTCTCAGTCGATGCCGCTGTCGATTGGGGGGTATGCTGCCTTCCCTATGCCTATATCTACCCCTATCTGCCTCTGTCGGCGTCTCAGTCGGCATCGCAGCCTCTGTCAGCGTCTCTGTGGGCGTCTCAGTCGATGCCGCTGTCGATTGAGGGGTCTGCTGCCTTCTCTGTGCCTATATCTAGCCCTATCTGCCTCAGTCGGCGTCTCAGTCCGCGTCTCAGCTGGCATCGCAGCCTCTGTTAGTGTCTCTGTAGGCGTGTCAGTCGCTGCCGCTGTCGATTGGGGGGTCTGCTGCCTTCTCTATGCCTATATCTACCCCTATCTGGCTCAGTCGGAATCTCAGTCGGCGTCGCAACCTCTGTCAGTGTCTCTGTAGGAGTCTCAGTCGTTGCCGCTGTCGATTGGGGGTTCTGCTGCCTTCTCTATACATATATCTACTCCTATCTACCACAGTCGGCGTCTCAGCCGGCGTCTCTGTAGGCATCTCAGTCGCTGCCGCTGTCGATTGGGGGGTCTGCTGCCTTCTATATGCCTACATCTACCCCTATCTGCCTCAGTCGGCGTATCAGTCGGCGTCGCAGCCTCTGTTAGCGTCTCTGTAGGCGCCTCAGTCGCTGCCGCTGTCGATTGGGGGATCTCCTGCCTTCCCTAAGCCTATATCTACCCATATCTGCCTCAGTCGGCGTCGCAGCTTCTTTCAGCGTCTCTGAAGTCGTCTCAGTCGCTGCCGCTGTCGATTGGGTGTCTGCTGCCTTCTCTATGCTTATATGTACCCCTATCTGCCTCAGTCGGTGTCGCAGCCTCTGTCAGCGTTTCTATAGGCGTATCAGTCGCTGCCGCTGTCGATTGGGAGGTCTGCTGCCTTCTCTATACCTATATCTACCCCTATCTGCCTCAGTCGGCGTCTCAGTCGGCGTCGCAGCCTCTATCAACGTCTCTGTAGGCGTCTCAGTCGCTGCCGCTGTCGATTGGGGGGTCTGCTGCCTTCTCTATGCCTATATCTACCCCTATCTGCATCAGTCGGCGTCTCAGTCGGCGTCGCAGCCTCAGTTAGCGTCTCTGTAGGCGTCTAAGTCGCTACCGCTGTCGATTGGGGGGTCTGCTGCCTTCTCTATGCCTATATCTACCTCTACTTGCCTCAATCGGCGTCTCAGTCGGCGTCTCTGAAGGCGTCTCAGTCCCTGCCGCTGTTGATTGGGGGGCCTGCTGCCTTCTCTATGCCTATATTTACCCCTATCTGCCTCAGTCGGCGTCGCAGCCTCTGTCAGCGTCTCTGTGGGCGTCTCAGTCGCTGCCGCTGTCGATTGGGGGTATGCTGCCTTCCCTATGCCTATATATACCCCTATCTGCCTCAGTCGGCGTCTCAGTCAGCGTCGCAGCCGCTGTCGATTGGGGGGTCTACTGCCTTCTCTATGCTTATATGTACCCCTATCTGCCGCAGTCGGCGTCTCAGTCGGCGTCTCAATCGGCGTCGCAGCCTCTGTCAGCGTCTCTGAAGGCGTCTCAGTTGCTGCCGCTGTCGATTTGGGGGTCTGCTGCCTTCTCTATGCCTATATCTACCCCTATCTGCCTCAGTCGGCGTCGCAGCCTCTGTCAGTGTCTCTGTAGGCGTCTTAGTAGCTGCCGCTGTCGATTGGGGGATCTCCTGCCTTCTCTATGCCTATATCTACCCCTATCTGCCTCAGTCGGTGTCTCAGTCGGCGTCGCAGCCTCTTTCGGCGTCTCTGAAGGCGTCTCAGTCGCTGCCGCTGTCGATTGGGGGTCTGCTGCCTTCTCTATGCTTATATGTACCCTATCAGCCTCAGTCGGAGTCGCAGCCTCTGTCAGCGTCTCTGTGGGCGTCTCAGTCGCTGCCGCTGTCGATTGGGGAGTCTGCTGCTTTCTCTATGCCTATATCTACCCCTATCTGCTTCAGTCGGAGTCTCAGTCGGCGTCGCAGCCTCTGTCATCGTATCTGTAGGCGTCTCAGTCGCTGCCGCTGTCGATTGGGGGGTCTGGTGCCTTCTATATGCCTACATCTACCCCTATCTGCCTCAGTCGGCGTCTCAGTCGGCGTCTCAGTCGGCGTCGCAGCCTCTGTTAGTGTCTCTGTAGGCGTCTAAGTCGCTGCCGCTGTCGATTGGGGGATCTCCTGCCTTCCCTATGCCTATATCTACCCCTATCTGCCTCAGTCGGCGTCTCAGTCGGCGTCGCAGCCTCTGTCAGTGTCTCTGTAGGCGTCTTAGTCGCTGCCGCTACCGACTGAGGGAGATAGGGGTAAATATAGGCATAGCGAAGGCAGCAGACCCCCCAATCAACAGCGGCAGGGACTGAGACGCCGACTGAGACGCCGACTGAGACGCCGACTGAGACGCCGACTGAGACGCCGACTGAGGCAGATAGGGGTAGATATAGGCATAGAGAAAGCAGCATATCCCCCAATCGATAGCGGCAGCGACTGAGACGACTACAGAAACGCTGACAGAGGCTGATAGGGGTAGATATAAGTATAGAGAAGGCAGCAGACCTCCCAATCGACAGCGGCAGCGACTGAGACGCCTATAGAAACGCTGACAGAGGCTGCGACACCGACTGAGGCAGATAGGGGTACATATAAGCATAGAGAAGGCAGCAGACCCCCAATCGACAGCGGCAGCGACTGAGACGCCTTCAGAGACGCTGAAAGAGGCTGCGACGCCGACTGAGGCAGATATGGGTAGATATAGGCATAGGGAAGGCAGGAGATCCCCCAATCGACAGCGGCAGCAACTGAGACGCCTACAGAGAAGCTAACAGAGGCTGCGACGCCGACTGAGGCAGATAGGGGTAGAAGTAGGCATATAGAAGGCAGCAGACCACCCAATCGACAGCGGCAGCGACTGAGACGCCCACAGATACGATGACAGAGGCTGCGCCGCCAACTGAGACGCCGACTGAGGCAGATAGGTCTGAATATAGGCATAAAGAAAGCAGAAAACCTATCAATCGACAGCGGCAGTGACTGAGACGCCTACAGAGATGCTGAAAGTGGCTGCGACGCCGACTGACGTTGATAGGGGTAGATATAGGCATAGAGAAGGCAGCAGACCCCTCAATCGACAGCGGCAGCGACTAAGACGCCTACAGAGACGTTGACAGAGGCTGCGACGCCGACTGAGACGCCGACTGAGGCAGATAGGGGTAGATATAGGCATAGGGAAGGCAGGAGATCCCCCAATCGACAGCGGCAGCGACTTAGACACCTACAGAGGCGCTAACAGAGGCTGCGACGCTGACTGAGACGCCGACTGAGGCAGATAGGGGTAGATGTAGGCATATAGAAGGCAGCAGACCCCCCAATCGACAGCGGCAGCGACTGAGACGCCTACAGATACGATGACAGAGGCTGCGACGCCGACTGAGACTCCGACTGAAGCAGATAGGGGTAGATATAGGCATAGAGAAAGCAGCAGACTCCCCAATCGACAGCGGCAGCGACTGAGACGTCCACAGAGACGCTGACAGAGGCTGCGACTCCGACTGAGGCAGATAGGGGTACATATAAGCATAGAGAAGGCAGCAGACCCCCAATCGACAGCGGCAGCGACTGAGATGCCTTCAGAGACGCTGAAAGAGGCTGCGACGCCGACTGAGACACCGACTGAGGCAGATAGGGGTAAATATAGGCATAGGGAAGGCAGGAGATCCCCCAATCGACAGCGGAAGCGACTTAGACGCCTACAGAGACGCTAACAGAGGCTGCGACGCCGACTGAGATGCCAACTGAGGCAGATAGGGGTAGATGTAGGCATATAGAAGGCTGCAGACCCCCCAATCGACAGCGGCAGCGACTGAGACGCCTACAGATACGATGACAGAGGCTGCGACGTCGACTGAGGCAGATAGGGCTGGATATAGGCATAGAGAAAGCAGAAAACCTATAAATCGACAGCGGCAGTGACTGAGACGCCTACAGAGATGCTGAAAGTGGCTGCAACGCCGACTGACGTTGATAGGGGCAGATATAGGCATAGAGAAGGCAGCAGACCCCCCAATCGACAGCGGCAGCGACTGAGACGCCTACAGAGACGCTGACAGAGGTTGCGACGCCGACTGAGACGCCGACTGAGGCAGATAGGGGTAGATAGAGGCATAGAGAAGGCAGCAGACCACCCAATCGACAGCGGCAGCGACTGAGACACCTATAGAAACGCTGACAGAAGCTCCGATACCAACTGAGACGCCGACTGAGGCAGATAGGGGTAGATATAGGCATAGAGAAGGCAGCAGACCCCCCAATCGACAGCGGCAGCGACTGATACACCTATAGAAACGCTGACAGAGGCTCCGACACCGACTGAGGCAGATAGGGGTACATATAAGCATAGAGAACGCAGCAGACCCCCAATCGACAGCGGCAGCGACTGAGACGCCTTCAGAGACGCTGAAAGAGGCTGCGACGCCGACTGAGACACCGACTGAGGCAGATAGGGGTAGATATAGGCATAGGGAAGGCAGGAGATCCCCCAATCGACAGCGGCAGCGACTTAGACACCTACAGAGACGCTAACAGAGGCTGCGACGCTGACTGAGACGCCGACTGAGGCAGATAGGGGTAGATGTAGGCATATAGAAGGCAGCAGACCCCCCAATCGACAGCGGCAGCGACTGAGACGCCTACAGATACGATGACAGAGGCTGCGACGCCGACTAAGACTCCGACTGAAGCAGATAGGGGTGGATATAGCCATATTGAAGGCAGCAGACCCCCAAGTGGACAGCGGCAGCGACTGAGACGCCTACAGAGACGCCGACTGAGACGCCGACTGAGGTAGATAGGGGTAGATATATGCATAGAGAAGGCAGCAGACCCCCAATCGACAGCGGCAGCGACTGAGACGCCTTCAGAGACGCTGAAAGAGGCTGCGACGCCGACTGAGACACCGACTGAGGCAGATAGGGGTAGATATAGGCATAGGGAAGGCAGGAGATTCCCCAATCGACAGCGGCAGCGACTTAGACACCTACAGAGACGCTAACAGAGGCTGCGACGCTGACTGAGACGCCGACTGCGGCAGATAGGGGTACATATAAGCATAGAGAAGGCAGCAGACCCCCCCAATCGACAGCGGCAGCGACTGAGACGCCTACAGAGACACTGACAAAGGCTACGACGCCAACTGAGGCAGATAGGGGTAAATATAGGCATAGAGAAGGCAGCAGACCCCCAATCAACAGCGGCAGGGACTGAGACGCCTTCAGAGACGCCGACTGAGACGCCGACTGAGGCAGGTAGAGGTAGATATAGGCATAGAAAAGGCAGCAGACCCCCCCCAATCGACAGCGGCAGCGACTGAGACTCCTACAGAAACGCTGACAGAGGCTGCGACGCCGGCTGAAGCAGATAGGGGTGGATATAGGCATAGAGAATGCAGCAGACCCCCAATCGACAGCGGCAGCGACTGAGACGCCTACAGATACGATGACAGAGGTTGCGACGCCGACTGAGACGCCGACTGAGGCAGATAGGGCTGGATATAGGCATAGAGAAAGCAGAAAACCTATCAATCGACAGCGGCAGTGACTGAGACGCCTACAGAGATGCTGAAAGTGGCTGCGACGCCGACTGAGGCAGATAGGGGTGGATATTGGCATAGAGAAGGCGGCAGACCCCCAAATCGACAGCGGCAGCGACTGAGACGCCTTCAGAGACGCTGACTGTCGCACTAAAAGCTACTGTCTTCGCCGTAAAATGTCTCGCCGAAGTACAAACTCGCCCGGTAATTTTTAACGACGAGCAGCCGGGAAGAAAGCAGCAAATTCTAAACAACCAAGAAGCTGGCACTGAAATTTAAACCAACCACACCACAAATATAATTACAATTTAAATTAATAATTTTTAATTTTGTTAACAAATAATTACAAATATAATTACAAAAGTTTTAGAATAATTACAAATATAATTACACTGACAGAGGCTGCGACGCTGACTGAGACGCCGATTGAGGCAGATAGGGGTAGATATAGGCATAGGGAAGGCAGCATACCCCCAATCGACAGCGGCAGCGACTGAGACGCCCACAGAGACGCTGACAGAGGCTGCGACGCCGACTGAGGCAGATAGGGGTAAATATAGGCATAGAGAAGGCAGCAGACCCCCAATCAACAGCGGCAGGGACTGAGACGCCTTCAGAGATGCCGACTGAGACGCCGACTGAGGCAGGTAGAGGTAGATATAGGCATAGAAAAGGCAGCAGACCCCCAATCGACAACGGCAGCGACTGAGACGCCTACAAAGACGCTTACAGAGGCTGCGACGCCGACGGAGGCAGATAGGGGTAGATATAGGCATAGAGAAGGTAGCAGACCCCCCCAATCGACAGCGGCAGCGACTGAGACTCCTACAGAAACGCTGACATAGGCTGCGACGCCGGCTGAAGCAGATAGGGGTGGATATAGGCATAGAGAATGCAGCAGACCCCCAATCGACAGCGGCAGCGACTGAGACGCCTACAGATACGATGACAGAGGTTGCGACGCCGACTGAGACGCCGACTGAGGCAGATAGGGCTGGATATAGGCATAGAGAAAGCAGAAAACCTATCAATCGACAGCGGCAGTGACTGAGACGCCTACAGATATGCTGAAAGTGGCTGCGACGCCGACTGAGGCAGATAGGGGTGGATATTGGCATAGAGAAGGCGGCAGACCCCCAAATCGACAGCGGCAGCGACTGAGACGCCTTCAGAGACGCTGACTGTCGCACTAAAAGCTACTGTCTTCGCCGTAAAATGTCTCGCCGAAGTACAAACTCGCCCGGTAATTTTTAACGACGAGCAGCCGGGAAGAAAGCAGCAAATTCTAAACAACCAAGAAGCTGGCACTGAAATTTAAACCAACCACACCACAAATATAATTACAATTTAAATTAATAATTTTTAATTTTGTTAACAAATAATTACAAATATAATTACAAAAGTTTTAGAATAATTACAAATATAATTACACTGACAGAGGCTGCGACGCCGACTGAGACGCCGACTGAGGCAGATAGGGGTAGATATAGGCATAGAGAAGGCAGCATATCCCCCAATCGATAGCGGCAGCGACTGAGACGACTACAGAAAAGCTGACAGAGGCTGCGACACCGACTGAGGCAGAGAGGGGTAGATATAGGCTTAGAGAAGGCAGCAGACCCCCCAATCGACAGCGGCAGCCACTGAGACGCCCACAGAGACGCTGACAGAGGCTGCGACGCCAACTGAGTCGCCGATGAGGGAGATAGGGGTAAATATAGGCACAGAGAAGGCAGCAGACCCCCAATCGACAGCGGCAGCAACTGAGACGCCTACAGATACGATGACAGAGGCTGCGACGCCGACTGAGACGCCGACTGAGACGCCGACTGAGACGCCGACTGAGGCAGATAGGGGTAGATATAGGCATAGGGAAGGCAGCATACCCCCCAATCGACAGCGGCAGCGACTGAGACGCCACAGAGACGCTGACAGAGGCTGCGACGCCGACTGAGGCAGATAGGGGTAAATATAGGCATAGAGAAGGCAGCAGACCCCCCCAATCGACAGCGGCAGGGACTGAGACGATTTCAGAGACGCCGACTGAGACGCCGACTGAGACGCCGACTGAGACGCCGACTGAGGCAGATAGGGGTAGTTATAGGTATAGAGAAGGCAGCAGACCTCCCAATCGACAGCGGCAGCGACTGAGACGCCTATAGAAACGCTGACAGAGGCTACGACACCGACTGAGGCAGATAGGGGTACATATAAGCATAGAGAAGGCAGCAGACCCCCCCCCAATCGACAGCGGCAGCGACTGAGACGCCTACAGAGACACTGACAGAGGCTTCGACGCCAACTGAGACGACGACTGAGACGCCGACTGAGGCAGATAGGGCTAGATATAGGCACAGAGAAGGCAGCAGACCCTTCAATCGACAGCAGCATCGACTGAGACGCCACAGAGACGCTGACCGAAGTTGCGACGCCGACTGAGGCAGATAGGGGTAAATATAGGCATAGAGAAAGCAGCAGACCCCCCAATCAACAGCGGCAGGGACTGAGACGCCTTCAGAGACGCCGACTGAGGCAGATAGGGGTAGATATAGGTATAGAGAAGCAGCAGACCTCCCAATCGACAGCGGCAGCGACTGAGACGCCTATAGAAACGCTGACAGAGGCTGCGACACCGACTAAGGCAGATAGGGGTACATATTAGCCTAGAGAAGGCAGCAGACACCCCCCAATCGACAGCCGCAGCGACTGAGACGCCCACAGAGACGCTGACAGAGGCTACGACGCCGACTGAGGCAGATAGGGGTAGATATAGGTATAGGGAAGGCAGCATACCCCCCAATCGACAGCGGCAGCGACTGAGACGCCACAGAGACGCTGACAGAGGTTGCGACGCCGACTGAGGCAGATAGGGGTAAATATAGGCATAGAGAAGGCAGCAGACCCCCTAATCAACAGCGGCAGGGACTGAGACGCCTTCAGAGACGCCGACTGAGACACCGACTGAGGCAGGTAGAGGTAGATATAGGCATAGAGAAGGCAGCAGACCCCCCAATCGACAACGGCAGCGACTGAGACGCCTACAAAGACGCTTACAGAGGCTGCGACGCCGACGGAGGCAGATAGGGGTATATATAGGCATAGAGATGGTATCAGACCCCCCAATCGACAGCGGCAGTGACTGAGACTCCTACAGAAACGCTGACAGAGGCTGCGACGCCGGCTGAAGCAGATAGGGGTGGATATAGACATAGAGAAGGCGGCAGACCCCCAAATCGACAGCGGCAGCGACTGAGATGCCTTCAGAGACGCTGACAGAGGCTTCGACGCCAACTGAGATGCCTACTGAGGCAGATAGGGGTAGATATAGGCATATAGAAGGCAGCAGACCCCCCAATCGACAGCGGCAGCGACTGAGACGCCTACAGATACGATGACAGAGACTGCGATGCCGACTGAGACTCCGACTGAAGGAGATAGGGGTGGATATAGCCATAGAGAAGGCAGCAGACCCCCCAATGGACAGCGGCAGCGACTGAGACGCCTACAGAGACGCCGACTGAGACGCCGACTGAGGTAGATAGGGGTAGATATAGGTATAGAGAAGGCAGCATAACCCCCAATCGACAGCGGTAACGACTGAGACTCGTACAGAGACGCGGAGAGGCTGCGACGCCGACTGAGACGCCGACTGAGGTAGATAGGGGTAGATATAGGTATAGAGAAGGTAGCAGAACCCTCAATCGACAGCGGTAACGACTGAGCCTCCTACAGAGACGCTGACAGAGGCTGCGACGCCGACTGAGACAGATAGGGGTGGATATAGGCATAGAAAAGGCAACAGGCCCCCAATCGACATCGGCAACGACTGAGACGCCTACAGACACGTTGACAGAGGCTTCGACGCCAACTGAGACGCCGACTGAGGCAGATAGGGGTAGATATAGGCACAGAAAAAGCAGCAGAACCCTCAATCGACAGCAGCAACGACTGAGACTCCTACTGAGACGCTGACAGAGGCTGCGACGCCGACTGAGATGCCTACAGAGACGCTGACAAAGGCTGTGACGGCTGCGACGCCGACTGAAACGCCGACTGAGGCAGATAGGGCTAGATATAGGCATAGAGAAGGCACCAGACCCGCAATCGATGGCGGCAGCGACTGAGACGCCTACAGAAACGCTGACAGAGGCTGCGACGCCGACTGAGGCAGACAGGGGTAGATATAGGCATAGAGAAGGCAGCAGACCCCCCAATCGACAGCGGCAGCGACTGAGACGCCTACAGAAATGCTGACAAAGGCTGCGACGCCGACTCAGACGCCGACTGAGGCAGATAGGGGTAGATATAGGCATAGAGAAGGCAGCAGACCCCTCAATCGACAGCGGCAGCGACTGAGACTACTTCAGTGACGCTGACAGAGGCTGCGACGCCGACTGAGACGCCGACTGAGGCAGATAGGGGTAGATATAGGCATAGAGAAGGCACCAGACCCGCAATCGACGGCGGCAGCGACTGAGACGCCTACAGAAACGCTGACAGAGGCTGCGACGCCGACTGCGGCAGATATGGCTGGATATATGCATAGAGAAAGCACAAAACCTATCAATCGACAGCAGCAGTGACTGAGACGCCTACAGAGATGCTGAAAGTGGCTCCGACGCCGACTGAGGCAGATAGGGGTAGATATAGGCATAGAAAAGGCAGCAGACCGCTCAATCGACAGCGGCAGCGACTAAGACGCCTACAGAGACCCTGACAGAGGTTGCGACGCCGACTGAGACGCCGACTGAGGCAGATAGGGGTAGATATAGGCATAGAGAAAGCAGCAGACACCCCAATCGACACCGGCAGCGACTGAGACGCCTATAGAAACGCTGACAGAGGCTGCGACACCGACTGAGGCAGATAGGGGTACATATAAGCATAGAGAAGGCAGCAGACCCCTCAATCGATAGCGGCAGCGACTGAGACGACTACAGAAACGCTGACAGAGGCTGCGACACCGACTGAGGCAGAAATGGGTACATATAAGCATAGAGAAGGCAGCAGACCCCCAATCGACAGCGGCAGCGACTGAGACGCCTACAGATACGATGACAGAGGCTGCGACGCCGACTGAGACTCCGAATGAAGCAGATAGGGGTGGATATAGCCATAGAGAAGGAAGCAGACCCCCCAATGGACAGCGGCAGCGACTGAGACGCCTACAGAGACGCCGACTGAGACGTCGACTGAGGTAGATAGTGGTAGATATAGGTATAGAGAAGGCAGCAGAACCCCCAATCGACAGCGGCAACGACTGCGACTCCTACAGAGACGCGGACAGAAGCTGCGACGCCGACTGAGATGCCGACTGAGCCAGATAGGGGTAGATATAGGCATAGAGAAGGCAGCAGACCCCCCAATCGACAGCGGCAGCGACTGAGACGCCTACAGAGACACTGACAGAGGCTGCGACGCCAACTGAGACGCCGACTGAGGCAGATAGGGCTAGATATAGGCACAGAGATGGCAGCAGACAGCGGCAGTGACTGAGACGCCTACAGAGATACTGAAAGTGGCTGCGACGCCGACTGACGTTGATAGGGGTAGATATAGGCATAGAAAAGGCAGCAGACCGCTCAATCGACAGCGGCAGCGACTAAGACGCCTACAGAGACGCTGACAGAGGCTGCGACGCCGACTGAGACGCCGATGAGGGAGATAGGAGTAGATATATTCATAGCGAAGGTAGCCGACCCTCCAATCGACAGCGGCAACGACTGAGACGCCTACAGAGACGCTGACAGAGGCTGCGACGCCCACTGAGGCAGATAGGGGTAGATATAGGCATAGAGAAGGCAGCAGACCCCCCAATCGACAGCGGCAGCGACTGAGACGCCTACAGATACGATGACAGAGGCTGCGACGCCGACTGAGACGCCGACTGAGGCAGATAGGGCTGGATATAGGCATAGAGAAAGCAGAAAACCTATCAATCGACAGCGGCAGTGACTGAGACGCCCACAGATACGCTAACAGAGGCTGCGACGCCGACTGAGACGCCGATGAGGGAGATAGGTGTAGATATAGGCATAGAAAAGGTAGCAGACCCTCCAATATTCAGCGGCAACGACTCAGACGCCTACAGAGACGCTGACAGAGGCTGCGACGCCCACTGAGGCAGATAGGGGTAGATATAGGCATAGAGAAGGCAGCAGACCCCCAATCCACAGTGGCAGCGACTGAGACGCCTACTGATACGATGACAGAGTCTGCGACGCCGACTGAGGCGCCGACTGAGGCAGATAGGGGTAGATATAGGCATAGAGAAGGCAGCAGACACCCCAATCGACAGCGGCAGCAACTGAGACGCCTTCAGAGACGCTGACAGAGGCTGCGACGCCGACTGAGACGCCGATGAGGGAGATAGGAGTAGATATATTCATAGCGAAGGTAGCCGACCCTCCAATCGACAGCGTCAACGACTGAGACGCCTACAGAGACGCTGACAGAGGCTGCGACTACCACTGAGGCAGATAGGGGTAGATATAGGCATAGAGAAGGCAGCAAACCCCCAATCGATAGCGGCAGCGACTGAGACGCCTACAGATACGATGACAGAGTCTGTGACGCCGACTGAGGCAGATAGGTGTACATATAAGCATAGAGAAGGCAGCAGACCCCTAATCGACAGCGGCAGCGACTGAGACGCCTACAGAGACCCTGACAGAGGCTGCGACGCCGACTGAGACGCCGACTGAGGCAGATAGGGGTAGATATAGGCATAGAGAAAGCAGCAGACACCCCAGTCGACAGCGGCAGCGACTGAGACGCCTATAGAAACGCTGACAGAGGCTGCGACACCGACTGAGGCAGATAGGGGTACATATAGGCATAGAGAAGGCAGCAGACCCCTCAATCGACAGCGGCAGCGACTGAGACGACTACAGAAACGCTGACAGAGGCTGCGACACCGACTGAGGCAGAAATGGGTACATATAAGCATAGAGAAGGCAGCAGACCCCCAATCGACAGCGGCAGCGACTGAGACGCCTACAGATACGATGACAGAGGCTGCGACGCCGACTGAGACTCCGAATGAAGCAGATAGGGGTGGATATAGCCATAGAGAAGGAAGCAGACCCCCCAATGGACAGCGGCAGCGACTGAGACGCCGACTGAGACGCCGACTGAGACGCCGACTGAGGTAGATAGTGATAGATATAGGTATAGAGAAGGCAGCAGAACCCCCAATCGACAGCGGCAACGACTGCGACTCCTACAGAGACGCGGACAGAGGCTGCGACGCCGACTGAGATGCCGACTGAGCCAGATAGGGGTAGATATAGGCATAGAGAAGGCAGCAGACCCCCCAATCGACAGCGGCAGCGACTGAGACGCCTACAGAGACACTGACAGAGGCTGCGACGCCAACTCAGACGCCGACTGAGGCAGATAGGGCTAGATATAGGCACAGAGATGGCAGCAGACAGCGGCAGTGACTGAGACGCCTACAGAGATGCTGAAAGTGGCTGCGACGCCGACTGACGTTGATAGGGGTAGATATAGGCATAGAAAAGGCAGCAGACCGCTCAATCGACAGCGGCAGCGACTAAGACGCCTACAGAGACGCTGACAGAGGCTGCGACGCCGACTGAGACGCCGATGAGGGAGATAGGAGTAGATATATTCATAGCGAAGGTAGCCGACCCTCCAATCGACAGCGGCAAGGACTGAGACGCCTACAGAGACGCTGACAGAGGCTGCGACTCCCACTGAGGCAGATAGGGGTAGATATAGGCATAGAGAAGGCAGCAGACCCCCAATCGGCAGCGGCAGCGACTGAGACGCCTACAGTTACGATGACAGGGTCTGTGACGCCGACTGAGGCAGATAGTGGTACATATAAACATAGAGAAGGCAGCAGACCCCTAATCTACAGCGGCAGCGACTGAGACGCCTACAGAGACCCTGACAGAGGCTGCGACGCCGACTGAGACGCCGACTGAGGCAGATAGGGGTAGATATAGGCATAGAGAAAGCAGCAGACCCCCCAATCAACAGCGCCACCGACTTAGACGCCTATAGAGACGCTGACAGAAGCTGCGACACCGACTGAGGCAGATAGGGGTACATATAATTATAGAGAAGGCAGCAGACCCCTCAATCGACAGCGGCAGCGACTGAGACGACTACAGAAACGCTGACAGAGGCTGCGACACTGACTGAGGCAGATAGGGGTAGATATAGGCTTAGCGAAAGCAGCAGACCCCCCAATCGACAGCGGCAGCGACTGAGACGCTTACAGAGACACTGACAGAGGCTGCGACGCCGACTGAGACGCCGATGAGGGAGATAGGTGTAGATATAGGCATAGAGAAGGTAGCGGACCCTCCAATATTCAGCGGCAACGACTCAGACGCCTACAGAGACGCTGAGAGAGGCTGCGACGCCCACTTAGGGAGATAGGGGTAGATATAGGCATAGAGAAGGCAGCAGACCCCCCAATCGACAGCGGCAGCGACTGAGACGCCTACAGAGACACTGACAGAGGCTGCGACGCCAACTGAGACGCCGACTGAGGCAGATAGGGCTAGATATAGGCACAGAGATGGCAGCAGACAGCGGCAGTGACTGAGACGCCTACAGAGATACTGAAAGTGGCTGCGACGCCGACTGACGTTGATAGGGGTAGATATAGGCATAGAAAAGGCAGCAGACCGCTCAATCGACAGCGGCAGCGACTAAGACGCCTACAGAGACGCTGACAGAGGCTGCGACGCCGACTGAGACGCCGATGAGGGAGATAGGAGTAGATATATTCATAGCGAAGGTAGCCGACCCTCCAATCGACAGCGGCAAGGACTGAGACGCCTACAGAGACGCTGACAGAGGCTGCGACGCCCACTGAGGCAGATAGGGGTAGATATAGGCATAGAGAAGGCAGCAGACCCCCCAATCGACAGCGGCAGCGACTGAGACGCCTACAGATACGATGACAGAGGCTGCGACGCCGACTGAGACGCCGACTGAGGCAGATAGGGCTGGATATAGGCATAGAGAAAGCAGAAAACTTATCAATCGACAGCGGCAGTGACTGAGACGCCCACAGATACGCTAACAGAGGCTGCGACGCCGACTGAGACGCCGATGAGGGAGATAGGTGTAGATATAGGCATAGAAAAGGTAGCAGACCCTCCAATATTCAGCGGCAACGACTCAGACGCCTACAGAGACGCTGACAGAGGCTGCGACGCCGACTGAGACGCCGATGAGGGAGATAGGAGTAGATATATTCATAGCGAAGGTAGCCGACCCTCCAATCGACAGCGGCAACGACTGAGACGCCTACAGAGACGCTGACAGAGGCTGCGACGCCCACTGAGGCAGATAGGGGTAGATATAGGCATAGAGAAGGCAGCAGACCCCCCAATCGACAGCGGCAGCGACTGAGACGCCTACAGATACGATGACAGAGGCTGCGACGCCGACTGAGACGCCGACTGAGGCAGATAGGGCTGGATATAGGCATAGAGAAAGCAGAAAACTTATCAATCGACAGCGGCAGTGACTGAGACGCCCACAGATACGCTAACAGAGGCTGCGACGCCGACTGAGACGCCGATGAGGGAGATAGGTGTAGATATAGGCCTAGAAAAGGTAGCAGACCCTCCAATATTCAGCGGCAACGACTCAGACGCCTACAGAGACGCTGACAGAGGCTGCGACGCCCACTGAGGCAGATAGGGGTAGATATAGGCATAGAGAAGGCAGCAGACCCCCAATCCACAGTGGCAGCGACTGAGACGCCTACTGATACGATGACAGAGTCTGTGACGCCGACTGAGGCGCCGACTGAGGCAGATAGGGGTAGATATAGGCATAGAGAAGGCAGCAGACACCCCAATCGACAGCGGC
This sequence comes from Clusia tigrina, assembly GCA_920105625.2. NCBI lineage: Eukaryota > Metazoa > Arthropoda > Insecta > Diptera > Clusiidae > Clusia > Clusia tigrina. The sequence continues at coordinate 90,527,925 of OV050031.1, forward strand.
AGCAACTGAGACGCCTTCAGAGACGCTGACAGAGGCTGCGACGCCGACTGAGACGCCGATGAGGGAGATAGGAGTAGATATATTCATAGCGAAGGTAGCCGACCCTCCAATCGACAGCGTCAACGACTGAGACGCCTACAGAGACGCTGACAGAGGCTGCGACTACCACTGAGGCAGATAGGGGTAGATATAGGCATAGAGAAGGCAGCAAACCCCCAATCGATAGCGGCAGCGACTGAGACGCCTACAGATACGATGACAGAGTCTGTGACGCCGACTGAGGCAGATAGGTGTACATATAAGCATAGAGAAGGCAGCAGACCCCTAATCGACAGCGGCAGCGACTGAGACGCCTACAGAGACCCTGACAGAGGCTGCGACGCCGACTGAGACGCCGACTGAGGCAGATAGGGGTAGATATAGGCATAGAGAAAGCAGCAGACACCCCAGTCGACAGCGGCAGCGACTGAGACGCCTATAGAAACGCTGACAGAGGCTGCGACACCGACTGAGGCAGATAGGGGTACATATAAGCATAGAGAAGGCAGCAGACCCCTCAATCGACAGCGGCAGCGACTGAGACGACTACAGAAACGCTGACAGAGGCTGCGACACCGACTGAGGCAGAAATGGGTACATATAAGCATAGAGAAGGCAGCAGACCCCCAATCGACAGCGGCAGCGACTGAGACGCCTACAGATACGATGACAGAGGCTGCGACGCCGACTGAGACTCCGAATGAAGCAGATAGGGGTGGATATAGCCATAGAGAAGGAAGCAGACCCCCCAATGGACAGCGGCAGCGACTGAGACGCCGACTGAGACGCCGACTGAGACGCCGACTGAGGTAGATAGTGATAGATATAGGTATAGAGAAGGCAGCAGAACCCCCAATCGACAGCGGCAACGACTGCGACTCCTACAGAGACGCGGACAGAGGCTGCGACGCCGACTGCGATGCCGACTGAGCCAGATAGGGGTAGATATAGGCATAGAGAAGGCAGCAGACCCCCCAATCGACAGCGGCAGCGACTGAGACGCCTACAGAGACACTGACAGAGGCTGCGACGCCAACTCAGACGCCGACTGAGGCAGATAGGGCTAGATATAGGCACAGAGATGGCAGCAGACAGCGGCAGTGACTGAGACGCCTACAGAGATGCTGAAAGTGGCTGCGACGCCGACTGACGTTGATAGGGGTAGATATAGGCATAGAAAAGGCAGCAGACCGCTCAATCGACAGCGGCAGCGACTAAGACGCCTACAGAGACGCTGACAGAGGCTGCGACGCCGACTGAGACGCCGATGAGGGAGATAGGAGTAGATATATTCATAGCGAAGGTAGCCGACCCTCCAATCGACAGCGGCAAGGACTGAGACGCCTACAGAGACGCTGACAGAGGCTGCGACTCCCACTGAGGCAGATAGGGGTAGATATAGGCATAGAGAAGGCAGCAGACCCCCAATCGGCAGCGGCAGCGACTGAGACGCCTACAGTTACGATGACAGGGTCTGTGACGCCGACTGAGGCAGATAGTGGTACATATAAACATAGAGAAGGCAGCAGACCCCTAATCTACAGCGGCAGCGACTGAGACGCCTACAGAGACCCTGACAGAGGCTGCGACGCCGACTGAGACGCCGACTGAGGCAGATAGGGGTAGATATAGGCATAGAGAAAGCAGCAGACACCCCAGTCGACAGCGGCAGCGACTGAGACGCCTATAGAAACGCTGACAGAAGCTGCGACACCGACTGAGGCAGATAGGGGTACATATAATTATAGAGAAGGCAGCAGACCCCTCAATCGACAGCGGCAGCGACTGAGACGACTACAGAAACGCTGACAGAGGCTGCGACACTGACTGAGGCAGATAGGGGTAGATATAGGCTTAGCGAAAGCAGCAGACCCCCCAATCGACAGCGGCAGCGACTGAGACGCCCACAGAGACGCTGACAGAGGCTGCGACGCCGACTGAGACGCCGATGAGGGAGATAGGTGTAGATATAGGCATAGAAAAGGTAGCAGACCCTCCAATATTCAGCGGCAACGACTCAGACGCCTACAGAGACGCTGAGAGAGGCTGCGACGCCCACTTAGGGAGATAGGGGTAGATATAGGCATAGAGAAGGCAGCAGACCCCCCAATCGACAGCGGCAGCGACTGAGACGCCTACAGAGACGCTGACAGAGGCTGCGACGCCAACTGAGACGCCGACTGAGGCAGATAGGGCTAGATATAGGCACAGAGATGGCAGCAGACAGCGGCAGTGACTGAGACGCCTACAGAGATACTGAAAGTGGCTGCGACGCCGACTGACGTTGATAGGGGTAGATATAGGCATAGAAAAGGCAGCAGACCGCTCAATCGACAGCGGCAGCGACTAAGACGCCTACAGAGACGCTGACAGAGGCTGCGACGCCGACTGAGACGCCGATGAGGGAGATAGGAGTAGATATATTCATAGCGAAGGTAGCCGACCCTCCAATCGACAGCGGCAAGGACTGAGACGCCTACAGAGACGCTGACAGAGGCTGCGACGCCCACTGAGGCAGATAGGGGTAGATATAGGCATAGAGAAGGCAGCAGACCCCCCAATCGACAGCGGCAGCGACTGAGACGCCTACAGATACGATGACAGAGGCTGCGACGCCGACTGAGACGCCGACTGAGGCAGATAGGGCTGGATATAGGCATAGAGAAAGCAGAAAACTTATCAATCGACAGCGGCAGTGACTGAGACGCCCACAGATACGCTAACAGAGGCTGCGACGCCGACTGAGACGCCGATGAGGGAGATAGGTGTAGATATAGGCATAGAAAAGGTAGCAGACCCTCCAATATTCAGCGGCAACGACTCAGACGCCTACAGAGACGCTGACAGAGGCTGCGACGCCCACTGAGGCAGATAGGGGTAGATATAGGCATAGAGAAGGCAGCAGACCCCCAATCCACAGTGGCAGCGACTGAGACGCCTACTGATACGATGACAGAGTCTGTGACGCCGACTGAGGCGCCGACTGAGGCAGATAGGGGTAGATATAGGCATAGAGAAGGCAGCAGACACCCCAATCGACAGCGGCAGCAACTGAGACGCCTTCAGAGACGCTGACAGAGGCTGCGACGCCGACTGAGACGCCGATGAGAGAGATAGGAGTAGATATATTCATAGCGAAGGTAGCCGACCCTCCAATCGACAGCGTCAACGACTGAGACGCCTACAGAGACGCTGACAGAGGCTGCGACTACCACTGAGGCAGATAGGGGTAGATATAGGCATAGAGAAGGCAGCAAACCCCCAATCGATAGCGGCAGCGACTGAGACGACTACAGATACGATGACAGAGTCTGTGACGCCGACTGAGGCAGATAGGTGTACATATAAGCATAGAGAAGGCAGCAGACCCCTAATCGACAGCGGCAGCGACTGAGACGCCTACAGAGACCCTGACAGAGGCTGCGACGCCGACTGAGACGCCGACTGAGGCAGATAGGGGTAGATATAGGCATAGAGAAAGCAGCAGACACCCCAGTCGACAGCGGCAGCGACTGAGACGCCTATAGAAACGCTGACAGAGGCTGCGACACCGACTGAGGCAGATAGGGGTACATATAAGCATAGAGAAGGCAGCAGACCCCTCAATCGACAGCGGCAGCGACTGAGACGACTACAGAAACGCTGACAGAGGCTGCGACACCGACTGAGGCAGAAATGGGTACATATAAGCATAGAGAAGGCAGAAGACCCCCAATCGACAGCGGCAGCGACTGAGACGCCTACAGATACGATGACAGAGGCTGCGACGCCGACTGAGACTCCGAATGAAGCAGATAGGGGTGGATATAGCCATAGAGAAGGAAGCAGACCCCCCAATGGACAGCGGCAGCGACTGAGACGCCGACTGAGACGCCGACTGAGACGCCGACTGAGGTAGATAGTGATAGATATAGGTATAGAGAAGGCAGCAGAACCCCCAATCGACAGCGGCAACGACTGCGACTCCTACAGAGACGCGGACAGAGGCTGCGACGCCGACTGAGATGCCGACTGAGCCAGATAGGGGTAGATATAGGCATAGAGAAGGCAGCAGACCCCCCAATCGACAGCGGCAGCGACTGAGACGCCTACAGAGACACTGACAGAGGCTGCGACGCCAACTGAGACGCCGACTGAGGCAGATAGGGCTAGATATAGGCACAGAGATGGCAGCAGACAGCGGCAGTGACTGAGACGCCTACAGAGATGCTGAAAGTGGCTGCGACGCCGACTGACGTTGATAGGGGTAGATATAGGCATAGAAAAGGCAGCAGACCGCTCAATCGACAGCGGCAGCGACTAAGACGCCTACAGAGACGCTGACAGAGGCTGCGACGCCGACTGAGACGCCGATAAGGGAGATAGGAGTAGATATATTCATAGCGAAGGTAGCCGACCCTCCAATCGACAGCGGCAACGACTGAGACGCCTACAGAGACGCTGACAGAGGCTGCGACTCCCACTGAGGCAGATAGGGGTAGATATAGGCATAGAGAAGGCAGCAGAACCCCCAATCGACAGCGGCAACGACTGCGACTCCTACAGAGACGCGGACAGAGGCTGCGACGCCGACTGAGATGCCGACTGAGCCAGATAGGGGTAGATATAGGCATAGAGAAGGCAGCAGACCCCCCAATCGACAGCGGCAGCGACTGAGACGCCTACAGAGACACTGACAGAGGCTGCGACGCCAACTGAGACGCCGACTGAGGCAGATAGGGCTAGATATAGGCACAGAGATGGCAGCAGACAGCGGCAGTGACTGAGACGCCTACAGAGATGCTGAAAGTGGCTGCGACGCCGACTGACGTTGATAGGGGTAGATATAGGCATAGAAAAGGCAGCAGACCGCTCAATCGACAGCGGCAGCGACTAAGACGCCTACAGAGACGCTGACAGAGGCTGCGACGCCGACTGAGACGCCGATAAGGGAGATAGGAGTAGATATATTCATAGCGAAGGTAGCCGACCCTCCAATCGACAGCGGCAGCGACTAAGACGCCTACAGAGACGCTGACAGAGGCTGCGACGCCGACTGAGACGCCGATGAGGGAGATAGGAGTAGATATATTCATAGCGAAGGTAGCCGACCCTCCAATCGACAGCGGCAAGGACTGAGACGCCTACAGAGACGCTGACAGAGGCTGCGACGCCCACTGAGGCAGATAGGGGTAGATATAGGCATAGAGAAGGCAGCAGACCCCCCAATCGACAGCGGCAGCGACTGAGACGCCTACAGATACGATGACAGAGGCTGCGACGCCGACTGAGACGCCGACTGAGGCAGATAGGGCTGGATATAGGCATAGAGAAAGCAGAAAACCTATCAATCGACAGCGGCAGTGACTGAGACGCCCACAGATACGCTAACAGAGGCTGCGACGCCGACTGAGACGCCGATGAGGGAGATAGGTGTAGATATAGGCATAGAAAAGGTAGCAGACCCTCCAATATTCAGCGGCAACGACTCAGACGCCTACAGAGACGCTGACAGAGGCTGCGACGCCCACTGAGGCAGATAGGGGTAGATATAGGCATAGAGAAGGCAGCAGACCCCCAATCCACAGTGGCAGCGACTGAGACGCCTACTGATACGATGACAGAGTCTGTGACGCCGACTGAGGCGCCGACTGAGGCAGATAGGGGTAGATATAGGCATAGAGAAGGCAGCAGACACCCCAATCGACAGCGGCAGCAACTGAGACGCCTTCAGAGACGCTGACAGAGGCTGCGACGCCGACTGAGACGCCGATGAGAGAGATAGGAGTAGATATATTCATAGCGAAGGTAGCCGACCCTCCAATCGACAGCGTCAACGACTGAGACGCCTACAGAGACGCTGACAGAGGCTGCGACTACCACTGAGGCAGATAGGGGTAGATATAGGCATAGAGAAGGCAGCAAACCCCCAATCGATAGCGGCAGCGACTGAGACGACTACAGATACGATGACAGAGTCTGTGACGCCGACTGAGGCAGATAGGTGTACATATAAGCATAGAGAAGGCAGCAGACCCCTAATCGACAGCGGCAGCGACTGAGACGCCTACAGAGACCCTGACAGAGGCTGCGACGCCGACTGAGACGCCGACTGAGGCAGATAGGGGTAGATATAGGCATAGAGAAAGCAGCAGACACCCCAGTCGACAGCGGCAGCGACTGAGACGCCTATAGAAACGCTGACAGAGGCTGCGACACCGACTGAGGCAGATAGGGGTACATATAAGCATAGAGAAGGCAGCAGACCCCTCAATCGACAGCGGCAGCGACTGAGACGACTACAGAAACGCTGACAGAGGCTGCGACACCGACTGAGGCAGAAATGGGTACATATAAGCATAGAGAAGGCAGAAGACCCCCAATCGACAGCGGCAGCGACTGAGACGCCTACAGATACGATGACAGAGGCTGCGACGCCGACTGAGACTCCGAATGAAGCAGATAGGGGTGGATATAGCCATAGAGAAGGAAGCAGACCCCCCAATGGACAGCGGCAGCGACTGAGACGCCGACTGAGACGCCGACTGAGACGCCGACTGAGGTAGATAGTGATAGATATAGGTATAGAGAAGGCAGCAGAACCCCCAATCGACAGCGGCAACGACTGCGACTCCTACAGAGACGCGGACAGAGGCTGCGACGCCGACTGAGATGCCGACTGAGCCAGATAGGGGTAGATATAGGCATAGAGAAGGCAGCAGACCCCCCAATCGACAGCGGCAGCGACTGAGACGCCTACAGAGACACTGACAGAGGCTGCGACGCCAACTGAGACGCCGACTGAGGCAGATAGGGCTAGATATAGGCACAGAGATGGCAGCAGACAGCGGCAGTGACTGAGACGCCTACAGAGATGCTGAAAGTGGCTGCGACGCCGACTGACGTTGATAGGGGTAGATATAGGCATAGAAAAGGCAGCAGACCGCTCAATCGACAGCGGCAGCGACTAAGACGCCTACAGAGACGCTGACAGAGGCTGCGACGCCGACTGAGACGCCGATAAGGGAGATAGGAGTAGATATATTCATAGCGAAGGTAGCCGACCCTCCAATCGACAGCGGCAACGACTGAGACGCCTACAGAGACGCTGACAGAGGCTGCGACTCCCACTGAGGCAGATAGGGGTAGATATAGGCATAGAGAAGGCAGCAGACCCCCCAATCGGCAGCGGCAGCGACTGAGACGCCTACAGTTACGATGACAGGGTCTGTGACGCCGACTGAGGCAGATAGGGGTACATATAAACATAGAGAAGGCAGCAGACCCCTAATCGACAGCGGCAGCGACTGAGACGCCTACAGAGACCCTGACAGAGGCTGCGACGCCGACTGAGACGCCGACTGAGGCAGATAGGGGTAGATATAGGCATAGAGAAAGCAGCAGACACCCCAGTCGACAGCGGCAGCGACTGAGACGCCTATAGAAACGCTGACAGAAGCTGCGACACCGACTGAGGCAGATAGGGGTACATATAATTATAGAGAAGGCAGCAGACCCCTCAATCGACAGCGGCAGCGACTGAGACGACTACAGAAACGCTGACAGAGGCTGCGACACTGACTGAGGCAGATAGGGGTAGATATAGGCTTAGCGAAAGCAGCAGACCCCCCAATCGACAGCGGCAGCGACTGAGACGCCCACAGAGACGCTGACAGAGGCTGCGACGCCGACTGAGACGCCGATGAGGGAGATAGGTGTAGATATAGGCATAGAAAAGGTAGCAGACCCTCCAATATTCAGCGGCAACGACTCAGACGCCTACAGAGACGCTGAGAGAGGCTGCGACGCCCACTTAGGCAGATAGGGGTAGATAGGGGTAGATATAGGCATAGAGAAGGCAGCACACCCCCCAATCGACAGCGGCAGTGACTGAGACGCCTACAAAAACGATGACAGAGGCTGCGACGCCGACTGAGGCAGATAGGGCTGGATATAGGCATAGAGAAAGTAGAAAACCTATCAATCGACAGCGGCAGTGACTGAGACGCCTACAGAGATGCTGAAAGTGGCTGCGACGCCGACTGACGTTGATAGGGGTAGTAATTTGCATAGAGAAGGCAGCAGACCCCTCAATCGACAGCGGCAGCGACTAAGACGCCTACAGAGACGCTGACAGAGGCTGCGACGCCGACTGAGACGCCGATGAGGGAGATAGGAGTAGATATATTCATAGCGCAGGTAGCCAACCCTCCAATCGACAGCGGCAACGACTGAGACGCCTACAGAGACGCTGACAGAGGCTGCGACGCCCACTGAGGCAGATAGGGGTAGATATAGGCATAGAGAAGGCAGCAGACCCCCAATCGACAGCGGCAGCGACTGAGACGCCTACAGATACGATGACAGAGTCTGTGACGCCGACTGAGGCAGATAGGGGTACATATAAGCATAGAGTAGGCAGCAGACCCCCAATCGACAGCGGCAGCAACTGAGACGCCTTCAGAGACGCTGACAGAGGCTGCGACGCCGATTGAGACGACGACTGAGACGCCGACTGAGGAAGATAGGGGTAGATATAGGCATAGAGAAGGCAGCAGACCCCCCAATCGACAGCGGCAGCGACTGAGACGCCTACAGAGACGTTGACAGAGGCTGCGACGCCGACTGAGACGCCGACTGAGGCAGATAGGGGTAGATATAGGCATAGAGAAGGCAGCAGACACCCCAATCGACAGCGGCAGCGACTGAGACGCCTATAGAAACGCTGACAGAGGCTGCGACACCGACTGAGTCAGATAGGGGTACATATAAGCATAGAGAGGGCAGCAGACCCCCAATCGACAGCGGCAGCGACTGAGACGCCTACAGATACGATGACAGAGGCTGCGACACCGACTGAGACTCCGACTGAAGCAGATAGGGGTGGATATAGCCGTAGAGAAGGAAGCAGACCCCCCAATGGACAGCGGCAGCGACTGAGACGCCTACAGAGACGCCGACTGAGACGCCGACTGAGGTAGATAGGGGTAGATATTGGTATAGAGAAGGCAGAAGAACCCCCAATCGACAGCGGCCACGACTGAGACTCCTACAGAGACGCGGACAGAGGCTGCGACGCCGACTGAGATGCCGACTGAGCCAGATAGGGGTAGATATAGGCATAGAGAAGGCAGCAGACCCCCCAATCGACAGCGGCAGCGACTGAGACGCCTACAGAGACACTGACAGAGGCTGCGACGCCAACTGAGACGCCGACTGAGGCAGATAGGGCTAGATATTGGCACAGATATGGCAGCAGACAGCGGCAGTGACTGAGACGCCTACAGAGATGCTGAAAGTTGCTGCGACGCCGACTGACGTTGATAGGGGTAGATATAGGCATAGAAAAGGCAGCAGACCCCTCAATCGACAGCGGCAGCGACTAAGACGCCTACAGAGACGCTGACAGAGGCTGCGACGCCGACTGAGACGCCGATGAGGGAGATAGGAGTAGATATATTCATAGCGAAGGTAGCCGACCCTCCAATCGACAGCGGCAACGACTGAGACGCCTACAGAGACGCTGACAGAGGCTGCGACGCCGACTGAGACGCCGATTGAGAAGCCGACTGAGGCAGATAGGGCTAGATATAGGCACAGAGAAGGCAGCAGACCCCTCAATCGACAGCGGCATCGACTGAGACGCCCACAGAGACGCTGACAGAGGCTGCGACGCTGACTGAGACGCCGACTGAGGCAGATAGGGGTAGATATAGGCATAGGGAAGGCAGCATACCCCCCAATCGACAGCGGCAGCGACTGAGACGCCACAGAGACGCTGACAGAGGCTGCGACGCCGACTGAGTCAGATAGGGGTAAATATAGGCATAGAGAAGGCAGCAGACCCCCCAATCAACAGCGGCAGGGACTGAGACGTCTTCAGAGACGCCGACTGAGACGCCGACTGAGGCAGATAGGGGTAGATATAGGCTTAGAGAAGGCAGCAGACCTCCCAATCGACAGCGGCAGCGACTGAGACGCCCACAGAGACGCTGACAGAGGCTGCGACGCCGACTGAGACGCCGACTGAGGCAGATAGGGCTGGATATAGGCATAGAGAAAGCAGAAAACTTATCAATCGACAGCGGCAGTGACTGAGACGCCTACAGAGATGCTGAAAGTGGCTGCGACGCCGACTGAGGCAGAGAGGGTAGATATAGGCATAGAGAAGGCAGCAGACCCCTCAATCGACAGCGGCAGCGACTGAGACGACTACAGAAACGCTGACAAAGGCTGCGACACCGACTGAGGCAGATAGGGGTAGATATAGGCTTAGAGAAAGCAGCAGACCCCCCAATCGACAGCGGCAGCGACTGAGACACCCACAGAGACGCTGACAGAGGCTGCGACGCCGACTGACACGCCGATGAGGGAGATAGGTGTAGATATAGGCATAGAGAAGGTAGCAGACCCTCCAATATTCAGCGGCAACGACTCAGACGCCTACAGAGACGGTGACAGAGGCTGCGACGCCCACTCAGGCAGATAGGGGTAGATATAGGCATAGAGAAGGCAGCAGACCCCTCGATGGAGAGCGGCAGCGACTGAGACGCCTACAAAGACGCTGACAGAGGCTACGACGCCGACTGAGACGCCGATGAGGGAGATAGGAGTAGATATAGCGAAGGTAGCCGACCCTCCAATCGACAGCGGCAACTGTTGTGAGCTAGAATCAAGCTGCCTGCGCGTAGTGTCTCACAGCATCAACTCCTAACAGATGCCACACATTCTGTGTGATTAGCATGTCTTAAAGTTACTTAAGAAAGCACATATTTTTAGGGTGCGAGTATTTAGAAATAATATTACCTATGTAATATTTATTATGTATACTTTTAGGGTGCTACAGTTTCGCAGTCGAGCCACCGAAGGGCATTCAAAGTTAGAATGCACCATCAACATTTCAGATTGGCGTGGGTCAGTTGGCTCGACCAACTGACACCAATTAACAGGTGCGAATTTGGAACACCAGAAAGGTCAGTTTTTGTATTGTAATAATGAATTGCAAATAGTATATATGAGTTAGTATTCTGATGAAATAAAGGCTTGTGATTTTAAAACTAAAAGTGTAATGTAGTGAATTTTACAAAGAGTGATTTAGGCTTTTCAGATACACGCGCGCAGCAGATTGACGTCCCCCGTCAAACAAGGACAATACCCCAACATTTTGGCGCAGCCGGTAGGATCCAACGTCGAGTGCCAGGAAAGAAGCACTCCTACGCGGGAATCCACCAATAAGAAGATATCAGGATAACCATCCCAAAGGAGGGCAATGGAGGAAACGAAAATGGCTAGTATGTCTATAGTAAGACATCCTAGTATCTAAGTGAATTTTGTCGACGATTCTTCGGTGGCCGTGTGGGCGCTTTTGCGCCGGTCATGCAGAAGAAGCAGCATTGGGGCTGATTAGCCGCTGCGGTTAGGTGGCAATAGGTCGATCTAATAAGAAAACTTTCTACTTACGGTCAGGTTGTATAGGGTTGTTCCACTGAGATTAGGCTCATACTTTTTAATACATTTTGTTTCAGCATTCTCGGGGAATGTGGAACGTGTCTGTTTACTCACGGATTTTGCGTTATTGAATTGCGAACTTGTGTATACCGGTTGGTTTGGTTCGGAAAGAACGTGCCACGGTATAGAGTTCGTACGGTTATGAAAGGGGATTTGTGTTTGTTTGTCGGTAGGGACATTTATACATTTAAAATAAATTTGTATTTATAATTAAGTAAGAAAGAATAAAATATTGTAACAAGTTCTAACAATTATTGGATTTTTATTTGTAATTGGGATACGCCATCTGGTCTGGCATTTGGGATATGACGAAGGAAGCGCAAGGATTACTGCTGATGCAGGAGCAAATTGGAGAAGCGATTGAAAAATTGGTCCGTAATTTTAAGAAAGACGGCAGGTTACGTAAGGACAACGTGTATTACCGCAAGCGAATAACACAGTTGCAAAATCTGGGGAGAGAGTTCAACAATAATCACGGACTGCTGTTGCCTCACGCAGTTGAGTACGGCAAGGGAAAATATTTTGCGGAAAATTACGCAGACTACATAAATAATCTAGTCAACGAATGGGCAGATACATTTAGTTCTGAATTAGAGGAATTAGGACAACAAACTGTGAGTTTGGTTTTACCAGACGAGGAAGTAAGGAACAGATTGAAATCAATGCAGTCAGAGGTGGAACTGTTTACTGGGAAAATAGTTGACCAGTTCGAAGCGAGTACGAGCAGGGAAGAAGCTCAGGAATTGTGGAAGCAGGCGAATGCCGGAGGAGCTGTGTCACCATTAGAAGTAGCGGATCAAGCCTTTACGGCAATCCAAAGAAGAACAGAAGGAAAGTTATTCAGTTTTCATAGGAAAACAGAAGATTTGAGAGCAGAAAAAGAGTATCTTGAGAAGAAGGTAAAGGAACTTTCTCAGAGATTGACGGAAACAGAGGAAGCAGCAACGCTGTTGGAAAAGGAGTGTGCGGAATTGAAAAGAGGACGGGCGACCAATAGGACCTCACTGAATAGGGAGAGATCAAAATCAGCATCAGCTGGATTTACACAGACGGTATTGACATTGCCACCGGAAGAGCGCTGGCCGGAGTATCTAACACCAGAAGGGATAAACCGAGTGGTAAAGCCCAGATTAGTATTGAGTGAAGAGAGGGAAGCGGGATTTTTGTTTGGCGCATCTGAAATCGGTGTCAAGAGTTTTTCTCCGGGAAGCCCGATAAATAACGAAAAGGTAACAGTGCAGCAAAGTCCCGATACTGGGGACAATATTTCGCCAGTACGAACAAACGATCGAAGACTAATTAGTTTGAGTCCGTCACTGGCCAATTACCTCTCAGATCTGGGAGAAGAGAATTTGGAAACTACCAAAGAGATTAATAAAGCTAAGGTTTTACCAGCAATTGAGAAAACACAAAGCTATAAAATGGGCATTCTGCAAGTTGCTCGTGCGGTGGAGAAGTTGGTGCCCATGTTCTCAGGAGTCGAGTTGTATGACCTGAGAACTGAGATCCGGCGCTTCAAAGAAGGTTGTGAGCTAGCGCAACAGAGTGTTCCGGAAGCGGACGGGGAGCACTTAATAAAGTGTATTAGGCAAAGAACCACAGGTGATGCGTTTATTTACCGGTGCATAGCTCAATAAGCACCCTGGCAGAATTATATGTACTTTTGGATAGGACGTATTTAAAACAAAAGTTATATGACTATCTCGTTCGGGAAATTCAGGAATCAACTCAGACACCGGGGGAGCAATTGAGAGCCTGGGGACGAAGGCTCCAGTCTCTGGGGAGCGCTGCTGAGACGGAAGCCAACAGGCAGTTTCGAGAAAATGTTGCAGCATACAAGGCTCAAGTAGAACGGACTATGATTTCTGTGTTCAAGGCAGGCCTGATAAATAGGGATTTAGCTAATTATACTCTTACTCTCACGCCGAGGAGTATGGCAGAGTTGGTGGAAGTGGTCTCTTTAGCTGAAGCAGCAATACAAGAACGAACGACAACAGGTGGAATCTGCTGGACGAATGCTCCAGCAGAGGTAGGAACAGTACAGCAGCAAAACAGATGTGGAGTCGGTAGATTGATGGGCCAATTTCCGCAACAAAGAGACCAAGAATTCTTGGTTGAGAGGTTCCAGCTGAGGAAACCCATTTGCTCATTCTGTCATAAGCCAGGGCATACAAGGGATGAATGCGTTACACGCAAAAACACGCCCTACTGTTTGGAGTGCCAAACTTACGGTCATGAGGGTAGTAGACGGTGCCAAGTAGACACAAAATGGGATCAAAGTAGAAGGCAGCCAGCTACGAGTCGCCCGGTTCCACCCTTGAGGGACAGCAGGGGTAACTTCAGTAGTCCCAGAGTTAATTCAACAGAAGGAATTAACCAAGGAAGAAATCGTTTCAAAACTGGGAGTGGTCAGCAGCGACCAAATTGGAATTCCAGAAGTGAAGCAAGAATAAGCAACACCAAACAGGGGCTAAGATGCTTCTCATGTGGACAGATGGGACATCGGGCAGCGGAATGCAGGGATAGACAATCCCAACAAAGGAACCAGGGAAACTTCCAGCGGCCCAGTCGAGGCCAATAGACTGGAAAGCCAAAAGAAAGGAAGTAATAATAAGGCCGGAAGTAAGTGGGACTAGTAATGTAGGAACTACAGTCCAGGAGAAGGAGGAGCAAGAGGCTCTCCAGTATCACGAAGAGTTAGGAAGTGGATACACGTCCATATTGGGAACAAAAGGAGGTTGTTTCGCTATGAGCAGGATAGGTGATGCCTTCATCGAGATACCCTGCGGGGAGGCAGTGAGTAGAAAGCGTGAGTAAGACCGCTTAACGGAGCGTTTGGAGGGTGCATTAGGACATTGGGGTCGCTCAGAATAGGGCACAGTGGAGTTAAGGGTATGCGTTTTAGAGTGCATACAGTGGAAGTGGATAGGAAAGGTATCCCGGCTGATGGGATAATTGGCCACGATAATCTTTGGGGCCGCACCATACTGGATGCGCTCGACAAGCAGTTATCATTCTATGATAACAATAAGCATAGAATCCTTACTTTTCCATTAATGTCATGGCAGGAAGGAACCGTGAGTAAGGTTAAGAATTGTATGGAGGTAGTGAATGCAAGGTCAACCAGAGTAGTTACTATGCATGTAAACACGAATCTTAGGACTCTTGTTTTGCACAAGCATCAGCTAGCGGAGGGCGTATATATGTGAGAAACGCATCGGAAAAGGACTACCTGATGGATGAGGATTTTAGGCCTAAGTTCACTAGTTATGATAATTTTAAGGAACCGAATTATAGATCGGTAAATCAGATTAAACAAGTGGATATAAGAAAAAGAATGGAGAGAGTGCTAGAATCACTGAAGTTAGACCCAAGCGTGAATTCAGAAGAGAAGGCATCAATAGAAGTCATTTGTACGTCATTCCATGACATATTTTTGCTGGAAGGAGAACAGTTGACATATACACCAGAGGTAGACCATGAAATACCGACTAGAGTGGATCAAGCACCAATTAACCAGAAATAGTACAGATTGCCGCAAGCTCACAAAGATGAGGTAAATAGGCAAGTGGAAGGAATGTTAAAGGATAACATAATTTCACCGAGTATCTCGCCTTGGAATTCACCAATAATTTTGAAGTGGAGAATGGTCGTCGATTTTAGGAAATTGAACGACGCCACTATCAAGCAAGTGTTCCCAATTCCAAGGATAGAGGAAATTCTGGATCAATTGGGGCATAGTAGATATTTTTCTACACTTGATTTAACGAGTGGCTACCACCAAGTTCTGGTGGATACCAAAGATAAGCAGAAAACCGCGTTCAGCACCGGTTTAGGGCATTATGAGTTCAATAGAATGCCGTTTGGATTAACAGGAGCACCGGCTACCTTCCAACGGCTAATGAACCATGTGCTAACAGGCTTGCAAGGGTTAGATTGTTTTGTGTATCTCGATGATATTGTAATTTATGGGAAGAACTTGTAGCAGCATTCGCAACGCTTGTGCAAGGTGCTCCAGAAATTACGAGAACACAATTTGAAATTGAACACGGAGAAGAGTCAATTTTTGCGAAAAGAGGTGGTTTATCTAGGCCATCGTTGCTCAGAGGCAGGAGCACTGCCTGATCCGCAGAAGGTGGAATGCGTTAAGAATTTAGCGGTTCCAAGAAATAGAAAAGAAGTGCAAGCATTCCTAGGACTAGTGAACTATTATAGAAAGTTCGTGGAAGGACTAGCCGGAATTGCGTTGCCAATTAACAAGTTGCTACGAAAAGAGGCAAAGTTCAAATGGACAGAGAGATGTCAGCAAGCATTCGAGGGGCTAAAGGAAATAATTAGCTCGCCACCGATTTTGGCGTACCCCGACTTTGAGCAAACTTTTTTGTTGACCACTGATGCTAGCAATGAAGCATTAGGGGCAGTATTGTCAAAAGCGGAAGTCGGTAATGACCGACCAATAGCATTCGCAAGCCGAGCGCTTAGCGACACGGAGAAGAGATACTCCACAATAGAAAAGGAATTTCTGGCCATAGTATGGGCTACGAAGAATTTTAGGGCATATCTGCTAGGACGCCCATTTAAAATATACACAGATCACCAGCCGTTGAGAGGCATAGCCAATTTGAAAGACCAAACGTCTAGGCTAGCCAGGTTCAGACATAAATTGTCTGAGTATGATTTTGAAATCATATACAAACCTGGGAAAAATAATCTGAATGCGGATGCACTCAGCAGAGTACCTCAGGCACAGAAGGTATCAGTAGTGCAAACGAGGGCCAAAGCTCGGTCAGATAGGGAGAAGGCCGAGAGAATTCAAGAAGATAAAATTGATGCAACAAGAAATGTTAGCAATGCGGGTGACGCTGCTAATGAACAAGGAGCCAGTAGTGTGGAATGGCTGGAGGATATAAAGGATATCCAGGCTGTGTTAAAGGGTTTCCATGATTCACCTCTAGGTGGACACCAGGGATTCTGGAAAATCCATGACAGAATTAGGCGAGTATACGGATGGAAGGGTATGCTCAAGGACATTAAGAAATATATAAAGAGTTGTCCAAAATGTCAGGCCAACAAAAGTTCAAGGCTGACTAAGATGCCAATGGTGTTAACTGACACACCAAAACAACCATTTGATAAAGTCCATATGGATATTGTAGGTATTTTACCTGAGACAGTTTCGGGCAATAAATACATATTGACGTTCCAAGACGATTTCTCAAAGTATATGGCGTGCGTGGCTATACCCGATGCTGAAGCAGGTACGGTGGCCAAGGCATTCTTTGATGAAATAATAGCACGATACAACATACCTAAGGTTTTGATAACCGACAATGGTTCTAATTTTGTATCGAAACTGTTCTCGGAAACATGTAAAATGCTGGGAATCAAGAAGTTGCACATAACACCATATCATCCACAGGCGAATGGCTCATTGGAACGTAGTCATCGACCTCTGGCCGAGTACTTGCGCAGTTTTGCCAAAGAAGACGGCTCGAATTGGGATCAATGGTTAACCACTGCAATGCATGTACACAATAATACGGTACATTTATCAACGAAGCAAACTCCGTTCAGGACGCTCTACGGGTTTGATTTTAACATGCCAGCAAATCTGAAGCGCAAATGTGCGCCAGTGTACAATGCTGATGACCCGAATAAAGTGCAAAAGTATCAGCTACAGCGAGCGCACGAGTTGGTCAGAGAAAATCAGGATTGCGCTAAACGAGTAGCCAGGGAAGCCTAGAACAAGGTACTTAACCCAGTCGTTTTGAAAGTGGGTGATCAGGTACTCATGAGGAATCAGACTAGGAGAAACAAATTCTCACCTGTGTGGATAAGTCCGTATGTAGTAGCAGAGATCCGAAGCCCAGTTACAACAGTCGTAACGATTAAGGGAAAAAATAAAAAGCTACATAATAATTTGTTGAAATTATTCCACGTTAGACCACACACCTAGATTCATGTGTTAATAGTGTTTTACAAGTGTAAACACAAGAATAATAGCATAAGCAAGTACATGTGTGGATCAAATAACACACACAGCGCCGATTTTCAGAGTCAATGCCAGTAAATGTGTGCCGCTTAAACTCGGGCAAGTAAAATTGACGTAATGAAAATCTGCTTATTAAACACTATTGCCGAACGAAGACAGTAGAGAAAAAAATTTTTTATTTTACGTATTAAATAATAATAAACGGGTTCATTGCACGTATTTAAAAAATAAAATAAAATAGTAAGACAGTCGTGGGTAAGTAATATAAAACTTCGAATATGTACGTACATACATACGGCGGTGTATGCACTGAATTTTGACGCTTGAGCGTTAACGCCAAGCAACGGAACTGCTGGTGAAGTAAGTATATATGTGTATATACATATGTGTATGGGATAAAGAATGAAAGTACGAATGTATATTTAAAAAAAAAAGTAAGTATTCTAGTTATAGGAATGGGTATGGCCATATAAGTAAGTATGTAGGGACATATGATTAGGAATTGGGAATTTGCAGATACTGCAGCAGGCTATATGTAGATATACATAGGTTTTAACTGTTTATTGATTAGGAAATTAGCATATGGAAATTTGAATAGATGTATATGTTGGGATATAAAAAAAAATGTATTGGTTGATTGGGAAAATAAGCAATTAATTCTAGGTAATTTAAAGCGCCTCGAATGTATGTATGTAGCCATATACGAGCTAATTACAGGATGGAAAATAGAATCGTTAATGGATGTATACATATCAGGCTAGAAGTAAATTTAAATAAAAAGTAATTGTATGCGATGAAAGATATAGTCATGCAATGGACAAAGTTTTGACACAAACGGGATTATTTTATATAATCTGGTTTTAGTCGGAGGACCAATGAATTGGTTCAAAACTGAAATGAGTGATAACTCACTATTGCCCTATATGGCTATGAAAACACATAGTCCGGTCCTCTTTTCCTCTAGGATACAGTAGCGAATCCAAGAATGTAAGGGGAAAAGACGAGTGGACGCAAATTGAATGATATAGCATTCAATTATAGAAAAAGCATATTATACAAATATTGTTTTTTGTTTATATATTCAGGAATAGCGTATGTTTAAGAAAAGTTAAAGATTCAAAAAAAAAATTATAATCTGTGTAAAAGTTCAGATTAAAATTAAAGGTAGTTTAGAACATAATTAGAATTACAAAAATTAATTATTTAAAATATAAATTTGTAATGAAATAAGTGTTATAATAAAAAAAAACAAAAATCATACTAAATTGGAAAATTATACCCAAGAGTATATATAGTACATATAGTGTATTTATTTAAATATTATATAATTTTGAAATTCATTTATTAAATTGACTTATGAAATGTTGGACAAAAATTAAACATAGAAAAAATATCAAACTAAAATGTATACTAGAAAATTAAGAAAATTATTATAGTTGTTCTCTATATAGCTCTGATGTTGTGAAGCGAAGCAGGAAGTTCCGGGAACAGCGGATATCGGAAGGCGGTGCGGACTAAAAGACCAACGTAGTATTCGGAAAGATACGTTTTTGAAAAACAGAGATTTTTGGCAGTTAGCTAAGGTTTGTGACCCCAAAGATGCCAACATATTAGATTGGGGATGAATGGCGACGGATGTAATTTTAATTTTGCGAAACGGCATATGGCCGCAGCATTTGAACGCGTTGTGGATGAGGTATTGACAAGCAACGAAAAATAAACAAGTTTTCTTGCGGAGTCATATTTTGCATTGCACAGTTTTATATTACAATGTCCACCCAGTGTATCGCAATCTCCACAGAATCGATTTTGGATAAGTTGAAGATGGGTAAAAGCTTAAGGTGGGTGACTGAAACCACCACCACATATAATAAGCAGAAGAAATTTGGCTCACGGAAGTTAATTGCTTCATTGAAGTATATGTCCAATCTAGAGTATGAACATATGAAATGTTATTTACGTATGTATGAAATATGATTCAATACAAGAGGACACAGAGACTAGTAACCGATCAGAGTAAACAAATTACATCATTAAACGTGTATCTCAGAAAAATACCGATTGTCTCCACATCAAAGCCAAACGATATCAAATACCATTATGAGGAAGCTCAAGAGAAATACTTCCACCATAAAACGCATTGCTGCAAAGTAAGACGGAGTATTGTAATCTCTCATGTATTCCAAATATTTTTTTACAAGTTGAATACTATAAGCAGAGGCAGTACCACCTACAGCCGTGGGGCACACTTAATAAATGGAAAGAAGAAGGCCAGTAAAAGCAAAGTTTTAATGGCAAACCAGATCGCCAACCTATAACATCTTTGTACTTACCGATCCAAAAAGAAGGGAAGGTTATGCAGAGTTCATCGAGGGATTTCACTCCGTCAACGGCAGCCGTCAACCGGATCAGCAGTTCGCAGAAGTAGACCGTAATATTTTAGATATAGACATCATAGTAGAATATAAGATCTTAAGTATAGGATTAAATTGTAGTATCGGTAGTTGTTGAAAATTGTATATACGCCAGTGAGAAAAGAGTCGATGAAAGACCAAATATAAAAAGGGGAATCAAAATTTTAAAAAAAATGGAAATCAAAGAACAAAATAAAGCAAAAGGAGAAAAAGAAGAAAAAAAAATGGAAATAAAATAACAAAATAAAACAAAAGAGGAAAAAGAAAAGAACACAAAAGTAAAAAGAACAGAAAAATACAGACAAAAAAAAACAAGAAATTGAACCCAAATAAGGCGAATTTGAAAAAAGAAAAACTATACATATGTACTATAGGTTTAAGAAAATGCACATATTGTTTAAAGTGCAGAAAAGAGAAAAATATTGTAAAGGTTCATTAGAAGTTAGTTGCACTAACTTCTTTTAGAAAGAGGGGAGGGATGTTGTGAGCTAGAATCAAGCTGCCTGCGCGTAGTGTCTCACAGCATCGACTCCTAACAGATGCCACACATTCTGTGTAATTAGCATGTGTTAAAGTTACTTAAGAAAGCACATATTTTTAGGGTGCGAGTATTTAGAATTAATATTACCTATGTAATATTTCTTATGTATACTTTTAGGGTGCTACAGTTACGCAGTCGAGCCACCGAAGGGCATTCAAAGTTAGAATGCACCATCAACATTTCAGATTGGCGTGGGTCAGTTGGTTTGACCAACTGACACCAATTAACAGGTGCGCAACTGGAAAACCAGAAAGGTCAGTTTTTGTATTGTAATAATGAATTGCAAATAGTATATAAGAGTTAGTATTCTAAGAAATAAAGGCTTGTGATTTTAAAACTAAAAGTGTAATGTAGTGATTTTTACAAAGAGTGATTTAGGCTTTTCAGATACACGCGCGCAGCAGAGGGACGTCCCCCGTCAAACAAGGACAATACCCCAACACAACGACTGAGACGCCTACAGAGACGCTGACAGAGGCTGCGACGCCCACTGAGGCAGATAGGGGTAGATTTAGCCATAGAGATGGCAGCAGACCCCCAATCGACAGCGGCAGCGACTGAGACGCCTACAGATACGATGACAGAGTCTGTGACGCCGACTGAGGCAGATAGGGGTACATATAAGCATAGAGTAGGCAGCAGACCCCCAATCGACAGCGGCAGCAACTGAGACGCCTTCAGAGACGCTGACAGAGGCTGCGACTCCGATTGAGACGCCGACTGAGACGACGACTGAGGCAGATAGGGGTAGATATAGGCATAGAGAAGGCAGCAGACCCCCCAATCGACAGCGGCAGCGACTGAGACGCCTACAGAGACGCTGACAGAGGCTGCGACGCCGACTGAGACGCCGACTGAGGCAGATAGGGGTAGATATAGGCATAGAGAAGGCAGCAGACACCCCAATCGACAGCGGCAGCGACTGAGACGCCTATAGAAACGCTGACAGAGGCTGCGACACCGACTGAGGCAGATAGGGGTACATATAAGCATAGAGAAGGCAGCAGACCCCCAATCGACAGCGGCAGCGACTGAGACGCCTACAGATACGATAACAGAGGCTGCGACGCCGACTGAGACTCCGACTGAAGCAGATAGGGGTCGATATAGCCATAGAGAAGGAAGCAGACCCCCAATGGACAGCGGCAGCGACTGAGACGCCTACAGAGACGCCGACTGAGACACCGACTGAGGTAGAAAGGGTAGATATAGGTATAGAGAAGGCAGCAGAACCCCCAATCGACAGCGGCAACGACTGAGACTCCTACAGAGACGCGGACAGAGGCTGCGACGCCGACTGAGATGCCGACTGAGCCAGATAGGGGAAGATATAGGCATAGAGAAGGCAGCAGACCCCCCAATCGACAGCGGCAGTGACTGAGACGCCTACAGATACGATGACAGAGTCTGTGACGCCGACTGAGGCAGATAGGGGTACATATAAGCATAGAGAAGGCAGCAGAACCCCAATCGACAGCGGCAGCGACTGAGACGCCTACAGAGACCCTGACAGAGGCTGCGACGCCGACTGAGACGCCGACTGAGGCAGATAGGGGTAGATATAGGCATAGAGAAGGCAGCAGACACCCCAATCGACAGCGGCAGCGACTGAGACGCCTATAGAAAGACTGACAGAGGCTGCGACACCGACTGAGGTAGATAGGGGTACATATAAGCATAGAGAAGGCAGCAGACCCCTCAATCGACAGCGGCAGCGACTGAGACGACTACAGAAACGCTGACAGAGTCTGCGACACCGACTGAGGCAGATAGGGGTAGATATAGGCTTAGAGAAAGCAGCAGACCCCCCAATCGACAGCGGCAGTGACTGAGACGCATACAGAGACGCTGACAGAGGCTGCGACGCCCACTGAGGCAGATAGGGCTGGATATAGGCATAGAGAAAGCAGAAAACTTATCAATCGACAGCGGCAGTGACTGAGACGCCTACAGAGATGCTGAAAATGGCTGCGACGCCGACTGAGGCAGATAGGGTAGATATAGGCATAGAGAAGGCAGCAGACCCCTCAATCGACAGCGGCAGCGACTGAGACGACTACAGAAACCCTGACAGAGGCTGCGACACCGACTGAATCAGATAGGGGTAGATATAGGCTTAGAGAAAGCAGCAGACCCCCAATCGACAGCGGCAGCGACTGTGACGCCCACAGAGACGCTGACATAGGCTGCGACGCCGACTGAGACGCCGATGAGGGAGATAGGTATAGATATAGGCATAGAAAAGGTAGCAGACCCTCCAATATTCAGCGGCAACGACTCAGACGCCTACAGAGACGCTGACAGAGGCTGCGACGCCCACTGAGGCAGATAGGGGTAGATATAGGCATAGAGAAGGCAGCAGACCCCCCAATCGACAGCGGCAGCGACTGAGACGCCTACAGATACGATGACAGAGGCTGCGACGCCGACTGAGGCAGATAGGGCTGGATATAGGCATAGAGAAAGTAGAAAACCTATCAATCGACAGCGGCAGTGACTGAGACTCCTACAGAGATGCTGAAAGTGGCTGCGACGCCGACTGAAGTTAATCGGGGTAGATATAGGCATAGAGAAGGCAACATACCCCTCAATCGACAGCGGCAGCGACTAAGACGCCTACAGAGACGCTGACAGAGGCTGCGACGCCGACTGAAAAGCCGATGAGGGAGATAGGAATAGATATATTCATAGCGCAGGTAGCCGACCCTCCAATCGACAGCGGCAACGACTGGGACGCCTACAGAGACTCTGACAGAGGTTGCGACGCCCACTGATGCAGATAGGGGTATATATAAGCATAGAGAAGGCAGCAGACCCCCAATCGACAGCGGCAGCGACTGAGACGCATACAGATACGATGACAGAGTCTGTGACGCCGACTGAGGCAGATAGGGGTACATATAAGCATAGAGAAGGCAGCAGACCCCCAATCGAGAGCGGCAGCGACTGAGACGCCTGTAGAAACGCTGACAGAGGCTGCGACACCGACTGAATCAGATAGGGGTAGATATAGGCTTAGAGAAAGCAGCAGACCCCCAATCGACAGCGGCAGCAACTGAGACGCTTTCAGAGACGCTGACAGAGACTTCGACGCCGAATGAGACGCCGACTGAGGCAGATAGGGGTAGATATAGGCATAGAGAAGGCAGCAGACACCCCAATCGACAGCGGCAGCGACTGAGACGCCTGTAGAAACGCTGACAGAGGCTGCGACACCGACTGAGGCAGATAGGGGTACATATAAGCATAGAGAAGGCAGCAGACCCCCAATCGAGAGCGGCAGCGACTGAGACGCCTACAGATACGATGACAGAGGCTGCGACGCTGACTGAGACTCCGACTGAAGCAGATAGGGGTAGATATAGGCATAGAGAAGGCAGCAGACCCCCCAATCGACAGCGGCAGCGACTGAGACGCCTACAGAGACACTGACAGAGGCTGCGACGCCAACTGAGACGCCGACTGAGGCAGATAGGGCTAGATATTGGCACAGAGATGGCAGCAGACAGCGGCAGTGACTGAGACGCCTACAGAAAGTAAGTATTCTAGTTATAGGAATGGGTATGGCCATATAAGTAAGTATGTAGGGACATATGATTAGGAATTGGGAATTTGCAGATACTGCAGCAGGCTATATGTAGATATACATAGGTTTTAACTGTTTATTGATTAGGAAATTAGCATATGGAAATTTGAATAGATGTATATGTTGGGATATAAAAAAAAATGTATTGGTTGATTGGGAAAATAAGCAATTAATTCTAGGTAATTTAAAGCGCCTCTAATGTATGTATGTAGCCATATACGAGCTAATTACAGGATGGAAAATAGAATCGTTAATGGATGTATACATATCAGGCTAGAAGTAAATTTAAATAAAAAGTAATTGTATGCGATGAAAGATATAGTCATGCAATGGACAAAGTTTTGACACAAACGGGATTATTTTATATAATCTGGTTTTAGTCGGAGGACCAATGAATTGGTTCAAAACTGAAATGAGTGATAACTCACTATTGCCCTATATGGCTATGAAAACACATAGTCCGGTCCTCTTTTCCTCTAGGATACAGTAGCGAATCCAAGAATGTAAGGGGAAAAGACGAGTGGACGCAAATTGAATGATATAGCATTCAATTATAGAAAAAGCATATTATACAAATATTGTTTTTTGTTTATATATTCAGGAATAGCGTATGTTTAAGAAAAGTTAAAGATTCAAAAAAAAAATTATAATCTGTGTAAAAGTTCAGATTAAAATTAAAGGTAGTTTAGAACATAATTAGAGTTACAAAAATTAATTATTTAAAATATAAATTTGTAATGAAATAAGTGTTATAATAAAAAAAAACAAAAATCATACTAAATTGGAAAATTATACCCAAGAGTATATATAGTACATATAGTGTATTTATTTAAATATTATATAATTTTGAAATTCATTTATTAAATTGACTTATGAAATGTTGGACAAAAATTAAACATAGAAAAAATATCAAACTAAAATGTATACTAGAAAATTAAGAAAATTATTATAGTTGTTCTCTATATAGCTCTGATGTTGTGAAGCGAAGCAGGAAGTTCCGGGAACAGCGGATATCGGAAGGCGGTGCGGACTAAAAGACCAACGTAGTATTCGGAAAGATACGTTTTTGAAAAACAGAGATTTTTGGCAGTTAGCTAAGGTTTGTGACCCCAAAGATGCCAACATATTAGATTGGGGATGAATGGCGACGGATGTAATTTTAATTTTGCGAAACGGCATATGGCCGCAGCATTTGAACGCGTTGTGGATGAGGTATTGACAAGCAACGAAAAATAAACAAGTTTCCTTGCGGAGTCATATTTTGCATTGCACAGTTTTATATTACAATGTCCACCCACTGTATCGCAATCTCCACAGAATCGATTTTGGATAAGTTGAAGATGGGTAAAAGCTTAAGGTGGGTGACTGAAACCACCACCACATATAATAAGCAGAAGAAATTTGGCTCACGGAAGTTAATTGCTTCATTGAAGTATATGTCCAATCTAGAGTATGAACATATGAAATGTTATTTACGTATGTATGAAATATGATTCAATACAAGAGGACACAGAGACTAGTAACCGATCAGAGTAAACAAATTACATCATTAAACGTGTATCTCAGAAAAATACCGATTGTCTCCACATCAAAGCCAAACGATATCAAATACCATTATGAGGAAGCTCAAGAGAAATACTTCCACCATAAAACGCATTGCTGCAAAGTAAGACGGAGTATTGTAATCTCTCATGTATTCCAAATATTTTTTTACAAGTTGAATACTATAAGCAGAGGCAGTACCACCTACAGCCGTGGGGCACACTTAATAAATGGAAAGAAGAAGGCCAGTAAAAGCAAAGTTTTAATGGCAAACCAGATCGCCAACCTATAACATCTTTGTACTTACCGATCCAGAAAGAAGGGAGGGTTATGCAGAGTTCATCGAGGGATTTCACTCCGTCAACGGCAGCCGTCAACCGGATCAGCAGTTCGCAGAAGTAGACCGTAATATTTTAGATATAGACATCATAGTAGAATATAAGATCTTAAGTATAGGATTAAATTGTAGTATCGGTAGTTGTTGAAAATTGTATATACGCCAGTGAGAAAAGAGTCGATGAAAGACCAAATATAAAAAGGGGAATCAAAATTTTAAAAAAAATGGAAATCAAAGAACAAAATAAAGCAAAAGGAAAAAAAGAAGAAAAAAAAATGGAAATAAAATAACAAAATAAAACAAAAGAGGAAAAAGAAAAGAACACAAAAGTAAAAAGAACAGAAAAATACAGACAAAAAAAAACAAGAAATTGAACCCAAATAAGGCGAATTTGAAAAAAGAAAAACTATACATATGTACTATAGGTTTAAGAAAATGCACATATTGTTTAAAGTGCAGAAAAGAGAAAAATATTGTAAAGGTTCATTAGAAGTTAGTTGCACTAACTTCTTTTAGAAAGAGGGGACGGATGTTGTGAGCTAGAATCAAGCTGCCTGCGCGTAGTGTCTCACAGCATCGACTCCTAACAGATGCCACACATTCTGTGTAATTAGCATGTGTTAAAGTTACTTAAGAAAGCACATATTTTTAGGGTGCGAGTATTTAGAATTAATATTACCTATGTAATATTTCTTATGTATACTTTTAGGGTGCTACAGTTACGCAGTCGAGCCACCGAAGGGCATTCAAAGTTAGAATGCACCATCAACATTTCAGATTGGCGTGGGTCAGTTGGTTTGACCAACTGACACCAATTAACAGGTGCGCAACTGGAACACCAGAAAGGTCAGTTTTTGTATTGTAATAATGAATTGCAAATAGTATATAAGAGTTAGTATTCTAAGAAATAAAGGCTTGTGATTTTAAAACTAAAAGTGTAATGTAGTGAATTTTACAAAGAGTGATTTAGGCTTTTCAGATACACGCGCGCAGCAGATTGACGTCCCCCGTCAAACAAGGACAATACCCCAACATTTTGGCGCAGCCGGTAGGATCCAACGTCGAGTGCCAGGAAAGAAGCACTCCTACGCGGGAATCCACCAATAAGAAGAATCGACAGCGGCAGTGACTGAGACGCCTACAGAGATGCTGAAAATGGCTGCGACGCCGACTGAGGCAGATAGGGTAGATATAGGCATAGAGAAGGCAGCAGACCCCTCAATCGACAGCGGCAGCGACTGAGACGACTACAGAAACCCTGACAGAGGCTGCGACACCGACTGAATCAGATAGGGGTAGATATAGGCTTAGAGAAAGCAGCAGACCCCCAATCGACAGCGGCAGCGACTGAGACGCCTACAGATACGATGACAGAGGCTGCGACGCCGACTGAGGCAGATAGGGCTGGATATAGGCATAGAGAAAGTAGAAAACCTATCAATCGACAGCGGCAGTGACTGAGACTCCTACAGAGATGCTGAAAGTGGCTGCGACGCCGACTGAAGTTAATCGGGGTAGATATAGGCATAGAGAAGGCAACATACCCCTCAATCGACAGCGGCAGCGACTAAGACGCCTACAGAGACGCTGACAGAGGCTGCGACGCCGACTGAAAAGCCGATGAGGGAGATAGGAATAGATATATTCATAGCGCAGGTAGCCGACCCTCCAATCGACAGCGGCAACCACTGGGACGCCTACAGAGACTCTGACAGAGGTTGCGACGCCCACTGATGCAGATAGGGGTATATATAAGCATAGAGAAGGCAGCAGACCCCCAATCGACAGCGGTAGCGACTGAGACGCATACAGATACGATGACAGAGTCTGTGACGCCGACTGAGGTAGATAGGGATACATATAAGCATAGAATAGGCAGCAGACCCCCAATCGACAGCGGCAGCAACTGAGACGCTTTCAGAGACGCTGACAGAGACTTCGACGCCGAATGAGACGCCGACTGAGGCAGATAGGGGTAGATATAGGCATAGAGAAGGCAGCAGACACCCCAATCGACAGCGGCAGCGACTGAGACGCCTGTAGAAACGCTGACAGAGGCTGCGACACCGACTGAGGCAGATAGGGGTACATATAAGCATAGAGAAGGCAGCAGAATCCCAATCGAGAGCGGCAGCGACTGAGACGCCTACAGATACGATGACAGAGGCTGCGACGCCGACTGAGACTCCGACTGAAGCAGATTGGGGTGGATATAGCCATAGAGAAGGAAGCAGACCCCCCAATGGACAGCGGCAGCGACTGACACGCCTACAGAGACGCCGACTGAGACGCCGACTGAGGTAGATAGGGCTGGATATAGGCATAGAGAAAGCAGAAAACTTATCAATCGACAGCGGCAGTGACTGAGACGCCTACAGAGATGCTGAAAATGGCTGCGACGCCGACTGAGGCAGTTAGGGTAGATATAGGCATAGAGAACGCAGCAGACACCCCAATCGACAGCGGCAGCGACTGAGACGCCTGTAGAAACGCTGACAGAGGCTGCGACACCGACTGAGGCAGATAGGGGTACATATAAGCATAGAGAAGGCAGCAGACCCCCAATCGACAGCGGCAGCGACTGAGACGCCCACAGAGACGCTGACATAGGCTGCGACGCCGACTGAGACGCCGATGAGGGAGATAGGTATAGATATAGGCATAGAAAAGGTAGCAGACCCTCCAATATTCAGCGGCAACGACTCAGACGCCTACAGAGACGCTGACAGAGGCTGCGACGCCCACTGAGGCAGATAGGGGTAGATATAGGCATAGAGAAGGCAGCACACCCCCCAATCGACAGCGGCAGCGACTGAGACGCCTACAGATACGATGACAGAGGCTGCGATGCCGACTGAGGCAGATAGGGCTGGATATAGGCATAGAGAAAGTAGAAAACCTATCAATCGACAGCGGCAGTGACTGAGACTCCTACAGAGATGCTGAAAATGGCTGCGACGCCGACTGAAGTTGATAGGGGTAGATTTAGGCATAGAGAAGGCAACAGACCCCTCAATCGACAGCGGCAGCGACTAAGACGCCTACAGAGACGCTGACAGAGGCTGCGACGCCGACTGAAAAGCCGATGAGGGAGATAGGAATAGATATATTCATAGCGCAGGTTGCCGACCCTCCAATCGACAGCGGCAACGACTGGGACGCCTACAGAGACGCTGACAGAGGCTGCGACGCCCACTGAGGCAGATAGGGGTAGATATAGGCATAGAGAAGGCAGCAGACCCCCCAATCGACAGCGGCAGCGACTGAGACGCCTACAGATACGATGACAGAGGCTGCGACGCCGACTGAGGCAGATAGGGCTGGATATAGGCATAGAGAAAGTAGAAAACCTATCAATCGACAGCGGCAGTGACTGAGACTCCTACAGAGATGCTGAAAGTGGCTGCGACGCCGACTGAAGTTAATCGGGGTAGATATAGGCATAGAGAAGGCAACATACCCCTCAATCGACAGCGGCAGCGACTAAGACGCCTACAGAGACGCTGACAGAGGCTGCGACGCCGACTGAAAAGCCGATGAGGGAGATAGGAATAGATATATTCATAGCGCAGGTTGCCGACCCTCCAATCGACAGCGGCAACGACTGGGACGCCTACAGAGACGCTGACAGAGGCTGCGACGCCCACTGAGGCAGATAGGGGTAGATATAGGCATAGAGAAGGCAGCAGACCCCCCAATCGACAGCGGCAGCGACTGAGACGCCTACAGATACGATGACAGAGGCTGCGACGCCGACTGAGGCAGATAGGGCTGGATATAGGCATAGAGAAAGTAGAAAACCTATCAATCGACAGCGGCAGTGACTGAGACTCCTACAGAGATGCTGAAAGTGGCTGCGACGCCGACTGAAGTTAATCGGGGTAGATATAGGCATAGAGAAGGCAACATACCCCTCAATCGACAGCGGCAGCGACTAAGACGCCTACAGAGACGCTGACAGAGGCTGCGACGCCGACTGAAAAGCCGATGAGGGAGATAGGAATAGATATATTCATAGCGCAGGTAGCCGACCCTCCAATCGACAGCGGCAACGACTGGGACGCCTACAGAGACTCTGACAGAGGTTGCGACGCCCACTGATGCAGATAGGGGTATATATAAGCATAGAGAAGGCAGCAGACCCCCAATCGACAGCGGCAGCGACTGAGACGCATACAGATACGATGACAGAGTCTGTGACGCCGACTGAGGCAGATAGGGATACATATAAGCATAGAGTAGGCAGCAGACCCCCAATCGACAGCGGCAGCAACTGAGACGCTTTCAGAAACGCTGACAGAGACTTCGACGCCGAATGAGACGCCGACTGAGGCAGATAGGGGTAGATATAGGCATAGAGAAGGCAGCAGACCCCCAATCGAGAGCGGCAGCGACTGAGACGCCTACAGATACGATGACAGAGGCTGCGACGCCGACTGAGACTCCGACTGAAGCAGATTGGGGTGGATATAGCCATAGAGAAGGAAGCAGACCCCCCAATGGACAGCGGCAGCGACTGACACGCCTACAGAGACGCCGACTGAGACGCCGACTGAGGTAGATAGGGCTGGATATAGGCATAGAGAAAGCAGAAAACTTATCAATCGACAGCGGCAGTGACTGAGGCGCCTACAGAGATGCTGAAAATGGCTGCGACGCCGACTGAGGCAGATAGGGTAGATATAGGCATAGAGAAGGCAGCAGACCCCTCAATCGACAGCGGCAGCGACTGAGACGACTACAGAAACCCTGACAGAGGCTGCGACACCGACTGAATCAGATAGGGGTAGATATAGGCTTAGAGAAAGCAGCAGAACCCCAATCGACAGCGGCAGCGACTGAGACGCCCACAGAGACGCTGACATAGGCTGCGACGCCGACTGAGACGCCGATGAGGTAGATAGGTATAGATATAGGCATAGAAAAGGTAGCAGACCCTCCAATCGACAGCGGCAGCGACTGAGACGCCTACAGATACGATGACAGAGGCTGCGACGCCGACTGAGGCAGATAGGGCTGGATATAGGCATAGAGAAAGTAGAAAACCTATCAATCGACAGCGGCAGTGACTGAGACTCCTACAGAGATGCTGAAAGTGGCTGCGACGCCGACTGAAGCTGATAGGGGTAGATATAGGCATAGAGAAGGCAACCCCTCAATCGACAGCGGCAGCGACTAAGACGCCTACAGAGACGCTGACAGAGGCTGCGACGCCGACTGAAAAGCCGATGAGGGAGATAGGAATAGATATATTCATAGCGCAGGTAGCCGACCCTCCAATCGACAGCGGCAACGACTGAGACGCCTACAGAGACTCTGACAGAGGTTGCGACGCCCACTGATGCAGATAGGGGTATATATAGGCATAGAGAAGGCAGCAGACCCCCAATCGACAGCGGCAGCGACTGATACGCCTACAGATACGATGACAGAGTCTGTGACGCCGACTGAGACTCCGACTGAAGCAGATAGGGGTGGATATAGCCATAGAGAAGGAAGCAGACCCCCCAATGGACAGCGGCAGCGACAGACACGCCTACAGAGACGCCGACTGAGACGCCGACTGAGGTAGATAGGGGTAGATATAGGTATAGAGAAGGCAGCAGATCCCCCAATCGACAGCGGCAACGACTGAGACTCCTACAGAGACGCGGACAGAGGCTGCGATGCCGACTGAGATGCCGACTGAGCCAGATAGGGGTAGATATAGGCATAGAGAAGGCAGCAGACCCCCCCAATCGACAGCGGCAGCGACTGAGACGCCTACAGAGACACTGACAGAGGCTGCGACGCCAACTGAGACGCCGACTGAGGCAGATAGGGCTAGATATAGGCACAGAGATGGCAGCAGACAGCGGCAGTGACTGAGACGCCTACAGAGATGCTGAAAGTGGCTGCGACGCCGACTGACATTGATAGGGGTAGATATAGGCATAGAGAAGGCAGCAGACCCCTCAATCGGCAGCGGCAGCGTCTAAGACGCCTACAGAGACGCTGACAGAGGCTGCGACACCGACTGAGACGCCGACTGAGGCAGATAGGGGTAGATATGGGCATAGAGAAGGCAGCAGACACCCCAATCGACAGCGGCAGCGACTGAGACGCCTACAGATACGATGACAGGGTCTGTGACGCCGACTGAGCCAGATAGGGGTACATATAAGCATAGAGAAGGCAGCAGACCCCCAATCGACAGCGGCAGCGACTGAGACGCCTACAGAGACGCTGACAGAGGCTGCGACGCCGACTGAGACGCCGACTGAGGCAGATAGGGGTAGATATGGGCATAGAGAAGGCAGCAGACACCCCAATCGACAGCGGCAGCGACTGAGACGCCTATAGAAACGCTGACAGAGGCTGCGACACCGACTGAGGAAGATAGGGGTATGTTGGGGTCCGTATCTGCTTGTCGGCGAGAGACGTCCTCTGGAATGTCCTGTCGCGGGAACCTGTAAAACCTACACCACTTTGTTAAATGAGCACTGCACTATTTTGGGTTTAAAACAACAAGAGAGCTTTATTCTTAAAATGCTAGTTCTTATATACTATTTACAAATAAACATTACAGTCTACGTCTTCACTTTTCTGGTGTTCCAGTTACGCAATTGTTATTTGGTGTCAGTTGCTCAAGCCCGCTGACCTACTGCAAGTAAAAGTGTCGTCGGTGCATTCTAAATGCCCCTCGTCAGCTTGACTGCGGAACTGTGACACCCTAAAAGTTTACATCATAATTAATGAATAATTACTGTTCATTTTCAATATTTGCACCCTAAAAATATGTGCGTTCTTAATGAATTTAATAGGAGCCGGTGCTGTGAGTCAACTACGCGTAAGTAGCTTGATTCTAACTCACAACATCCCTCCCCTCTTTCTAAAAGAAGTTAGTGCAACTAACTTCCATAAAATCTCTACAATATTTTTCTTGCACTGTAAACAATTATGTGCATTTATTTAACTCTATAGTACATATATATAATTTGTTTTATTTTTTTTTTTCAATGAAATCGCCTTGTTTGGGTTCTATCACGGTTTTTTCTTCCTTTTTTATTCTTTTCTTTTCCATATATATATATTTTTTTTTTCTCTAGCTTTTATTTTCTTTTGTAGTTTTCTTTCTTTTATTTTTATTTTTTTTTTTTCTTTACTTTGTTTTTGTTTTTGTTTGTTTGTTTTTTTTTTTTTTTTTTTTGTTTTTATTTTTATCCATCATTATTTTTTTTTTTTATATTCCCCTTTTTATAATTTGGTCTTTCATTGACTCTTTTCTCATTGGCGTATATACAAATATCTAAACAATAACACAATTCTATTCTATACATAAAACCTTATATTATACTGCGCCCTCTGCTACCTGCTGGTCCAGTTGACGACCGTCGTTGTCAGAGTGAAGTCCCTCGATGAACTCTGCATACCCCTCCCTTCTTTCTGGATCGGTACGTACAAAGATGATGCAAGCTTGCGCGACTAGATGCGCTTCTGACGAAATCAAAATAAATATTCGATATTCGCTTAGTGAGTGACAATGGATATTTTCTCATTGGAGAAATCGTTACGAAGTTTAGTCGATAAATCTTGGCTATGTTATGTTCGATCTTTTCGTGGTTAAAAACGATTTTTTGCGCCAGGAGATTATTCTGCGAAGCTAAGTGAACGATGTAGTTGTGGCTGTTATTGTTATTGTAGCCGTTTCTCGGTGGAATTACGGAGTTACCTCGGGTTTTGGCTAAAATTATCTCTTTTTCATTTTCGACAATAATACAATATACATACTGATATATGTAATAATGGCAAACACGTTGGATTCTTAATACGGACAACGTACATGTTAGTGCTTTTCATGCCATTTAGTCAGTTATGCAATAAAACTCAAGTATTATTAGACTTTTACTAGTCAGATAGAGACTCTTCCATTCGGCCGATACCATCTCCATTTTTTTATAAGCTTAAATCGTAGTCATCTCGCAGATGGGAAGTTGAAAGCTCTTCCACTTTTTCATATAAAAATGAATTCTCACTAATTTCGTTTTCATTTTTTCCAACCCAAAAATTATCACTGGACATTATCGTTGCCAAACTCGTCTTTCTTCCTTTGCGGCTTACTGATCACTTTTCTTCTACGTCTTCTTACTTCTTCTCATTCAGTCAGATTTTTGTTCGCTGCACTTGCATTTCATCTACTGGTCTCCTGGATGTTGGTTAACATCTTACTCAGTCTTCGACGCTGCAGGAAGTCCCTTCCAGGTTCATGCTGCACCATATTGAACCATCCAGATGTTTGTTCACCAACGCCTGAATATCTAAAAACAATACGCTTAGCTTATCGGACTTGCCGAGTTTTAATTATTCTTACTAGCTATTACATTCATTCAATTTTTAACGTAAACAGTAAATTGGATTCAAATCTATATATCGCTTATCTACTACGTCTTAACAAACAAACTATAAACAAGTAACAAAAACTATTTCCTTTACAAATACTATTAATTAACTATAATACATTTTCTTACAATTGTTGGCGGCATTAAAACTTTAAATCCTTCTCAAATATATACATTTTACAAAAATTTGCTTCATACATAACAATTATTTTCTAATTTAATTATATGCCGGCCAAAAAAAAAATTTTTTATATCAATTCTTGGCAAAACTAGTGCCTTTTACATAAGCGAGATTATTTAAGATAAACCCGTTTATGTGAAAACATTGTCCATTGCATGACTATATCTTTCATCGCATACAATTGACTTTTTATTTAAATTTACTTCTAGCCTGATATGTATATATCCATTAACGATTCTATTTTCCATCCTGTAATCAGCCCGTATATGAATACATACATACATTCAAGGCGCTTTAAATTACCTAGAATTAATTACTAACGTTATTTTCCCCAATTAACTACACATTTTTTCGAATTTCCATACGCTAATTTCCTAAACAATAAACAGTTAAAACCTATGTACGAGTATATCTACATATAGCCTGCTGCAGTATCTGCAAATATATACATACGCACATACCCATTCCTCCTAACTAGAATACTTACTTCTTTAAATATACATTCGTACATTCATTCTTTAACTTATACACATATATATATACTCGTATATATACTTACTTCACCAGCAGTTCCATTGCCTGGCGTTAATGCCCACGCATCGAATTTCAGTGCATACACTGCCGTATGTATGTATGTACATATTCGAAGTTTTGTTTTATATTACTTACCCACGACTGTCTTATTATTTCATTTTATTTTTTAATTACGTGCAATATTTATCATTATTTAAAAAAAAATATTTTTCCCTACTATGCTTCGCTCGGCCACAGTGCATAATAAGCACTTTTATTACGTCAACTTTAATCGCTCGATTTTAAGTGGCACACTTCTACTGGCGTTGACTTTGAGAATCGGAACTGTGTGTGTTATTTGATACACACACGTACATGTTTACGTTGTTATTTTTGTGTTTACACTTGTAAGACACTGCTAACACATGTCTTTATTTGTGTGGTCTAATGTGGAATAATTTCAACAAATTATTATGTAGCTTTTTATTTTTGCCCTTAATTGTTACGACCGTTGTAACTGGGCTTTTGATCTCTGCTACTACATAGGGACCTATCCACACAGGTGAGAATTTGTTTCTCCTAGCCTGATTCTTCATTAGTACTTGATCACCCACATGAAAAACTACTGGGTTTAGTACCTTGTTATAGGCTTCCCTGGCCACTCGTTTAGCACATTCCTGGTTTTCTCTAACCAATTCGTGCGCTCGCTGTAACTGATACTTCCGCACTTTATTCGGGTTATCAGCATTGTATACAGGCGCACATTTGCGCTTCAAATTCGCTGGTATGTTGAAATCAAACCCGTAGAGTGTTCTAAATGGAGTTTGCTTCGTTGATACATGCACGGTATTGTTGTGTACGTGCATTGCAGTGGTCAACCATTGATCCCAATTCGAGCCGTCTTCCTTGGCGAAACTGCGCAAGTACTCGGCCAGAAGTCGATGACTACGTTCCAGTGAGCCATTCGCCTGCGGATGATATGGTGTTATATGCAACTTCTTAATTCCCAGCATTTTACATGTTTCTGAGAATAATTTCGATACGAAATTTGAACCATTGTCGGTTATCAAAACCTTAGGTATGTTGTATCGTGCTACTATTTCATCAAAGAATGCTTTGGCCACCGTGCTTGCTTCAGCATCGGGTATAGCCACGCACGCCATATACTTTGAGAAATCGTCTTGGAACGTCAAAATATATTTATTCCCCGAAACAGTCTCAGGTAAAATACCTACAATATCCATATGAACTTTATCAAATGGCTGTTTAGGTGTGTCAGTTAACACCATTGGCATCTTTGTCAGCCTTGAACTTTTGTTGGCCTGACATTTTGGACAACTCTTTATATATTTCTTAATGTCCTTGAGCATACCCTTCCATCCGTATACTCGCCTAATTCTGTAATGGGTTTTCCAGAATCCCTGGTGGCCACCCAGAGGTGAATCATGGAAACCCTTTAATACAGCCTGGATATCCTTTATATCCTCCAGCCATTCTACATTACTGGCTGCTTGCTCATTGGCATCGAAACCCGCATTGCTAACATCTCTTGTAGCATCAACTTTATCCTTCTGCATTCTCTCGGCCTTCTCCTTATCCGACCGTGCTTTGGACCTTGTTTGCACTACTGATACTTTCTGTGCCTGCGGTACTCTGCTGAGTGCATCGGCATTCAGATTCTTCTTCCCAGGTTTGTATATGATTTCAAAATCATACTCAGACAATTTGTGTCTGAACCTGGCTAGCCTAGACGTTTGGTCTTTCAAGTTGGCTATGCCTCTCAACGGCTGGTGATCAGTGTATATCTTGAATGGGCGTCCTAACAAATATGCTCTAAAATTCTTCGTAGCCCATACTACGGCTAGAAATTCCCTTTCTATTGTGGAGTATCTCTTCTCCGTGTCGCTAAGCGCCCTGCTTGCGAATGCTATTGGTCGGTCATTCCCGACTTCCCCTTGTGACAATACTGCCCCTAATGCTTCATTGCTAGCATCAGTGGTCAACAAAAAGGTTTGCTCAAAGTCGGGGTATGCCAAAATTGGTGGCGAGCTAATTATTTCTTTTAGCCTCTCGAATGCCTGCTGACATCTCCCTGTCCATTCGAACTTTGCCTCTTTTCGTAGCAACTTGTTAATTGGCAACGCAATTCCGGCTAGTCCTTCCACGAACTTTCTATAATAGTTCACTAGTCCTAGGAATGCTTGCACTTCTTTTCTGTTTCTTGGAACCGCTAAATTTCTAACGCATTCCACCTTCTGCGGGTCAGGCAGTGCTCCTGCTTCTGAACAACGATGGCCTAAATAAACCACCTCTCTTCGTAGAAATTGACACTTCTCCGTGTTCAATTTCAAGTTGTGTTCTCGCAACTTCTGGAGCACCTTGCGCAAGCGTTGCGAATGCTGCTGCAAATTCTTCCCATAAATTACAATATCATCGAGATACACAAAACAATCTAACCCTTGTAAGCCTGTTAGCACATGGTTCATTAGCCGTTGGAAGGTAGCCGGTGCTCCTGTTAATCCAAACGGCATTCTATTGAACTCATAATGGCCTAAACCGGTGCTGAATGCGGTTTTCTGCTTATCTTGGGTATCCACCAGAACTTGGTGGTAGCCACTCGCTAAATCAAGTGTAGAAAAATATCTACTGTGTCCCAATTGATCCAGAATCTCTTCTATCCTTGGTATCGGGAACACCTGCTTGATAGTGGCGTCGTTCAATTTCCTAAAATCGACGACCATTCTCCACTTCTTCTGACCCTGCGCACCTCCCTTCTTTGGTACCAAAATTATTGGTGAGTTCCAAGGCGAGATACTCGGTGAAATAATGTTATCCTTTAACATTCCTTCCACTTGTCTATTTACCTCATCTTTGTGAGCCTGTGGCAATCTGTATTGCTTCTGGTTTATTGGTGCTTGATCCACCCTAGTAGGTATTTCATGCTCTACCTCTGGTGTATATGTTAACTGGTCTCCTTCCAGCAAAAATATGTCATGGAATGACGCACAAATGGCTTCTATTGATGCCTTCTCTTCTGAATTCACGCTTGGGTCTAGCTTCAGTGATTCTAGCACTCGCTCCATTCTTTCTCTTATATCAACTTGTTTAATCTGATTCACCGATCTATAATTCGGTTCCTTAAAATTATCATAGCTAGTGAACTTAGGCCTAAAATCCTCCTCCATCAAGTAGTCCTTTTCCGATGCATTGAGTACGCAAGCGTACACCTTTCCCTTGTCAACGTGCGTTATGGTTTCCCCCATATATACGCCCTCCGCTAGCTGCTGCTTGTGTAAAACAACAGTCCTAAGTTTCGTATTTACATGCATAGTAACTACTCTGGTTGACCTTGCATTCACTACCTCCATACAATTCTTAACCTTACTCACGGTTCCTTCCTGCCATGACATTAATGGAAAAGTAAGGATTCTATGCTTATTGTTATCATAGAATGATAACTGCTTGTCGAGGGCATCCAGTATGGTGCGTCCCCAAAGATTATCGCGGCCAATTATCCCATCAGCCGGGATACCTTTCCTATCGACTTCCACTGCGTGCATTCTAAAACTCATACCCTTTACTCCACTGTGCCCTATTCTGAGCGACCCCAATGTCCTAATGCACCCTCCAAACGCTCCGTTAAGCGTTCTTAAGTCCATTTGATTAATGTCTAGCCCCTTCCGTAAAACACTAGATTTTACGAGGCTAGTGTCCGCTCCTGAATCTACTAATAGCACTAGCTTTCCACTCGCTGCTTCCTCGCAGGGTATCTCGATGAAGGCATCACCTATTCTGCTAATAGCGAAGCAACCTCCTTTTGTTCCCAATATGGACGTGTATCCACTTCCTAACCCTTCGTGATATTGGAGAGCCTCTTGCTCCTCCTTCTCCTGGACTGTAGTTCCTACATTACTAGTCCCACTTACTTCCGGCCTAATTATTACTCTCTTTCTTTTGGCTTTCCAGTCTATTGGCTTCGACTGGGCCGCTGGAAGTTTCCCTGGTTCCTTTGCTGGGACTTTCTATCCCTGCATTCCGCTGCCCGATGTCCCATCTGTCCACATGAGAAGCATCTCAACCCCTGTTGGGTGTTGCGTATCCTTGGTTCACTCCTGGAATTCCAATTTGATTGCTGCTGACCACTCCCAGTTTTGAAAGGATTTCTTCCTTGGTTAATTCCTTCTGTTGAATTAACTCGGGGTCTACTGAAATTACCCCTGCTGTCCCTCAAGGGTGGAACCGGGCGCCTCGTAGCTGGCTGCCTTCTATTCTGATTCCATACCGTGCCTCCTTGGCACTGTCCACTTGCCTCATGACCGTAAGTTTGGCACTCCATACAGTAGGGCGTGTTTTTGCGTGTAACGCATTCATCCCTTGTGTGCCCGGGCTTGTGACAGAATGAGCAAATGGGTTTCCTTGGAGGAAAATCTTGATCTCTTTGTTGCGGAAATTGACCCATCAATCTACCAATTCCACATCTGTTTTCCTGCTGTACTATTCCTACCTCTGCAGGAGCATCAGTCCAGCAGATTCCACCTGTTGTCGTTCGCTGTTGTATTGCTGCTTCAGCTAAAGAGACCGCTTCCACTAACTCTGCCATACTCCTCGGCGTGAGAGTAAGAGTATAATTAGCTAAATCCCTATTTATCAGGCCTGCCTTGAACACAGAAATCATAGTCCGTTCTACTTGAGCCTTGTATGCTGCAACATTTTCTGGAAACTGCCTGTTGGCTTCCGTCTCAGCAGCGTTCCCGAGAGACTGGAGCCTTCGTCCCCAGGCTCTCAATTCCTCCCCCGGTGTTTGAGTTGATTCCTGAATTTCCCGAACGAGACAGTCGTATGACTTTTGTTTTAAATACGTCGTATCCAAAAGTGCGTATAACTCCGGCAGGGTGCTTACTGAGCTATGCGCTAGTAAATCAAACGCATCACCTGTGGTTCTTTGCCTAATACACTTTATTAAGTGTTCCCCGTCCGCTTCCGGAACACTCTGTTGTGCTAGCTCACAACCTTCTTTGAAGCGCCGGATCTCAGTTCTCAGATCATACAACTCGACTCCTGAGAACATGGGCACCAACTTCTCCACCGCATGAGCAACTTCCAGAATGCCCATTTTATTCCTTTGTGTTTTCTCAATTGCTGGTAAAACCTTAGCTTTATTAATCTCTTTGGTAGCTTCCAAATTCACTTCTCCCGGATCTGAGAGGTAATTGGCCAGTGACGGACTCAAACTAATTAGTCTTCGATCGTTTGTTCGTACTGGCGAAATATTGTCCCTAGTATCGAGACTTTCCTGCACTGTTACTGCTTCCGGCTCCTCTGGCGGATATCCCTGATTTTCGTTATTTATCGGGCTACCCGGAGAAAAAGGCTCGACACCGACTTCAGATGCGCCAAACAAAAATTCCGCTTGCTTTTCTTCATTAAGTACCAATTTTGGCTTTACCATGCGGCTTATCCCTTCTGGTGTTAAATACTCCGGCCAGCGAACTTCAGGAGGCAATGTCAATACTGTCTGTGTAAATCCAGCCGATGCTGATTTTGATCTCTCCTTTCTATGTGGGTTGCTATTGGTCGCCCGTCCTCTTTTCAATCCTGCACACTCCTTCTCCAACAGCGTTGCTGCTTCCTCTGTTTCCGTCAATCTCTGAGAAAGTTCCTTTACCTTCTTCTCCAGATACTCTTTTTGTGCTCTCCAGTCTTCTGCTTTCTTATGAAAACTGAACAACTTTTCTTCTGTTCTTTTTTGGATTGCCGTCAAGGCTTGATCCGCTACCTCTAATGGTGACACAGCGCCTCCGGCGTTCGCCTGCCTCCACAATTCCTGAGCTTCTTCCCTGCTCGTACTCGCTTCGAACTGGTCAACTATTTTCCCAGTAAACAGTTTCACCTCTGACTGTATTGATTTCAATCTGTTCCTTATTTCCTCGTCTGGCGAAACCAAACTCACTGTTTGTTGCCCTAGTCCCTCTAATTCAGAACTAAA
The DNA here is from genome assembly GCA_920105625.2 of Clusia tigrina. Classification (NCBI taxonomy): domain Eukaryota; kingdom Metazoa; phylum Arthropoda; class Insecta; order Diptera; family Clusiidae; genus Clusia; species Clusia tigrina. Next base: position 90,568,921 of record OV050031.1, read on the forward strand.
TGTATCTGCCCATTCGTTGACCAGACTATTCATGTAGTCTGCGTAATTTTCCGCAAAATATTTTGCCTTGCCGTACTCAACTGCGTGAGGCAACAACAGTCCGTGATTATTGTTGAACTCTCTCCCCAGATCTTGCAACTGTGTTATTCGCTTGCGGTAATACACGTTGTCCTTACGTAAACTGCCGTCTTTCTTAAAATTACGGACCAGCTTTTCAATCGTTTCGCCAATTTGCTCCTGCCTCAGCAGTAATCCTTGCGCTTCCTTCGTCATATCCCAAATGCCAGAACAGATGGTGTATCCCAATTACAAAAAATCCAATAATTGTTAAAACTTGTTATTAACTTATCCCAATATTTTATTCCATCTTACTTATTGATAAATACAAATTTATTTAAAAAAAAAAACATTCCACCGTAAATTCTATGTATATACATATTCTGCTATACTTGTTTTCCATCACAAAGTTCCGCTGTCTACCGGCGTCCATTACTCCTTGATTTCCTCTCACCATCCTTAATACTCCCAAAAATCCATAAAAAAGGCCATATGTTTGTAAAAACCGAAATTTAATTTACCGGCAAAAGTGTCTTGATTCATTCCCGGAAATTTGAATCCATATTTAAAAATAAACCCGTAACGTATGCGCCACATAATAATAGCATTTAAATGTTTTCTTCAACATTGCTACGCAAATCGTAGTTTCCGAACTACAAAAAACTTTAATGCAACAACACGTGTTGTCTGCACCTCTTCACCTAATACCCTAAACTCAAAATGCCAAATATTTAAATCAATCTTTATTTTGATTTTAAAACAATATAAATTGAATCATATAAATGTCTTTACCGACAAACAAACACAAATCCCCTTTCATAACCGTACGAACCCTATACCGTGGCACGTTCTTTCCGAACCAAACCAACCGGTATACACAAGTTCGCAATTCAATAACGCAAAATCCGTGAATAAACAGACACGTCCCACATTCCCCGAGAATGCTGAAACAAAATGTATTAAAAAGTATGAGCCTAATCTCAGTGGAACAACCCTATACAACCTGACCGTAAGTAAAAAATTTTTCTTTTGGATCGACCTATTGTCACCTAACCGCAGCGGCTAATCAGCCCCAATGCTGCTTCTTCTGCATGACCGGCGCAAAAGCGCCCACACGGTCACCGAAGAATCGTCGACAAAATTCACTTAGATACTAGAATGTCCTACCATAGACATACTCACCATTTTCGTTCCCTCCATCGCCCTCCTTTGGGATGGTTATCCTTATGGTTTCCTATTGGTGGACTCCCGCGTAGGAGTGCTCTTTTCCTGGCACTCGACGTTGGATCCTACCGGCTGCGCCAAAATGTTGGGGTCCGTATCTGCTTGTCGGCGAGAGACGTCCTCTGGAATGTCCTGTCGCGGGAACCTGTAAAACCTACACCACTTTGTTAAATGAGCACTGCACTATTTTGGGTTTAAAACAACAAGAGAGCTTTATTCTTAAAATGCTAGTTCTTATATACTATTTACAAATAAACATTACAGTCTACGTCTTCACTTTTCTGGTGTTCCAGTTACGCAATTGTTATTTGGTGTCAGTTGCTCAAGCCCGCTGACCTACTGCAAGTAAAAGTGTCGTCGGTGCATTCTAAATGCCCCTCGTCAGCTTGACTGCGGAACTGTGACACCCTAAAAGTTTACATCATAATTAATGAATAATTACTGTTCATTTTCAATATTTGCACCCTAAAAATATGTGCGTTCTTAATGAATTTAATAGGAGCCGGTGCTGTGAGTCAACTACGCGTAAGTAGCTTGATTCTAACTCACAACAGGTACATATAAGCATAGAGAAGGCAGCAGACCCCCAATCGACAGCGGCAGCAACTGAGACGCCTTCAGAGACGCTGACAGAGGCTGCGACGCCGATTGAGACGCCGACTGAGACGCCGACTGAGGCAGATAGGGATAGATATAGGCATAGAGAAGGCAGCAGACCCCCCAATCGACAGCGGCAGCGACTGAGACGCCTATAGAAACGCTGACAGAGGCTGCTACACCGACTGAGGCAGATAGGGGTACATTTAGGCATAGAGAAGGCAGCAGACCCCCAATCGACAGCTGCAGCGACTGAAACGCCTAAAGATACGATGACAGAGGCTGCGACGCCGACTGAGACTCCGACTGAAGCAGATAGGGGTGGATATAGCCATAGAGAAGGAAGCAGACCCCCCAATGGACAGCGGCAGCGACTGAGACGCCTACAGAGACGCCGACTGAGACACCGACTGAGGTAGAAAGGGTAGATATAGGTATAGAGAAGGCAGCAGAACCCCCAATCGACAGCGGCAACGACTGAGACTCCTACAGAGACGCGGACAGAGGCTGCGACGCCAACTGAGATGCCGACTGAGCCAGATAGGGGAAGATATAGGCATAGAGAAGGCAGCAGACCCCCCAATCGACAGCGGCAGCGACTGAGACGCCTACAGAGACACTGACAGAGGCTGCGACGCGCACTGAGGCAGATAGGGGTAGATATAATCATAGAGAAGGCAGCAGACCCCCAACCGACAGCGGCAGCGACTGAGACGCCTACAGATACGATGACAGAGTCTGTGACGCCGACTGAGGCAGATAGGGGTACATATAAGCATTGAGAAGGCAGCAGACCCCCAATCGACAGCGGCAGCGACTGAGACGCCTACAGAGACCCTGACAGAGGCTGCGACGCCGACTGAGACGCCGACTGAGGCAGATAGGGGTAGATATAGGCATAGAGAAGGCAGCAGACACCCCAATCGACAGCGGCAGCGACTGAGACGCCTATAGAAATACTGACAGAGGCTGCGACACCGACTGAGGTAGATAGGGGTACATATAAGCATAGAGAAGGCAGCAGACCCCTCAATCGACAGCGGCAGCGACTGAGACGACTACAGAAACGCTGACAGAGTCTGCGACACCGACTGAGGCAGATAGGGGTAGATATAGGCTTAGAGAAAGCAGCAGACCGCCCAATCGACAGCGGCAGTGACTGAGACGCACACAGAGACGCTGACAGAGGCTGCGACGCCGACTGAGACGCCGATGAGGGAGATAGGTGTAGATATAGGCATAGAAAAGGTAGCAGACCCTACAATATTCAGCGGCAACGACTCAGACGCCTACAGAGACGCTGACAGAGGCTGCGACGCCCACTGAGGCAGATAGGGCTGGATATAGGCATAGAGAAAGCAGAAAACTTATCAATCGACAGCGGCAGTGACTGAGACGCCTACAGAGATGCTGAAAATGGCTGCGACGCCGACTGAGGCAGATAGGGTAGATATAGGCATAGAGAAGGCAGCAGACCCCTCAATCGACAGCGGCAGCGACTGAGACGACTACAGAAACCCTGACAGAGGCTGCTACACCGACTGAAGCAGATAGGGGTAGATATAGGCTTAGAGAAAGCAGCAGAACCCCAATCGACAGCGGCAGCGACTGAGACGCCCACAGAGACGCTGACATAGGCTGCGACGCCGACTGAGACGCCGATGAGGTAGATAGGTATAGATATAGGCATAGAAAAGGTAGCAGACCCTCCAATATTCAGCGGCAACGACTCAGACGCCTACAGAGACGCTGACAGAGGCTGCGACGCCCACTGAGGCAGATAGGGGTAGATATAGGCATAGAGAAGGCAGCAGACCCCCCAATCGACAGCGGCAGCGACTGAGACGCCTACAGATACGATGACAGAGGCTGCGACGCCGACTGAGGCAGATAGGGCTGGATATAGGCATAGAGAAAGTAGAAAACCTATCAATCGACAGCGGCAGTGACTGAGACTCCTACAGAGATGCTGAAAGTGGCTGCGACGCCGACTGAAGTTGATAGGGGTAGATATAGGCATAGAGAAGGCAACCCCTCAATCGACAGCGGCAGCGACTAAGACGCCTACAGAGACGCTGACAGAGGCTGCGACGCCGACTGAAAAGCCGATGAGGGAGATAGGAATAGATATATTCATAGCGCAGGTAGCCGACCCTCCAATCGACAGCGGCAACGACTGAGACGCCTACAGAGACTCTGACAGAGGTTGCGACGCCCACTGATGCAGATAGGGGTATATATAGGCATAGAGAAGGCAGCAGACCCCCAATCGACAGCGGCAGCGACTGATACGCCTACAGATACGATGACAGAGTCTGTGACGCCGACTGAGGCAGATAGGGGTACATATAAGCATAGAGAACGCAGCAGACCCCCAATCGACAGCGGCAGCGACTGAGACGCCTACAGAGACGCTGACAGAGGCTGCGACGCCGACTGAGACGCCGACTGAGGCAGATAGGGGTAGATATAGGCATAGAGAAGGCAGCAGACCCCCCAATCGACAGCGGCAGCGACTGAGACGCCTATAGAAACGCTGACAGAGGCTGCTACACCGACTGATGCAGATAGGGGTACATTTAGGCATAGAGAAGGCGGCAGACCCCCATTCGACAGCTGAAGCGACTGAAACGCCTAAAGATACGATGACAGAGGCTGCGACGCCGACTGAGACTCCGACTGAAGCAGATAGGGGTGGATATAGCCATAGAGAAAGAAGCAGACCCCCCAATGGACAGCGGCAGCGACAGACACGCCTACAGAGACGCCGACTGAGACGCCGACTGAGGTAGATAGGGGTAGATATAGGTATAGAGAAGGCAGCAGATCCCCCAATCGACAGCGGCAACGACTGAGACTCCTACAGAGACGCGGACAGAGGCTGCGACGCCGACTGAGATGCCGACTGAGCCAGATAGGGGTAGATATAGGCATAGAGAAGGCAGCAGACCCCCCCCAATCGACAGCGGCAGCGACTGAGACGCCTACAGAGACACTGACAGAGGCTGCGACGCCAACTGAGACGCCGACTGAGGCAGATAGGGCTAGATATAGGCACAGAGATGGCAGCAGACAGCGGCAGTGACTGAGACGCCTACAGAGATGCTGAAAGTGGCTGCGACGCCGACTGACATTGATAGGGGTAGATATAGGCATAGAGAAGGCAGCAGACCCCTCAATCGGCAGCGGCAGCGTCTAAGACGCCTACAGAGACGCTGACAGAGGCTGCGACACCGACTGAGACGCCGACTGAGGCAGATAGGGGTAGATATGGGCATAGAGAAGGCAGCAGACACCCCAATCGACAGCGGCAGCGACTGAGACGCCTACAGATACGATGACAGGGTCTGTGACGCCGACTGAGCCAGATAGGGGTACATATAAGCATAGAGAAGGCAGCAGACCCCCAATCGACAGCGGCAGCGACTGAGACGCCTACAGAGACGCTGACAGAGGCTGCGACGCCGACTGAGACGCCGACTGAGGCAGATAGGGGTAGATATGGGCATAGAGAAGGCAGCAGACACCCCAATCGACAGCGGCAGCGACTGAGACGCCTATAGAAACGCTGACAGAGGCTGCGACACCGACTGAGGAAGATAGGGGTACATATAAGCATAGAGAAGGCAGCAGACCCCCAATCGACAGCGGCAGCAACTGAGACGCCTTCAGAGACGCTGACAGAGGCTGCGACGCCGATTGAGACGCCGACTGAGACGCCGACTGAGGCAGATAGGGATAGATATAGGCATAGAGAAGGCAGCAGACCCCCCAATCGACAGCGGCAGCGACTGAGACGCCTATAGAAACGCTGACAGAGGCTGCTACACCGACTGAGGCAGATAGGGGTACATTTAGGCATAGAGAAGGCAGCAGACCCCCAATCGACAGCTGCAGCGACTGAAACGCCTAAAGATACGATGACAGAGGCTGCGACGCCGACTGAGACTCCGACTGAAGCAGATAGGGGTGGATATAGCCATAGAGAAGGAAGCAGACCCCCCAATGGACAGCGGCAGCGACTGAGACGCCTACAGAGACGCCGACTGAGACGCCGACTGAGGTAGATAGGGGTAGATATAGGTATAGAGAAGGCAGCAGAACCCCCAATCGACAGCGGCAACGACTGAGACTCCTACAGAGACGCGGACAGAGGCTGCGACGCCGACAGAAATGCCGACTGAGCCAGATAGGGGTAGATATAGGCATAGAGAAGGCAGCAGACCCCCCAATCGACAGCGGCAGCGACTGAGACGCTTACAGAGACACTGACAGAGGCTGCGACGCCAACTGAGACGCCGACTGAGGCAGATAGGGCTATATATAGGCACAGAGATGGCAGCAGACAGCGGCAGTGACTGAGACGCCTACAGAGATGCTGAAAGTGGCTGCCACGCCGACTGACGTTGATAGGGGTAGATATAGGCATAGAGAAGGCAGCAGACCCCTCAATCGACAGCGGCAGCGATTTAGACGCCTACAGAGACGCTAACAGAGGCTGCGACGCCGACTGAGACGCCGACTGAGGCAGATAGGTCTAGATGTAGGCATATAGAAAGCAGCAGACCCCCCAATCGACAGCGGCAGCGACTGAGACGCCTACAGATACGATGACAGAATCTGCGACGCCAGGGGGGATCCAGTCAGGCAAAGCATCTAATTGCTCCTCACTGGGAGGGGCTAGAGCGATCCTGGTGTGGGACACCCTCAAGAAGACTCACTGCCTCCACGTGGCGGCCCCGGGCAATGGCACACCAGCACCCGCTGATGGCCAGCTGAAGTGAGCAACGCACCCAGAGATAGTGATGACCCCCTCATGGGGTGGCTGTCTGGGAAACGGGGGACAACGCGGGATCAACGATGGAACAGCGAGCGACCATCGTGGGACCACAAAGGGACATCGTGGGATCTGTTGTACCTCAAATCAAGGCCGAGACCGGTAAGGCCTTGATTATGGTATACCGGAAACATAGGAAATAAGCTGATGCTTGTGGGCTGACGATTGCGGTATGCTGCCACCTCAGTAAGTAAGAGTGAAATCTTACAGAAATGGCTGGTAGCTTAATGCCGCAATCGCCCCCGTCCCGTTAAAACCATGGCAGGTCTCAGGAAACGCTCGTTGCTCGTCACCATTAAATTGGCAGTGCAGGCTCGGATGTACCATTTCCGACTAGCGCTGGTCTGGCTCTGAACATAAGCGCCCATAAGGACTTGTGTCAACCCTCGCATGGCCTCCCTGCTGCGGCAAAGATAACCATGGGACCATTAAGGCGACTGCACTACGAGCAAGGATAACGGTCCTGAGCGGGGACCCAATCAATAAATGAATAGTAACAATATCAATACCAACAAAACAAACAAAGACGACGGTGCGATGAAGGACCCCTTTGGCAGGAGGTCTACTATCCAGAGGACCCCTCCGCCGGTAATAAGAAAGACGGTGGTGCGGAGAAACACACTGGCAGAGTGAGCTTCAGCGAGTGATGGGCATGAGGGCCGATCCGACGGCAATGGCGGTCATCCCTCCCGATGAGGTCATTGCCAAAGGCAAAATGGCGGTGCTGGAGTGGCACATTGAAGCACTCGTAGCTTGCCTTGTGCCAAGGCACAATGTACATGCCGACATCAAGCGGAAGGCATCCAAAATCCGGGATGTCTGCTTGCAGGTCGTCGAGGAGCAGGACGCAGGTACGGCTGCGAGAGTGCCACAGCTGGTGCAAGCCGACAGGGCAGTCCAGACTGAAGGGCGGACGGAGAAGGTGGACAAGGAGGTGCAGGTTGGCGGCCCTCCTGTGGACAACCAAGGCAAAGCCGCTGCGTCTTCGCGGACAGCCCCTGCCCAGGCGAAGAGCTACGCGGCCGCAGTCGCAACGCCAAAGCGCCCCCGTGAGAAGGGGGATCCGGAGCAAGTAAGTCCGACTAGCCGAGCGGTAGCTAAGAGGAAGAGGGGGGATGCCCCGACACTGGCGGCCGAGAAAACGGTAACCCGGCCAAATCCTAAGACCCATAAACCTATGGCTGGAAAGGCGGAGGGTGCAAAAGTTGGGTGGACCACAGTTCGTTCCAGACCCCAAGCGAAGCGGAAGGGCCCGAAGCCTAAGCCAGCGCGCCCCGATGCCATCGTCATCAGGGAAACTGGCACGGAAAGCTACGCGGACATCCTCCGCAAGATCAAGAGGGACCCGCAGCAGTCAGAGCTGGGAGAGAGCGTCCGCAGGATCCGAAAGACGGCCAAGGGTGAACTGCTGCTGGAGTTGAGCGTGGCGGCAGATCCAAAGACACCCCAGTATCATGAGGCGGTGGCGACTGTCCTGGGAACCAGTGTGGAGGTGCGTAAGCTCACGCAGGAAACCCTAGTGGAGGTGAAAGACCTGGACGAAGTCACCACGGTGGAAGATGTCCACGAGGCGCTGTGTACAGCCAATCTCTCGGAGAGACGTCCCGTGGATGCAATCAGGTCCCTCAGGAAAGCGTACGGTGGAACACAGACAGCGGTCATCAGTCTGTCTCCCCAGGCAGCCGCAGCCCTTCTGAAAGCTGGCAGGCTGAGAGTCGGATGGACCTCATGCCGGGTGCGCGAAAAGGTGACTCCCCTGCGTTGTTGCAAATGTATGGAGTTCGGCCACATCGCGCAGAAATGCGGTAGCAAGGACGATTGGCGCCACATATGCTACAGATGCGGCACAGAGGGCCATAACGCACGGGAGTGCGACAAGGCCTCCAGCTGTGCCCTCTGTAAGGCCAGCGGCCACAAGGATGTGGAGCATCCGACAGGATGCAGCTCATGCCCATCCTACAAGCGAGCCGCGGAGAAGAGGTCTAGGCGCAGGAGATGAGGTTGTTCCAACTCAATCTCAACCACTGCGAGGCTGCACAGGATCTCCTGGAGCAGGCCGTTAGGGAACAGATGGTCGATGTTGCAGTGCTTAGCGAGCCGTATAGGCGCAAGCACCAAGGAGTATGGGCCGAAGACACCACTGGTGGTGCCGCACTTTGGGTGTGCGGAACCAAGCCTATACAACTAAGCAACATAGAGAGAAGCGATTGCTACGTCAGAGCGACCATTGGAGGGACCACGGTGTACAGTTGCTACATGCTGCCGAGCCTAACTGCGGATGAGTTCGAGTCAGTGGTAGACAGACTTTCTCTGGACGCGCAAGGCAGGAACCCCGTAGTGATTGCCGGCGAATTCAACGCATGGGCAACTGAATGGGGTTGCGTCCGAACCACACCGAGAGGTCATATCCTCATGGACGCGCTTGCGGCTCTTGACGTAGCCGTCATGAACGTGGGAGAGGCGACTTTTGTGAGAGGAGAAGCCACATCTGTGATCGACCTTACGTTCCTCAGCAGCGGTTTAGTCAGAGGAGCCATGTGGATTGTGAGTTCCGCGTACACCCACAGCGAACACAATGCCATTTGTTTTGACTTGGAAAGGAACACACAACGGCGGAGGACAGGCCCGTGGCCGAAAGGCTGGAGAGCGGGCGCCCTCGACGACGGCGCACTCGAAGTCATGTTGGAGGACTTTGAGCTGCAAGGCAGTGCGGCGGAAATGGCGAACCAGCTAGCGAGTCAGCTAGAGAGCGCCTGCGATGCGGCGATGCCCAGGCGGGCCTATGGTGGAAACTATAAATCCGTTTATTGGTGGACGGACGAGATCGCCGGCCTACGCAAGGAATGCCACGCAGCAAGGCGAAGGCACCAGCGTGCAATAGGCAACCCAGACTGCCTGCAACTGCGCCAGTTGTACAAAGAGGCTAAAAGAAGGCTGAAGACGGCCATAAAGGCGAGCAAGCGTAGGAGTTTCACCGAGCTATGTGCACAGGTTGAAGACAAACCGTGGGGCACGGCATATAGGCTCGTGATGAAAAAGCTCCCCTGCTACAGGCAGCCAGCCCCAAGCTGCCCAAACTTGCTCAAACGCATTGTGGGAGGGCTCTTCCCAGTGCAAAATTATGTGCCTGATCAGTTCTCTCCCGAGCTGGGCGAAGAAGTACCCAGTGTAATGACAGAGGAGGTGTTGCGGGCGGTTGGAAAATTTGGGGACCAGAAGGCACCTGGCCCAGATGGAATTCCCAACCGAGTGCTGAAAACCGCAGCTGCACTACACCCAGAAACACTGAGGTCACTTTACGACGCCTCTCTTAGGGAAGGAGTCTTCCCGAAACGGTGGAAAAGGCAGCGGTTAGTATTGATAACTAAAGCCGATAAGCCAGCAGAGGACCCATCGGCCTACCGTCCCCTGTGCATGTTGGGCACAGCAGGGAAGGTCCTGAAGCGGATTGTATGCGACCGGATCGACGAGGCGATAGTGGATGCTGGAGGACTGGCGAAGCACCAATATGGCTTCCGAAAGGCCAGATCCACCGTGGACGCCATTGACGAACTCGTCCAAACGGCGAAGGAGGCGATTCAGGGCCAGAGATGGAAGGGGGGTGCCAAGAGGTATTGCCTCGTGGTCACCCTCGACGTCAAGAACGCTTTTAACTCGGCCAGCTGGGCGCGCATAGCAGAAGCGCTGGGAGAGTTCAAAGTTCCCATCTATCTAAGGCGAATCATCACTAGTTATTTTAGCGACAGAATGCTATTATACGAGTCCGACAGAGGTGTAGAAACGGACAAGATCATCGGAGGAGTTCCCCAGGGGTCAGTACTGGGGCCACTTCTCTGGAACGTTATGTAATATGGCATTTTCCGCACACGGGTGCCCGATTACGTTAAAATAATCGGATATGCGGACGACTTAGCGCTAGTGATCACGGCGAAACACCTGGAGGAGGTAATAGCAGAGGCCAATCACACAGTGGCCACTGTTGGAAGATGGCTGGCGGATGTTAGACTGAAGCTGGCAGAACACAAAACGGAGGCAATCCTTGTGTCAGGTCGAAAGGTACAAGAGGTGGTGGAGATAAGGGTTGGTGACTGCACCATTACCACGACCCCACATCTCAAATACCTAGGCGTCTGGATTGACGCAAGACTGACGTTCAAGGAGTACTTTCGGCGATTAGGTGAGAAGGCAGCGCGGACCTGTTCCCAGCTCTGCCGGATAATGCCAAACCTCGGAGGGCCACGGCACTGGAAAAGACGCCTCATCTCAGGGGTCGTCAAATCCATAATCCTGTATGGAGCACCCATATGGGCTGAGAAGTCGAGCGTAAAGGCGTACGTTCGCACCATAGAAGCGGCGTATAGGAGATGTGCGCTCCGCACGATCTCAGCACACCGTGCTGTGTCTGCAGACGCCGCGCTGGTGATAGCCGGTATGATCCCGCTGGACCTGCTGGCCAAGGAGGCGTGGAGCCTATACTACGGCGAAAGGGCGCACGAGCTGAGTACGGAAGATCGCGTAGCAGGGATTAGGCAAAGCACCATACAGGAGTGGCAAGCCCGATGGGATGCATCCGAAAAGGGCCGTTGGACGAGGAGGTTGATCCCTGATCTCCATCTGGATGGATAGGTCGCATGGCGAGGTGAACTATCACGTCACACAGCTGCTGACCGGGCACGGAGGTTTCCGGGCGTACCTACACAGATTCCGGCTGGAGGAATCCCCCTGCTGCGATAATTGTGGAGGCACGGAGCCCGAGGACGTGGAACATGTCCTTTTTTCATGTCCACGATACAGCGGTGCCAGAGCGGTGCTGCAAAGAGTCTGCGGAGAACCTTTGACACCGGACAACCTCGTGCACTATATGCTCGAGTGCCCGGAGAAATGGGATGTGGTGTGTGACACCTCGGCCGCAATTATGCGAGACCTCCGCCACTTGGAGTGGCGGCGACGTTCAGGGAATCAATAGGAGGGGTCCGTTGACCAACCCACTCCCAGACGAAGTATTGCTTAATGACTATGTACCGTCTGGGAGGCGTCTGAGGAGGTGGTTTTAGTGGGTAAGAGCCCCACACTACTGGTGCGAGAGCGCCCAGTGTCTGTTTGCAGATTTCCACCTCCGAACCAATAAAAAAAAAAAAAAAAAAAAGGCTGCGACGCCGACTGAGACTCCGACTGAGGCAGATAGGGGTGGATATAGCCATAGAGAAGGCAGCAAACCCCCCAATGGACAGCGGCAGCGACTGTGACGCCTACAGAGACGCCGACTGAGACGCCGACTGAGGTAGATAGGGGTAGATATAGGTATAGAGAAGGCAGCAGAACCCCCAATCGACAGCGGCAACGACTGAGGCCTATACAGAGATGCGGACAGAGGCTGCGATGCCGACTGATATGCCGAATGAGCCAGATAGAGGTAGATATAGGCATAGAGAAGGCAGCAGACCCCCCCAATCGACAGCGGCAGCGACTGAGACGCCTACAGAGACACTGACAGAGGCTGCGACGCCAACTGAGACGCCGACTGAGGCAGATAGGGGTAGATATAGGCATAGAGAAGGCAGCAGACCCCCAGTCGACAGCGGCAGCCACTGAGACGCCCACAGAGACGCTGACAGAGGCTGCGACACCGATGAGGGAGATAGGTGTAGATATAGGCACAGAGAAGGTAGCAGACCCCCCAATCGACAGCGGCAGCGACTGAGACACCTACAGAAATGCTGACAAAGGCTGCGACTCCGACTGAGACGCCGACTGAGGCAGTTAGGGGTAGATATAGGCATAGAGAAGGCAGCAGACCCCTCAAGCGACAGCGGCAGCGACTGAGACTACTTCAGTTACGCTGACAGAGGCTGCGACGCCGACTGAGATTCCTACAGAGACGCTGACAGAGGCTGTGACGGCTGCGACGCGGACTGAGACGCCGAATGAGGCAGATAGTGGTAGATATAGGCATAGAGAAGGCACCAGACCCGCAATCGACGGCGGCAGCGACTGAGACGCCTACAGAAACGCTGACAGAGGCTGCGACGCCGACTGAGGCAGATATGGCTGGATATAGGCATAGAGAAAGCAGAAGACCTATCAATCGCCAGCGGCAGTGACTGAGACGCCTACAGAGATTCTGAAAGTGGCAGCGACGCCGACTGAGGCAGATAGGGGTAGATATAGGCATAGAGAAATCAGCATACTCCTCAATCTACAGCGGCAGCGACTAAGAAACTACAGAGACGCTGACAGAGGCTGCGACGCCGACTGAGACGCCGATGAGGGAGATAGGAGTAGATATAGGCATAGAGAAGGTAGCAGAACCTCCAATCGACAGCGGCAACGACTGAGGCGCCTACAGAAACGCTGACAGAGGCTGCGATGCCGACTGAGGCAGATAGGGGTGGATATAGGAATAGAGAAGGCAACAGGCCCCCAATCGAAAGCGGCAATGACTGTGACGCCGACTGAGACGCCGACTGAGGCAGATAGGGATGGATATAGGCATAGACAAGGCAGAAAACCCCCCAATCGACAGCGGCAGCGACTGAGACGCCTTCAGAGACGCTAACAGAGGCTGCGACGCCGACTGAGACGCCCACTGAGGTAGATAGGCGTAGAAATGGGCATATAGAAGGCAGCAGACCCCCTAATCGACAACGACTGAGACGCCTACAGATACGATGACAGAGGCTGCGACGCCGACTGAGACGCCTCCTGAGGCAGATAGGGGTGGATATAGGCATAGAGAAGGCAGCAGACCCCCCAATGGACAGCGGCAGCGACTGAGACGCCTACAGAGACGTTGATAGAGTCTGCGACGCCGACTGAGACGCCGAATGAGGCAGATGGGGGTAGATATAGGTATAGAGAAGGCAGCAGACCTCCCAATCGACAGCGGCAGCGACTGAGACGCCTATAGAAACGCTGACAGAGGCTGCGACACCGACTGAGGCAGATAGGGGTACATACAAGCATAGAGAAGGCAGCGGACCCCCCAATCGACAGCGGCAGCGACTGCGACGCCTACAGAGACACTGACAGAGGCTGCGACGCCGACTGAGACGCCGACTGAGGCAGATAGGGCTAGATATAGGCACAGAGAAGGCAGCAGACCCCACAATCGACAGCGGCAGCGACTGAGACGCCTACAGATACGATGACAGAGGCTGCGACGCCGACTGAGACGCCGATGAGGGAGATAGGTGTAGATATAGGCATAGAGAAGGTAGCAGACCCTCCAATATTCAGCGGCAACGACTCAGACGCCTACAGAGACGCTGACAGAGGCTGCGGCGCAAACTGAGGCAGATAGGGGTAGATATAGGCATAGAGAAGGCAGCAGACCCCCCAATCGACAGCGGCAGCGACTGAGACGCCTACAGATACGATGACAGAGGCTGAGACGCCGAGTGAGGCAGATAGGGCTGGATATAGGCATAGAGAAAGTAGAAAACCTATCAATAGACAGCGGCAGTGACTGAGACGCCTACACAGAAGCTGAAAGTGGCTGCGACGCCCACTGAGGCAGATAGGGGTAGATATAGGCATAGAGAAGGCAGCAGACCCCTCAATCGACTGCGGCAGCGACTGAGACGCCTACAGACACGCTGACAGAGGTTGCGACGCCGACTGCGACGCCGACTGAGGCAGATAGGGGTACATATAGGCATAGAGAAGGCAGCAGACCCCCCAATCGACAGCGGCAGCGACTGAGACGCCTATAGAAACGCTAACAGAGGCTGCGACGCCGACTGAGACGCCGACTGGGGAAGATAGGGGTAGATGTAGGCATATAGAAGGCAGCAGACCCCCAATCGACAGCGGCAGCGACTGAGACGCCTACAGATACGATGACAGAGGCTGCGACGCCGACTGAGACTCCGACTGAAGCAGATAGGGGTGGATATAGCCATAGAGAAGGGAGCAAACCCCCCAATGGACAGCGGCAGCGACTGAGACGCCGACTGAGACGCCGACTGAGCCAGATAGGGGTAGATATAGGCATAGAGAAGGCAGCAGACCCCCCAATCGACAGCGGCAGCGACTGAGACGCCTACAGAGACACTTGCAGAGGCTGCGACGCCGACTGAGGCAGATAGGGGTACATATAAGCATAGAGAAGGCAGCAGACCCCCAATCGACAGCGGCAGCGACTGAGACGCCTTCAGAGACGCTGAAAGAGGTTGCGACGCCGACTGAGACGCCGACTGAGGCAGATAGGGGTAGATATAGGCATAGGGAAGGCAGGAGATCCTCCAATCGACAGCGGCAGCGACTTAGATGCCTACAGAGACGCTAACAGAGGCTGCGACGCCGACTGAGACGCCGACTGAGGGAGATAGGGGTAGATGTTGGCATATAGAAGGCAGCAGACCCCCCAATCGAGAGCGGCAGCGACTGAGACGCCTACAGATACGATGACAGAGGCTGCGACGCCGACTGAGACTCCGACTGAAGCAGATAGGGGTGGATATAGCCATAGAGAAGGCAGCAGACCCCCAATGGACAGCGGCAGCGACTGAGACGCCTACAGTGACGCCGACTGAGACGCCGACTGAGGTAGATAGGGGTAGATATAAGTATAGAGAAGGCAGCAGACCCCTCAACCGACAGCGGCAATGACTGAGACGCCTACAGAGATGCTGACAGAAGCTGCGACGCCGACTGAGGCAGATAGGGGTAGATATATGCATAGAGAAGGCAGCAGACCCCTCAATCGACAGCGGCAGCTACTAAGACGCCTACAGAGACGCTGACAGAGGCTACGACGCCGACTGAGGCAGATAGGGGTAGATATAGGCATAGAGAAGGCAGTAGACCCCCAAATCGACAGCGGCAGCGACTGAGACGCCTACAGAGACGCTGACAGATTCTGCGACGCCGATTGAGACGCCGACTGAGACGCCGACTGAGGCATATAGGGGTAGATATAGGCATAGAGAAGGCAGCATACCCCCAATCGACAGCGGCAGCGACTGAGACGCCTACAGAGACGCTGACAGAGGCTGCGACGCCGACTGAGACGCCGACTGAGGCAGATAGGGGTAAATATAGGCATAGAGAAGGCAGCAGACCCCCCCAATCGACAACGGCAGCGACTGAGACGCCTATAGAAACGCTGACAGAGGCTGCGACACCGACTGAGGAAGATAGGGGTACATATAAGTATAGAGAAGCCAGCAGACCCCCAAACGACAGCGGCAGCGACTGAGACGCCTTCAGAGACGCTGAAAGAGGCTGCGACGCCGACTGAGACGCTGACTGAGGCAGATAGGGGTAGATATAGGCATAGAGAAGGCAGCAGACCCCCCCAATGGACAGCGGTAGCGACTGAGACGCCTACAGAGACGCCGACTGAGACGCCGACTGAGGTAGATAGGGGTAGATATAGGTATAGAGAAGGCAGCATAGCCCCCAATCGACAGCGGCAACGAC
Source organism: Clusia tigrina (assembly GCA_920105625.2). Classification (NCBI taxonomy): domain Eukaryota; kingdom Metazoa; phylum Arthropoda; class Insecta; order Diptera; family Clusiidae; genus Clusia; species Clusia tigrina. The sequence continues at coordinate 90,585,059 of OV050031.1, forward strand.
TGAGACTCGTACAGAGACGCGGACAGAGGCTGGGACGCCCACTGAGATGCCGACTGAGCCAGATAGGGGTACATATAGGCATAGAGAAGGCAGCAGACCCCCCAATCGACAGCGGCAGCGACTGAGACGCCTATAGAAACGCTAACAGAGGCTGCGACGCCGACTGAGACGCCGACTGGGGAAGATAGGGGTAGATGTAGGCATATAGAAGGCAGCAGACCCCCAATCGACAGCGGCAGCGACTGAGACGCCTACAGATACGATGACAGAGGCTGCGACGCCGACTGAGGCAGATAGGGGTACATATAAGCATAGAGAAGGCAGCAGACCCCCAATCGACAGCGGCAGCGACTGAGACGCCTTCAGAGACGCTGAAAGAGGTTGCGACGCCGACTGAGACGCCGACTGAGGCAGATAGGGGTAGATATAGGCATAGGGAAGGCAGGAGATCCTCCAATCGACAGCGGCAGCGACTTAGATGCCTACAGAGACGCTAACAGAGGCTGCGACGCCGACTGAGACGCCGACTGAGGGAGATAGGGGTAGACGTTGGCATATAGAAGGCAGCAGACCCCCCAATCGAGAGCGGCAGCGACTGAGATGCCTACAGATACGATGACAGTGGCTGCGACGCCGACTGAGACTCCGACTGAAGCAGATAGGGGTGGATATAGCCATAGAGAAGGGAGCAAACCCCCCAATGGACAGCGGCAGCGACTGAAACGCCTACAGAGACGCCGACTGAGACGCCAACTGAGCCAGATAGGGGTAGATATAGGCATAGAGAAGGCAGCAGACCCCCCCAATCGACAGCGGCAGCGACTGAGACGCCTACAGAGACACTTGCAGAGGCTGCGACGCCGACTGAGGCAGATAGGGGTACATATAAGCATAGAGAAGGCAGCAGACCCCCAATCGACAGCGGCAGCGACTGAGACGCCTTCAGAGACGCTGAAAGAGGTTGCGACGCCGACTGAGACGCCGACTGAGGCAGATAGGGGTAGATATAGGCATAGGGAAGGCAGGAGATCCTCCAATCGACAGCGGCAGCGACTTAGATGCCTACAGAGACGCTAACAGAGGCTGCGACGCCGACTGAGACGCCGACTGAGGGAGATAGGGGTAGACGTTGGCATATAGAAGGCAGCAGACCCCCCAATCGAGAGCGGCAGCGACTGAGATGCCTACAGATACGATGACAGTGGCTGCGACGCCGACTGAGACTCCGACTGAAGCAGATAGGGGTGGATATAGCCATAGAGAAGGCAGCAGACCCCCAATGGACAGCGGCAGCGACTGAGACGCCTACAGTGACGCCGACTGAGACGCCGACTGAGGTAGATAGGGGTAGATATAAGTATAGAGAAGGCAGCAGACCCCTCAACCGACAGCGGCAATGACTGAGATGCCTACAGAGATGCTGACAGAAGCTGCGACGCCGACTGAGGCAGATAGGGGTAGATATATGCATAGAGAAGGCAGCAGACCCCTCAATCGACAGCGGCAGCTACTAAGACGCCTACAGAGACGCTGACAGAGGCTACGGCGCCGACTGAGGCAGATAGGGGTAGATATAGGCATAGAGAAGGCAGCAGACCCCCAAATCGACAGCGGCAGCGACTGAGACGCCTACAGAGACGCTGACAGATTCTGCGACGCCGATTGAGACGCCGACTGAGACGCCGACTGAGGCATATAGGGGTAGATATAGGCATAGAGAAGGCAGCATACCCCCAATCGACAGCGGCAGCGACTGAGACGCCTACAGAGACGCTGACAGAGGCTGCGACGCCGACTGAGACGCCGACTGAGGCAGATAGGGGTAAATATAGGCATAGAGAAGGCAGCAGACCCCCCAATCGACAACGGCAGCGACTGAGACGCCTATAGAAACGCTGACAGAGGCTGCGACACCGACTGAGGAAGATAGGGGTACATATAAGCATAGAGAAGGCAGCAGACCCCCAAACGACAGCGGCAGCGACTGAGACGCCTTCAGAGACGCTGAAAGAGGCTGCGACGCCGACTGAGACGCTGACTGAGGCAGATAGGGGTAGATATAGGCATAGAGAAGGCAGCAGACCCCCCCAATGGACAGCGGTAGCGACTGAGAAGCCTACAGAGACGCCGACTGAGACGCCGACTGAGGTAGATAGGGGTAGATATAGGTATAGAGAAGGCAGCATAGCCCCCAATCGATAGCGGCAACGACTGAGACTCGTACAGAGACGCGGACAGAGGCTGGGACGCCCACTGAGATGCCGACTGAGTCAGAAAGGGGTAGATATAGGCATAGAGAAGGCAGCAGACCCCCCCCCCCCCAATCGACAGCGTCAGCGACTGAGACGCCTACAGAGACACTGACAGAGGCTGCGATGCCAACTGAGACGCCGACTGAGACGCCGAATGAGGCAGATAGGGCTAGATATAGGCACAGAGAAGGCAGCAGACCCATCAATCGACAGCGGCATCGACTGAGACGCCCACAGAGACGCTGACAGAGGCTGCGACGCCGACTGAGGCAGATAGGGATAGATATAGGCATAGGGAAGGCAGCATACCCCCCAATCGACAGCGGCAGCGACTAAGACGCCCACAGAGACGCTGACAGAGGCTGCGACGCCGACTGAGACGCCGACTGAGGCAGAAAGGGGTAGATATAGGCATAGAGAAGGCAGCAGACCCCCAATCGACAGCGGCAACGACTAAGACTCCTACAGAGACGCTGACAGTGGCTGGGTCGCCGACTGAGACGTCGACTGAGGCAGATAGGGGTCGATAAAGGCATAGAGAAGGCAGCAGACCCCCCAATCGACAGCGGCAGCTACTGAGAAGCCTACAGAGATGCTTAAAGAGGCTGCGACGCCGACTGAGGCAGATAGATGTAGATATGTAGATATAGGCATAGAGAAGGCAGCAGACCCCCCAATCGACAGCGGCAACGACTGAGACGCCTACAGAGACGTTTACAGAGGCTGCGACGCCGACTGAGACGCCGACTGTGGCAGATAGGGGTAGATATAGGCACAGAGAAGGTAGCAGAACCCTCAATCGACAGCGGTAAAGACTGAGCATCCTACAGAGACGCTGACAGAGGCTGCGACGCCGACTGAGACAGATAGGGGTGGATATAGGCATAGAGAAGGCAACAGGCCCACAATCGACAGCGGCAACGACTGAGATGCCTACAGACACGTTGACAGAGGCTTCGACGGCTGCGACGCCGACTGAGACGCCGACTGAGGCAGATAGGGGTAGATATTGGCATAGAGAAGGCACCAGACCCGCAATCGACGGCGGCAGCGACTGAGACGCCTACAGAAATGCTGACAGAGGCTGCGACGCCGACTGAGGCAGATAGGGCTGGATATAGGCATAGAGAAAGCAGAAAACCTATCAATCGACAGCGACAGTGTCTGAGACGCCTACAGAGATGCTGAAAGTGGCTGCGACGCCGACTGAGGCAGATAGGGGTAGATATAGGCATAGAGAAGGCAGCAGACCCGTCAATCTACAGCGGCAGCGACTAAGACGCCTACAGAAACGCTGACAGAGGCTGCGACGCCGACTGAGACGCCGATGAGGGAGATAGGAGTAGATATAGGCATAGAGAAGGTACCAGACCCTCCAATCGACAGCGGCAACGACTGAGACGCCTACAGAAACACTGACAGAGGCTGCGACGCCGACTGAGGAAGATAGGGGTGGATATAGGCATAGAGAAGGCAGCAGATCCCCCAATCGACTGCGGCAGCGACTGAGACGCCTTCAGAGACGCTAACAGAGGCTGCGACGCCAACTGACACGCCGACTGTGGCAGATAGGCGTAGAAATGGGCATATAGAAGGCAGCAGACCCCCCAATCGACAGCGGCAGCGACTGAGACGCCTACAGATACGATGACAGAGGCTGCGACGCCGAATGAGGCAGATAGGGGTGGATATAGGCATAGACAAGGCAGCAGACCCCCCAATGGACAACGGCAGCGACTGAGACGCCTACAGAGACGCCGACTGAGACACCGACTGAGGTAGATTGGGGTAGTTATAGGTATAGAGAAGGCAGCATAACCCCCAATCGACAGCGGCAACGACTGAGACTCCTACAGAGAGGCTGACAGAGGCTGCGACGCCGACTGAGATGCCAACTGAGCAAGATAGGGGTAGATATAGGCATAGCGAAGGCAGCAGACCCCTCAATCGACAGCAGCAGCGACTGAGACGTCTACAGAGATGCTGACAGAGGTTGCGACGACGAATGAGACGCCGACTGAGGCAGATAGGGGTAGATATAGGCATAGAGAAGGCAGCAGACCCCCCCAATCGACAGCGGCAGCGACTGAGACTCCTACAGAAACGGTGACAGAGGCTGCGACGCCGACTGAGACAGATAGGGGTGGATATAGGCATAGAGAAGGCAACAGGCCTCCAATCGAGAGCGGCAACGACTGAGAAGCCTACAGAGACGCTGACAGAGGCTGCGACGCCGACTGAGGCAGATAGGGGTAGATATAGGCTTAGAGAAGGCAGCAGACCCCCAAATCGACAGCGGCAGCAACTGAGACGCCTTCAGAGACGCTGACAGAGTCTGCGACGTCGATTGAGACGCCGACTGAGACGCCGACTGAGGCAGACACGGGTAGATATAGGCATAGAGAAGGCAGCAGACCCCTCAATCGACAGCGGCAGCGACTGAGACGCCTACAGAGACGCTGACAGAGGCTGCGACGCCGACTGAGACGCCGACTGAGGCAGATAGGAGATATAGGCATAGAGAAGGCAGCAGACCCCCCAATCGACAGCGGCAGCGACTGAGACGCCTATAGAAACGCTGACAGAGGCTGCGACACCGACTGAGGCAGATAGGGGTACATATAGGCATAGAGAAGGCAGCAGACCCCCAATCGACAGCGGCAGCGACTGAGACGCCTACAGATACGATGACAGAGGCTGCGACGCCGACTGAGACGCCGACTGAGGCAGATAGGACTGGATATAGGCATAGAGAAAGCAGAAAACCTATCAATCGACAGCGGCAGTGGCTGAGACTGAGACGCCTACAGAGATGCTGAAAGTGGCTGCGACGCCGACTGAGGCATATAGGGGTAGATATAGGCATAGAGAAGGCAGCAGACCCCTCAATCGACAGCGGCAACGACTGAGACGCCGACAGAAACGCTGACAGAGGCTGCGACGCCGACTGAGGCAGTTAGGGGTAGATATAGGCATAGAGAAGGCAGTAGACCCCCCCCCCCAATCGACAGCGTCAGCGACTGAGACGCCTACAGAGACACTGACAGAGGCTGCGATGCCAACTGAGACGCCGACTGAGACGCCGAATGAGGCAGATAGGGCTAGATATAGGCACAGAGAAGGCAGCAGACCCATCAATCGACAGCGGCATCGACTGAGACGCCCACAGAGACGCTGACAGAGGCTGCGACGCCGACTGAGGCAGATAGGGATAGATATAGGCATAGGGAAGGCAGCATACCCCCCAATCGACAGCGGCAGCGACTAAGACGCCCACAGAGACGCTGACAGAGGCTGCGACGCCGACTGAGACGCCGACTGAGTCAGAAAGGGGTAGATATAGGCATAGAGAAGGCAGCAGACCCCCAATCGACAGCGGCAACGACTAAGACTCCTACAGAGACGCTGACAGTGGCTGGGTCGCCGACTGAGACGTCGACTGAGGCAGATAGGGGTCGATAAAGGCATAGAGAAGGCAGCAGACCCCCCAATCGACAGCGGCAGCTACTGAGAAGCCTACAGAGATGCTTAAAGAGGCTGCGACGCCGACTGAGGCAGATAGAGGTAGATATGTAGATATAGGCATAGAGAAGGCAGCAGACCCCCCAATCGACAGCGGCAACGACTGAGACGCCTACAGAGACGTTTACAGAGGCTGCGACGCCGACTGAGACGCCGACTGTGGCAGATAGGGGTAGATATAGGCACAGAGAAGGTAGCAGAACCCTCAATCGACAGCGGTAAAGACTGAGCCTCCTACAGAGACGCTGACGGAGGCTGCGACGCCGACTGAGACAGATAGGGGTGGATATAGGCATAGAGAAGGCAACAGGCCCACAATCGACAGCGGCAACGACTGAGATGCCTACAGACACGTTGACAGAGGCTTCGACGGCTGCGACGCCGACTGAGACGCCGACTGAGGCAGATAGGGGTAGATATTGGCATAGAGAAGGCACCAGACCCGCAATCGACGGCGGCAGCGACTGAGACGCCTACAGAAATGCTGACAGAGGCTGCGACGCCGACTGAGGCAGATAGGGCTGGATATAGGCATAGAGAAAGCAGAAAACCTATCAATCGACAGCGACAGTGTCTGAGACGCCTACAGAGATGCTGAAAGTGGCTGCGACGCCGACTGAGGCAGATAGGGGTAGATATAGGCATAGAGAAGGCAGCAGACCCCTCAATCTACAGCGGCAGCGACTAAGACGCCTACAGAGACGCTGACAGAGGCTGCGACGCCGACTGAGACGCCGATGAGGGAGATAGGAGTAGATATAGGCATAGAGAAGGTACCAGACCCTCCAATCGACAGCGGCAACGACTGAGACGCCTACAGAAACACTGACAGAGGCTGCGACGCCGACTGAGGAAGATAGGGGTGGATATAGGCATAGAGAAGGCAGCAGATCCCCCAATCGACTGCGGCAGCGACTGAGACGCCTTCAGAGACGCTAACAGAGGCTGCGACGCCAACTGACACGCCGACTGTGGCAGATAGGCGTAGAAATGGGCATATAGAAGGCAGCAGACCCCCCAATCGACAGCGGCAGCGACTGAGACGCCTACAGATACGATGACAGAGGCTGCGACGCCGAATGAGGCAGATAGGGGTGGATATAGGCATAGACAAGGCAGCAGACCCCCCAATGGACAACGGCAGCGACTGAGACGCCTACAGAGACGCCGACTGAGACACCGACTGAGGTAGATTGGGGTAGTTATAGGTATAGAGAAGGCAGCATAACCCCCAATCGACAGCGGCAACGACTGAGACTCCTACAGAGAGGCTGACAGAGGCTGCGACGCCGACTGAGATGCCAACTGAGCAAGATAGGGGTAGATATAGGCATAGCGAAGGCAGCAGACCCCCCAATCGACAGCAGCAGCGACTGAGACGTCTACAGAGATGCTGACAGAGGTTGCGACGACGAATGAGACGCCGACTGAGGCAGATAGGGGTAGATATAGGCATAGAGAAGGCAGCAGACCCCCCCAATCGACAGCGGCAGCGACTGAGACTCCTACAGAAACGGTGACAGAGGCTGCGACGCCGACTGAGACAGATAGGGGTGGATATAGGCATAGAGAAGGCAACAGGCCTCCAATCGAGAGCGGCAACGACTGAGAAGCCTACAGAGACGCTGACAGAGGCTGCGACGCCGACTGAGGCAGATAGGGGTAGATATAGGCTTAGAGAAGGCAGCAGACCCCCAAATCGACAGCGGCAGCAACTGAGACGCCTTCAGAGACGCTGACAGAGTCTGCGACGTCGATTGAGACGCCGACTGAGGCAGACACGGGTAGATATAGGCATAGAGAAGGCAGCAGACCCCTCAATCGACAGCGGCAGCGACTGAGACGCCTACAGAGACGCTGACAGAGGCTGCGACGCCGACTGAGACGCCGACTGAGGCAGATAGGAGATATAGGCATAGAGAAGGCAGCAGACCCCCCAATCGACAGCGGCAGCGACTGAGACGCCTATAGAAACGCTGACAGAGGCTGCGACACCGACTGAGGCAGATAGGGGTACATATAGGCATAGAGAAGGCAGCAGACCCCCAATCGACAGCGGCAGCGACTGAGACGCCTACAGATACGATGACAGAGGCTGCGACGCCGACTGAGACGCCGACTGAGGCAGATAGGACTGGATATAGGCATAGAGAAAGCAGAAAACCTATCAATCGACAGCGGCAGTGGCTGAGACTGAGACGCCTACAGAGATGCTGAAAGTGGCTGCGACGCCGACTGAGGCATATAGGGGTAGATATAGGCATAGAGAAGGCAGCAGACCCCTCAATCGACAGCGGCAACGACTGAGACGCCGACAGAAACGCTGACAGAGGCTGCGACGCCGACTGAGGCAGTTAGGGGTAGATATAGGCATAGAGAAGGCAGTAGACCCCCCCCCCCCCCCCCCAATCGACAGCGTCAGCGACTGAGACGCCGACAGAAACGCTGACAGAGGCTGCGACGCCGACTGAGACAGATAGGGGTGGATATAGGCATAGAGAAGGCAACAGGCCTCCAATCGAGAGCGGCAACGACTGAGAAGCCTACAGAGACACTGACAGAGGCTGCGATGCCAACTGAGACGCCGACTGAGACGCCGAATGAGGCAGATAGGGCTAGATATAGGCACAGAGAAGGCAGCAGACCCATCAATCGACAGCGGCATCGACTGAGACGCCCACAGAGACGCTGACAGAGGCTGCGACGCCGACTGAGGCAGATAGGGATAGATATAGGCATAGGGAAGGCAGCATACCCCCCAATCGACAGCGGCAGCGACTAAGACGCCCACAGAGACGCTGACAGAGGCTGCGACGCCGACTGAAACGCCGACTGAGGCAGAAAGGGGTAGATATAGGCATAGAGAAGGCAGCAGACCCCCAATCGACAGCGGCAACGACTAAGACTCCTACAGAGACGCTGACAGTGGCTGGGTCGCCGACTGAGACGTCGACTGAGGCAGATAGGGGTCGATAAAGGCATAGAGAAGGCAGCAGACCCCCCAATCGACAGCGGCAGCTACTGAGAAGCCTACAGAGATGCTTAAAGAGGCTGCGACGCCGACTGAGGCAGATAGAGGTAGATATGTAGATATAGGCATAGAGAAGGCAGCAGACCCCCCAATCGACAGCGGCAACGACTGAGACGCCTACAGAGACGTTTACAGAGGCTGCGACGCCGACTGAGACGCCGACTGTGGCAGATAGGGGTAGATATAGGCACAGAGAAGGTAGCAGAACCCTCAATCGACAGCGGTAAAGACTGAGCCTCCTACAGAGACGCTGACGGAGGCTGCGACGCCGACTGAGACAGATAGGGGTGGATATAGGCATAGAGAAGGCAACAGGCCCACAATCGACAGCGGCAACGACTGAGATGCCTACAGACACGTTGACAGAGGCTTCGACGGCTGCGACGCCGACTGAGACGCCGACTGAGGCAGATAGGGGTAGATATTGGCATAGAGAAGGCACCAGACCCGCAATCGACGGCGGCAGCGACTGAGACGCCTACAGAAATGCTGACAGAGGCTGCGACGCCGACTGAGGCAGATAGGGCTGGATATAGGCATAGAGAAAGCAGAAAACCTATCAATCGACAGCGACAGTGTCTGAGACGCCTACAGAGATGCTGAAAGTGGCTGCGACGCCGACTGAGGCAGATAGGGGTAGATATAGGCATAGAGAAGGCAGCAGACCCGTCAATCTACAGCGGCAGCGACTAAGACGCCTACAGAGACGCTGACAGAGGCTGCGACGCCGACTGAGACGCCGATGAGGGAGATAGGAGTAGATATAGGCATAGAGAAGGTACCAGACCCTCCAATCGACAGCGGCAACGACTGAGACGCCTACAGAAACACTGACAGAGGCTGCGACGCCGACTGAGGAAGATAGGGGTGGATATAGGCATAGAGAAGGCAGCAGATCCCTCAATCGACTGCGGCAGCGACTGAGACGCCTTCAGAGACGCTAACAGAGGCTGCGACGCCAACTGACACGCCGACTGTGGCAGATAGGCGTAGAAATGGGCATATAGAAGGCAGCAGACCCCCCAATCGACAGCGGCAGCGACTGAGACGCCTACAGATACGATGACAGAGGCTGCGACGCCGAATGAGGCAGATAGGGGTGGATATAGGCATAGACAAGGCAGCAGACCCCCCAATGGACAACGGCAGCGACTGAGACGCCTACAGAGACGCCGACTGAGACACCGACTGAGGTAGATTGGGGTAGTTATAGGTATAGAGAAGGCAGCATAACCCCCAATCGACAGCGGCAACGACTGAGACTCCTACAGAGAGGCTGACAGAGGCTGCGACGCCGACTGAGATGCCAACTGAGCAAGATAGGGGTAGATATAGGCATAGCGAAGGCAGCAGACCCCCCAATCGACAGCAGCAGCGACTGAGACGTCTACAGAGATGCTGACAGAGGTTGCGACGACGAATGAGACGCCGACTGAGGCAGATAGGGGTAGATATAGGCATAGAGAAGGCAGCAGACCCACCCAATCGAAAGCGGCAGCGACTGAGACTCCTACAGAAACGGTGACAGAGGCTGCGACGCCGACTGAGACAGATAGGGGTGGATATAGGCATAGAGAAGGCAACAGGCCTCCAATCGAGAGCGGCAACGACTGAGAAGCCTACAGAGACGCTGACAGAGGCTGCGACGCCGACTGAGGCAGATAGGGGTAGATATAGGCTTAGAGAAGGCAGCAGACCCCCAAATCGACAGCGGCAGCAACTGAGACGCCTTCAGAGACGCTGACAGAGTCTGCGACGTCGATTGAGACGCCGACTGAGACGCCGACTGAGGCAGACACGGGTAGATATAGGCATAGAGAAGGCAGCAGACCCCTCAATCGACAGCGGCAGCGACTGAGACGTCTACAGAGACGCTGACAGAGGCTGCGACGCCGACTGAGACGCCGACTGAGGCAGATAGGAGATATAGGCATAGAGAAGGCAGCAGACCCCCCAATCGACAGCGGCAGCGACTGAGACGCCTATAGAAACGCTGACAGAGGCTGCGACACCGACTGAGGCAGATAGGGGTACATATAGGCATAGAGAAGGCAGCAGACCCCCAATCGACAGCGGCAGCGACTGAGACGCCTACAGATACGATGACAGAGGCTGCGACGCCGACTGAGACGCCGACTGAGGCAGATAGGACTGGATATAGGCATAGAGAAAGCAGAAAACCTATCAATCGACAGCGGCAGTGGCTGAGACTGAGACGCCTACAGAGATGCTGAAAGTGGCTGCGACGCCGACTGAGGCATATAGGGGTAGATATAGGCATAGAGAAGGCAGCAGACCCCTCAATCGACAGCGGCAACGACTGAGACGCCGACAGAAACGCTGACAGAGGCTGCGACGCCGACTGAGGCAGTTAGGGGTAGATATAGGCATAGAGAAGGCAGTAGACCCCCCAATCTACAGCGGCAGCGACTGAGACGCCTACAGATACGATGACAGAGGCTGCGACGCCGACTGAGACGCCGACTGAAGCAGATAGGGGTGGACATAGGCATAGAGAAGGCAGCAGATCCCCCAATGGACAGCGGCAGCGACTGAGACGCCTTCAGAGACGCTAACAGAGCCTGCGACGCCAACTGACACGCCGACTGTGGCAGATAGGCGTAGAAATGGGCATATAGAAGGCAGCAGACCCCCCAATCGACAGCGGCAGCGACTGAGACTCCTACAGATACGATGACAGAGGCTGCGACGCCGAATGAGGCAGATAGGGGTGGATATAGGCATAGACAAGGCAGCAGACCCCCCAATGGACAACGGCAGCGACTGAGACGCCTACAGAGACGCCGACTGAGACACCGACTGAGGTAGATTGGGGTAGTTATAGGTATAGAGAAGGCAGCATAACCCCCAATCGACAGCGGCAACGACTGAGACTCCTACAGAGAGGCTGACAGAGGCTGCGACGCCGACTGAGATGCCAACTGAGCAAGATAGGGGTAGATATAGGCATAGCGAAGGCAGCAGACCCCCCAATCGACAGCGGCAGCGACTGAGACGTCTACAGAGATGCTGACAGAGGTTGCGACGCCGACTGAGACGCCGACTGAGGCAGATAGGGGTAGATATAGGCATAGAGAAGGCAGCAGACCCCCCAATCGACAGCGGCAGTGACTGAGACTCCTACAGAAACGGTGACAGAGGCTGCGACGCCGACTGAGACAGATAGGGGTGGATATAGGCATAGAGAAGGCAACAGGCCTCCAATCGAGAGCGGCAACGACTGAGAAGCCTACAGAGACGCTGACAGAGGCTGCGACGCCGACTGAGGCAGATAGGGGTAGATATAGGCTTAGAGAAGGCAGCAGACCCCCATATCGACAGCGGCAGCAACTGAGACGCCTTCAGAGACGCTGACAGAGTCTGCGACGTCGATTGAGACGCCGACTGAGACGCCGACTGAGGCAGATACGGGTAGATATAGGCATAGAGAAGGCAGCAGACCCCTCAATCGACAGCGGCAGCGACTGAGACGCCTACAGAGACGCTGACAGAGGCTGCGACGCCGACTGAGGCAGATAGGAGATATAGGCATAGAGAAGGCAGCAGACCCCCCAATCGACAGCGGCAGCGACTGAGACGCCTATAGAAACGCTGACAGAGGCTGCGACACCGACTGAGGCAGATAGGGGTACATATAGGCATAGAGAAGGCAGCAGACCCCCAATTGACAGCGGCAGCGACTGAGACGCCTACAGATACGATGACAGAGGCTGCGACGCCGACTGAGACGCCGACTGAGGCAGATAGGACTGGATATACGCATAGAGAAAGCAGAAAACCTATCAATCGACAGCGGCAGTGGCTGAGACTGAGACGCCTACAGAGATGCTGAAAGTGGCTGCGACGCCGACTGAGGCATATAGGGGTAGATATAGGCATAGAGAAGGCAGCAGACCCCTCAATCAACAGCGGCAGCGACTGAGATTCCTACAGAGACGCTGACAGTGGCTGCGACGCCGACTGAGACGTCGACTGAGGCAGATAGAGGTCGCTAAAGGCACAGAGAAGGCAGCAGACCCCCCAATCGACAGCGGCAGCTACTGAGACGCCTACAGAGATGCTGAAAGAGGCTGCGAGTCCGACTGAGGCAGATAGGGGTAGATATGTAGATATAGGCATAGAGAAGGCAGCCGACCCCCCAATCGACAGCGGCAACGACTGAGACGCCTACAGAGACGTTGACAGATTCTGCGACGCCGACTGAGACGCCGACTGTGGCAGATAGGGGTAGATATAGGCACAGAGAAAGTAGCAGAACCCTCAATCGACAGCGGTAACGACTGAGCCTCCTACAGAGACGCTGACAGAGGCTGCGACGCCGACTGAGGCAGATAGTGGTGGATATAGGCATAGAGAAGGCAACAGGCCCCCAATCGACAGCGGCAACGACTGAGACGCCTACAGATACGATGACAGAGGCTGCGACGCCGACTGAGACTCCGACTGAAGCAGATAGGGGTGGATATAGCGATAGAGAAGGGAGCAAACCCCCCAGTGGACAGCGGCAGCGACTGTGACGCCTACAGAGACGCCGACTGAGCCAGATAGGGGTAGATATAGGCATAGAGAAGGTAGCAGACCCCCCAATCGACAGCGGCAGCGACTGAGACGCCTACAGAGACACTGACAGAGGCTGCGACGCCGACTGAGGCAGATAGGGGTACATATAAGCATAGAGAAGGCAGCAGACCCCCAATCGACAGCGGCAGCGACTGAGACGCCTACAGAGACGCTGAAAGAGGTTGCGACGCCGACTGAGACGCCGACTGAGGCAGATAGGGGTAGATATAGGCATAGGGAAGGCAGGAGATCCTCCAATCGACAGCGGCAGCGACTTAGATGCCTACAGAGACGCTAACAGAGGCTGCGACGCCGACTGAGACGCCGACTGAGGCAGATAGGGGTAGATGTTGGCATATAGAAGGCAGCAGACCCCCCAATCGAGAGCGGCAGCGACTGAGACGCCTACAGATACGATGACAGAGGCTGCGACGCCGACTGAGACTCCGACTGAAGCAGACAGGGGCGGATATAGCCATAGAGAAGGCAGCAGACCCCCAATGGACAGCGGCAGCGACTGAGACGCCTACAGAGACGCCGACTGAGACGCCGACTGAGGTAGATATTGGTAGATATAAGTATAGAGAAGGTAGCAGACCCCTCAACCGACAGCGGCAATGACTGAGACGCCTACAGAGATGCTGACAGAAGCTGCGACGCCGACTGAGGCAGATAGGGGTAGATATATGCATAGAGAAAGCAGCAGACCCCTCAATCGACAGCGGCAGCTACTAAGACGCCTACAGAGACGCTGACAGAGGCTGCGACGCCGACTGAGGCAGATAGGGGTAGATATAGGCATAGAGAAGGCAGCAGACCCCCAAATCGACAGCGGCAGCGACTGAGACGCCTACAGAGACGCTGACAGATTCTGCGACGCCGATTGAGACGCCGACTGAGACGCCGACTTAGGCAGATAGGGGTAGATATAGGCATAGAGAAGGCAGCAGACCCTCAATCGACAGCGGCAGCGACTGAGACGCCTACAGAGACGCTGACAGAGGCTGCGACGCCGACTGAGACGCCGACTGAGGCAGATAGGGGTTAATATAGGCATAGAGAAGGCAGCAGACCCCCCAATTGACAACGGCAGCGACTGAGACGCCTATAGAAACGCTGACAGAGGCTGCGACACCGACTGAGGAAGATAGGGGTACATATAAGCATAGAGAAGGCAGCAGACCCCCAAACGACAGCGGCAGCGACTGAGACGCCTACAGAGACGCTGACAGAGGCTGCGACGCCGACTGAGACGCCGACTGAGGCAGATAGGGGTAGATATAGGCACAGAGAAGGTAGCAGAACCCTCAATCGACAGCGGTAACGACTGAGCCTCCTACAGAGACGCTGACAGAGGCTGCGACGCCGACTGAGACAGATAGGGGTGGATATAGGCATAGAGAAGGCAACAGGCCCACAATCGACAGCGGCAACGACAGAGATGCCTACAGACACGTTGACAGAGGCTTCGACGCCGACTGAGACGCCGACTGAGGCAGATAGGGGTAGAGATAGGCACAGAGAAAGCAGCAGAACCCTCAATCGACAGCAGCAACGACTGAGACTCCTACAGAGACGCTGGTAGAGGCTGCGACACCGACTGAGATGCTTACAGAGACGCTGACAGAGGCTGCGACGGCTGCGACGCCGACTGAGACGCCGACTGAGGCAGATAGGGGTAGATATTGGCATAGAGAAGGCACCAGACCCGCAATCGACGGCGGCAGCGACTGAGACGCCTACAGAAATGCTGACAGAGGCTGCGACGCCGACTGAGGCAGATAGGGCTGGATATAGGCATAGAGAAAGCAGAAGACCTATCAATCGACAGCGACAGTGTCTGAGACGCCTACAAAGATGCTGAAAGTGGCTGCGACGCCGACTGAGGCAGATAGGGGTAGATATAGGCATAGAGAAGGCAGCAGACCCGTCAATCTACAGCGGCAGCGACTAAGACGCCTACAGAGACGCTGACAGAGGCTGCGACGCCGACTGAGACGCCGATGAGGGAGATAGGAGTAGATATAGGCATAGAGAAGGTACCAGACCCTCCAATCGACAGCGGCAACGACTGAGACGCCTACAGAAACACTGACAGAGGCTGCGACGCCGACTGAGGCAGATAGGGGTGGATATAGACATAGAGAAGGCAGCAGATCCCCCAATCGACTGCGGCAGCGACTGAGACGCCTTCAGAGACGCTAACAGAGGCTGCGACGCCAACTGAGACGCCGACTGAGACGCCGACTGAGGCAGATAGGGCTAGATATAGGCACAGAGACGGCAGCAGACCCATCAATCGACAGCGGCATCGACTGAGACGTCCACAGAGACGCTGACAGAGGCTGCGACGCCGACTGAGGCAGATAGGGGTAGATATAGGCATAGGGAAGGCAGCATACCCCCCAATCGACAGCGGCAGCGACTAAGACGCCCACAGAGACGCTGACAGAGGCTGCGACGCCGACTGAGACGCCGACTGAGGCAGAAAGGGGTAGATATAGGCATAGAGAAGGCAGCAGACCCCCAATCGACAGCGGCAACGACTAAGACTCCTACAGAGACGCTGACAGTGGCTGGGTCGCCGACTGAGACGTCGACTGAGGCAGATAGGGGTCGATAAAGGCATAGAGAAGGCAGCAGACCCCCCAATCGACAGCGGCAGCTACTGAGAAGCCTACAGAGATGCTTAAAGAGGCTGCGACGCCGACTGAGGCAGATAGAGGTAGATATGTAGATATAGGCATAGAGAAGGCAGCAGACCCCCCAATCGACAGCGGCAACGACTGAGACGCCTACAGAGACGTTTACAGAGGCTGCGACGCCGACTGAGACGCCGACTGTGGCAGATAGGGGTAGATATAGGCACAGAGAAGGTAGCAGAACCCTCAATCGACAGCGGTAACGACTGAGCCTCCTACAGAGACGCTGACAGAGGCTGCGACGCCGACTGAGACAGATAGGGGTGGATATAGGCATAGAGAAGGCAACAGGCCCACAATCGACAGCGGCAACGACAGAGATGCCTACAGACACGTTGACAGAGGCTTCGACGCCGACTGAGACGCCGACTGAGGCAGATAGGGGTAGATATAGGCACAGAGAAAGCAGCAGAACCCTCAATCGACAGCAGCAACGACTGAGACTCCTACAGAGATGCTGACAGAGGCTGCGACGCCAACTGAGATGCTTACAGAGACGCTGACAGAGGCTGCGACGGCTGCGACGCCGACTGAGACGCCGACTGAGGCAGATAGGGGTAGATATTGGCATAGAGAAGGCACCAGACCCGCAATCGACGGCGGCAGCGACTGAGACGCCTACAGAAATGCTGACAGAGGCTGCGACGCCGACTGAGGCAGATAGGGCTGGATATAGGCATAGAGAAAGCAGAAGACCTATCAATCGACAGCGACAGTGTCTGAGACGCCTACAAAGATGCTGAAAGTGGCTGCGACGCCGACTGAGGCAGATAGGGGTAGATATAGGCATAGAGAAGGCAGCAGACCCGTCAATCTACAGCGGCAGCGACTAAGACGCCTACAGAGACGCTGACAGAGGCTGCGACGCCGACTGAGACGCCGATGAGGGAGATAGGAGTAGATATAGGCATAGAGAAGGTACCAGACCCTCCAATCGACAGCGGCAACGACTGAGACGCCTACAGAAACACTGACAGAGGCTGCGACGCCGACTGAGGCAGATAGGGGTGGATATAGACATAGAGAAGGCAGCAGATCCCCCAATCGACTGCGGCAGCGACTGAGACGCCTTCAGAGACGCTAACAGAGGCTGCGACGCCAACTGACACGCCGACTGTGGCAGATAGGCGTAGAAATGGGCATATAGAAGGCAGCAGACCCCCCAATCGACAGCGGCAGCGACTGAGACGCCTACAGATACGATGACAGAGGCTGCGACGCCGAATGAGGCAGATAGGGGTGGATATAGGCATAGACAAGGCAGCAGACCCCCCAATGGACAACGGCAGCGACTGAGACGCCTACAGAGACGCCGACTGAGACGCCGACTGAGGCAGATAGGGGTAGATATAGGCATAGAGAAGGCAGCAGACCCCCCAATCGACAGCGGCAGCGACTGAGACTCCTACAGAAACGGTGACAGAGGCTGCGACGCCGACTGAGACAGATAGGGGTGGATATAGGCATAGAGAAGGCAACAGGCCTCCAATCGAGAGCGGCAACGACTGAGAAGCCTACAGAGACGCTGACAGAGGCTGCGACGCCGACTGAGGCAGATAGGGGTAGATATAGGCTTAGAGAAGGAAGCAGACCCCCAAATCGACAGCGGCAGCAACTGAGACGCCTTCAGAGACGCTGACAGAGTCTGCGACGTCGATTGAGACGCCGACTGAGACGCCGACTGAGGCAGATACGGGTAGATATAGGCATAGAGGAGGCAGCAGACCCCTCAATCGACAGCGGCAGCGACTGAGACGCCTACAGAGACGCTGACAGAGGCTGCGACGCCGACTGAGACGCCGACTGAGGCAGATAGGAGATATAGGCATAGAGAAGGCAGCAGACCCCCCAATCGACAGCGGCAGCGACTGAGACGCCTATAGAAACGCTGACAGAGGCTGCGACACCGACTGAGGCAGATAGGGGTACATATAGGCATAGAGAAGGCAGCAGACCCCCAATCGACAGCGGCAGCGACTGAGACGCCTACAGATACGATGACAGAGGCTGCGACGCCGACTGAGACGCCGACTGAGGCAGATAGGACTGGATATAGGCATAGAGAAAGCAGAAAACCTATCAATCGACAGCGGCAGTGGCTGAGACTGAGACGCCTACAGAGATGCTGAAAGTGGCTGCGACGCCGACTGAGGCATATAGGGGTAGATATAGGCATAGAGAAGGCAGCAGACCCCTCAATCGACAGCGGCAACGAATGAGACGCCGACAGAAACGCTGACAGAGGCTGCGACGCCGACTGAGGCAGTTAGGGGTAGATATAGGTATAGAGAAGGCAGTAGACCCCCCAATCTACAGCGGCAGCGACTGAGACGCCTACAGATACGATGACAGAGGCTGCGACGCCGACTGAGACGCCGACTGAAGCAGATAGGGGTGGACATAGCCATAGAGAAGGCAGCAGACCCCCCCAATCGACAGCGGCAGCGACTGAGACGCCTACAGAGACACTGACAGAGGTTGCGACGCCAACTGAGACGCCGACTGATATGCCGACTGAGGCAGATAGTGGTAGATATAGGCATAGGGAAGGCTGCATACCCCCAATCAACAGCGGCAGCGACTGAGACGCCCACAGAGACGCTGACAGAGGCTGCGACGCCGACTGAGACGCCGACTGAGGCAGATAGGGGTAGATATAGGCGTAGAGAAGGCAGCAGACCCCCCAATCGACAGCGGCAGCTACTGAGACGCCTACAGAGATGCTGAAAGAGGCTGCGACTCCGACTGAGGCAGATAGGGGTAGATATGTAGATATAGGCATAGAGAAGGCAGCCGACCCCCCAATCGACAGCGGCAACGACTGAGACGCCTACAGAGTCGTTGACAGATTCTGCGACGCCGACTGAGACGCCGACTGTGGCAGATAGGGGTAGATATAGGCACAGAGAAAGTAGCAGAACCCTCAATCGACAGCGGTAACGACCGAGCCTCCTACAGAGACGCTGACAGAGGCTGCGACGCCGACTGAGGCAGATAGTGGTGGATATAGGCATAGAGAAGGCAACAGGCCCCCAATCGACAGCGGCAACGACTGAGACGCCTACAGATACGATGACAGAGGCTGCGACGCCGACTGAGACTCCGACTGAAGCAGATAGGGGTGGATATAGCGATAGAGAAGGGAGCAAACCCCCCAATGGACAGCGGCAGCGACTGAGACGCCTACAGAGACGCCGACTGAGCCAGATAGGGGTAGATAGGCATAGAGAAGGCAGCAGACCCCCCAATCGACAGCGGCAGCGACTGAGACGCCTACAGAGACACTGACAGAGGCTGCGACGCCGACTGAGGCAGATAGGGGTACATATCAGCATAGAGAAGGCAGCAGACCCCCAATCGACAGCGGCAGCGACTGAGACGCCTTCAGAGACGCTGAAAGAGGCTGCGACGCCGACTGAGACGCCGACTGAGGCAGAAAGGGGTAGATATAGGCATAGAGAAGGCAGCAGACCCCCAATCGACAGCGGCAACGACTAAGACTCCTACAGAGACGCTGACAGTGGCTGGGTCGCCGACTGAGACGTCGACTGAGGCAGATAGGGGTCGATAAAGCCATAGAGAAGGCAGCAGACAATCGACAGCGGCAGCTACTGAGAAGCCTACAGAGATGCTTAAGGAGGCTGCGACGCCGACTGAGGCAGATAGAGGTAGATATGTAGATATAGGCATAGAGAAGGCAGCAGACCCCCCAATCGACAGCGGCAACGACTGAGACGCCTACAGAGACGTTGACAGAGGCTGCGACGCCGACTGAGACGCCGACTGTGGCAGATAGGGGTAGATATAGGCACAGAGAAGGTAGCAGAACCCTCAATCGACAGCGGTAACGACTGAGCCTCCTACAGAGACGCTGACAGAGGCTGCGACGCCGACTGAGACAGATAGGGGTGGATATAGGCATAGAGAAGGCAACAGGCCCACAATCGACAGCGGCAACGACTGAGATGCCTACAGACACGTTGACAGAGGCTTCGAGGCCGACTGAGACGCCGACTGAGGCAGATAGGGGTAGATATAGGCACAGAGAAAGCTGCAGAACCCTCAATCGACAGCAGCAACGACTGAGCCTCCTACAGAGACGCTGACAGAGGCTGCGACGCCGACTGAGACAGATAGGGGTGGATATAGGCATAGAGAAGGCAACAGGCCCACAATCGACAGCGGCAACGACTGAGATGCTTACAGAGACGCTGACAGAGGCTGCGACGGCTGCGACGCCGACTGAGACGCCGACTGAGGCAGATAGGGGTAGATATTGGCATAGAGAAGGCACCAGACCCGCAATCGACGGCGGCAGCGACTGAGACGCCTACAGAAATGCTGACAGAGGCTGCGACGCCGACTGAGGCAGATAAGGCTGGATATAGGCATAGAGAAAGCAGAAAACCTATCAATCGACAGCGACAGTGTCTGAGACGCCTACAGAGATGCTGAAAGTGGCTGCGACGCCGACTGAGGCTGATAGGGGTAGATATAGGCATTGAGAAGGCAGCAGACCCGTCAATCTACAGCGGCAGCGACTAAGACGCCTACAGAGACGCTGACAGAGGCTGCGACGCCGACTGAGACGCCGATGAGGGAGATAGGAGTAGATATAGGCATAGAGAAGGTACCAGACCCTCCAATCGACAGCGGCAACGACTGAGACGCCTACAGAAACACTGACAGAGGCTGCGACGCCGACTGAGGCAGATAGGGGTGGATATAGGCATAGAGAAGGCAGCAGATCCCCCAATCGACAGCGGCAGCGACTGAGACGCCTTCAGAGACGCTAACAGAGGCTGCGACGCCAATTGACACGCCGACTGTGGCAGATAGGCGTAGAAATGGGCATATAGAAGGCAGCAGACCCCCCAATCGACAGCGGCAGCGACTGAGACGCCTACAGATACGATGACAGAGGCTGCGACGCCGAATGAGGCAGGTAGGGGTGGATATAGGCATAGACAAGGCAGCAGACCCCCCAATGGACAACGGCAGCGACTGAGACGCCTACAGAGACGCTGACAGAGGCTGCGACGCCGACTGAGACAGATAGGGGTGGATATAGGCATAGAGAAGGTAACAGGCCTCCAATCGAGAGCGACAACGACTGAGAAGCCTACAGAGACGCTGACAGAGGCTGCGACGCCGACTGAGGCAGATAGGGGTAGATATAGGCTTAGAGATGGCAGCAGACCCCCAAATCGACAGCGGCAGCAACTGAGACGCCTTCAGAGACGCTGACAGAGTCTGCAACGTCGATTGAGACGCCGACTGAGACGCCGACTGAGGCAGATACGGGTAGATATAGGCATAGAGAAGGCAGCAGACCCCCAATCGACAGCGGCAGCGACTGAGACGCCTACAGATACGATGACAGAGGCTGCGACGCCGACTGAGACGCCGACTGAGGCAGATAGGGGTAGATATAGGCGTAGAGAAGGCAGCAGACCCCCAATCGACAGCGGCAACGACTGAGACTCCTACAGAGACGCTGACAGTGGCTGCGACGCCGACTGAGGCAGATAGGGGTAGATATGTAGATATAGGCATAGAGAAGGCAGCCGACCCCCCAATCGACAGCGGCAACGACTGAGACGCCTACAGAGACGTTGACAGATTCTGCGACGCCGACTGAGACGCCGACTGTGGCAGATAGGGGTAGATATAGGCACAGAGAAAGTAGCAGAACCCTCAATCGACAGCGGTAACGACTGAGCCTCCTACAGAGACGCTGACAGAGGCTGCGACGCTGACTGAGGCAGATAGTGGTGGATATAGGCATAGAGAAGGCAACAGGCCCCCAATCGACAGCGGCAACGACTGAGACGCCTACAGAGACGTTGACAGATTCTGCGACGCCGACTGAGACGCCGACTGTGGCAGATAGGGGTAGATATAGGCACAGAGAAGGTAGCAGAACCCTCAATCGACAGCGGTAACGACTGAGCCTCCTACAGAGACGGTGACAGAGGCTGAGACGCCGACTGAGGCAGATAGGGGTAGATATAGGCATAGGGAAGGCATCATACCCCCCAATCGACAGCGGCAGCTACTGAGAATGCTTAAAGAGGCTGCGACGCCGACTGAGGCAGATAGAGGTAGATATGTAGATATAGGCATAGAGAAGGCAGCAGACCCCCCAATCGACAGCGGCAACGACTGAGACGCCTACAGAGACGTTGACAGAGGCTGCGACGCCGACTGTGACGCCGACTGTGGCAGATAGTGGTAGATATAGGCACAGATAAAGCAGCAGAACCCTCAATCGACAGCAGCAACGACTGAGACTCCTACAGAGACGCTGGCAGAGGCTGCGACACCGACTGAGATGCCTACAGAGACGCTGACAGAGGCTGCGACGGCTGCGACGCCGACTGCGACGCCGACTGAGGCAGATAGGGGTAGATATTGGCATAGAGAAGGCACCAGACCCGCAATCGACGGCGGCTCCGACTGAGACGCCTACAGAAATGCTGACAGAGGCTGCGACGCCGACTGAGGCAGATAGGGCTGGATATTGGCATAGAGAAAGCAGAAAACCTATCAATCGACAGCGGCAGTGTCTGAGACGCCTACAGAGATGCTGAAAGTGGCTGCGACGCCGACTGGGGCAGATAGGGGTAGATATAGGCATAGAGAAGGCAGCAGACCCCGCAATCTACAGCGGCAGCGACTAAGACGCCTACAGAGACGCTGACAGAGGCTGCGACGCCGACTGAGACGCCGATGAGGGAGATAGGAGTAGATATAGGCATAGAGAAGGTACCAGACCCTCCAATCGACAGCGGCAACGACTGAGACGCCTACAGAAACACTGACAGAGGCTGCGACGCCGACTGAGGCAGATAGGGGTGGATATAGGCATAGAGAAGGCAGCAGATCCCCCAATCAACAGCGGCAGCGACTGAGACGCCTTCAGATACGCTAACAGAGGCTGCGATGCCAACTGAGACGCCGACTGTGGCAGATAGGCGTAGAAATGGGCATATAGAAGGCAGCAGACCCCCCAATCGACAGCGGCAGCGACTGAGACGCCTACAGATACGATGACAGAGGCTGCGACGCCGAATGAGGCAGATAGGGGTGGATATAGGCATAGAGAAGGCAGCAGACACCCCAATGGACAACGGCAGCGACTGAGACGCCTACAGAGACGCCGACTGAGACGCCGACTGAGGTAGATTGGGGTAGTTATAGGTATAGAGAAGGCAGCAGCACCCCCATCGACAGCGGCAACGACTGAGACTCCTACAGAGAGGCTGACAGAGCCTGCGACGCCGACTGAGATGCCGACTGAGCAAGATAGGGGTAGATATAGGCATAGCGAAGGCAGCAGACCCCCCAATCGACAGCAGCAGCGACTGAGACGTCTACAGAAACGCTGACAGCGGCTGCGACGCCGACTGAGGCAGATATTGGTGGATATATGCATAGAGAAGGCAACAGGCCTCCAATCGAGAGCGGCAACGACTGAGAAGCCTACAGAGACGCTGACAGAGGCTGCGACGCCGACTGAGGCAGATAGGGGTAGATATAGGCTTAGAGAAGGCAGCAGACCCCCAAATCGACAGCGGCAGCAATTGAGACGCCTTCAGAGACGCTGACAGAGTCTGCGACGTCGATTGAGACGCCGACTGAGGCAGATACGGGTAGATATAGGCATAGAGAAGGCAGCAGACCCCTCAATCGACAGCGGCAGCGACTGAGACGCCTACAGAGACGCTGACAGAGGCTGCGACGCCGACTGAGACGCCGACTGAGGCAGATAGGAGATATAGGCATAGAGAAGGCAGCAGCCCCCCAATCGTCAGCGGCAGCGACTGAGACGCCTATAGAAACGCTGACAGAGGCTGCGACACCGACTGAGGCAGATAGGGGTACATATAGGCATAGAGAAGGCAGCAGACCCCCAATCGACAGCGGCAGCGACTGAGACGCCTACAGATACGATGACAGAAGCTGCGACGCCGACTGAGACGCCGACTGAGGCAGATAGGGCTGGATATAGGCATAGAGAAAGCAGAAAACCTATCAATCGACAGCGGCAGTGGCTGAGACTGAGACGCCTACAGAGATGCTGAAAGTGGCTGCGACGCCGACGGAGGCATATAGGGGTAGATATAGGCATAGAGAAGGCAGCAGACCCCTCAATCGACAGCGGCAACGACTGCGACGCCTACAGAAACGCTGACAGAGGCTGCGACGCCGACTGAGGCAGTTAGGGGTAGATATAGGCATAGAGAAGGCAGTAGACCCCCCAATCTACAGCGGCAGCGACTGAGACGCCTACAGATACGATGACAGAGGCGGCGACGCCGACTGAGACGCCGACTGAAGCAGATAGGTGTGGATATAGCCATAGAGAAGGCAGCAGACCCCCCCAATCGACAGCGGCAGCGACTGAGACGCCTACAGAGACACTGACAGAGGTTGCGACGCCAACTGAGACGCCGACTGAGATGCCGACTGAGGCAGATAGGGGTAGATATAGGCATAGAGAAGGCAGTAGACCCCCCAATCTACAGCGGCAGCGACTGAGACGCCTACAGATACGATGACAGAGGCGGCGACGCCGACTGACACGCCGACTGAAGCAGATAGGTGTGGATATAGCCATAGAGAAGGCAGCAGACCCCCCCAATCGACAGCGGCAGCGACTGAGACGCCTACAGAGACACTGACAGAGGTTGCGACGCCAACTGAGACGCCGACTGAGATGCCGACTGAGGCATATAGGGGTAGATATAGGCATAGAGAAGGCAGCAGACCCCTCAATCGACAGCGGCAGCGACTGAGACGCCTATAGAAACGCTGACAGAGGCTGCGACACCGACTGAGGCAGATAGGGGTACATATAGGCATAGAGAAGGCAGCAGACCCCTCAATCGACAGCGGCAACGACTGAGACGCCTACAGAAACGCTGACAGATTCTGCGACGCCGACTGAGACGCCGACTGTGGCAGATAGGGGTAGATATAGGCACAGAGAAGGTAGCAGAACCCTCAATCGACAGCGGTAACGACTGAGCCTCCTACAGAGACGCTGACAGAGGCTGAGACGCCGACTGAGGCAGATAGGGGTAGATATAGGCACAGATAAAGCAGCAGAACCCTCAATCGACAGCAGCAACGACTGAGACTCCTACAAAGACGCTGACAGAGCCTGCGACGCCGACTGAGATGACTACAGAGACGCTGACAGAGGCTGTGGCGGCTGCGACGCCGACTGAGCCGCCGACTGAGGCAGATAGGGGTAGATATAGGCATAGAGAAGGCAGCAGACCCCCCAATCAACAGCGGCAGAGACTGAGACTCCTATAGAAACGCCGACAAAGGCTGCGACGCCGACTGAGATGCCTACAGAGACGCTGACAGAGGCTGTGACGGCTGCGACGCCGACTGAGACGCCGACTGAGACGCCGACTGAGGCAGATAGGGGTAGATATAGGCATAGAGAATGCACCAGACCCGCAATCGATGGCGGCAGCGACTGAGACGCCTACAGAAACGCTGACAGAGGCTGCGACGCCGACTGAGGCAGATAGGGGTAGATATAGGCATAGAGAAGGCAGCAGACCCCCCAATCGACAGCGGCAGCGACTGAGACGCCCACAGAGACGCTGACAGAGGCTGCGACGCCGATTGAGACGCTAATGAGGGAGATAGGTGTAGATATAGGCATAGAGAAGGTAGCAGACCCTCCAGTATTCAGCGGCAACGACTCAGACGCCTACAGAGACGCTGACAGAGGCGGCGACGCCCACTGAGGCAGATAGGGGTAGATATAGGCATAGAGAAGGCAGCAGACCCCCCAATTGACAGCGGCAGCGACTGAGACGCCTACAGATACGATGACAGAGGCTGCGACGCCGAGTGAGGCAGATAGGGCCGGATATAGGCATAGAGAAAGTAGAAAACCTATCAATCGACAGCGGCAGTGACTGAGACGCCTACAGAGATTCTGAAAGTGGCTGCGACGCCGACTGAGGCAGATAGGAGTAGATATAGGCATAGAGAAGGCAGCAGACCCCTCAATCGACAGCGGCAGCGACTGAGACGACTACAGAAACGCTGACAGAGGCTGCGACACCGACTGAGGCAGATAGGGGTAGATATAGGCTTAGAGAAAGCAGCAGACCCCCCAATCGACAGCGGCAGCGACTGAGACGCCCACAGAGACGCTGACAGAGGCTGCGACGCCGACTGAGACGCCGATGAGGGAGATAGGTGTAGATATAGGCATAGAGAAGGAAGCAGACCATCCAATATTCAGCGGCAACGACTCAGACGCCTACAGAGACGCTGACAGAGGCTGCGACGCCGACTGAGACGCCGATGAGGGAGATAGGAGTAGATATAGGCATAGCGAAGGTAGCAGACCTTCCAATCGACAGCGGCAACGACTGAGACGCCTACAGAGACGCTGACAGAGGCTGCGACGCCCACTGAGGCATATAGGGGTAGATATAGGCATAGAGAAGGCAGCAGACCCCCAATCGACAGCGGCAGCGACTGAGACGCCTACAGATACGATGAGAGAGTCTGTGACGCCGACTGAGGCAGATAGGGGTACATATAAGCATAAAGCAGGCAGCAGACCCCCAATCGACAGCGGCAGCAACTGAGACGCCTTCAGAGACGCTGACAGAGGCTGCGACGCCGATTGAGACGCCGACTGAGACGCCGACTGAGGCAGATACTGGTAGATATAGGCATAGAGAAGGCAGCAGACCCCCAATCGGCAGCGGCAGCGACTGAGACGCCTACAGATACGATGACAGAGGCTGCGACGCCGACTGAGACGCCGACTGAGGCAGATAGGGGTAGATATAGGCGTAGAGAAGGCAGCAGACCCCCAATCGACAGCGGCAACGACTGAGACTCCTACAGAGACGCTGACAGTGGCTGCGACGCCGACTGAGGCAGATAGGGGTAGATATGTAGATATAGGCATAGAGAAGGCAGCCGACCCCCCAATCGACAGCGGCAACGACTGAGACGCCTACAGAGACGTTGACAGATTCTGCGACGCCGACTGAGACGCCGACTGTGGCAGATAGGGGTAGATATAGGCACAGAGAAAGTAGCAGAACCCTCAATCGACAGAGGTAACGACTGAGCCTCCTACAGAGACGCTGACAGAGGCTGCGACGCTGACTGAGGCAGATAGTGGTGGATATAGGCATAGAGAAGGCAACAGGCCCCCAATCGACAGCGGCAACGACTGAGACGCCTACAGAGACGTTGACAGATTATGCGACGCCGACTGAGACGCCGACTGTGGCAGATAGGGGTAGATATAGGCACAGAGAAGGTAGCAGAACCCTCAATCGACAGCGGTAACGACTGAGCCTCCTACAGAGACGCTGACAGAGGCTGAGACGCCGACTGAGGCAGATAGGGGTAGATATAGGCATAGGGAAGGCATCATACCCCCCAATCGACAGCGGCAGCTACTGAGAATGCTTAAAGAGGCTGCGACGCCGACTGAGGCAGATAGAGGTAGATATGTAGATATAGGCATAGAGAAGGCAGCAGACCCCCCAATCGACAGCGGCAACGACTGAGACGCCTACAGAGACGTTGACAGAGGCTGCGACGCCGACTGTGACGCCGACTGTGGCAGATAGTGGTAGATATAGGCACAGATAAAGCAGCAGAACTCTCAATCGACAGCAGCAACGACTGAGACTCCTACAGAGACGCTGGCAGAGGCTGCGACACCGACTGAGATGCCTACAGAGACGCTGACAGAGGCTGCGACGGCTGCGACGCCGACTGAGACGCCGACTGAGGCAGATAGGGGTAGATATAGGCATAGAGAAGGCAGCAGATCCCCCAATCGACAGCGGCAGCGACTGAGACGCCTTCAGAGACGCTAACAGAGGCTGCGATGCCAACTGAGACGCCGACTGTGGCAGATAGGCGTAGAAATGGGCATATAGAAGGCAGCAGACCCCCCAATCGACAGCGGCAGCGACTGAGACGCCTACAGATACGATGACAGAGGCTGCGACGCCGACTGAGGCAGATAGGGCTGGATATTGGCATAGAGAAAGCAGAAAACCTATCAATCGACAGCGGCAGTGTCTGAGACGCCTACAGAGATGCTGAAAGTGGCTGCGACGCCGACTGGGGCAGATAGGGGTAGATATAGGCATAGAGAAGGCAGCAGACCCCGCAAAATACAGCGGCAGCGACTAAGACGCCTACAGAGACGCTGACAGAGGCTGCGACGCCGACTGAGACGCCGATGAGGGAGATAGGAGTAGATATAGGCATAGAGAAGGTACCAGACCCTCCAATCGACAGCGGCAACGACTGAGACGCCTACAGAAACACTGACCGAGTCTGCGACGCCGACTGAGGCAGATAGGGGTGGATATAGGCATAGAGAAGGCAGCAGATCCCCCAATCGACAGCGGCAGCGACTGAGACGCCTTCAGAGACGCTAACAGAGGCTGCGATGCCAACTGAGACGCCGACTGTGGCAGATAGGCGTAGAAATGGGCATATAGAAGGCAGCAGACCCCCCAATCGACAGCGGCAGCGACTGAGACGCCTACAGATACGATGACAGAGGCTGCGACGCCGACTGAGGCAGATATTGGTGGATATATGCATAGAGAAGGCAACAGGCCTCAAATCGAGAGCGGCAACGACTGAGAAGCCTACAGAGACGCTGACAGAGGCTGCGACGCCGACTGAGGCAGATAGGGGTAGATATAGGCTTAGAGAAGGCAGCAGACCCCCAAATCGACAGCGGCAGCAATTGAGACGCCTTCAGAGACGCTGACAGAGTCTGCGACGTCGATTGAGACGCCGACTGAGGCAGATACGGGTAGATATATGCATAGAGAAGGCAGCAGACCCCTCAATCGACAGCGGCAGCGACTGAGACGCCTACAGAGACGCTGACAGAGGCTGCGACGCCGACTGAGACGCCGACTGAGGCAGATAGGAGATATAGGCATAGAGAAGGCAGCAGCCCCCCAATCGTCAGCGGCAGCGACTGAGACGCCTATAAAAACGCTGACAGAGGCTGCGACACCGACTGAGGCAGATAGGGGTACATATAGGCATAGAGAAGGCAGCAGACCCCCAATCGACAGCGGCAGCGACTGAGACGCCTACAGATACGATGACAGAAGCTGCGACGCCGACTGAGACGCCGACTGAGGCAGATAGGGCTGGATATAGGCATAGAGAAAGCAGAAAACCTATCAATCGACAGCGGCAGTGGCTGAGACTGAGACGCCTACAGAGATGCTGAAAGTGGCTGCGACGCCGACTGAGGCATATAGGGGTAGATATAGGCATAGAGAAGGCAGCAGACCCCTCAATCGACAGCGGCAACGACTGAGACGCCTACAGAAACGCTGACAGAGGCTGCGTCGCCGACTGAGGCAGTTAGGGGTAGATATAGGCATAGAGAAGGCAGTAGACCCCCCAATCTACAGCGGCAGCGACTGAGACGCCTACAGATACGATGACAGAGGCGGCGACGCCGACTGAGACGCCGACTGAAGCAGATAGGTGTGGATATAGCCATAGAGAAGGCAGCAGACCCCCCAATCGACAGCGGCAGCGACTGAGACGCCTACAGAGACACTGACAGAGGTTGCGACGCCAACTGAGACGCCGACTGAGATGCCGACTGAGGCAGATAGGGGTAGATATAGGCACAGAGAAGGCAGCAGATCCCCCAATCGACAGTGGCAGCGACTAAGACGCCCACAGAGACGCTGACAGAGGCTGCGACGCCGACTGAGACGCCGACTGTGGCAGATAGGGGTAGATATAGGCACAGAGAAAGTAGCAGAACCCTCAATCGACAGCGGTAACGACTGAGCCTCCTACAGAGACGCTGACAGAGGCTGCGACGCCGACTGAGGCAGATAGTGGTGGATATAGGCATAGAGAAGGCAACAGGCCCCCAATCGACAGCGGCAACGACTGAGACGCCTACAGAGACGTTGACAGATTCTGCGACGCCGACTGAGACGCCGACTGTGGCAGATAGGGGTAGATATAGGCACAGAGAAGGTAGCAGAACCCTCAATCGACAGCGGTAACGACTGAGCCTCCTACAGAGACGCTGACAGAGGCTGAGACGCCGACTGAGGCAGATAGGGGTAGATATAGGCACAGATAAAGCAGCAGAACCCTCAATCGACAGCAGCAACGACTGAGACTCCTATAGAAACGCCGACAAAGGCTGCGACGCCGACTGAGATGCCTACAGAGACGCTGACAGAGGCTGTGACGGCTGCGACGCCGACTGAGCCGCCGACTGAGGCAGATAGGGGTAGATATAGGCATAGAGAAGGCAGCAGACCCCCCAATCAACAGCGGCAGCGACTGAGACTCCTATAGAAACGCCGACAAAGGCTGCGACGCCGACTGAGATGCCTACAGAGACGCTGACAGAGGCTGTGACGGCTGCGACGCCGACTGAGACGCCGACTGAGACGCCGACTGAGGCAGATAGGGGTAGATATAGGCATAGAGAATGCACCAGACCCGCAATCGATGGCGGCAGCGACTGAGACACCTACAGAAACGCTGACAGAGGCTGCGACGCCGACTGAGGCAGATAGGGGTAGATATAGGCATAGAGAAGGCAGCAGACCCCCCAATCGACAGCGGCAGCGACTGAGACGCCCACAGAGACGCTGACAGAGGCTGCGACGCCGATTGAGACGCTAATGAGGGAGATAGGTGTAGATATAGGCAAAGAGAAGGTAGCAGACCCTCCAGTATTCAGCGGCAACGACTCAGACGCCTACAGAGACGCTGACAGAGGCGGCGACGCCCACTGAGGCAGATAGGGGTAGATATAGGCATAGAGAAGGCAGCAGACCCCCCAATTGACAGCGGCAGCGACTGAGACGCCTACAGATACGATGACAGACGCTGCGACTCCGAGTGAGGCAGATAGGGCCGGATATAGGCATAGAGAAAGTAGAAAACCTATCAATCAACAGCGGCAGTGACTGAGACGCCTACAGAGATTCTGAAAGTGGCTGCGACGCCGACTGAGGCAGATAGGAGTAGATATAGGCATAGAGAAGGCAGCAGACCCCTCAATCGACAGCGGCAGCGACTGAGACGACTACAGAAACGCTGACAGAGGCTGCGACACCGACTGAGGCAGATAGGGGTAGATATAGGCTTAGAGAAAGCAGCAGACCCCCCAATCGACAGCGGCAGCGACTGAGACGCCCACAGAGACGCTGACAGAGGCTGCGACGCCGACTGAGACGCCGATGAGGGAGATAGGTGTAGATATAGGCATAGAGAAGGAAGCAGACCCTCCAATATTCAGCGGCAACGACTCAGACGCCTACAGAGACGCTGACAGAGGCTGCGACGCCGACTGAGACGCCGATGAGGGAGATAGGAGTAGATATAGGCATAGCGAAGGTAGCAGACCTTCCAATCGACAGCGGCAACGACTGAGACGCCTACAGAGACGCTGACAGAGGCTGCGACGCCCACTGAGGCATATAGGGGTAGATATAGGCATAGAGAAGGCAGCAGACCCCCAATCGACAGCGGCAGCGACTGAGACGCCTACAGATACGATGAGAGAGTCTGTGACGCCGACTGAGGCAGATAGGGGTACATATAAGCATAAAGCAGGCAGCAGACCCCCAATCGACAGCGGCAGCAACTGAGACGCCTTCAGAGACGCTGACAGAGGCTGCGACGCCGATTGAGACGCCGACTGAGACGCCGACTGAGGCAGATACGGGTAGATATAGGCATAGAGAAGGCAGCAGACGCCCAATCGACAGCGGCAGCGACTGAGACGCCTACAGATACGATGACAGAGGCTGCGACGCCGACTGAGACGCCGACTGAGGCAGATAGGGGTAGATATAGGCGTAGAGAAGGCAGCAGACCCCCAATCGACAGCGGCAACGACTGAGACTCCTACAGAGACGCTGACAGTGGCTGCGACGCCGACTGAGGCAGATAGGGGTAGATATAGGCATAAAGAAGGCAGCAGACCCCCCAATCGACAGCGGCAGCGACTGAGACGCCTACAGATACGATGACAGAGGCTGAGACGCCGAGTGAGGCAGATAGGGCTGGATATAGGCATAGAGAAAGTAGAAAACCTATCAATAGACAGCGGCAGTGACTGAGACGCCTACACAGAAGCTGAAAGTGGCTGCGACGCCGACTGAGGCAGATAGGGGTAGATATGTAGATATAGGCATAGAGAAGGCAGCCGACCCCCCAATCGACAGCGGCAACGACTGAGACGCCTACAGAGACGTTGACAGATTCTGCGACGCCGACTGAGACGCCGACTGTGGCAGATAGGGGTAGATATAGGCACAGAGAAAGTAGCAGAACCCTCAATCGACAGCGGTAACGACTGAGCCTCCTACAGAGACGCTGACAGAGGCTGCGACGCTGACTGAGGCAGATAGTGGTGGATATAGGCATAGAGAAGGCAACAGGCCCCCAATCGACAGCGGCAACGACTGAGACGCCTACAGAGACGTTGACAGATTCTGCGACGCCGACTGAGACGCCGACTGTGGCAGATAGGGGTAGATATAGGCACAGAGAAGGTAGCAGAACCCTCAATCGACAGCGGTAACGACTGAGCCTCCTACAGAGACGCTGACAGAGGCTGAGACGCCGAATGAGGCATATAGGGGTAGATATAGGCATAGGGAAGGCATCATACCCCCCAATCGACAGCGGCAGCTACTGAGAATGCTTAAAGAGGCTGCGACGCCGACTGAGGCAGATAGAGGTAGATATGTAGATATAGGCATAGAGATGGCAGCAGACCCCCCAATCGACAGCGACAACGACTGAGACGCCTACAGAGACGTTGACAGAGGCTGCGACGCCGACTGTGACGCCGACTGTGGCAGATAGTGGTAGATATAGGCACAGATAAAGCAGCAGAACCCTCAATCGACAGCAACAACGACTGAGACTCCTACAGAGACGCTGGCAGAGGCTGCGACACCGACTGAGATGCCTACAGAGACGCTGACAGAGGCTGCGACGGCTGCGACGCCGACTGAGACGCCGACTGAGGCAGATAGGGCTGGATATTGGCATAGAGAAAGCAGAAAACCTATCAATCGACAGCGGCAGTGTATGAGACGCCTACAGAGATGCTTCAAGTGGCTGCGACGCCGACTGGGGCAGATAGGGGTAGATATAGGCATAGAGAAGGCAGCAGACCCCGCAAAATACAGCGGCAGCGACTAAGACGCCTACAGAGACGCTGACAGAGGCTGCGACGCCGACTGAGACGCCGATGAGGGAGATAGGAGTAGATATAGGCATAGAGAAGGTACCAGACCCTCCAATCGACAGCGGCAACGACTGAAACGCCTACAGAAACACTGACAGAGGCTGCGACGCCGACTGAGGCAGATAGGGGTGGATATAGGCATAGAGAAGGCAGCAGATCCCCCAATCGACAGCGGCAGCGACTGAGACGCCTTCAGAGACGCTAACAGAGGCTGCGATGCCAACTGAGACGCCGACTGTGGCAGATAGGCGTAGAAATGGGCATATAGAAGGCAGCAGACCCCCCAATCGACAGCGGCAGCGACTGAGACGCCTACAGATACGATGACAGAGGCTGCGACGCCGAATGAGGCAGATAGGGGTGGATATAGGCATAGAGAAGGCAGCAGACACCCCAATGGACAACGGCAGCGACTGAGACGCCTACAGAGACGCCGACTGAGACGCCGACTGAGACGCCGACTGAGGTAGATTGGGGTAGTTATAGGTATAGAGAAGGCAGCAGCACCCCCATCGACAGCGGCAACGACTGAGACTCCTACAGAGAGGCTGACAGAGCCTGCGACGCCGACTGAGATGCCGACTGAGCAAGATAGGGGTAGATATAGGCATAGCGAAGGCAGCAGACCCCCCAATCGACAGCAGCACCGACTGAGACGTCTACAGAAACGCTGACAGCGGCTGCGACGCCGACTGAGGCAGATATTGGTGGATATATGCATAGAGAAGGCAACAGGCCTCAAATCGAGAGCGGCAACGACTGAGAAGCCTACAGAGACGCTGACAGAGGCTGCGACGCCGACTGAGGCAGATAGGGGTAGATATAGGCTTAGAGAAGGCAGCAGACCCCCAAATCGACAGCGGCAGCAATTGAGACGCCTTCAGAGACGCTGACAGAGTCTGCGACGTCGATTGAGACGCCGACTGAGGCAGATAGGAGATATAGGCATAGAGAAGGCAGCAGCCCCCCAATCGTCAGCGGCAGCGACTGAGACGCCTATAGAAACGCTGACAGAGGCTGCGACACCGACTGAGGCAGATAGGGGTACATATAGGCATAGAGAAGGCAGCAGACCCCCAATCGACAGCGGCAGCGACTGAGACGCCTACAGATATGATGACAGAAGCTGCGACGCCGACTGAGACGCCGACTGAGGCAGATAGGGCTGGATATAGGCATAGAGAAAGCAGAAAACCTATCAATCGACAGCGGCAGTGGCTGAGACTGAGACGCCTACAGAGATGCTGAAAGTGGCTGCGACGCCGACTGAGGCATATAGGGGTAGATATATGCATAGAGAAGGCAGCAGACCCCTCAATCGACAGCGGCAACGACTGAGACGCCTACAGAAACGCTGACAGAGGCTGCGACGCCGACTGAGGCAGTTAGGGGTAGATATAGGCATAGAGAAGGCAGTAGACCCCCCAATCTACAGCGGCAGCGACTGAGACGCCTACAGATACGATGACAGAGGCGGCGACGCCGACTGAGACGCCGACTGAAGCAGATAGGTGTGGATATAGCCATAGAGAAGGCAGCAGACCCCCCCAATCGACAGCGGCAGCGACTGAGACGCCTACAGAGACACTGACAGAGGTTGCGACGCCAACTGAGACGCCGACTGAGATGCCGACTGAGGCAGATAGGGGTAGATATAGGCACAGAGAAGGCAGCAGACCCCCCAATCGACAGTGGCAGCGACTAAGACGCCCACAGAGACGCTGACAGAGGCTGCGACGCCGACTGAGACGCCGATGAGGGAGATAGGTGTAGATATAGGCATAGAGAAGGAAGCAGACCCTCCAATATTCAGCGGCAACGACTCAGACGCCTACAGAGACGCTGACAGAGGCTGCGACGCCGACTGAGACGCCGATGAGGGAGATAGGAGTAGATATAGGCATAGCGAAGGTAGCAGACCTTCCAATCGACAGCGGCAACGACTGAGACGCCTACAGAGACGCTGACAGAGGCTGCGACGCCCACTGAGGCATATAGGGGTAGATATAGGCATAGAGAAGGCAGCAGACCCCCAATCGACAGCGGCAGCGACTGAGACGCCTACAGATACGATGACAGAGGCTGCGACGCCGAGTGAGGCAGATAGGGCCGGATATAGGCATAGAGAAAGTAGAAAACCTATCAATCGACAGCGGCAGTGACTGAGACGCCTACAGAGATTCTGAAAGTGGCTGCGACGCCGACTGAGGCAGATAGGAGTAGATATAGGCATAGAGAAGGCAGCAGACCCCCCAATTGACAGCGGCAGCGACTGGGACGCCTACAGATACGATGACAGAGGCTGCGACGCCGAGTGAGGCAGATAGGGCCGGATATAGGCATAGAGAAAGTAGAAAACCTATCAATCGACAGCGGCAGTGACTGAGACGCCTACAGAGATTCTGAAAGTGGCTGCGACGCCGACTGAGGCAGATAGGAGTAGATATAGGCATAGAGAAGGCAGCAGACCCCCCAATTGACAGCGGCAGCGACTGAGACGCCTACAGATACGATGACAGAGGCTGCGACGCCGAGTGAGGCAGATAGGGCCGGATATAGGCATAGAGAAAGTAGAAAACCTATCAATCGACAGCGGCAGTGACTGAGACGCCTACAGAGATTCTGAAAGTGGCTGCGACGCCGACTGAGGCAGATAGGAGTAGATATAGGCATAGAGAAGGCAGCAGACCCCTCAATCGACAGCGGCAGCGACTGAGACGCCTACAGAGACGCTGACAGAGGCTGCGACGCCCACTGAGGCATTTAGGGGTAGATATAGGCATAGAGAAGGCAGCAGACCCCCAATCGACAGCGGCAGCGACTGAGACGCCTACAGATACGATGAGAGAGTCTGTGACGCTGACTGAGGCAGATAGAGGTACATATAAGCATAAAGCAGGCAGCAGACCCCCAATCGACAGCGGCAGCAACTGAGACGCCTTCAGAGACGCTGACATAGGCTGCGACGCCGACTGAGACGCCGACTGAGGCAGATAGGGGTAGATATAGGCATAGAGAAGGCAGCAGACCCCCCAATCGACAGCGGCAGCGACTGAGACGACTACAGAGACGCTGACAGAGGCTGCGACGCCCACTGAGGCAGATAGGGGTAGATATAGGCATAGAGAAGGCAGCAGACCCCCCAATCGACAGCGGCAGCGACTGAGACGACTACAGAGACGCTGACAGAGGCTGCGACGCCGACTGAGACGCCGATGAGGGAGATAGGTGTAGATATAGGCATAGAGAAGGAAGCAGACCCTCCAATATTCAGCGGCAACGACTCAGACGCCTACAAAGAAGCTGACAGAGGCTGCGACGCCGACTGAGACGCCGATGAGGGAGATAGGAGTAGATATAGGCATAGCGAAGGTAGCAGACCTTCCAATCGACAGCGGCAACGACTGAGACGCCTACAGAGACGCTGACAGAGGCTGCGACGCCCACTGAGGCATATAGGGGTAGATATAGGCATAGAGAAGGCAGCAGACCCCCAATCGACAGCGGCAGCGACTGAGACGCCTACAGATACGATGAGAGAGTCTGTGACGCCGACTGAGGCAGATAGAGGTACATATAAGCATAAAGCAGGCAGCAGACCCCCAATCGACAGCGGCAGCAACTGAGACGCCTTCAGAGACGCTGACATAGGCTGCGACGCCGATTGAGACGCCGACTGAGACGCCGACTGAGGCAGATAGGGGTAGATATAGGCATAGAGAAGGCAGCAGACCCCCCAATCGACAGCGGCAGCGACTGAGACGCCTACAGAGACGCTGACAGAGGCTGCGACGCCGACTGAGACGCCGACTGAGGCAGATAGGGGTAGATATAGGCATAAAGAAGGCAGCAGACCCCCCAATCGACAGCGGCAGCGACTGAGACGCCTATAGAGGCGCTGACAGAGGCTGTGACAACGACTGAGGCAGATAGGGGTACATATAAGCATAGAGAAGCCACCAGACCCCCAATCGACAGCGGCAGCGACTGTTGAGAGTTAGAATCAAGCTGCCTGCGCGTAGTGTCTCACATCATCGACTCCTAACAGATGCCACACTTTTTGTGTGATTAGCATGTGTTAAAGTTACTTAAGAAAGCGCATATTTTTTGGGTGCGAGTATTTAGAATTAATATTGCCTATGTAATATTTATTATGTAAACTTTTAGGGTGCTACAGTTTTGCAGTCGAGCCACTAAAAGGCATTGAAAGTTAGAATGCACCATCAACATTTCAGAATGGCGTAGGTCAGTTGGCTTGACCAACTGACACCAATTAACAGGTGCGAAACTGGAACACCAGAAAGGTCAGTTTTTGTATTGTAATTGTGAATTGTAAATAGTATATAAGAGTTAGTATTCTAAGAAATAAAAGTTTTGTGATTTAAAAACTAAAAGTGTAATTTAGTGATTTTTCCAAAGAGTGATTTAGGGTTTTCAGCCACACGCGCACAGCAGAAGGACGTCCCCCGTCAAACAAGGACAATACCCCAACATTTTGGCGCAGCCGGTCTAAAGGACCTATTGGAGGAATCCCAGGCAAGGAACCCTGACGCAGTGAGGCATCCTGCAACGAATTCGAAGGACCTCAACTAAGGACACTAAGGAAAAGATGTCATCGAAAAAAATTTTGGTGAGTAGAGTGTATATTAGCGTAATCTAAGTAGATACTTCTGCGACCCTGAAGGCGCCGTAGCGCTGGTCAAAGAAGTTGCAACATACAGGCGCGTTTGCGCTGTTGCACGCAGCTTTGAATGGCAACCATAAACCGTCAGTATGATCGGACGGTCTATGTATGTTCATCCTAGCTGTGAGGATTTTTTTTGTAGGGGATTTGAGTTTGTTTGTCGTGAGGGACATTTATATTGTTTATAAGGCCATGTAGTCTA
Organism: Clusia tigrina; assembly: GCA_920105625.2. Taxonomy (NCBI): domain Eukaryota; kingdom Metazoa; phylum Arthropoda; class Insecta; order Diptera; family Clusiidae; genus Clusia; species Clusia tigrina. The sequence goes on from OV050031.1 coordinate 90,623,332, forward strand.
TATTGAGAAATTTAATTTGTTTTTGTATTGTGTAAACATACAAACATACCTCATTCTGAAGTTCTAAATTTATGTTGTTTGAAAACAAACATAGAACGTTTGATGAAAATGATTGGCTTTTGAGCTTAGGGTATTAGGAAAAAATATTTCAAGAAGTGTTTACAACACGTGTTGTGCATCGAGTTTGTGTAGTTCGAAAACTAAAATTTGCGTAGCAATGTTGTAGAAAATATTTAAATGCTATTATTACGTGGCGCATACGTTACGGGTTTTTTTAAATTAAATATGGATTCAAATTTCTGCGAATGAATCAAGACATTTTTTTGCCTGTAAATCCAATTTCGGTTTTTACAAACATATGGTCTTTTCTATGGATTCTTGGGAGGATTAAAGGTGGTGAGAGGAAATCAAGGAGTATCTGTGAGGAAGTCAAGGACCAATTTCCATTGATGGCAGGACTTAATGGACGCCGGTAGACAGCGAGCATAGAACTTATGATGGAAGTTAAAAGAATATTAAAATAGAATTTACGGTGGAATGTTTTTTTTAAATAAATTTGTATTTATAATTAAGTAAGACGGAATAAAATATTGTAACAAGTTTTAACAATTATTGGATTTTTATTTGTAATTGGGATACGCCATCTGTTCTGGCATTTGGGATATGACGAAGGAAGCGCAAGGATTACTGCTGATGCAGGAGCAAATTGGCGAAGCGATTGAAGAACTGGTCCGTAATTTTAAGAAAGACGGCAGGTTACGTAAGTATAACGTGTATTACCGCAAGCGAATAACACAGTTGCAAAATCTGGGGAGAGAGTTCAACAATAATCACGGACTGTTGTTGCCTCACGCAGTTGAGGACGGCAAAGGAAAATATTTTGCGGAAAATTACGCAGACTACATAAATAGTCTGGTCAATGAATGGGCATATACATTTAGTTCTGAATTAGAGGAATTAGGACAACAAACTGTGAGTTTGGTTTCGCCAGACGAGGAAGTAAGGAACAGATTGAAATCAATGCAGTCAGAGGTGGAACTGTTTACTGGGAAAATAGTTGACCAGTTCGAAGCGAGTACGAGCAGGGAAGAAGCTCAGGAATTGTGGAAGCAGGCGAATGCCGGAGGAGCTGTGTCACCATTAGAAGTAGCGGATCAACCCTTAACGGCAATCCAAAAAAGAACAGAAGAAAAGTTGTTGAGTTTTCATAAGAAAACAGAAGATTGGAGAGCACAAAAAGAGTATCTTGAGAATAAGGTAAAGGAACTTTCTCAGAGATTGACGGAAACAGAGGAACCAGCAACCCTGTTGGAAAAGGAGTGTGCGGAATTGAAAAGAGGACGGGCGACCAGTAGGACCTCACTGAATATGGAGAGATCAAAATCAGCATCAGCTGGATTTACGCAGACAGTATTGACGTTGCCTCCGGAAGTTCGCTGGCCGGAATATTTAACACCAGAAGGGATAAGCCGCATGGTAAAGCCAAAATTAGTACTTAATGAAGAAAGGCAAGCGGAATTTTTGTTTGGCGCATCTGAAATCGGTGTCGAGCCTTTTTCTCCGGGAAGCCCGATAAATAACGAAAATCAGGGATATCCGCCAAAGGAGCCGGAAGCAGTAACAGTGCAGCAAAGTGCCGTTGTGGACAGTATTTCGCCTGTACGAGCAAACGATCGAAGACTAATTAGTTTGAGTCCGTCACTGGCCAATTACCTCTCAGATCCGAGAGAAGAGAATTTGGAAACTCCCAAAGAGATTAATAAAGCTAAGGTTTTACCAGCAATTGAGAAAACACAGAGGAATAAAATGGGCATTCTGCAAGTTGCTCATGCGGTGGAGAAGTTGGTGCCCATGTTGTCAGGAGTCGAGTTGTATGACCTGAGAACTGAGATCCGGCGCTTCAAAGAAGGTTGTGAGCTAGCGCAACAGAGTGTTCCGGAAGCGGACGGGGAACACTTAATAAAGTGTATTAGGCAAAGAACCACAGGTGATGCGACTGATTTACTGGTGCATAGCTCAGTGAGCACCCTGGCAGAATTATATGTACTTTTGGATAGGACGTATTTAAAACAAAAGTCATATGACTATCTCGTTCGGGAAATTCAGGAATCAACTCAGACACCGGGGGAGCAATTGAGAGCCTGGGGACGAAGGCTCCAGTCTCTGGGGAGCGCTGCTGAGACGGAAGCCAACAGGCAGTTTCCAGAAAATGTTGCAGCATACAAGGCTCAAGTAGAACGGACTATGATTTCTGTGTTCAAGGCAGGCCTGATAAATAGGGATTTAGCTAATTATACTCTTACTCTCACGCCGAGGAGTATGGCAGAGTTGGTGGAAGTGGTCTCTTTAGCTGAAGCAGCAATACAAGAACGAACGACAACAGGTGGAATCTGCTGGACGAATGCTCCAGCAGAGGTAGGAACAGTACAGCAGCAAAACAGATGTGGAGTCGGTAGATTGATGGGCCAATTTCCGCAACAAAGAGACCAAGAATTCTTGGTTGAGAGGTTCCAGCCGAGGAAACCCATTTGCTCATTCTGTCATGAGCCAGGGCATACAAGGGATGAATGCGTTACACGCAAAAACACGCCCTACTATTTGAAGTGCCAAACTTACGGTCATGAGGGTAGTAGACGGTGCCAAGTAGACACAAAATGGGATCAAAGTAGAAGGCAGCCAGCTACGAGTCGCCCGGTTCCAACCTTGAGGGACAGCAGGGGTAATTTCAGTAGTCCCCGCGTTAACCAAGGAAGAAATCCTTTCAAAACTGGGAGTTGTCAGCAGCGACCAAACTGGGATTCCAGAAGTGAACAAAGGATACGCAACACCAAACAGGGGTTAAGATGCTTCTCATGTGGACAGATGGGACATCGGGCAGCGGAATGCAGGGATAGACAATCCCAACAAAGGAACCAGGGACACTTCCAGCGGCCCAGTCGAGGCCAATAGACTGGAAAGCCAAAATAAAGGAAGTAATAATAAGGCCGGAAGTACGTGGGACTAGTAATGTAGGAACTACAGTCCAGGAGAAGGAGGAGCAGGAGGCTCTCCAGTATCACGAAGAGTTAGGGTAATGGATGCACGTCCATATTGGGAACAAAAGGAGGTTGCTTCGCTATGAGCAGGATAGGTGATGCCTTCATCGAGATGCCCTGCGAGGAGGCGGTGAGTGGAAAGCTAGTGCTATTAGTAGATTCAGGGGCGGACACTAGCCTCGTAAAATCTAGTGTTTTACGTAAGGGTCTAGACATTAATCAAATGGACTTAAGAACGCTTAACGGAGCGTTTGGAGTGTGCATTAGGACACTGGGGTCGCTCAGAATAGGGCACAGTGGAGTTAAGGGTATAAATTTTAGAGTGCACGCAGTGGAAGTGGATAGGAAAGGTATCCCGGCTGATGGGATAATTGGCCGCGATAATCTTTGGGGACGCACCATACTGGATGCGCTCGAAAAGCAGTTATCATTCTATGATAACAATAAGCATAGAATCCTTACTTTTCCATTAAAGTCATGGCAGGAAGGAACCGTGAGTAAGGTTAAGAATAGTAGGGAGGTAGTAAATGCAAGGTCAACCAGAGTAGTTACTATGCATATAAATACGAAACTTAGGACAGTTGTTTTACACAAGCAGCAGCTAGCGGAGGGCGTATATATGGGGGAGACCATAACGCACGTTGACAAGGGTAAGGTGTACGCTTGCGTACTCAACGCATCGGAAAAGGACTACCTGATGGATGAGGATTTTAGGCCTAAGTTCACTAGTTATGATAATTTTAAGGAACCGAATTATAGATCGATAAATCAGATTAAACAAGTTGATATAAGAAAAAGAATGGAGAGAGTGCTAAAATCACTGAAGTTAGACCCAAGCGTAAATTCAGAAGAGAAGGCATCAATAGAAGCCATTTGTGCGTCATTCCATGACATATTTTTGCTGGAAGCAGCCCAGTTGACATATACACCAGAGGTAGAGCATGAAATACCTACTAGAGTGGATCAAGCACCAATTAACCAGAAACAGTACAGATCGCCGAAAGCTCACAAAGATGAGGTAAATAGGCAAGTGGAAGGAATGTTAAAGGATAACATAATTTCACCGAGTATCTCGCCTTGAATTCACCAATAATTTTGGTGCCAAATAAGGGAGGTGCTCAGGGTCAGAAGAAGTGGAGAATGGTCGTCGATTTTAGGAAATTGAACGACGCCACTATCAAGCAAGTGTTCCCAATTCCAAGGATAGAGAAAATTCTGGATCAATTGGGGCATAGTAGATATTTTTCTACACTTGATTTAGCGAGTGGCTACCACCAAGTTCTGGTGGATACCAAAGATAAGCAGAAAACCGCGTTCAGCACCGGTTTAGGGCATTATGAGTTTAATAGAATGCCGTTTGGATTAACAGGAGCACCGGCTACCTTCCAACGGCTAATGAACCATGTGCTAACAGGCTTACAAGGGTTAGATTGTTTTGTGTACCTCGATGATATTGTAAATTATGGGTATAACATGCAGCAGCATTCGCAACGCTTGTGCAAAGTGCTCCATAAATTACGAGAACACAATTTGAAATTGAACACGGAGAAGTCTCAATTTTTGCGAAGAGAGGTGGTTTATTTACGTCATCATTGCTCAGAGGCAGGAGCACTGCCTGACCCGCAGGAGGTGGCATGCGTTAAAAATTTAGCGGTTCCAAGAAATCGAAAGGAAGTGCAAGCATTCCTAGGACTAGTGAACTATTATAGAAAGTTCGTGGAAGGACTAGCCGAATTGCGTTGCCAATTAATAAGTTGCTACGTAAAGAAGCAAAGTTCGAATGGACAGAGAGATGTCAGCAAGCATTCGAGAGGCTAAAGGAAATAATTAGCTCGCCACCAATTTTTGAGCAACCTTTTTTGTTGCTAGCAATGAAGCATTAGGGGCAGTATTGTCACAAGGGGAAGTCGGTAATGACCGACCAATAGCATTCGCAAGCAGAGCGCTTAGCGACACGGAGAAGAGATACTCCACAATAGAAAAGGAATTTCTGGCCATAGTATGGGCTACGAAGAATTTTAGGGCATATCTGCTAGGACGCCCATTTAAAATATATACTGATCACCAGCCATTGAGGGGCATAGCCAATTTGAAAGACCAAACGTTTAGGCTAGCCAGGTTCAGACACAAATTGTCTGAGTATGATTTTGAAATCATATACAAACCTGGGTAAAAGAATCTGAATGCGGATGCACTCAGCAGAGTACCGCAGGCACAGAAGGTATCAGTGGTGCAAACGAGGGCCAAAGCACGGTCAAATAAGGAGAAGGCCGAGAGAATTCAAGGGGATAAAATGGATGCAACAAGAAATGTTAGCAATACGGGTGACGCTGCTAGTGAACAAGCAGCCAGTAGTGTGGAATGGCTGGAGGATATACAGGATATCCAGGCTGTGTTAAAGGGTTTCCATGATTCACCTCTAGGTGGACACCAAGGATTTTGGAAAACCCATGACAGAATTAGGCGAGTATGCGGATGGAAAGGTATGCTCAAGGACATTAAAAAATATATAAAGAGTTGTCCAAAGTGCCAGGCCAACAAAAGTTTAAGGCTAACAAAGATGCCAATGGTGTTAACTGACACACCAAAACAACCATTTGATAAGGTTCATATGGATATTGTAGGTATTTTACCTGAGACAGTTTCGGGAAACAAGTACATATTGACTTTCCAAGATGATTTCTCAAAGTATATGGCGTGCGTGGCTATACCCGATGCTGAAGCTGGTACGGTAGCCAAAGCATTCTTTGATGTAATTATAGCACGATACAACATACCTAAGGTTTTGATAACCGACAATGGTTAAAATTTCGTATCGAAACTATTCTCAGAAACGTGTAAAATGCTGGGAATCAAGAAGTTGCACATAACACCATATCATCCACAGGCGAATGGCTCATTGGAACGTAGTCATCGACCTCTGGCTGAGTACTTGCGCAGTTTTGCAAAAGAGGACGGCTCAAATTGGGATCAATGGTTGACCACTGCAATACATGTACACAATAATACGGTACATGTATCAACGAAGCAAACCCCGTTCAGGACGCTCTACGGGTTTGATTTTAACATGCCAGCAAATTTGAAGCACAAATGTGCACCTGTTTACAATGCTGACGATCCGAATAAAGTGCAAAAGTATCAGTTACAGCGAGCGCACGAATTGGTCAGAGAAAACCAGGATTGTGCTAAAAGAGTAGCCAGGGAGGCCTATAACAAGGTATTAAACCCAGTCGTTTTTAGGGTGATCAAGTACTCATGAAGAATCAGGCTAGGAGAAACAAATTCTCACCTGTGTGGATAGGTCCGTATGTGGTAGCGGAGATCCGAAGCCCAGTTACAACAGTCGAAGCGGTTATGGGCAAAAATAAAAAGCTACATAATAATTTGTTGAAATTATTCCACGTTAGACCACACAACTAAAGACATGTGTTAACAGTGTTTTACAAGTGTAAACGCAAGAATAACAACATAAACACGTACGTGTGTGTATCAAATAACACACACAGCGCCGATTTTCAAAGTCAAGGCCAGTAGAAGTGTGCCGCTTAAGCTCGGGCAAGTAAAATTGACGTAATGAAAATCGGCTTATTAAGCACTATTGCCGAACGAAGACAGTAGAGAAAAATATTTTTTGATTTACGTATTAAATAATAATAAACGGATTCATTGCACGTATTTAAAAAATAAAATAAAATAGTAAGACAGTCGTGGGTAAGTAATATAAAACTTCGAATATGTACGTACATACATACGGCGGTGTATGCACTGAATTTTGACGCTTGAGCGTTAACGCCAAGCAACGGAACTGCTGGTGAAGTAAGTATATATGTGTATATACATATGTGTATGGGATAAAGAATGAAAGTACGAATGTATATTTAGAAAAAAAAGTAAGTATTCTAGTTATAGGAATGGGTATGGCCATATAAGTAAGTATGTAGGGACATATGATTAGGAATTGGGAATTTGCAGATACTGCAGCAGGCTATATGTAGATATACATAGGTTTTAACTGTTTATTGATTAGGAAATTAGCGTAAGGAAATTTGAATAAATGTATATGTTGTGATATAAAAAAAAAATGTATAGTTAATTGGGGAAAATAACGTTAGCAATTAATTCTAGGTAATTTAAAGCGCCTCGAATGTATGTATGTAGCCATATACGAGCTAATTACAGGATGGAAAAGAGAATCGTTAATGGATATATACATATCAGGCTAGAAGTAAATTTAAATAAAAAGTGATTGTATGCAATGAAAGATATAGTCATGCAATGGACAAAGTTTTGACACAAACGGGATTATTTTATATAATCTGGTTTTAGTCGGAGGACCAATGAATTGGTTCAAAACTGAAATGAGTGATAACTCACTATTGCCCTATATGGCTATGAAAACACATAGTCCGGTCCTCTTTTCCTCTAGGATACGGTAGCGAATCCAAGAATGTTTGTGGGAAAAGACGAGTGGACGCAAATTGAATGATATAGCATTCAATTATAGAAAAAGCATGTTGTAGAAATTTTGTTTTTTTTTGTTTATATATTCAGGAATAGCGTATGTTTAAGAAAAGTTAAAGATTAAAAAAATTATAATCTGTGTAAAAGTTCAGATTAAAATTAAAGGTAGTTTAGAAAATAATTAATTATTCAAAATCTAACTTTATAATGAAATAAGTGTTATAATAAAAAAAAAAAAAAAATCATACTAAATTGGAAAATTTAGTATGATTTTACCCAAGAGTATATATAGTACATATAGTGTATTTATTTAAATATTATATAATTTTGAAATTCATTTATTAAATTGACTTATGAAATGTTCGACAAAAATTAAACATAGAAGAAATATCAAACTAAAATGTATTCTAGGAAATTAAGAAAATTATTATAGGTGTTATCTATATAGCTGTGATGATCTGAAGCGAAGCAGGAAGTTCCGGGAACAGCGGATATCGGAAGACGGTGCGGACTAAAAGACCAACGTAGTATTCGGAAAGATGCGTTTTTGAAAAACAGGGATTTTTGGCAGTTATCTAAAGTTTGTGACCCCAAGGATGCCAACATATTAGATTGGGGATGAATGGCGACGGATGTAATTTTAATTTTGCGAAACGGCATATGGCCGCAGCATTTGAACGCGTTGTGACAAGTAACGAAATATAAGCAAGTTTCCTTGCGGAGTCATATTTTGAACTGGACAATTTTATAGTACAATGTCCACCCAGTGTATCGCAATCTCCACAGAATCGATTTTGGATAAGTAGAAGATGGGTAAAAGCTTAAGGTGGGTGACTGAAACCACCACCAGATATAATAAGCAGAAGAGATTTGGCTCACGGAAGTTAATTGCTTCATTGAATTATATGTCCAATCTAGGGTATGAGCATATGAAATGTGATTTACATATGATTTAATACAAGAGGACACAGAGACTGGTAACCGACCAGAGTACACAAATTACATCATTAAACGTGTATCTCAGAAAAATACCGATTGTCTCCACATCAAAGCCAAACGATATCAAATACCATTATGAGGAAGCTCAAGAGAAACACTTCCACCATAAAACGCATTGCTGCAAAGGAAGAAGGTGTATTGTAATCTCTCATGTATTCCAAATGTTTTTTACAAGTTGAATACTATAAGCAGAGGCAGTACCACTTACAGCCGTGGGGCACACTATATAAATGGAAGAAGAAGGCCACTAAAAGCAAAGTTTTAATGGCAAACCAGATCGCCAACCTATAACATCTTTGTACGTACCGATCCAGAAAGAAGGGAGGGGTATGCAGAGTTCATCGAGGGACTTCACTCTCGCATGACGGACGAAGAAGCGTAGCTAAATATGTAATTAGTTTTTAATTTTGTTTGTATATACGCCAGTGAGAAAAGAGTCGATGAAAGACCAAATATAAAAGGGGGAATATAACTAAAAAAAAAGATAGAAATAAAAGAACAAAATAAAACAAAAGGAAAAAAAAGAAGAAAAAAAGATAGAAATAAAGGAACAAAATAAAACAAAAGAGAAAAAGAAAAGAACACAAAAGTAAAAAGAAAAGAATACAACAATTGAACCCAAATAAGGCGAATTTGAAAAAAGTAAAAACTATACATATGTACTATAGGTTTAAGAAAATGCACAGATTGTTTAAAGTGCAGAAAAGAGAAAAATATTGTAAAGATTCATTAGAAGTTAGTTGCACTAACTTCTGTCAGAAAGAGGGGAGGGATGTTGTGAGTTAGAATCAAGCTGCCTGCGCGTAGTGTCTCACATCATCGACTTCTAACAGATGCCACACTTTTTGTGTGATTAGCATGTGTTAAAGTTACTTAAGAAAGCACATATTTTTAGGATGCGAGTATTTAGAATCAATATTACCTATGTAATATTTATTATGTAAACTTTTAGGGTGCTACAGTTTTGCAGTCGTGCCACTAAAAGGCATTGAAAGTTAGAATGCACCATCAAAATTTCAGAATGGCGTAGGTCAGTTGGCTTGACCAACTGACTCCAATTAACAGGTGCGAAACTGGAACACCAGAAAGGTCAGTTTTTGTATTGTAATTGTGAATTGTAAATAGTATATAAGAGTTAGTATTCTAAGAAATAAAAGTTTTGTGATTTAAAAACTAAAAGTGTAATGTAGTGATTTTTCCAAAGAGTGATTTAGGGTTTTCAGCCACATGCGCACAGCAGAAGGACGTCCCCCGTCAAACAAGGACAATACCCCAACACGACTGAGACGCCTTCACAGACGCTGAAAGAGGCTGCGACGCCGACTGAGACGCCAACTGAGGCAGATAGGGGTAGATATTGGCATAGGGAAGGCAGGAGATCCCCCAATCGACAGCGGCAGCAAATTAGACGCCTACAGAGACGGTAACAGAGGCTGCGACGCCGACTGAGACGCCGACTGAGGCAGATAGGGATAGATGTAGGCATATAGAAGGCAGCAGACCCCCAATCGACAGCGGCAGTGACTGAGACGCCTACAGATACGATGACAGAGGCTGCGACGCCGACTGAGACTCCGACTGAAGCAGATAGGGGTGGATATAGCCATAGAGAAGGAAGCAGACCCCCAATGGACAGTGGCAGCGACTGAGACGCCTACAGAGACGCCGACTGAGACGCCGACTAAGGTAGATAGGGGTAGATATAGATATAGAGAAGCCAGCAGAACCCCCAATCGACAGCGGCAACGACTGAGACTCCTACAGAGACGCGGACAGAGGCTGCGACGCCGACTGAGATGCCGACTGAGCCAGATAGGGGTAGATATAGGCATAGAGAAGGCAGCAGACCCCCCCAATCGACAGCGGCAGCGACTGAGACGCCTACAGAGACACTGCCAGAGGCTGCGACGCCAACTGAGACGCCGACTGAGGTAGATAGGGCTAGATATAGGCACAGAGAAGGCAGCAGACAGCGGCACTGACTGAGACGCCTACAGAGATGCTGAAAGTGGCTGCGACGCCGACTGACGTTGATAGGGGTAGATATAGGCATAGAGAAGGCAGCAGACCCTTCAATCGACAGCGGCAACGACTGAGACGCCTACAGAGACGCTGACAGAGGCCTGGACGCCCACTGAGGCAGATAGGGGTAGATATAGGCATAGAGAAGGCAGCAGACCCCCAATCGACAGCGGCAGCAACTGAGACGCCTTCAGAGACGCTGACAGAGGCTGCGACGCCGATTGAGACGCCGACTGAGACGCCGATGAGGGAGATAGGAGTAGATATAGGCATAGCGAAGGTAGCCGACCCTCCAATCGACAGCGGCAACGACTGAGACGCCTAAAGAGACGCTGACAGAGGCTGCGACGCCCACTGAGGCAGATAGGGGTAGATGTAGGCATAGAGAAGGCAGCAGACCCCCAATCGACAGCGGCAGCGTCTGAGACGTCTACAGATACGATGACAGAGTCTGTGACGCCGACTGAGGCAGATTGGGGTAGATATATTATTGATCTTTATTGAGTCTATGGATAACAGAAATCCTTACAGACTAGAGTTAATATGAAGTGAGTAAAAATACACATTAATAAGATTTAACATAGTATATAAATTTAAAGTGACAGATAACATTGAAAACCAACAATTAGGATATAGGCATAGAGAAGGCAGCAGACCCCCCAATCGACAGCGGCAGCGACTGAGACGCCTACAGAGACGCTGACAGAGGCTGCGACGCCGACTGAGACGCCGACTGAGGCAGATAGGGGTAGATACAGGCATAGAGAAGGCAGCAGACACCCCAATCGACAGCGGCAGCCTTCAGAGACGCTGACAGAGGCTGCGACGCCGATTGAGACGCCGACTGAGACGCCGATGAGGGAGATAGGAGCAGATATAGGCATAGCGAAGGTAGCCGACCCCCAATCGACAGCGGCAGCGACTGAGACGTCTACAGATACGATGACAGAGTCTGTGACGCCGACTGAGGCAGATAGGGGTACATATAAGCATAGAGTAGGCAGCAGACCCCCAATCGACAGCGGCAGCAACTGAGACGCCTTCAGAGACGCTGACAGAGGCTGCGAAGCCGATTGAGACGCCGACTGAGACGCCGATGAGGGAGATAGGAGTAGATATAGGCATAGCGAAGGTAGCCGACCCTCCAATCGACAGCGGCAACGACTGAGACGCCTACAGAGACGCTGACAGAGGCTGCGACGCCCACTGAGGCAGATAGGGGTACATATAGGCATAGAGAAGGCAGCAGACCCCCAATCGACAGCGGCAGCGACTGAGACGTCTACAGATACGATGACAGAGTCTGTGACGCCGACTGAGGCAGATAGGGCTAGATATAGGCACATAGAAGGCAGCAGACCCCTCAATCGACAGCGGCATCGACTGAGACGCCCACAGAGACGCTGACAGAGGCTGCGACTCCGACTGAGACGCCGACTGAGGCAGATAGGAGTAGATATAGGCATAGGGAAGGCAGCATACCCCCCAATCGCCAGCGGCAGCGACTGAGACGCCCAATGAGACGCTGACAGAGGCTCCGACGCCGACTGAGACGCCGACTGAGGCAGATAGGGGTAGATATAGGCATAGAGAAGGCAGCAGACCCCCAATCGACAGCGGAAACGACTAAGACTCATACAGAGACGCTGACAGTGGCTGCGTCGCCGAGTGAGACGTCGACTGAGGCAGATAGGGGTCGATAAAGGCACAGAGAAGGCAGCAGACCCCCGCAGTCGGCGACGCCGACTGAGACGCCGACTGGGGCAGATAGGGGTAGATATAGGTATAGAGAATGCAGCAGACCCCCCCATCGAGAGCGGCAGCGACTGAGACGCCTTCAGAGACGCTGAAAGAGGCTGCGACGCCGACTGAGACGCCGATTGAGGCAAATAGGCGTAGAAATGGTCATATAGAAGGCAGCAGACCCCCCAATCGACAGCGGCAGCGACTGAGACGCCTACAGATACGATGCCAGAGGCTGCGACGCCGACTGAGACGCCGACTGAGGCAGATAGAGTTGGATATAGGCATAGAGAAGGCAGCAGACGCCCCAATGGACGCCGACTGAGACGCCGACTGAGGTAGATTGGGGTAGATATAGGTATAGAGAAGGCAGCAGAACCCCCAATCGACAGCGGCAACGACTGAGACTCCTACAGAGAGGCTGACAGAGGCTGCGACGCCGACTGAGATGCCGGCTGAGCACGATAGGGGTAGATATAGGCATAGCGAAGGCAGCAGACCCCCCAATCGACAGCGGCAGCGACTGAGACGTCTACAGAGACGCTGACAAAGGTTGCGACGCAAACTGAGCTGCCGGCTGAGCAAGATAGGGGTAGATATAGGCACAGAGAAAGCAGCAGAACCCTCAATCGACAGAAGCAACGACTGAGACTCCTACAGAAACGCTGACAGAGGCTGCGACGCCGACTGAGGCAGATAGGGGTGGATATAGGCATAGAGAAGGCAACAGGCCTCCAATCGAGAGCGGCAGCGACTGAGACGCCTTCAGAGACGCTGAAAGAGGCTGCGACACCGACTGAGACGCTGACTGAGGCAGATAGGGGTAGCTAGAGGCATAGGGAAGGCAGGAGATCCCCCAATCGACAGCGGCAGCGACTGAGACGCCTTCAGAGACGCTAACAGAAACTGCGACGCCTACTGAGACGCCGACTGAGGCAGATAGGGGTGGACATAGGCATAGAGAAGGCAGCAGACCCCCCAATGGATAGCGGCAGCGACTGAGACGCCTACAGATACGATGACAGAGGCTGCGACGCCGACTGAGACGCCGACTGAGACGCCGACTGAGGCAGATAGGGCTGGATATAGGCATAGAGAAGGCAACAGACCCCCAATTGAAAGCGGCAACGACTGAGACGCCTACAGATACGCTGACAGAGGCTGCGACGCCGACTGAGACGCCGACTGATGCAGATAGGGGTAGATATAGGCATAAAGAAGGCAGCAGACACCCCTAATCGACAGCGGCAGCGACTGAGGCGCCTACAAAGCTTCTGACAGAGCCTACGACGCCGACTGAGGCAGATAGGGGTAGATATAGGCATAGATAAGGCAGCAAACCAAACAATCGACAGCGGCAGCGACTGAGACGCCTACAGAAACGCTGACAGAGGCTGCGACGCCAACTGAGGCAGATAGGGGTAGATATAGCCATAGAGACGGCAGCAGGCACCCCCAATCGACAGCGGCAGCGACTTAGACGCCTACAAAGATTCTGACAGAGGCTGCGACGCCGACTGAAACGCGGACTGAGACAGATATGGGTAGATATAGGCATAGAGAAAGCAGCAGACCCCCCAATCGAGAGCGGCAGCGACTGAGACGCCTATAGAAACGCTGACAGAGGCTGCGACACCGACTCAGGCAGACAGGGGTACATATAGGCATAGAGAAGACAGCAGACCCCCCAATCGACAGCGGCAGCGACTGAGACGCCTACAGAGACGCTGAAAGGGGCTGCGACGCCGACTGAAACGCTGACTGAGGCAGATAGGGGTAGCTATAGGCATACGGAAGGCAGGAGATCCCCCAATCGACAGCGGCAGCGACTGAGACGCCTTCAGAGACGCTAACAGAGGCTGCGAAGCCGACGGAGACGCCGACTGAGGCAGATAGGCGTAGATATAGGCATATAGAAGGCCCCCCAATCGACAGCTGCAGCGACTGAGACGCCTATAGATACGATGACAGAGGCTGCGACGCCGACTGAGGTGCCGACTGAGGCAGATAGGGGTAGATATAGGCATAGAGAAGGCAGTAGACCCCCCCAATCTACAGCGGAAGCGACTGAGACGTCCACAGATACGATGACAGAGGCTGCGACGCCGACTGAGACGCCGACTGAAGCAGATAGGGGTGGATATAGCCATAGAGAAGGCAGCAGACATCCCAATGGACAGTGGCAGCGACTGAGATGCCTACAGAGACGCCGACTGAGACGCCGACAGAGTTAGATAGGGTAGATGTAGGTATAGAGAAGGCAGCAAAACCCCCAATCGACAGCGGCAACGACTGAGACTCCTACAGAGACGCTGACAGATAGGGGTAGATATAGGCATAGAGAAGGCAGCAGACCTCCCAATCGACAGCGGCAACGACTGAGACGCCTACAGAGACGTTGACAGAGGCTGCGACGCCGACTGAGACGCCGATGAAGGAGATAGGTGTAGATATAGGCATAGAGAAGGTAGCAGACCCTCCAAACGACAGCGGCAGCGACTGAGACGCCTACAGAAACGCTGACAGAGGCTGCGCCGCCGAGTGCGGCAGATAGGGGTAGATATAGGCATAGAGAAGGCAGCAGACCGCCCAATCGACAGCGGCAGCGACTGAGACGTCCACAGAGACGCTGACAGAGGCTGCGACACCGACTGAGACGCCGATGAGGGAGATAGGTGTAGATATAGGCATAGAGAAGGTAGCAGACCCTCCAAACGACAGCGGCAACGACTCAGACGCCTACAGAGACGCTGACAGAGGCTGCGACGCCCACTGAGCCAGATAGGGGTAGATATAGGCATATAGAAGGCAGCAGACCCCCCAATCGACAGCGGCAGCGACTGAGACGCCTACAGATACGATGACAGAGGCTGCGACGCCGACTGAGACCCCGACTGAGACGCCGACTGAGGCAGATAGGGCTGGATATAGGCATAGAGAAAGCAGAAAACCTATCAATTGACAGCGGCAGTGGCTGAGACTGAGACGCCTACAGAGATGCTGAAAGTGGCTGCGACGCCGACTGAGGCAGATAGGGGTAGATATAGGCATAGAGAAGGCAGTAGACCCCCAATCTACAGCGGCAGCGACTGAGGCTCCTACAGAAACGCTGACAGAGGCTGCGACGCCGACTAAGGCAGATAGGGGTAGATATAGGCACAGAGAATGCAGCAGACCACCCAATCGACAGCGGCAGCGGCTCACAAGCCTACAGAGACGTTTACAGAGGCTGCGACGCCGACTGAGACGTCGACTGAGGCAGATAGGGGTGGATATAGGCATAGAGAAGGCAGCAGACCCCCCAATCGACAGCGGCAACGACTGAGACGCCTACAGAGACGTTGACAGAGGCTGCAACGCCGACTGAGGCAGATAGGGATAGATATAGGCATAGAGAAGGCAGTAGACCCCCCAATCTACAGCGGCAGCGACTGAGGCTCCTACAGAAACGCTGACAGAGGCTGCGACGCCGACTGAGGCAGATAGGGGTGGATATAGGCATAGAGAAGGCAACAGGCCCCCAATCGAAAGCGGCAACGACTGAGACGCCTACAGAGACGCTGACAGAGGCTGCGACGCCGACTGAGACGCCGACTTATGCAGATAGGGGTAGATATAGGCATAAAGAAGGCAGCAGACACCCCTAATCGACAGCGGCAGCGACTGAGGCGCCTACAAAGCTTCTGACAGAGGCTGCGACGCCGACTCAGGGAGATAGGGGTAGATATAGGCATAGATAAGGCAGCAGACCACCCAATTGACAGCGGCAGCGACTGAGACGCCTACAGAAACGCTGACAGAGGCTGCGACGCCGACTGAAACGCGGACTGAGACAGATATGGGTAGATATAGGCATAGAGAAAGCAGCAGACCCCCCAATCGACAGCGGCAGCGACTGAGACGTCTACAGAGACGCTGACAGAGGCTGCGACGCCGACTGAGGCAGATAGGGGATGATATAGGCATACAGAAGGTAGCAGACCCCCACCAATCTACAGCGGCAGCGACTGAGACGCCTACAGATACGATGACAGAGGCTGCGACGCCGACTGAGACGCCGACTAAAACAGATAGGGGTGGATATAGCCATAGAGAAGGCAGCAGACATCCCAATGGACAGTGGCAGCGACTGCGATGCCTACAGAGACGCCGACTGAGACGCCGACAGAGTTAGATAGGGGTAGATGTAGGTATAGAGAAGGCAGCAAAACCTTCAATCGACAGCGGCAACGACTGAGACTCCTACAGAGGCGCTGACAGAGGCTGCAACGCCGACTGAGCCAGATAGGGGTAGATATAGGCATAGAGAAGGCAGCAGACCACCCAATCGACAGCGGCAACGACTGAGACGCCTACAGAGACGTTGACAGAGGCTGCGACGCCGACTGAGACGCCGACTGTGGCAGATAGGGGTAGATATAGGCACAGAGAAGGTAGCAGAACCCTCAATCGACAGCGGTAACGATTGAGCCTCCTACAGAGACGCTGACAGAGGCTGCGACGCCGACTGAGGCAGATAGTGGTGGATATAGGCATAGAGAAGGCAACAGGCCCCCAATCGACAGCGGCAACGACTGAGACGTTTACAGACACATTGACAGAGGCTGCGACGCCGACTGAGACGCCGACTGAGGCAGATAGGGGTAGATATAGGCACAGAGAAAGCAGCAGAACCCTCAATCGACAGCAGCAGCGACTGAGACTCCTACAGAGACGCTGACAGAGGCTGTGACGGCTGCTACGCCGACTGAGACGCCGACTGAGGCAGATAGGGGTAGATATAGGCGTAGAGAAGGCAGCAGACCCCCAATCGACAGCGGCAGCGACTGAGACGCCTACAGAAACGCTGACAAAGGCTGCGACGCCGACTGAGACGCCGATGAGGGAGATAGGTGTAGATATAGGCATAGAGAAGGTAGCAGACCCCCCCATCGACAGCGGCAGCGACTGAGACGCCCACAGAGACGCTGACAGAGGCTGCGACGCCGACTGAGACGCCGATGAGGGAGATAGGGGTAGATATAGGCATAGAGAAGGCACCAGATCCGCAATCGAAGGCGGCAGCGACTGAGATGCCTACAGAAACGCTGACAGAGGCTGCGACGCCGAGTGAGGCAGATAGGGGTAGATATAGGCATAGAGAAGGCAGCAGACCCCCCAATCGACAGCGGCAGCGACTGAGACGTCTACAGAGATGCTGAAAGTGGCTGCGACGCCGACTGAGGCATATAGGGGTAGATATAGGCATAGAGAAGGCAGCAGACCCCTCAATCAACAGTGGCAGCGACTAAGACGCCTACAGAGACGCTGACAGAAGCTGCGACGCCGGCTGAGACGCCGATGAGGGAGATAGGAGTAGATATAGGCATAGAGATGGTAGCAGACCCTCCAATCGTCAGCGGCAACGACTGAGACGCCTACAGAAACGCTGACAGAGGCTGCAACGCCGACTGAGGCAGATAGGGGTAGATATAGGCACAGAGAAGGCAGTAGACCCCCCAATCTACAGCGGCAGCGACTGAGGCTCCTACACAAACGCTGACAGAGGCTGCGACGCCGACTGAGGCAGATAGGGGTGGATATAGGCATAGAGAAGGCAACAGGCCCCCAATCGAAAGCGGCAACGACTGAGACGCCTACAGAGACGCTGACAGAGGCTGCGACGCCAACTGAGACGCCGACTGATGCAGATAGGGGTAGATATAGGCATAAAGAAGGCAGCAGACACCCCTAATCGACAGCGGCAGCGACTGAGGCGCCTACAAAGCTTCTGACAGAGGCTACGACGCCGACTGAGGCAGATAGGGGTAGATATAGGCATAGATAAGGCAGCAGACCACCCAATCGACAGCGGCAGCGACTGAGACGCCTACAGAAACGCTGACAGAGGCTGCGACGCCAACTGAGGCAGATAGGGGTAGATATAGGCATAGAGACGGCAGCAGACACCCCCAATCGACAGCGGCAGCGACTGAGACGCCTACAAAGATTCTGACAGAGGCTGCGACGCCGACTGAAACGCCGACTGAGACAGATATGGGTAGATATAGGCATAGAGAAAGCAGCAGACCCCCCAATCGAGAGCGGCAGCGACTGAGACGCCTATAGAAACGCTGACAGAGGCTGCGACACCGACTCAGGCAGATAGGGGTACATATAGGCATAAAGAAGACAGCAGACCCCCAATCGACAACGGCAGAGACTGAGACGCCTACAGAGACGCTGAAAGGGGCTGCGACGCCGACTGAAACGCTGACTGAGGCAGATAGGGGTAGCTATAGGCATAGGGAAGGCAGGAGATCCCCCAATCGACAGCGGCAGCGACTGAGACGCCTTCAGAGACGCTAACAGAGGCTGCGAAGCCGACGGAGACGCCGACTAAAGCAGATAGGGGTGGATATAGCCATAGAGAAGGCAGCAGACATTCCAATGGACAGTGGCAGCGACTGATATGCCTACAGAGACGCCGACTGAGACGCCGACAGAGTTAGATAGGGGTAGATGTAGGCGCTAGAGAAGACAGCAGACCCCCCAATCGACAACGGCAGCGACTGAGACGCCTACAGAGACGCTGAAAGGGGCTGCGACGCCGACTGAAACGCTGACTGAGGCAGATAGGGGTAGCTATAGGCATAGGGAAGGCAGGAGATCCCCCAATCGACAGCGGCAGTGACTGAGACGTCTACAGAGACGCTGACAGAGGCTACGACGCCGACTGAGGCAGATAGGGGATGATATAGGCATAGAGAAGGTAGCAGACCCCCACCAATCTACAGCGGCAGCGACTGAGATGCCTACGGATACGATGACAGAGGCTGCGACGCCGACTGAGACGCCGACTGAGACGCCGACTAAAGCAGATAGGGGTGGATATAGCCATAGAGAAGTCAGCAGACATCCCAATGGACAGTGGCAGCGACTGAGATGCCTACAGAGACGCCGACTGAGACGCCGACAGAGTTAGATAGGGGTAGATGTAGGTATAGAGAAGGCAGCAAAACCCCCAATCGACAGCGGCAACGACTGAGACTCCTACAGAGACGCTGACAGAGGCTGCGACGCCGACTGAGCCAAATAGGGGTAGATATAGGCATAGAGAAGGCAGCAGACCCCCCAATCGACAGCGGCAACGACTGAGACGCCTACAGAGACGTTGACAGAGGCTGCGACGCCGACTGAGACGCCGACTGTGGCAGATAGGGGTAGATATAGGCACAGAGAAGGTAGCAGAACCCTCAATCGACAGCGGTAACGACTGAGCCTCCTACAGAGACGCTGACAGAGGCTGCGACGCCGACTGAGGCAGATAGTGGTGGATATAGGCATAGAGAAGGCAACAGGCCCCCAATCGACAGCGGCAACGACTGAGACGTTTACAGACACATTGACAGAGGCTGCGACGCCGACTGAGGCAGATAGGGCTGGATATAGCCATAGAGAAGGCAGCAGACATCCCAATGGACAGTGGCAGCGACTGAGATGCCTACAGAGACGCCGACTGAGACGCCGACTGAGACGCCGACTGTGGCAGATAGGGGTAGATATAGGCACAGAGAAAGCATCAGAACCCTCAATCGACAGCAGCAGCGACTGAGACTCCTACAGAGACGCTTACAGAGCCTGCGACGCTGACTGAGATGCCTACAGAGTCGCTGACAGAGGCTGTGACGGCTGCGACGCCGACTGAGACGCCGACTGAGGCAGATAGGGGTAGATATAGGCATAGAGAAGGCAGCAGACCCCCAATCGACAGCGGCAGCGACTGAGACGCCTACAGAAACGCTGACAAAGGCTGCGACGCCGACTGAGACGCCGATGAGGGAAATAGGTGTAGATATAGGCATAGAGAAGGTAGCAGACCCCCCAATCGACAGCGGCAGCGACTGAGACGCCCACAGAGACGCTGACAGAGGATGCGACGCCGACTGAGACGCCGATGAGGGAGATAGGGGTAGATATAGGCATAGAGAAGGCACCAGACCCGCAATCGAAGGCGGTAGCGACTGAGACGCCTACAGAAACGCTGACAGAGGCTGCAACGCCGAGTGAGGCAGATAGGGGTAGATATAGGCATAGAGAAGGCAGCAGACCGCCCAATAGACAGCGGCAGCGACTGAGACGCCCACAGAGACGCTGACAGAGGCTGCGACGCCGACTGAGACGCCGATGAGGGAGATAGGTGTAGATATAGGCATAAAGAAGGTAGCAGACCCTCCAAACGACAGCGGCAACGACTCAGACGCCTACAGAGACGCTGACAGAGGCTGCGACGCCCACTGAGCCAGATAGGGGTAGATATAGGCATATAGAAGGCAGCAGACCCGCCAATCGACAGCGGCAGCGACTGAGACGCCTACAGATACGATGACAGAGGCTGCGACGCCGACTGAGACGCGACTGAGACTCCGACTGAGGCAGATAGGGCTGGATATTGGCATAGAGAAAGCAGAAAACCTATCAATCGACAGCGGCAGTGGCTGAGACTGAGACGCCTACAGAGATGCTGAAAGTGGCTGCGACGCCGACTGAGGCATATAGGGGTAGACATAGGCATAGAGAAGGCAGCAGACCCCTCTATCAACAGTGGCAGCGACTAAGACGCCTACAGAGACGCTGACAGTGGCTGCGACGCCGACTGAGACGCCGATGAGGGAGATAGGAGTAGATATAGGCATAGAGATGGTAGCAGACCCTCCAATCGTCAGCGGCAACGACTGTGACGCCTACAGAAACGCTGACAGAGGCTGCAACGCCGACTAAGGCAGATAGGGGTAGATATAGGCATAGAGAAGGCAGTAGACCCCCCAATCTACAGCGGCAGCGACTGAGGCTCCTACAGAAACGCTGACAGAGGCTGCGACGCCGACTGAGGCAGATAGGGGTGGATATAGGCATAGAGAAGGCAACAGGTCCCCAATCGAAAGCGGCAACGACTGAGACGCCTATAGGGACGCTGACAGAGGCTGCGACGCCGACTGAGACGCCGACTGATGCAGATAGGGGTAGATATAGGCATAAAGAAGGCAGCAGACACCCCTAATCGACAGCGGCAGCGACTGAGGCGCCTACAAAGCTTCTGACAGAGGCTACGACGCCGACTGAGGCAGATAGGGGTAGATATAGGCATAGATAAGGCAGCAGACCTCCCAATCGACAGCGGCAGCGACTGAGACGCCTACAGAAACGCTGACAGAGGCTGCGACGCCAACTGAGGCAGATAGGGGTAGATATAGGCATAGAGACGGCAGCAGACAACCCCCAATCGACAGACGCCTACAAATATTCTGACAGAGGCAGCGACGCCGACTGAAACGACGACTGAGACAGATATGGGTAGATATAGGCATAGAGAAAGCAGCAGACCCCCCAATCGAGAGCGCCAGCGACTGAGACGCCTATAGAAACGCTGACAGAGGCTGCGACACCGACTCAGGCAGATAGGGGTACATATAGGCATAGAGAAGACAGCAGACCCCCCAATCGACAGCGGCAGCGACTGAGACGCCTACAGAGACGCTGAAAGGGGCTGCGACGCCGACTGAAACGCTGACTGAGGCAGATAGGGGTAGCTATAGGCATAGGGAACTCAGGAGATCCCCCAATCGACAGCGGCAGCGACTGAGACGCCTTCAGAGACGCTAACAGAGGCTGCGACGCCGGCGGAGACGCCGACTGAGGCAGATAGGCGTAGATATAGGCATATAGAAGGCAGCAGACCCCCCAATCGACAGCAGCAGCGACTGAGACGCCTACAGATACGATGACAGAGGCTGCGACGCCGACTGAGGTGCCGACTGAGGCAGATAGGGGTGGATATAGGCATAGAGAAGGCAGCAGACCCCCCAATGGACAGCGGTAGCGACTGAGACGCCTACAGAGACGCCGACTGAGACGCCGACTGAGACGCCGACTGAGGTAGATAGGGGTAGATATAGGTATAGAGAAGGCGGCAGAACCCCGAATCGACAGCGGCAACGACTGAGACTCCTACAGAGACGCTGACAGAGGCTGCGACGCCGACTGAGATGCCGACTGAGCAAGATAGGGGTAGATATAGGTATAGCGAAAGCAGCAGACCCCCCAATCGACAGCGGCAGCGACTGAGACGTTACAGAGACGCTGACAGAGGCTGCGACGCCGACTGAGACGCCGACTGAGGCAGATAGGGGTAGATATTGGCAAAGACAAGGCAGCAGACCCCCAAATCGACAGCGGCAGAGACTGAGACGCCCACAGAGACGCTGACAGAGGCTGCGACGCCGACTGAGACGCCGACTGAGACGCCTACTGAGGCAGATAGATATAGGCATAGGGAAGGCAGCATACACCCAATCGACAGCGGCAACGACTGAGACTCCTACAGAGACGCTGACAGAGGCTGCGACGCCGACTGAGATGCCGACTGAGCAAGATAGGGGTAGATATAGGTATAGCGAAGGCAGCAGACCCCCCCAATCTTCAGCGGCAACGACTCAGAAGCCTACAGAGACGCCGACTGTGACGCCGACTGAGGCAGATAGGGGTAGATATAGGTATAATGAAGGCAGCAGAACCCCCAATCGACAGCGGCAACGACTGAGACTCCTACAGAGACGCTGACAGAGGCTGTGACGCCGACTGAGATGCCGACTGACCCAGATAAGGGTAGATATAGGCACAGAGAAGGCAGCAGACCCCCCAATCGACAGCGGCAGCGACTGAGACGCCAACAGGGACTCTGACAGAGACGCCGACTGAGGCAGATAGGGGTAGATATAGGCATAGAGAAGGCAGCAGACCCCCGAATCGACAGCGGCAACGACTGAGACTCCTACAGAGACGCTGACAGTGGCTGCGACGCCGACTGAGACGTAGACGGAGGCAGATAGGGGTCGATAAAGGCATAGAGAAGGCAGCAGACCCCCAATCGACAGCGGCAGCTACTGAGATGCCTACAAAGATTCTGAAAGAGGCTGCAACGCCGACTGAGGCAGATAGGGGTAGAAATGTAGATATAGGCATAGAGAAGGCAGCAGACCCCCCCAATCGACAGCGGCATCGACTGAGACGCCTACAGAGACGTTGACAGAGGCTGCGGCGCCGACTGAGACGCCGACTGTGGCAGATAGGGGTAGATATAGGCACAGAGAAGGTAGCAGAACCCTCAATCGACAGCGGTAGCGACTGAGACGCCTACAGAGACGCCGACTCAGACGCCGACTGAGACGCCGACTGAGACGCCGACTGAGACGCCGACTGAGACGCCGACTGAGGTAGATAGGGGTAGATATAGGTATAGAGAAGGCAACAGACCCCCCAATCGACAGCGGCAGCGACTGAGAAGTCTACAGAGACGCTGACAGAGGCTGCGACGCCGACTGAGGCAGATAGGTGTGGATATAGGCATAGAGAAGGTAGCAGACACCCCCAATCGACAGCGGCAGCGACTGAGACTCCTACAGAAACGCTGACAGAGGCTGCGACGCCGACTGAGGCAGATAGGGGTGGATATAGGCATAGAGAATGCGGCAGACCCCCAAAGCGACGGCGGCAGCGACTGAGACACCTTCAGAGACGCTGACAGAGGCTGCGACGCCGACTGAAACGCCGACTGAGGCAGATAGGGGTAGATATAGGCACAGAGAAGGCAGCAGACCCCCCAATCGACAGCGGCAGAGACTGAAACGCCCACAGAGACGCTGACAGAGGCTGCGACGCCGACTGAGGCAGATAGGGGTAGATATAGGCATAGGGAAGGCAGGAGATTCCCCAATCGACAGCGGCAGCGACTGAGACGCCTTCAGACACGCTAACAGAGGCTGCGACGCCGACTGAGGCATATAGGGGTAGATATAGGCATAGAGAAGGCAGCAGACCCCCAATGGACAGCGGCAGCGACTGAGACGCCTAGAGAGACGCCGACTGAGACGCCGACTGAGGTAGATAGGGGTAGATATAAGCATAGAGAAGGCACCAGACCCGCAATCGACGGCGGTAGCGACTGAGACGTATACAGAGACGCCGACTGAGACGCCGACTGAGACGCCGACTGAGACGCCGACTGAGGTAGATAGGGGTAGATATAGGTATAGAGAAAGCAGCAGAACCCCCAATCGACAGCGGCAGCGACTGAGAAGTCTACAGAGACGCTGACAGAGGCTGCGGCGCCGACTGAGACGCCGACTGTGGCAGATAGGGGTAGATATAGGCAGAGAGAAGGTAGCAGAACCCTCAATCGACAGCGGTAACGACTGAGACTCCTACAGAGACGCTAAAAGAGGCTGCGACGCTGACTGAGATGCCTACAGAGAAGCTGACAGAGGCTGTGACGGCTGCGACGCCGACTGAGACGCCGACTGAGGCAGATATGGGTAGATATAGGCATAGAGAAGGCACCAGACCCGCAATCGACGGCGGCAGCGACTGAGACGCCTACAGAAACGCTGACAGAGGCTTCGACGCCGACTGAGGCAGATAGGGGTAGATATAGGCATAGAGAAGGCAGTAGACCCCCCAATCGACAGCGTCAGCGACTGAGACGCCTACAGAATCGCTGACAAAGGCTGCGACGCCGACTGAGACGCCGACAGAGGCAGATAGGGGTAGATATAGGCATAGAGAAGGCAGCAGACCCCTCAATCGACAGCGGCATTGACTGAGACTACTTCAGAGAAGCTGACAGAGGCTGCGACGGCGACTGAGACGCTGACTGAGGCAGATAAGGGTAGATACAGGCATAGAGAAGGCAGCAGACCCCCCAATCTACAGTGGCAGCGACTGAGACTCCTACAGAAACGCTGACAGAGGCTGCGACGCCGACTGAGATGCCTTCAGAGACGCTGACAGAGGCTGTGACGGCTGCGACGCCGACTAAGACGCCGACTGAGGCAGATAAGGGTAGATATAGGCATAGAGAAGGCAGCAGACACCCCAATCGACAGCGGCAGCGACTGAGACGCCTATAGAGACGCTGAAAGAGGCTGCGACGCCGACTGAGACGCTGACTGAGGCAGATAGGGGTAGCTATAGGCATAGGGAAGGCAGGAGATCCCCCAATCGACAGCGGCAACGACTGAGACTCCTGCAGAGACGCTGACAGAGGCTGCGACGCCGACTGAGATGCCGACTGAGCAAGTAAGGGGTAGATATAGGTATAGCGAAGGCAGCAGACCCCCCAATCCACAGCGGCAGCGACTGAGACGTCTACAGAGACGCTGACAGAGGCTGCGACGCCGACTTAGGCAGATAGGTGTGGATATAGGCATAGAGAAAGTAGCAGACACCCCCAATCGACAGCGACAGCGACTGAGACTCCTACAGAAACGCTGACAGAGGCTGCGGCGCCGACTGAGACGCCGACAGAGGCAGATAGGGGTAGATATAGGCATAGAGAAGGCACCAGACCCGCAATCGACGGCGGCAGCGACTGAGACGCCTACAGAAATGCTGACAGAGGCTTCGACGCCGACTGAGGCAGATAGGGGTAGATATAGGCATAGAGAAGGCAGCAGACCCCCCAATCGACAGCGGCAGCGACTGAGACGCTTACAGAAACGCTGACAAAGGCTGCGACGCCGACTGAGACGCCGACAGAGGCAGATAGGGGTAGATATTGGCATAGAGAAGGCAGCAGACCCCTCAATCGACAGCGGCAGTGACAGAGACTACTTCAGAGAAGCTGACAGAGGCTGCGACGCCGACTGAGACGCTGACTGAGGCAGATAAGGGTAGATACAGGCATAGAGAAGGCAGCAGACCCCCCAATCTACAGTGGCAGCGACTGAGACTCCTACAGAAACGCTAACAGAGGCTGCGACGCCGACTGAGACGCTGACTGAGGCAGATAAGGGTAGATATAGGCATAGAGAAGGCAGCAGACCCCCAATGGACAGCGGCAGCGACTGAGACGCCTACAGAGACGCCGACTGAGACGCCGACTGAGGTAGATAGGGGTAGATATAAGCATAGAGAAGGCACCAGACCCGCAATCGACGGCGGTAGCGACTGAGACGCCTACAGAGACGCCGACTCAGACGCCGACTGAGACGCCGACTGAGACGCCGACTGAGACGCCGACTGAGGTAGATAGGGGTAGATATAGGTATAGAGAAGGCAACAGACCCCCCAATCGACAGCGGCAGCGACTGAGAAGTCTACAGAGACGCTGACAGAGGCTGCGACGCCGACTGAGGCAGATAGGTGTGGATATAGGCATAGAGAAGGTAGCAGACACCCCCAATCGACAGCGGCAGCGACTGAGACTCCTACAGAAACGCTGACAGAGGCTGCGACGCCGACTGAGGCAGATAGGGGTGGATATAGGGATAGAGAATGCGGCAGACCCCCAAAGCGACGGCGGCAGCGACTGAGACACCTTCAGAGACGCTGACAGAGGCTGCGACGCCGACTGATACGCCGACTGAGGCAGATAGGATTAGATATAGGCACAGAGAAGGCAGCAGACCCCCCAATCGACAGCGGCAAAGACTGAGACGCCCACAGAGATGCTGACAGAGGCTGCGACGCCGACTGAGACGCCGACTGAGGCAGATAGGGGTAGATATAGGCATAGGGAAGGCAGGAGATCCCCCAATCGACAGCGGCAGCGACTGAGACGCCTTCAGACACGCTAACAGAGGCTGAGACGCCGACTGAGGCAGATAGGGGTAGATATAGGCATAGAGAAGGCAGCAGACCCCCAATGGACAGCGGCAGCGACTGAGACGCCTAGAGAGACGCCGACTGAGACGCCGACTGAGGTAGATAGGGGTAGATATAAGCATAGAGAAGGCACCAGACCCGCAATCGACGGCGGTAGCGACTGAGACGTATACAGAGACGCCGACTGAGACGCCGACTGAGACGCCGACTGAGACGCCGACTGAGACGCCGACTGAGACGCCGACTGAGGTAGATAGGGGTAGATATAGGTATAGAGAAGGCAGCAGACCCCCCAATCGACAGCGGCAGCGACTGAGACGCCTACAGAGACGCTGACAGAAGCTGCGACGCCGACTGAGGCAGATAGGGGTAGATGTAAGCATAGAGAAGGCAGCAGACCCCCCAATCAACAGCGGCAGCGACTGAGACGCCTACAGAAACGCTGACAAAGGCTGCGACGCCGACTGAGACGCCGACAGAGGCAGATAGGGGTAGATATAGGCATAGAGAAGGCAGCAGACCCCCCAATCGACAGCGGCAGCGACTGAGATGCCTACAGAAACGCTGACAGAGGCTGCGACGCCGACTGAGGCAGATGGGGTAGCTATACGCATAGGGAATTCAGGAGATCCCCCAATCAACAGCGGCAGCGACTGAGACGCTTTCAGAGACGCTAACAGAGGCTGCGACGCCGACTGAGGCAGATAGGGGTAGATATAGGTATAGAGAAGGCAGCAGAACCCCGAATCGACAGCGGCACCGACTGAGACTCCTACAGAGACGCTGACAGAGGCTGCGACGCCGACTGAGATGCCGACTGAGCAAGATAGGGGTAGATATAGGTATAGCGAAGGCAGCAGACCCCCCAATCGACAGCGGCAGCGACTGAGAAGTCTACAGAGACGCTGACAGGGGCTGCGACGCCGACTGAGGCAGATAGGTGTGGATATAGGCATAGAGAAGGTAGCAGACACCCCCAATCGACAGCGGCAGCGACTGAGACTCCTACAGAAACGCTGACAGAGGCTGCGAAGCCGACTGAGGCAGATAGGGGTGGATATAGGCATATAGAATGCGGCAGACCCCCAAATCGACGGCGGCAGCGACTGAGACGCCTTCAGAGACGCTGACAGAGGCTGCGACGCCGATTGAAACGCCGACTGAGGTAGATAGGGGTAGATATAGGCACAGAGAAGGCAGCAGATCCCCCCAATCGACAGCGGCAGAGACTGAGACGCCCACAGAGACGCTCACAGAGGCTGCCACGCCGACTGAGACGCCGACTGAGGCAGATAGGGGTAGATATAGGCATAGGGAAGGCAGCATACCCCCAATCGACAACGGCAGCGACTGAAACGTCCACAGAGACGCTGACAGAGGCTGCGACGCCGACTGAGACGCCGATGAGGCAGATAGGTGTAGATATAGGCAGAGAAAAGGTAGCAGACCCTCCAATATTCAGCGGCAACGACTCAGACGCCTACAGAGAAGCTAACAGAGGCTGCGACGCCCACTGAGGCAGATAGGGGTAGATATAGGCATAGAGAAGGCAGCAGACCCCCCAATCGACAGCGGCAGCGACTGAGACGCCTACAGATACGATGACAGAGGCTGTGACGCCGACTGAGGCAGATAGGGATGCATATAGGCATAGAGAAAGCAGAAAACCCCTCAATCGACAGCGGCAGCGACTGAGACGCCTACAGAGACGCTGACAGAGGCAGCAACGCCGACTGATACAGATAGGGGTAGATATATTCATAGGGAAGACAGGAGATCCCCCAATCGACCGCGGCAGCGACTGAGACGCCTACAGAGATGCTAACAGAGGCTGCGACGCCGACTTAGGCGCCGACTGAGGCAGATAGGGGTAGATATAGGCATAGGGAAGGCAGCGTACCCCCAATCGACAGCGGCAGCGACTGAGACGCCCACAAAAACGCTGACAGAGGCTGCGACGCCGACTGAGACGCCGACTGAGGCAGATAGGGGTAGATATAGGCATATAGAAGGCAGCAGACCCCCAATCGACAGCGGCAATGACTGAGACTCCTACAGAGACGCTGACAGTGGCTGCGACGCCGACTGAGACGTCGACTGAGGCAGATAGGGGTCGATAAAGGCATACAGAAGGCAGCAGACCCCCCAATGGACAGCGGCAGCGACTGAGACGCCTACAGAGACGCCGACTGAGGTAGATAGGGGTAGTTATAGGTATAACCCCCAATCGACAGCGGCAACGACTGAGACTCCTACAGAGACGCTGACAGACGCTGCGATGCCGACTGAGATGCCGACTGAGCCAGATAGGGGCAGATATAGGCATAGAGAAGGCAGCAGACCCCCCAATCGACAGCGGCAGCGACTGAGACGCCTACAGAGACACTGACAGAGGCTGCGACGCCAACTGAGACGCCGACTGAGACGTCGACTGAGGCAGATAGGGGTAGATACAGGCACAGAGAAGGCAGCAGACCCCCAAATCGACAGCGGAAGCGACTGAGACGCCCACAGAGACTCTGACAGAGGCTGCGACGCCGACTGAAACGCCGACTGAGGCAGATAGGGGTAGATATAGGCATAGGGAAGGCAGCATACCCCCAATCGACACCGGCAGCGACTGAGACGCCCACAAAAACGCTGACAGAGGCTGCGAAGCCGACTGAGACGCCGACTGAGGCAGATAGCGGTAGATATAGGCATATAGAAGGCAGCAGACCCCCCAATGGACAGCGGCAATGACTGAGACTCCTACAGAGACGCTGACAGTGGCTGCAACGCCGACTGAGACGTCGACTGAGGCAGATAGGGGTAGATATAGGCATAGAGAAGGCAGCAGACCCCTCAATCGACAGCGGCAGTGACTGAGACTACTTCAGAGACGCTGACAGAGGCTGCGACACCAACTGAGACGCTGACTGAGGCAGATAAGGGTAGAAGGCAGCAGACCCCCAATCTACAGTGGCAGCGACTGAGACTCCTGCAGAAACGCTGACAGAAGCTGCGACGCCGACTGAAATGCCTACAGAGACGCTGACAGAGGCTGTGACGGCTGCGACGCCGACTGAGACGCCGACTGAGGCAGATAGGGGTAGATATAGGCATAGAGATGGCACCAGACCCGCAATCGACGGCGGCAGCGATTGAGACGCCTACAGAAACGCTGACAGAGGCTGCGACGCCGACTGAGGCAGATAGGGGTACATATCGGCATAGAGAAGGCAGCAGACCTCCCAATCGACAGCGGCAGCGACTGAGACGCCCACAGAGACGCTGACAGTGGCTGCGACACCGACTAAGACGCCGATGAGGGAGATAGGTGTAGATATAGGCATAGAGAAAGTAGCAGACCCTCCAATCGACAGCGGCAACGGCTCAGACAGAGGTTGCGACGCCGACTGAGACGCTGACTGAGGCAGATAGGGCTGGATATAGGCATAGAGAAAGCAGAAAACCTATCAATCGACAGCGGCAGTGACTGAGACGCCTACAGAGATGCTGAAAGTGGCTGCGATGCCGACTGAGGCAGATAGGGGTCGATAAAGGCATAGAGAAGGCAGCAGACCCCCAATCGACAGCGGCAGCTACTGAGACGCCTACAGAGATGCTGAAAGAGGCTGCGACGCCGGCTGAGGCAGATAGAGGTAGATAAGTATATATAGGCATAGAGAAGGCAGCAGACCCCCCCAATCGACAGCGGTAACGACTGAGACGCCTACAGAGACGCTGACAGACGCTGCGATGCCGACTGAGATGCCGACTGAGCCAGATAGGGGTAGATATAGGCATAGAGAAGGCAGCAGACCCCCCAATGGACAGCGGCAGCGACTGAGACGCCTACAGAGACGCCGACTGAGACGCCGACTGAGGTAGATAGGGGTAGATATAGGTATAATGAAGGCAGCAAAACCCCCAATCGACAGCAGCAACGACTGAGACTCCTACAGAGACGCTGACAGACGCTGCGATGCCGACTGAGATGCCGACTGAGCCAGATTGGGGTAGATATAGGCATAGAGAAGGCAGCAGACCCCCCAATCGACAGCGGCAGCGACTGAGACGCCTACAGAGACACTGACAGAGGCTGCGACGCCAACTGAGACGCCGACTGAGGCAGATAGGGGTAGATATAGGCATAGTGAAGGCAGCATACCCCCAATCGACAGCGGCAGCGTCTGAGACGCCCACAAAAACGCTGACAGAGGCTGCGACGCCGACTGAGGCAGATAGGGGTAGATATAGGCATATAGAAGGCAGCAGACCCCCCAATCGACAGCGGCAATGACTGAGACTCCTACAGAGACGCTGACAGTGGCTGCAACGCCGACTGAGACGTCGACTGAGGCAGATAGGGGTCGATAAAGGCATAGAGAAGGCAGCAGACCCTCCAATCGACAGCGGCAGCTACTGAGACGCCTACAGAGATGCTGAAAGACGCTGCGACGCCGGCTGAGGCAGATAGAGGTAGATATGTAGATATAGGCATAGAGAAGGCAGCAGACCCCCTAATCGACAGCGGCAACGACTGAGACGCCTACAGAGACGTTGACAGAAGCTGCGGCGCCGACTGAGACGCCGACTGTGGCAGATAGGGGTAGATATAGGCACAGAGAAGGTAGCAGAACCCTCAATCGACAGCGGTAACGACTGAGACTCCTACAGATACGCTGACAGAGGCTGCGATGCTGACTGAGATGCCTACAGAGAAGCTGACAGAGGCTGTGACGGCTGCGACGCCTACTGATACGCCGACTGAAGCAGATAGGGGTAGATATAGGCATAGAGAAGGCAGCAGACCCCCCAATCGACAGCGGCAGCAACTGAGACGCCTACAGAAACGCTGGTGTCGCACTAAAAGCTCTGTCTTCGCCGTAAAATGTCTCGCCGAAGTACAAACTCGTCCGGTAATTTTTGAACGAACGAGTGAGTAGCAGACGAGCAGCCGAGAAGGAAGCAGCAAATTCTAAACAACCAAGAAGCTGGCACTGAAATTTAAACCAACCACACCACAAATATAATTGAAATGTGAATTAATAATTTTTAATCTTGTTAACAAATAATTACAAATATAATTACAAAAGTTTTAGAATAATTACAAATATAATTACAAAGTTTTAGAATTTGCTTTCTTCCGCTGCCACCACAGAATTTTCACCGCCATTGTGATAATTATTAGGAATTATATACTCCGTGCAGTCACCGCCGTACTGCTTCAGGTAATTATACTTACAGGATCAAAGAAGAAATCACCTAGATCGCTAGACTTGAATAGCCACCGCCGAGCTGTTTCAAGATTTGTTTGCATCGTCAAAGCCATCGCAAAACAAATACTGCCGTACTTCGCCTTCGGAGCGCTAGTGCTTCCGAGAGCATTTTGTGACGTCAACAACAAGGGTTGATAATTTGCAACAGCCATTTCTTCAAAAATACGAACAACATTACCGACATCTGTTAATTTCAAAATTAATCGATTCTACCAGAACAAACTGCTGCAAATAATTTTCGATCGGTATTGCAGTGCCGAACCAAGCAGCTGTTGAAATTGAACAGACCTTATATACAAGAAAAATAAATGTTGACTCGAACGAAATCAAAAAAATTAGAATCAGCAAAAGTAGACGACAGAGAGGAAAGCTCGGATTCATTGGACATCAGAGTAATAGAAATGGCCAACGAGGGAACACAGGGCCAAGCGCAGCCGCAAGCAGTTGTAACTAGTGAACAACTGGCGCAGCTTCTCAGCAGTGTAAATATACTGCGCGAATCTGTTGACGAACTACGTAAAGAGACGCATCGTGGCCAAATAGAGATTCAACAACTTCGCACTCGAGTGGATAGGGGTTCATCCGTTGTTGGGGGTAATGAATCCTCCTTTCATGAAAGTGTGCAATCACCGCTGCCACAAACGTCGACGCAGCAACCACAGCAGTTGCCGCAATCGCAGCCACCAAGTACATCGACGCCGTATAATGGTGTCATGACTTTTATCGATAGCCCCGGCGGTAAGTTATATCCACTGCCATCTTTCGATGGAAACCCTGAAGATTGGCCCCTGTTTTTAGCCAACTTCAGAGACACGACCAATGAATTTGGTTATAATAATCGCCAGAACCTTATGCGTTTGCATAAGGCACTTCAAGGGAATGCGAAGCGCGCTGTGACGTCACTACTCATATATCCTGACGACGTGACCAAAGTCATGCAGGAGTTAGAGTTCAATTTTGGACGCTCTGACTTATTGATCCGCTCGCAGCTGCAAAAGGTGCAGCAGTTCCCACCGATTTATGAGAATCGACTTGAGCAAGTGTTGGAATTCTCAAACCGCGTCCGAAATATTGTCGCCTTTGTCGCCTACAAAGATTCTGACAGAGGCTGCGACGCCGACTGAGGCAGATAGGGGTAGATATAGGGATAGGGAAGGCAGAAGATACCCCAATCGACAGCGGCTACTACTGAGATGCCTACACAGATGCTGACAGAGGCTGCGACGCCGACTGAGACAGATAGGGGTAGATATAGGCATATAGAAGGCAGCAGACCCCCCCAATCGACGGCGGCAGCGACTTTGACGCCTACAGATACGATGACAGAGGCTGCGACGCCGACTGAGACGCCGCCTGAGGCAGATAGGGGTGAATATAGGCATTGAGAAAGCAGAAAACACCTCAATCGGCAGCGGCAGTGACTGAGACGCCTACAGAGACGGTGACAGAGGCTGCTACGCCGACTGAGGCAGATAGGTGTAGATATAGGCATAGAGAAGGCAGCAGACCCCCCAATCGACAGCGGCAGCGACCGAGACACCTACAGAGACGTTGACAGCGGCTGCGACGCCAACTGAGATGCCGACTGAGCAAGATAGGGGTAGATATAGGCATAGAGAAGGCAGCAGACCCCCCAATAGACAGCGGCAGTGACTGAGACACCTACAGAGACGCTAACAGAGGCTGCGACGCCGACTGAGACGCCGACTGAGGCAGATAGGGGTGGATATAGGCATTGAGAAAGCAGAAAACACCTCAATCGGCAGCGGCAGTGACTGAGACGCCTACAGAGACGGTGACAGAGGCTGCTACGCCGACTGAGGCAGATAGGTGTAGATATAGGCATAGAGAAGGCAGCAGACTGGGACTCCTACAGAAACGCTGACAGAGTCTGCGACGCCGACTCAGGCAGATAGGGGTGGATATAGGCATAGAGAAAGCGGCAGACCCCTAAATCGACAGCGGCAGCGACTGAGACGCCTTCAGAGACGCTGACAGAGGCTGCGACGCCGTCTGAGACGCCGACTGAGGCAGATAGGGGTAGATATAGGCATAGAGAAGGCAGCAGATCCCCCAATCGACAGCAGCAGCGACTAAGACGACTACAGAAACGCTGACAGAGGCTGCGACACCGACTGAGGCAGATAGGGGTAGATATAGGCATAGAGAACGCAGCAGACCCCCCAATCGACAACGGCAGCGACTGAGACGCTCACAGAGATGCTGACAGAGGCTGCGACGCCGACTGAGACGCCGATGAGGGAGATAGGATTAGATATAGGCATAGAGAAAGTAGCAAACCCTCTAATCGACAGCGGCAACGACTCAGAAGCCTACAGAGACGCTGACAGAGGCTGCGACGCCCACTGAGGCAGATAGGTGTAGATATAGGCATAGAGCAGGCAGCAGACCCCCCAATCGACAGCGGCAGCGACTGGGACGCCTACAGATACGATGACAGAGGCTGCGACGCCGACTGAGACGCCGACTGAGGCAGATAGGGTTGGATATAGGCATAGAGAAAGCAGAAAACACCTCAATCGACAGCGGTAGTGACTCAGACGCCTACAGAGATGCTGACAGAGGTTGCGACGCCGACTGAGGTAGATAGGGATAGATATAGGTATAGAGAAGGCACCAGACCCCTCAATCGACATCGGCAGCGACTAAGACGCCTACAGAGACGCTGACAGAGGCTGCGACGCCGACTGAGATGCCGACTGCGCAAGATAGGGGTAGATATCGGCATAGAGGAGCCAGCAGACCCCCCAATCGACAGCGGCAGCGACCGAGACACCTATAGAGACGCTAACAGAGGCTGCGACGCCGACTGAGACGCCGACTGAGGCAGATAGGGGTAGATATAGGCATAGCGAAGGCAGCAGACTGGGACTCCTACAGAAACGCTGACAGAGGCTGCGACGCCGACTGAGGCAGATAGGGGTGGATATAGGCATAGAGAAGGCGGCAGACCCCCAAATCGACAGCGGCAGCGACTGATACGCCTTCAGAGACGCTGACAGAGGTTGCGACGCCGACTGAGACGCCGACTGAGGCAGATAGGGGTAGATATAGGCATAGAGAAGGCAGGAGATCCCCCAATCGACTACAGCGGCGACTAAGACGACTACAGAAACGCTGACAGAGGCTGCGACACCGACAGAGGCAGATACGTGTAGATATTGGCATAGAGAAGGCAGCAGACCCCCCAATCGACAGCGGCAGCACCTGAGACGCCTACAGAGACGCTGACAGAGGCTGCGACGCTGACTGAGGCAGATACGGGTAGATATAGGCATAGACAAGGCAGCAGACCCCTCAATCGACAGCGGCAGCGACTAAGACGCCTACAGAGACGCTGACAGAGGCTGCGACGCCGACTGAAACGCCGATGAGGGAGATAGGAGTAGAGAAGGTAGCAGACCCTCCAATCAACAGCGGCAACGACTGAGACGCCTACAGAGACGCTGACAGAGGCTGCGACGCCCACTGAGGCAGATAGGGGTAGATATAGGCATAGAGAAGGCAGCAGACCCCCCAATCCACAGCCTCAGCGAGTGAGACGAATACAGATACGACGAGAGAGGCTGCGACGCAGACTGAGACGCCGACTGAGGCAGATAGGGTTGGATATAGGCATAGAGAAAGCAGAAAACCCCTCAATCGACAGCGGCAATGACTGAGACGCCTACAGAGATGCTGACAGAGGCTGCGACGCCGACTGAGGCAGATAGGGGTAAATATAGGCATAGAGAAGGCAGCAGACCCCCCAATCCACAGCCGCAGCGAGTGACACGAATATAGATACGACGAGAGAGGCTGCGACGCAGACTGAGACGCCGACTGAGGCAGATAGGGTTGGATATAGGCATAGAGAAAGCAGCAGACCCCCAAATCGACAGCGGCAGCAACTGAGACGCCTTCAGAGACGCTGACAGAAGCTGCGACGCCGATTGAGACGCCGACTGAGGCAGATAAGGGTAGATATAGGCATAGAGATGGCAGCAGACCCCCAATCGACAGCGGCAGCGACTGAGACGCCTACAGAGACGCCGACTGAGACGCCCTCTGAGGCAGATAGGGTTAGAGAAGGCAGCAGAGCCCCCAATCGACAGCGGCCAAATTTGAGACTCCTACAGAGACGCTGACAGAGGTTGCGACGCCGACTGAGATGCCGACTGAGTAAGATAGGGGTAGATATAGGCATAGAGAAGGCAGCAGACCCCCCAATAGACAGCGGCAGCGACTGAGACGCCTATAGATACGATGACAGAGGTTGCTCGCCTACAGAGACGCCGACTGAGACGCCCTCTGAAGTAGATAGGGTTAGAGAAGGCAGCAGAGCCCCCAATCGACAGCGGCAAAATCTGAGACTCCTACAGAGACGCTGACAGAGGTTGCGACGCCGACTGAGATGCCGACTGAGCAAGATAGGGGTAGATATAGGCATAGAGAAGGCAGCAGACCCCCCAATCGGCAGCGGAAGCGACCAAGACGCCTACAGATACGATGACAGAGGCTAAGACGCCGACTGAGACGCCGCCTGAGGCAGATAGGGGTGGATATAGGCATAGAGAAAACAGAAAACACCTCAATCGGCAGCGGCAGTGAGTGAGACGCCTACAGAGATGCTGACAGAGGCTGCTACGCCGACTGAGGCAGATAGGTGTAGATATAGGCATAGAGAAGGCAGCAGACCCCCCAATCGATAGCAGAAGCGACTAAGACGCCTACAGAGACGCTGACAGAGGCTGCGACGCCGACTGAGATGCCGACTGAGCAAGATAGGGGTAGATATCGGCATAGAGAAGGCAGCAGACCCCCCCAATCGACAGCGGCAGCGACCGAGACACCTACAGAGACGCTAACAGAGGCTGCGACGCCGACTGAGACGCCGACTGAGTCAGATAGGGGTAGATATAGGCATAGCAAAGGCAGCAGACTGGGACTCCTACAGAAACGCTGACAAAGGCTGCGACGCCGACTGAGGCAGATAGGGGTGGATATAGGCATAGAGAAGGCGGCAGACCCCCAAAACGACAGCGGCAGCGACTGAGACGCCTTCAGAGACGCTGACAGAGGCTGCGACGCCGACTGTGACGCCGGCTGAGGCAGATAGGGGAGATATAGGCATAGAGAAGGCAGCAGATCCCCCAATCGACAGCAGCAGCGACTAAGACGACTACAGAAACGCTGACAGAGGCTGCGACACCGACTGAGGCAGATAGGGGTAGATATAGGCATAGAGAAGGCAGCAGACCCCCCAATCGACAGCGGCAGCGACTGAGACTCCTACAGAAACGCTGACAGAGGCTGCGACGCCGACTGAGATGCCGACTGAGCAAGATAGGGGTAGATATAGGCATAGAGAATGCAGCAGACCCCCCAATAGACAGCGGCACCCACTGAGACGGCTACAGATACGATGACAGAGGCTGCGACGCCGACTGAGACGCCGACTGAGGCAGATAGGGTTGGATATAGGCATAGAGAAAACAGAAAACACCTCAATCGGCAGCGGCAGTGAGTGAGACGCCTACAGAGATGCTGACAGAGGCTGCTACGCCGACTGAGGCAGATAGGTGTAGATATAGGCATAGAGAATGCAGCAGACCACCCAATCGACAGTGGAAGCGACTAAGACGCCTACAGATACGATGACAGAGGCTGCGACGCCGACTGAGACGCCACCTGAGGCAGATAGGGGTGGATATAGGCATAGAGAAGGCAGCAGACCCCCCAATGGACAGCGGCAGCTACTGAGACGCCTACAGAGACGCCGACTGAGACACCGACTGAGGTAGATAGGGATAGATATAGGTATAGAGAAGGCAGCAGAGCCCCCAAGCGACAGCGGCAACGACTGAGACTCCTACAGAGACGCTGACAGAGGCTGCGACACCGACTGATGCAGATAGGGGTAGATATATTCATAGAGAAGGTAGCAGACCCCCCAATCGACAACGGCAGCGACTGAGACGCTCACAGAGACGCTCACAGAGACGCTGACAGAGGCTGCGACGCCGACTGAGATGCCGATGAGGGAGATAGGAGTAGATATAAGCATAGAGAAGGTAGCAAACCCTCCAATCGACAGCGGCAACGACTCAGACGCCTACAGAGACGCTGACAGAGGCTGCGACGCCCTCTGAGGCAGATAGGTATAGATATAGGCATAGAGAAGGCAGCAGACCCCCCAATCGACAGCGGCAGCGACTGAGACGCCTACAGAGACGCCGACTGAGACGCCCTCTGAGGTAGATAGGGTTAGAGAAGGCAGCAGAGCCCCCAATCGACAGCGGCAAAATCTGAGACTCCTACTGTAATATATTAGCAATTAATCTAATTGGTTGGCAACTTTTTTAAAAGTATCAATTTCCTAACTAGTACAATGAATTGCAACATTGTCCAACATTCCTTTTATATTACAACCTTGTAAATGGTAGTTTTAAGAATATTTGAATAAATCATCAGTTCCATTTAAACCTTCAACGCGTGCGTTTCAATTATTACATTTGGCGACGAGTGATAAATCGTGCGGTCGTTTTCTTTTTTTTATATTCGTGAGTGTACGCAACAACAAACACAATGGCAAACGATCTCAAAGGCATAGAAATGCTTTTACAACAACAGCAAGAATTTACCAAGAACTTGCTTACTCAACAACAGCAGTGGATGCAGGCCATCATGAACACCAAAACGGACGCTTCTAAGGAATCCAAACACACTCCTGATCAGTTAATGGTGCCGGCATTTCACAAATTCTACAAAGAACAACAACAATGGGACTCATATCTACAACAACTAGAACAACACTTTCTCGCATATTCCGTGACGTCAGCAGAAAAACAAAAGTCTTTCTTTTTATCATGGTGTGGTGCAGAATTGTTTGATTTGCTTAAAAATCTTTTCGGCGTAGCAAGTCTCGAAAATCAAACATACCAACAACTACATGAAAAACTTACGGAACATTTTACTGTAAGCCAGCATACAGTGGCAGCACGGTACGAATTTTTCAAAAGGCAAATGAAAAACACACAATCGTACAAGGAATGGGTCGCAGATCTTCGGGGTTTGGCGCGAACATGCAAGTTCGTTTGCAAGTCCAACCCCTGTGCAACCAGCTACGTGGATGATATGATTCGCGATCATATCATCGTCAACACACCACACGACTCTGTACGAACCGCTGCCCTTCAAAAACAACAAGCAACACTCACTGATGTACTACTCATTGCGGAATCATTTGAGGCAACAACAAAAACGGTGGCAGCAATAAAAGAAACAGCAAACGAAAAGACAATCGAAATCAATGTAGTGAAAAAAAAATCGTCGTTGGTTAAGAGAGACAATAAAGAGAACAAATACAAATCGTGTTCGGGATGTTTTAGCTCTCATAAGAGAGAAGATTGTAAATTTAAGAGCGCAATTTGCAACAAGTGTGGAAAAAAGGGGCATATAGCGCCCGTGTGTATGTCTAAAAGTGTGAACAGTAACAAAACCGAACAAAATCAGATTCGAAAACAAAAGCAAAAAAATAACATTGATGCGATCGAGACAATTTATGACATTACCGGTGAAGTGAAAGCAACAAATTCAAAAAGTTTTATTGACGTTGAAATAAATGATAAAATTATAAGTTTTCAAATGGATTCTGGCGCGTCAATTTCGATAATAAATTTACCAACATTTAAATACTTAAATAAACCAAAATTAGTGAAAACAAATAGAATTTTGTACGGATTCGGCAAAAAAGAAATTCCAATTTTGGGTGAACTGCATACGAGTGTTAAATGTGGAAATCGCGAAAGAGAGGTGGTATTAATTGTCGTTAATGTTAATTCGGGTGACAATTTGTTTGGATATGACTTGTTTAACGCGTTTGGTTTCCAAATTAAACAAATTAATACAATTTCTGAAAACGAAACTTCAAAAGTATACGAACTTTGTGAGAAATATTGTGAAATTTTCCAACCAGCTCTCGGTACGGTAAAAAATTTTAAAGCTAATATACGTTTAAAACCAGATGCTCAACCCAAGTTTTTTAGAAGCCGTCCTATACCTTTTGCTCAAATGCCTCAATTTAAAACAGAAATAGACAGACTAATTGAACAAAAAATAATAAATCCAATTAAATTCAGTGACTGGGCTTCTCCCATCGTTTTAGCAAGAAAACCGAATAATTGTATTCGTATATGCGGTGATTTTAAAGTAGCTGTCAATGCGCAAATTGACATAGAACAGTATCCGCTTCCTACCCGTGACAATTTGTTTCATTCAATTCGCAACGGAAAATACTTTAACGCAACGGAATAACTCTACCAGAACATTTACGGCGACTTGACCAGGTACTTAAAATTTTACAAGACAATGGTATCAGATGTAAGAAAGAGAAATGTGCATTTCTTCAAAACCAAATTACATATCTTGGCCGTCGTATAAGTTCTGAAGGTATATTACCGGATGAATCAAGTGTTCTAGCAGTCAAAAATTTAAAGCCGCCTAAGGATATTAAACAATTGGAAGCTTTTATGGGCAAAGTTAATTATTACCACAACTTTGTGCCAAATTTTGCAAACGTCGCAGCTCCAATCAACATGCTACGGAGAAAAGATGTCCCTTTTCGGTGGGGCAAAAGTCAACAAAAATCGTTCGACGAGCTTAAATCGCAAATAGTGAACGCAACACAACTTGCACACTTTCAAGAAAATTTGCCACTTGTTCTTGCTACAGACGCATCGCCCTTCGGAATTGGAGCAGTCATTTCACATCTTTATCCAGACGGTACTGAAAGGCCAATCGCATTTGCTTCGAAAACATTAGACAAACATCAAGAAAAATACAGCCAAATCGACAAAGAAGGTCTTGCAATTGTTTTTGGAGTAAAGCGTTTTCATCAGTTCCTGTATGGTCATAAGTTTATCCTGATTACAGACCATAAACCACTGGTAAGCATTTTTAATCCAAACAAACATCTACCATCTATGACTGCGCAGCGAATTCAGCGATGGGCTATAACGCTCATGGCCTATCAGTTTGAAATAAAGTATCGAAAAATTTCTGACCATGGTAATGCAGATGCACTGTCCCGTCTACCTCTTGGACCTGACGACGATTTCGACAAAGAGGAAGATTCATGCCTCGAAATATCATTTGACGATTTTCCTATAAATAACACACTTATTCAAAAGCACGCCAAAATTGATAAAACATTACGACAAGTTTATCATTTTGTGAAAAATGGTTGGCCAGAGCAACTACCTGCAGAACAAACAAACTTGAAACCATTTTTTAATCGCATGGACAATATGACAATTTACAATGATTTGCTTTGTCTTCAAACGGATTACGTTCGTGTGGTAATACCTGATGCTTTGAAACAACAGACGCTGAAACTTTTGCATGACGGACATTGGGGTATTATTAAAATGAAGCAACTTGCAAGACAGTACATATGGTGGAACAATATCGATGCCGACATTTCAAAATTAGCTTCTGACTGCGAAACATGTAAAGTTCAGAATCAGTCTCCATCCAGGCAGTACGAAAGCTGGCCAAAATCAACAAAGCCTTGGGAGCGAATACACATCGATTTTGCTGGTCCAATATTTAATTCAATGTGGCTCATATGTGTTGATTCATTTTCACAGTTCCCGTATGTTTCATCAATGTCTAAAACAACAACAGAAGACACAATTTCAGCCCTATCTGCCATTTTTTCCATTGAGGGCATTCCAAATACAATTGTCAGTGACAATGGACCACAGCTAACATCTGAAGACTTCGATCAATTTTGCACTAAACTCGGAATTACGCACATCACAACCACGCCATTTCATCCAGCATCCAACGGTTTAGCAGAACGTTTCGTCAGAACTTTTAAAACATCAGTTCGAAAAAACATTGACGACGATATGCCCATCAAAAATGCCGTTCATAAATTTCTTTCGACCTACCGTTTCATGCCGAATTCAGAAGGTACATCTCCTGTGGAGCTTATGCGTGGTAGACCAGTACGTACAATTTGGTCTCAGCTTTTAGAACCTTCGGAAAAGCCTCATCGCAATTGCTCAAAATCAACTAAATACCAGGTAAATGATAATGTTTTTATCAGAAATTATGGTAAGGGGAAGAAATGGATACCAGGTGTTATTCAGACGAAAGTTGGTAACATCATATTCCTAGTAAAGACAAACAAAGGGGTTTGCAGACGCCATGTAAACCAAATGAAGCCTCGAAGTTCTCCAAATATTAATCCGGACTTTTCTGAAGAAAACGACGATAATTTGTATTTCCCTTCGTATGTTGATACCTCACCTTCAACATCACAAGCTTCGACTAGTCCTCCTACAACTGTAACATCTCCGACTACAAGTCCAAGGAATCCAGCAGATTGGAACGTCAGTCAACAAGATCATCAACTGCGTAGAACAACAAGATTACGTCGAGAAGTATCACGTTACGAACCAGCAGATTTTCGAAGACACTGAGATGAAATTTTTATGTACATATTTCTATATTTTATCAAAATTAATTTACATTCATTTTCTATATTACTCTTTTTAAAATCTAATATAATTTCATATCATTTTTTAAAAATTAATATTTAAATGAATTCATGTATTACTTTAAATTTCCATACTGTTTTGAAAATTTAGGGAGGAGTAATGTAATATATTAGCAATTAATCTAATTGGTTGGCAACTTTTTTAAAAGTATCAATTTCCTAACTAGTACAATGAATTGCAACATTGTCCAACATTCCTTTTATATTACAACCTTGTAAATGGTAGTTTTAAGAATATTTGAATAAATCATCAGTTCCATTTAAACCTTCAACGCGTGCGTTTCAATTATTACACCTACAGAGACGCTGACAGAGGTTGCGACGCCGACTGAGATGCCGACTGAGCAAGATAGGGGTAGATATAGGCATAGAGAAGGCAGCAGACCCCCAGTAGACAGCGGCAGCGACTGAGACGCCTATAGATAGGATGACAGAGGCTGCGACGCCGACTGAGACGCCGAATGAGGCAGATAGGGTTGGATACAGGCATAGAGAAAGCAGAAAACACCTCAATCGACAGCGGCAGTGACTGAGACGCCTACAGAGATGCTGACAGAGGCTGCGACGCCGACTGAGGCAGACAGGGGTAGATATAGGCATAGAGATGGCAGCAGACCCCCCAATCGGCAGCGGAAGCGACCAAGACGCCTACAGATACGATAACAGAGGCTGCGACGCCGACTGAGACGCCACCTGAGGCAGATAGGGGTGGATATAGGCATAGAAAAGGCAGCAGACCCCCCAATGGGCAGCGGCAGCGACTGAGACGCTTACAGAGACGCTAACAGACGCTGCGAGGCCGACTGAGACGCCGACTGAGGCAGATAGGGGTAGATATAGGCATAGCGAAGGCAGCAGACCCCCCAATCGACAGCGGCAGCGACTGCGACGTCTACAGAGACGCTGACAGAGTTTGCGACGCCGACTGAGACGCCGACTTAGGCAGATAGGAGTGGATATAGGCATAGAGAAGGCGGCAGACCCCCAAATCGACAGCGGCAGCGACTGAGACGCTCACAGAGACGCTGGCAGAGGCTGCGACGCCGACTGAGAAGCCGATGAGGGAGATAGGAGTAGATATAGGCATAGAGAAGGCAGCAGATCCCCCAATCGACAGCGGCTGCGACTAAGACGACTACAGAAACGCTGACAGAGGCTGCGACACCGACTGAGGCAGATAGGGGTAGATATAGGTATAGAGAAGGCAGCAGACCCCCCAATCGACAGCGGCAGCGACTGAGACGCTCACAGAGACGCTGACAGAGGCTGCGACGCCGACTGAGGCAGATAGGCGTAGATAGAGGCATAGAGAAGGCAGCAGACCCCCCACAATCGACAGCGGCAGTGACTGAGACGCCTACAGAGTTGCTGAAAGTGGCTGCGACGCCGACTGAGGCAGATAGGGGTAGATATGTAGATATAGGCATAGAGAAGGCAGCAGACCCCTCAATCGACAGCGGCAGCGACAAAGACGCCTACAGAGACGCTGACAGAGGCTGCGACGCCGACTGAGACGCCGATGAGGGAGATAGGAGTAGATATAGGCATAGATAAGGTAGCAGACCCCCAATCGACAGCCTCAGTCGGTGTCTCAGTCGGCGTCGCAGCCTCTTTCAGCGTCTCTGAAGGCGTCTCAGTCGCTGCCGCTGTCGATTGGGGGTCTGCTGCGTTCTCTATGCTTATATGTACCCCTATCTGCCGCAGTCGGTGTCGGAGCCTCTGTCAGCGTTTCGATAGGTGTCTCAGTCGCTGCCGCTGTCGATTGGGGGGCCTGCTGCCTTCTCTATGCCTATATCTACCCCTATCTGCCTCAGTCGGCGTCTCAGTTGGTGTCGGAGCCTCTGTCAGCGTTTTCTATAGGTGTCTCGAGTCGCTGCCGCTGTCGATTGGGGGGTCTGCTGCCTTCTCTATGCCTATATCTACCCCTATCTGCCTCAGTCGGCATCTCAGTCGGCGTCGCAGCCT
Organism: Clusia tigrina; assembly: GCA_920105625.2. Taxonomy (NCBI): domain Eukaryota; kingdom Metazoa; phylum Arthropoda; class Insecta; order Diptera; family Clusiidae; genus Clusia; species Clusia tigrina. The sequence goes on from OV050031.1 coordinate 90,668,028, forward strand.
CTGTCAGCGTCTCTGTAGGCGTCTCAGTCGCTGCCGCTGTCGATTGGGGGATCTGCTGCCTTCTCTATGCCTATATCTGCCCCTATCAACGTCAGTCGGTCGTCGCAGCCACTTTCAGCATCTCTGTAGGCGTCTCAGTCACTGCCGCTGTCGATTTATAGGTTTTCTGCTTTCTCTATGGGTATATCCAGCCCTATCTGCCTCAGTCGGCGTCGCAGCCTCTGTCATCGTTATCTGTAGGCCGTCTCAGTCGCTGCCGCTGTCTATTGGGGGGTCTGCTGCCTTCTATATGCCTACATCTACCCCTATCTGCCTCAGTCGGCGTCTCAGTCGGCGTCGCAGCCTCTGTTTGTGTCTCTGTAGGCGTCTAAGTCGCTGCCGCTGTCGATTGGGGGATCTCCTGCCTTCCCTATGCCTATATCTACCCCTATCTGCCTCTGTCGGCGTCTCAGTCGGCGTCGCAGCCTCTGTCAGCGTCTCTGTAGGCGTCTTAGTCGCTGCCGCTGTCGATTGAGGGGTCTGCTGCCTTCTCTATGCCTATATCTACCCCTATCAACGTCAGTCAGAGTCGCAGCCACTTTCAGCATTCTGTAGGCGTCTCAGTCACTGCCGCTGTCGATTGACAGGTTTTCTGCTTTCTTTATGCCTATATACAGCCCTATCTGCCTCAGTCGGCGTCTCTGTTGGCGGCGTAGCCTCTGTCATCGTATCTGCCCCTATCTGCCTCAGTACCCCTATCTGCCTCAGTCGGTGTCGCAGCCTCTGTCAGCGTTTCTGTAGTCGTCTTAGTCGCAGCCGCTGTCGATTGGGGGATCTGCTGCCTTCTCTATGCCTATATCTACTCCTATCTCCCTCATCGGCTTCTCAGTCGGCGTCGCAGCCTCTGCCAGCGTCTCTGTGAGCGTCTCAGTCGCTGCCGCTGTCGATTTGGGGGTCTGCCGCCTTCTCTATGCCTATATCCACTCCTATCTGCCTAAGTCGGCGTCTCAGTCGGCGTCGCAAACTCTGTCAGCGTTTCTATAGGTGTCTCAGTCGCTGCCGCTGTCGATTGGGGGGTCTGCTGCCTTCTCTATGCCTATATCTACCCCTATCTGCCTCAGTCGGCATCTCAGTCGGCGTCGCAGCCTCTGTCAGCGTCTCTGTAGGCGTCTCAGTCGCTGCCGCTGTCGATTGGGGGATCTGCTGCCTTCTCTATGCCTATATCTGCCCCTATCAACGTCAGTCGGGCGTCGCAGCCACTTTCAGCATCTCTGTAGGCGTCTCAGTCACTGCCGCTGTCGATTTATAGGTTTTCTGCTTTCTCTATGGGTATATCCAGCCCTATCTGCCTCAGTCGGCGTCGCAGCCTCTGTCATCGTATCTGTAGGCGTCTCAGTCGCTGCCGCTGTCTATTGGGGGGTCTGCTGCCTTCTATATGCCTACATCTACCCCTATCTGCCTCAGTCGGCGTCTCAGTCGGCGTCGCAGCCTCTGTTTGTGTCTCTGTAGGCGTCTAAGTCGCTGCCGCTGTCGATTGGGGGATCTCCTGCCTTCCCTATGCCTATATCTACCCCTATCTGCCTCAGTCGGCGTCTCAGTCGGCGTCGCAGCCTCTGTCAGCGTCTCTGTAGGCGTCTTAGTCGCTGCCGCTGTCGATTGAGGGGTCTGCTGCCTTCTCTATGCCTATATCTACCCCTATCAACGTCAGTCAGAGTCGCAGCCACTTTCAGCATTCTGTAGGCGTCTCAGTCACTGCGCTGTCGATTGACAGGTTTCTGCTTTCTTTATGCCTATATACAGCCCTATCTGCCTCAGTCGGCGTCTCTGTTGGCGGCGTAGCCTCTGTCATCGTATCTGTGGGCGTCTCAGTCGCTGCCGCTGTCGATTGGGTGGTCTGCTGCCTTCTATATGCCTACTTCTACCCCTATCTGCCTCAGTCGGCGTCGCAGCCTCTGTTAGCATCTCTGTAGGCGTCTCAGTTGCTGCCGCTGTCAATAGGGGATCTCCTGCCTTCCCTATGCCTATATCTACCCATATCTGCCTCAGTCGGCGTCGCAGCCTCTTTCAGCGTCTCTGAAGGCGTCTCAGTCGCTGCCGCTGTCGATTGGGGGTCTGCTGCCTTCTCTATGCTTATATGTACCCCTATCTGCCTCAGTCGGTGTCGCAGCCTCTGTCAGCGTTTCTATAGGCGTCTCAGTCGCTGCCGCTGTCGATTGGGAGGTCTGCTGCCTTCTCTATACCTATATCTACCCCTATCAGCCTCTGTCAGCGTTTCTGTAGTCGTCTCAGTCGCTGCCGCTATCGATTGGGGGATATGCTGCCTTCTCTATGCCTATATCTACCCCTATCTGCCTCAGTCGGCGTCTCAGTCGGCGTCTCAGTCCCTGCCGCTGTTGATTGGGGGGTCTGCTGCCTTCTCTATGCCTATATTTACCCCTATCTGCCTCAGTCGGCGTCGCAGCCACTGTTAGCGTCTCTGTGGGCGTCTCAGTCGGTGCCGCTGTCGATTGGGGGGTATGCTGCCTTCCCTATGCCTATATCTACCCCTATCTGCCTCTGTCGGCGTCTCAGTCGGCATCGCAGCCTCTGCCAGCGTCTCAGTCGATGCCGCTGTCGATTGAGGGGTCTGCTGCCTTCTCTGTGCCTATATCTAGCCCTATCTGCCTCAGTCGGCGTCTCAGTCGGCGTCTCAGTTGGCATCGCAGCCTCTGTTAGTGTCTCTGTAGGCGTCTCAGTCGTTGCCGCTGTCGATTGGGGGGTCTGCTGCCTTCTCTATGCCTATATCTACCCCTATCTGGCTCAGTCGGAATCTCAGTCGGCGTCGCAACCTCTGTCAGTGTCTCTGTAGGAGTCTCAGTCGTTGCCGCTGTCGATTGGGGGTTCTCCTGCCTTCTCTATACATATATCCACCCCTATCTACCTCAGTCGGCGTCTCAGCCGGCGTCTCTGTAGGCATCTCAGTCGCTGCCGCTGTCGATTGGGGGGTCTGCTGCCTTCTATATGCCTACATCTACCCCTATCTGCCTCAGTCGGCGTCTCAGTCGGCGTCGCAGCCTCTGTTAGCGTCTCTGTAGGCGTCTCAGTCGCTGCCGCTGTCGATTGGGGGATCTCCTGCCTTCCCTAAGCCTATATCTACCCATATCTGCCTCAGTCGGCGTCGCAGCCTCTTTCAGCGTCTCTGAAGTCGTCTCAGTCGCTGCCGCTGTCGATTGGGTGTCTGCTGCCTTCTCTATGCTTATATGTACCCCTATCTGCCTCAGTCGGTGTCGCAGCCTCTGTCAGCGTTTCTATAGGCGTATCAGTCGCTGCCGCTGTCGATTGGGAAGTCTGCTGCCTTCTCTATACCTATATCTACCCCTATCTGCCTCAGTCGGCGTCTCAGTCGGCGTCGCAGCCTCTATCAACGTCTCTGTAGGCGTCTCAGTCGCTGCCGCTGTCGATTGGGGGGTCTGCTGCCTTCTCTATGCCTATATCTACCCCTATCTGCATCAGTCGGCGTCTCAGTCGGCGTCGCAGCCTCTGTTAGCGTCTCTGTAGGCGTCTAAGTCGCTACCGCTGTCGATTGGGGGGTCTGCTGCCTTCTCTATGCCTATATCTACCTCTACTTGCCTCAATCGGCGTCTCAGTCGGCGTCTCTGAAGGCGTCTCAGTCCCTGCCGCTGTTGATTGGGGGGCCTGCTGCCTTCTCTATGCCTATATTTACCCCTATCTGCCTCAGTCGGCGTCGCAGCCTCTGTCACCGTCTCTGTGGGCGTCTCAGTCGCTGCCGCTGTCGATTGGGGGTATGCTGCCTTCCCTATGCCTATATATACCCCTATCTGCCTCAGTCGGCGTCTCAGTCAGCGTCGCAGCCTCTGTCAGCGTCTCTGTGGGCGTCTCAGTCGATGCCGCTGTCGATTGAGTTGTCTGCTACCTTCTCTATGCATATATATACCCCTATCTGCCTCAGTCGGCGTCTCAGTCGGCGTCTCAGTTGGCGTTGCAGCCTCTGTCAGTGTCTCTGTAGGCGTCTCAGTCGCTGCCGCTGTCGATTGGGGGGTCTACTGCCTTCTCTATGCTTATATGTACCCCTATCTGCCGCAGTCGGCGTCTCAGTCGGCGTCTCAATCGGCGTCGCAGCCTCTGTCAGCGTCTCTGAAGGCCTCTCAGTTGCTGCCGCTGTCGATTTGGGGGTCTGCTGCCTTCTCTATGCCTATATCTACCCCTATCTGCCTCAGTCGGCGTCGCAGCCTCTGTCAGTGTCTCTGTAGGCGTCTTAGTAGCTACCGCTGTCGATTGAGGGGTCTGCTGCCTTCTCTATGCATATATCTACCCCTATCTACCTCAGTCGGCGTCTCAGTCGGCGTCTCTGTAGGCGTCTCAGTCACTGCCGCTGTCCACTGGGGGGTCTGCTGCCTTCTCTATGGCTATATCCACCCCTTTCTGTTTCAGTCGGAGTCTTAGTCGGCGTCGCAGCCTCTGTCATCGTATCTGTAGGCGTCTCAGTCGCTGCCGCTGTCGATTGGGGGGTCTGCTGCCTTCTATATGCCTACATCTACCCCTATCTGCCTCAGTCGGCGTCTCAGTTGGCGTCGCAGCCTCTGTTAGCGTCTCTGTAGGCGTCTAAGTCGCTGCCGCTGTCGATTGGGGGATCTCCTGCCTTCTCTATGCTTATATCTACCCCTATCTGCCTCAGTCGGTGTCTCAGTCGGCGTCGCAGCCTCTTTCAGCGTCTCTGAAGGCGTCTCAGTCGCTGCCGCTGTCGATTGGGGGTCTGCTGCCTTCTCTATGCTTATATGTACCCTATCTGCCTCAGTCGGAGTCGCAGCCTCTGTCAGCGTCTCTGTGGGCGTCTCAGTCGCTGCCGCTGTCGATTGGGGAGTCTGCTGCTTTCTCTATGCCTATATTTACCCCTATCTGCCTCTGTCGGCGTCTCAGCCGGCGTCGCAGCCTCTGTCAGCGTCTCTGTGGGCGACTCAGTCGATGCCGCTGTCGATTGAGGGGTCTGCTGCCTTCTCTGTGCCTATATCTAGCCCTATCTGCCTCAGTCGGCGTCTCAGTCGGCGTCTCAGGTGGCATCGCAGCCTCTGTTAGTGTCTCTGTAGGCGTCTCAGTCGCTGCCGCTGTCGATTGGGGGGTCTGCTGCCTTCTCTATGCCTATATCTACCCCTATCTGGCTCAGTCGGAATTTCAGTCGGCGTCGCAACCTCTGTCAGTGTCTCTGTAGGAGTCTCAGTCGTTGCCGCTGTCGATTGGGGGTTCTGCTGCCTTCTCTATACATATATCTACCCCTATCTACCTCAGTCGGCGTCTCTGTAGGCATCTCAGTCGCTGCTGCTGTCGATTGGGGGGTCTGCTGCCTTCTCTATGCCTATATCTACCCCTATCTGCCTCAGTCGGCATCTCAGTCGGCGTCGCAGCCTCTGTCAGCGTCTCTGTAGGCGTCTCAGTCGCTGCCGCTGTCGATTGGGGGGTCTGCTGCCTTCTCTATGCCTATATCTGCCCCTATCAACGTCAGTCGGCGTCGCAGCCACTTTCAGCATCTCTGTAGGCGTCTCAGTCACTGCCGCTGTCGATTTATAGGTTTTCTGCTTTCTCTATGGCTATATCCAGCCCTATCTGCCTCAGTCGGCGTCGCAGCCTCTGTCATCGTATCTGTAGGCGTCTCAGTCGCTGCCGCTGTCTATTGGGGGGTCTGCAGCCTTCTATATGCCTACATCTACCCCTATCTGCCTCAGTCGGCGTCTCAGTCGGCGTCGCAGCCTCTGTTTGTGTATCTGTAGGCGTCTAAGTCGCTGCCGCTGTCGATTGGGGGATCTCCTGCCTTCCCTATGCCTATATCTACCCCTATCTGCCTCAGTCGGCGTCTCAGTCGGCGTCGCAGCCTCTGTCAGCGTCTCTGTAGGCGTCTTAGTCGCTGCCGCTGTCGATTGAGGGGTCTGCTGCCTTCTCTATGCCTATATCTACCCCTATCAACGTCAGTCAGCGTCGCAGCCACTTTCAGCATTCTGTAGGCGTCTCAGTCACTGCCGCTGTCGATTGACAGGTTTTCTGCTTTCTTTATGCCTATATACAGCCCTATCTGCCTCAGTCGGCGTCTCTGTTGGTGGCGTAGCCTCTGTCATCGTATCTGTGGGCGTCTCAGTCGCTGCCGCTGTCGATTGGGTGGTCTGCTGCCTTCTATATGCCTACTTCTACCCCTATCTGCCTCAGTCGGCGTCGCAGCCTCTGTTAGCTTCTCTGTAGGCGTCTCAGTTGCTGCCGCTGTCGATTGGGGGATCTCCTGCCTTCCCTATGCCTATATCTACCCATATCTGCCTCAGTCGGCGTCGCAGCCTCTTTCAGCGTCTCTGAAGGCGTCTCAGTCGCTGCCGCTGTCGATTGGGGGTCTGCTGCCTTCTCTATGCTTATATGTACCCCTATCTGCCTCAGTCGGTGTCGCAGCCTCTGTCAGCGTTTCTATAGGCGTCTCAGTCGCTGCCGCTGTCGATTGGGAGGTCTGCTGCCTTCTCTATACCTATATCTACCCCTATTAGCCTCTGTCAGCGTTTCTGTAGTCGTCTCAGTCGCTGCCGCTATCGATTGGGGGATATGCTGCCTTCTCTATGCCTATATCTACCCCTATCTGCCTCAGTCGGCGTCTCAGTCGGCGTCTCAGTCCCTGCCGCTGTTGATTGGGGGGTCTGCTGCCTTCTCTATGCCTATATTTACCCCTATCTGCCTCAGTCGGCGTCGCAGCCACTGTTAGCGTCTCTGTGGGCGTCTCAGTCGGTGCCGCTGTCGATTGGGGGGTATGCTGCCTTCCCTATGCCTATATCTACCCCTATCTGCCTCTATCGGCGTCTCAGTCGGCATCGCAGCCTCTGTCAGCGTCTCAGTCGATGCCGCTGTCGATTGAGGGGTCTGCTGCCTTCTCTGTGCCTATATCTAGCCCTATCTGCCTCAGTCGGCGTCTCAGTCGGCGTCTCAGTTGGCATCGCAGCCTCTGTTAGTGTCTCTGTAGGCGTCTCAGTCGCTGCCGCTGTCGATTGGGGGGTCTAATGCCTTCTCTATGCCTATATCTACCCCTATCTGGCTCACTCGGAATCTCAGTCGGCGTCGCAACCTCTGTCAGTGTCTCTGTAGGAGTCTCAGTCGTTGCCGCTGTCGATTGGGGGTTCTGCTGCCTTCTCTATACATATATCCACCCCTATCTACCTCAGTCGGCGTCTCAGCCGGCGTCTCTGTAGGCATCTCAGTCGCTGCCGCTGTCGATTGGGGGGTCTGCTGCCTTCTATATGCCTACATCTACCCCTATCTGCCTCAGTCGGCGTCGCAGTCGGCGTCGCAGCCTCTGTTAGCGTCTCTGTAGGCGTCTCAGTCGCTGCCGCTGTCGATTGGGGGATCTCCTGCCTTCCCTAAGCCTATATCTACCCATATCTGCCTCAGTCGGCGTCGCAGCCTCTTTCAGCGTCTCTGAAGTCGTCTCAGTCGCTGCCGCTGTCGATTGGGTGTCTGCTGCCTTCTCTATGCTTATATGTACCCCTATCTGCCTCAGTCGGTGTCGCAGCCTCTGTCAGCGTTTCTATAGGCGTATCAGTCGCTGCCGCTGTCGATTGGGAGGTCTGCTGCCTTCTCTATACCTATATCTACCCCTATCTGCCTCAGTCGGCGTCTCAGTCGGCGTCGCAGCCTCTATCAACGTCTCTGTAGGCGTCTCAGTCCCTGCCGCTGTCGATTGGGGGGTCTGCTGCCTTCTCTATGCCTATATCTACCCCTATCTGCATCAGTCGGCGTCTCAGTCGGCGTCGCAGCCTCTGTTAGCGTCTCTGTAGGCGTCTAAGTCGCTACCGCTGTCGATTGGGGGGTCTGCTGCCTTCTCTATGCCTATATCTACCTCTACTTGCCTCAATCGGCGTCTCAGTCGGCGTCTCAGTCGGCGTCTCTGAAGGCGTCTCAGTCCCTGCCGCTGTTGATTGGGGGGCCTGCTGCCTTCTCTATGCATATATTTACCCCTATCTGCCTCAGTCGGCGTCGCAGCCTCTGTCAGCGTCTCTGTGGGCGTCTCAGTCGCTGCCGCTGTCGATTGGGGGTATGCTGCCTTCCCTATGCCTATATATACCCCTATCTGCCTCAGTCGGCGTCTCAGTCAGCGTCGCAGCCTCTGTCAGCGTCTCTGTGGGCGTCTCAGTCGATGCCGCTGTCGATTGAGTTGTCTGCTACCTTCTCTATGCATATATATACCCCTATCTGCCTCAGTCGGCGTCTCAGTCGGCGTCTCAGTTGGCGTTGCAGCCTCTCTCAGTGTCTCTGTAGGCGTCTCAGTCGCTGCCGCTGTCGATTGGGGGGTCTACTGCCTTCTCTATGCTTATATGTACCCCTATCTGCCGCAGTCGGCGTCTCAGTCGGCGTCTCAATCGGCGTCGCAGCCTCTGTCAGCGTCTCTTTAGGCGTCTCAGTCCCTGCCGCTGTTGATTGGGGGGCCTGCTGCCTTCTCTATGCCTATATCTACCCCTATCTGCCTCAGTCGGCGTCGCAGCCTCTGTCAGTGTCTCTGTAGGCGTCTTAGTAGCTACCGCTGTCGATTGAGGGGTCTGCTGCCTTCTCTATGCATATATCTACCCCTATCTACCTCAGTCGGCGTCTCAGTCGGCGTCTCTGTAGGCGTCTCAGTCACTGCCGCTGTCCACTGGGGGGTCTGCTGCCTTCTCTATGGCTATATCCACCCCTATCTGCTTCAGTCGGAGTCTTAGTCGGCGTCGCAGCCTCTGTCATCGTATCTGTAGGCGTCTCAGTCGCTGCCGCTGTCGATTGGGGGGTCTGCTGCCTTCTATATGCCTACATCTACCCCTATCTGCCTCAGTCGGCGTCTCAGTCGGCGTCGCAGCCTCTGTTAGCGTCTCTGTAGGCGTCTAAGTCGCTGCCGCTGTCGATTGGGGGATCTCCTGCCTTCTCTATGCCTATATCTACCCCTATCTGCCTCAGTCGGTGTCTCAGTCGGCGTCGCAGCCTCTTTCAGCGTCTCTGAAGGCGTCTCAGTCGCTGCCGCTTTCGATTGGGGGTCTGCTGCCTTCTCTATGCTTATATGTACCCTATCTGCCTCAGTCGGAGTCGCAGCCTCTGTCAGCGTCTCTGTGGGCGTCTCAGTCGCTGCCGCTGTCGATTGGGTAGTCTGCTGCTTTCTCTATGCCTATATCTACCCCTATCTGCCTCTGTCGGCGTCTCAGCCGGCGTCGCAGCCTCTGTCAGCGTCTCTGTGGGCGTCTCAGTCGATGCCGCTGTCGATTGAGGGGTCTGCTGCCTTCTCTGTGCCTATATCTAGCCCTATCTGCCTCAGTCGGCGTCTCAGTCGGCGTCTCAGTTGGCATCGCAGCCTCTGTTAGTGTCTCTGTAGGCGTCTCAGTCGCTGCCGCTGTCGATTGGGGGGGTCTGCTGCCTTCTCTATGCCTATATCTACCCCTATCTGGCTCAGTCGGAATCTCAGTCGGCGTCGCAACCTCTGTCAGTGTCTCTGTAGGAGTCTCAGTCGTTGCCGCTGTCGATTGGGGGTTCTGCTGCCTTCTCTATACATATATCTACCCCTATCTACCTCAGTCGGCGTCTCAGTCGGCGTCTCAGTCGGCGTCTCTGTAGGCATCTCAGTCGCTGCCGCTGTCGATTGGGGAGTCTGCTGCTTTCTCTATGCCTATATCTACCCCTATCTGCCTCTGTCGGCGTCTCAGCCGGCGTCGCAGCCTCTGTCAGCGTTTCTGTAGGAGTCTCAGTCGCTGCCGCTGTCGATTGGGGTGGTCTGCTACCTTCTCTATGCCTATATCTACCCCTATCTGCCGCAGTCGGCGTCTCAGTCGGCGTCTACTAAGACGCCTACAGAGACGCTGACAGAGGCTGGGACGCCGACTGCGGCAGATAGGGGTACATATAAGCATAGAGAAGGCAGCGGACCCCCCCCAATCGACAGCGGCAGCGACTGAGACGCCTACAGCGACACTGACAGAGGCTGCGACGCCAACTGAGACGCCGACTGAGACGCCGACTGAGGCAGATAGGGGTAGATATAGGCATAGAGAAGGCAGCAGACCCCCAAATCGACAGCGGCAGCGACTGAGACGCCCACAGAGACGCTGACAGAGGCTGCAACGCTGATTGAGACGCCGACTGAGACGCCGACTGCGGCAGATAGGGGTAGATATAGGCATAGAGAAGGTAGCAGACCCCCCCAATCGACAGCGGCAGCGACTGAGACTCCTACAGAAACGCTGACAGAGGCTGCGACGCCGGCTGAGACGCCGACAGAGGCAGATAGGGGTAGATACAGGCATAGAGAAAGCAGCAGACTCCCCAATCGACAGCGGCAGCGACTGAGATGCCTACAGAGACGCCGACTGAGACGCCGACTGAGGTAGATAGGGGTAGATATATGTATAGAGAAGGCAGCAGAACCCCCAATCGACAGCGGCAACGACTGAGACTCCTACAGAGACACTGACAGAGGTTGCGACGCCGACTGAGATTCCGACTGAGCCAGATAGGGGTAGATATAGGCATAGAGAAGGCAGCAGACCCCCCAATCGACAGCGGCAGCGACTGAGACGCCTACAGAGACACTAACAGAGGCTGCGATGCCAACTGAGACGCCGACTGAGACGCCGACTGAGGCAGATAGGGCTAGATATAGGCACAGAGAAGGCAGCAGACCCCTCAATCGACAGCGGCATCGACTGAGACGCCCACAGAGACGCTGACAGAGGCTGCGACGCCGGCTGAGACGCCGACAGAGGCGATAGGGGTAGATATAGGCATAGAGAAAGCAGCAGACTCCCCAATCGACAGCGGCAGCGACTGAGACGCCCACAGAGACGCTGACATAGGCTGCGACTCCGACTGAGGCAGACAGGGTACATATAAGCATAGAGAAGGCAGCAGACCCCTCAATCGACAGCAGAATCGACTGAGACGCCCACAGAGACGCTGACAGAGGCTGCGACGCCGGCTGAGACGCCGACAGAGGCAGATAGGGGTAGATATAGGCATAGAGAAAGCAGCAGACTCCCCAATCGACAGCGGCAGCAACTGAGAGGCCTTCAGAGACGCTGACAGAGGCTGCGACGCCGATTGCGACGCCGACTGAGACGCCGACTGCGGCAGATAGGGGTACATATAAGCATAGAGAAGGCAGTAGACCCCCCAATCGACAGCGGCAGCGACTGAGACGCCTACAGAGACACTGACAGAGGCTGCAACGCCAACTGAGACGCCGACTGAGACGCCGACTGAGGCAGATAGGGGTATATATATGCATAGAGAAGGTAGCAGACAACTCAATCGACAGCGGCATTGACTGAGACGCCCACAGAGACGCTGACAGAGGCTGCGACGCTGACTGAGACGCCGACTGAGGCAGATAGGGGTATATATAGGCATAGGGAAGGCAGCATACCCCCAATCGACAGCGGCAGCGACTGAGACGCCCACAGAGACGCTGACAGAGGCTGCGACGCCGACTGAGGCAGATAGGGGTAAATATAGGCATAGAGAAGGCAGCAGGCCCCCCAATAAACAGCGGCAGGGACTGAGACGCCTTCAGAGACGCCGACTGAGACGCCGATTGAGGCAAGTAGAGGTAGATATAGGCATAGAGAAGGCAGCAGACCCCCCAATCGACAGCGGTAGCGACTTAGACGCCTACAGAGACGCTAACAGAGGCTGCGACGCCGACTGAGACGCCGACTGATGCAGATAGGGGTAGATATAGGCATAGAGAAGGCAGCAGACCCCCCAATCGACAGCGGCAGCGACTGAGACGCCTACAGAGACGTTGATAGAGGCTGCGACGCCGACTGAGACGCCGACTGAGGCAGATAGGGGTAGATATAGGTATAGAGAAGGCAGCAGACCTCCCAATCGACAGCGGCAGCGACTGATACGCCTATAGAAACGCTGACAGAGGCTGCGACACCGACTGAGGCAGATAGGGGTACATATAAGCATAGAGAAGGCAGCAGACACCCAATCGACAGCGGCAGCGACTGAGACGACTTCAGAGACGCTGAAAGAGGCTGCGACGCCGACTGAGGCAGATATGGGTAGATATAGGCTTAGGGAAGGCAGGAGATCCCCCAATCGACAGCGGCAGCGACTGAGACGCCTACAGAGACGCTAACAGAGGCTGCGACACCGACTGAGACGCCGACTGAGGCAGATAGGGGTAGATGTAGGCATATAGAAGGCAGCAGACCCCCCAATCGACAGCGGCAGCGACTGAGATGCCTACAGAGACGCCGGCTGAGACGCCGACTGAGGTAGATAGGGGTGGATATATGTATAGAGAAGGCAGCAGAACCCCCAATCGACAGCGGCAACGACTGAGACTCCTACAGGGACACTGACAGAGGTTGCGACGCCGACTGAGATTCCGACTGAGCCAGATAGGGGTAGATATAGGCATAGAGAAGGCAGCAGACCCCCCAATCGACAGCAGCAGCGACTGAGACGCCTACAGAGACACTAACAGAGGCTGCGATGCCAACTGAGACGCCGACTGAGGCAGATAGGGCTAGATATAGGCACAGAGAAGGCAGCAGACCCCTCAATCGACAGCGGCATCGACTGAGACGCTGACAGAGGCTGCGATGCCGACTGAGACGCCGACAGAGGCAGATAGGGGTAGATATAGGCATAGGGAAGGCAGCATACCCCCCAATCGACAGCGGCACCGACTGAGACGCCCACAGAGACGCTAACAGTGGCTGCGACGCCGACTGAGGCAGATAGGGGTAAATATAGGCATAGAGAAGGCAGCAGACCCCCCAATCAACAGCGGTAGGGACTGAGACGCCGACTGAGACGCCGACTGAGGCAGATAGGGGTAGATATAGGCATAGAGAAGGCAGCATATCCCCCAATCGATAGCGGCAGCGACTGAGACGACTACAGAAACGCTGACAGAGGCTGATAAGGGTAGATATAGGTATAGAGAAGGCAGCAGACCTCCCAATCGACAGCGGCAGCGACTTAGACGCCTATAGAAACGCTGACAGAGGCTGCGACACCGACTGAGGCAGATAGGGGTACATATAAGCATAGAGAAGGCAGCAGGCCCCCAATCGACAGCGGCAGCGACTGAGACGCCTTCAGAGACGCTGAAAGAGGCTGCGACGCCGACTGAGGCAGATAGGGGTAGAAGTAGGCATATAGAAGGCAGCAGACCACCCAATCGACAGCGGCAGCGACTGAGACGCCCACAGATACGATGACAGAGGCTACGCCGCCAACAGAGACGCCGACTGAGGCAGATAGGGCTGTATATAGGCATAAAGAAAGCAGAAAACCTGTCAATCGACAGCGGCAGTGACTGAGACGCCTACAGAATGCTGAAAGTGGCTGCGACGCTGACTGACGTTGATAGGGGTAGATATAGGCATAGAGAAGGCAGCAGACCCCTCAATCGACAGCGGCAGCGACTAAGACGCCTACAGAGACGCTGACAGAGGCTGCGACGCCGGCTGAGACGCCGACTGAGGCAGATAGGGGTAGATATAGGCATAGGGAAGGCAGGATATCCCCCAATCGACAGCGGCAGCGACTGAGACACCTATAGAAACGCTGACAGAGGCTCCGACACCAACTGAGACGCCGACTGAGGCAGATAGGGGTAGATATAGGCATAGAGAAGGCAGCAGACCCCCCAAACGACAGCGGCAGCGACTGAGACACCTATCGAAACGCTGACAGAGGCTCCGACACCGACTGCGGCAGATAGGGGTACATATAAGCATAGAGAACGCAGCAGACCCCCAATCGACAGCGGCAGCGACTGAGACGCCTTCAGAGACGCTGAAAGAGGCTGCGACGCCGACTGAGACACCGACTGAGGCAGATAGGGGTAGATATAGGCATAGGGAAGGCAGGAGATCCCCCAATCGACAGCGGCAGCGACTTAGACACCTACAGATACGTTAACAGAGGCTGCGACGCCGACTGAGACGCCGACTGAGGCAAATAGGGGTAGATGTAGGCATATAGAAGGCAGCAGACCCCCCAATCGACAGCGCCAGCGACTGAGACGCCTACAGATACGATGACAGAGGCTGCGACGCCGACTAAGACTCCGACTGAAGCAGATAGGGGTGGATATAGCCATAGAGAAGGCAGCAGACACCCCAGTGGACAGCGGCAGCGACTGAGACGCCTACAGAGACGCCGACTGAGACGCCGACTGAGGTAGATAGGGGTAGATATATGCATAGAGAAGGCAGCAGACCCCTCAATCGACAGCGGTAGCTACTAAGACGCCTACAGAGACGCTGACAGAGGCTGGGACGCCGACTGAGGCAGATAGGGGTAGATATAGGCATAGAGAAAACAGCAGACCCCCAAATCGACAGCGGCAACAACTGAGACGCCTTCAGAGACGCTGACAGAGGCTGCAACGCTGATTGAGACGCCGACTGAGACGCCGACTGCGGCAGATAGGGGTACATATAAGCATAGAGAAGGCAGCAGACCCCCCCAATCGACAGCGGCAGCGACTGAGACGCCTACAGAGACACTGACAGAGGCTGCGACGCCAACTGAGACGCCGACTGAGACGCCGACTGAGGCAGATAGGGGTATATATATGCATAGAAAAGGCAGCAGACAACTCAATCGACAGCGGCATCGACTGAGACGCCCACAGAGACGCTGACAGAGGCTGCGACGCTGACTGAGACGCCGACTGAGGCAGATAGGGGTATATATAGGCATAGGGAAGGCAGCATACCCCCAATCGACAGCGGCAGCGACTGAGACGCCCACAGAGACGCTGACAGAGGCTGCGACGCCGACTGAGGCAGATAGGGGTAAATATAGGCATAGAGAAGGCAGCAGACACCCCAATCAACAGCGGCAGGGACTGAGACGCCTTCAGAGACGCCGACTGAGACGCCGACTGAGGCAGGTAGAGGTAGATATAGGCATAGAAAAGGCAGCAGACCCCCCAATCGACAACGGCAGCGACTGAGACGCCTACAAAGACGCTTACAGAGGCTGCGACGCCGACGGAGGCAGATAGGGGTGGATATAGGCATAGAGAAGGCAGCAGACCCCCCAATCGACAGCGGCAGCGACTGAGACGCCTACAGATACGATGACAGAGGCTGCGACGCCGACTGAGACGCCGACTGAGGCAGATAGGGCTGGATATAGGCATAGAGAAAGAAGAAAACCTATCAATCGACAGCGGCAGTGACTGAGAGCCTACAGAGATGCTGAAAGTGGCTGCGACGCCGACTGAGGCAGATAGGGGTGGATATTGGCATAGAGAAGGCGGCAGACCCCCAAATCGACAGCGGCAGCGACTGAGACGCCTACAGAGACGCTAACAGAGGCTGCGACGCCGACTGAGACGCCAACTGAGGCAGATAGGGGTAGATGTAGGCATATAGAAGGCAGCAGACCCCCCAATCGACAGCGGCAGCGACTGAGATGCCTACAGAGACGCCGACTGAGACGCCGACTGAGGTAGATAGGGGTAGATATATGTATAGAGAAAACAGCAGAACCCCCAATCGACAGCGGCAACGACTGAGACTCCTACAGAGACACTGACAGAGGTTGCGACTCCGACTGAGGCAGATAGGGTACATATAAGCATAGAGAAGGCAGCAGACCCCCAATCGACAGCGGCAGCGACTGAGACGCCTTCAGAGACGCTGAAAGAGGCTGCGACGCCGACTGAGACACCGACTGAGGCAGATAGGGGTAGATATAGGCATAGAGAAGGCAGGAGATCCCCCAATCGACAGCGGCAGCGACTTAGACGCCTACAGAGACACTAACAGAGGCTGCGATGCCAACTGAGACGCCGACTGAGACGCCGACTGAGGCAGATAGGGCTAGATATAGGCATAGAGAAGGCAGCAGACCCCTCAATCGACAGCGGTATCGACCGATACGCCCACGGAGACGCTGACAGAGGCTGCGACGCCGGCTGAGACGCCGACAGAGGCAGATAGGGGTAGATATAGGCATAGAGAAAGCAGCAGACTCCCCAATCGACAGCGGCAGCGACTGAGACGCCCACAGAGACGCTGACAGAGGCTGCGACTCCGACTGAGGCAGATAGGGTACATATAAGCATAGAGAAGGCAGCAGACCCCCAATCGACAGCGGCAGCGACTGAGACGCCTTCAGAGACGCTGAAAGAGGCTGCGACGCCGACTGAGACACCGACTGAGGCAGATAGGGGTAGATATAGGCATAGAGAAGGCAGGAGATCCCCCAATCGACAGCGGCAGCGACTTAGACGCCTACAGAGACGCTAACAGAGGCTGCGACGCCGACTGAGACGCCGACTGAGGCAGATAGGGGTAGATGTAGGCATATAGAAGGCAGCAGACCCCCCAATCGACAGCGGCAGCGACTGAGACGCCTACAGATACGATGACAGAGGCTGCGACGCCGACTAAGACTCCGACTGAAGCAGATAGGGGTGGATATAGCCATAGAGAAGGCAGCAGACCCCCCAGTGGACAGCGGCAGTGACTGAGACGCCTACAGAGACGCCGACTGAGACGCCGACTGAGGTAGATAGGGGTAGATATATGCATAGAGAAGGCAGCAGACCCCTCAATCGACAGCGGTAGCTACTAAGACGCCTACAGAGACACTGACAGAGGCTGCGACGCCGACTGAGGCAGATAGGGGTAGATATAGGCATAGAGAAGGCAGCAGACCCCCAAATCGACAGCGGCAGCAACTGAGACGCCTTCAGAGACGCTGACAGAGGCTGCGACGCCGATTGAGACGCCGATTGAGACGCCGACTGAGACGCCGACTGCGGCAGATAGGGGTACATATAAGCATAGAGAAGGCAGTAGACCCCCCAATCGACAGCGGCAGCGACTGAGACGCCTACAGAGACACTGACAGAGGCTGCAACGCCAACTGAGACGCCGACTGAAGCAGATAGGGGATATATATATGCATAGAGAAGGCAGCAGACATCTCAATCGACAGCGGCATCGACTGAGACGCCCACAGAGACGCTGACAGAGGCTGCGACGCTGACTGAGACGCCGACTGAGGCAGATAGGGGTATATATAGGCATAGGGAAGGCAGCATACCCCCAATCGACAGCGGCAGCGACTGAGACGCCCACAGAGACGCTGACAGAGGCTGCGACGCCGACTGAGGCAGATAGGGGTAAATATAGGCATAGAGAAGGCAGCAGGCCCCCCAATCAACAGCGGCAGGGACTGAGACGCCTTCAGAGACGCCGACTGAGACGCCGATTGAGGCAAGTAGAGGTAGATATAGGCATAGAGAAGGCAGCAGACCCCCCAATCGACAGCGGTAGCGACTTAGACGCCTACAGAGACGCTAACAGAGGCTGCGACGCCGACTGAGACGCCGACTGATGCAGATAGGGGTAGATATAGGCATAGAGAAAGCAGCAGACCCCCCAATCGACAGCGGCAGCGACTGAGACGCCTACAGAGACGTTGATAGAGGCTGCGACGCCGACTGAGACGCCGACTGAGGCAGATAGGGGTAGATATAGGTATAGAGAAGGCAGCAGACCTCCCAATCGACAGCGGCAGCGACTGATACGCCTATAGAAACGCTGACAGAGGCTGCGACACCGACTGAGGCAGATAGGGGTACATATAAGCATAGAGAAGGCAGCAGACACTAATCGACAGCGGCAGCGACTGAGACGACTTCAGAGACGCTGAAAGAGGCTGCGACGCCGACTGAGGCAGATATGGGTAGATATAGGCTTAGGGAAGGCAGGAGATCCCCCAATCGACAGCGGCAGCGACTGAGACGCCTACAGAGACGCTAACAGAGGCTGCGACGCCGACTGAGACGCCGACTGAGGCAGATAGGGGTAGATGTAGGCATATAGAAGGCAGCAGACCCCCCAATCGACAGCGGCAGCGACTGAGATGCCTACAGAGACGCCGGCTGAGACGCCGACTGAGGTAGATAGGGGTAGATATATGTATAGAGAAGGCAGCAGAACCCCCAATCGACAGCGGCAACGACTGAGACTCCTACAGGGACACTGACAGAGGTTGCGACGCCGACTGAGATTTCGACTGAGCCAGATAGGGGTAGATATAGGCATAGAGAAGGCAGCAGACCCCCCAATCGACAGCGGCAGCGACTGAGACGCCTACAGAGACACTAACAGAGGCTGCGATGCCAACTGAGACGCCGACTGAGACGCCGACTGAGGCAGATAGGGCTAGATATAGGCACAGAGAAGGCAGCAGACCCCTCAATCGACAGCGGCATCGACTGAGACGCCCACAGAGACGCTGACAGAGGCTGCGATGCCGACTGAGACGCCGACAGAGGAAGATAGGGGTAGATATAGGCATAGGGGAGACAGCATACCCCCCAATCGACAGCGGCATCGACTGAAACGCCCACAGAGACGCTAACAGTGGCTGCGACGCCGACTGAGGCAGATAGGGGTAAATATAGGCATAGAGAAGGCAGCAGACCCCCCAATCAACAGCGGCAGGGACTGAGACGCCGACTGAGACGCCGACTGAGACGCCGACTGAGACGCCGACTGAGGCAGATAGGGGTAGATATAGGCATAGAGAAGGCAGCATATCCCCCAATCGATAGCGGCAGCCACTGAGACGACTACAGAAACGCTGACAGAGGCTGATAGGGGTAGATATAGGTATAGAGAAGGCAGCAGGCCTCCCAATCGAAAGCGGCAGCGACTGAGACGCCTATAGAAACGCTGACAGAGGCTGCGACACCGACTGAGGCAGATAGGGGTACATATTAGCATAGAGAAGGCAGCAGACCCCCAATCGACAGCGGCAGCGACTGAGACGCCTTCAGAGACGCTGAAAGAGGCTGCGACGCCGACTGAGGCAGATATGGGTAGATATAAGCATAGGGAAGGCAGGAGATCCCCCAATCGACAGCGGCAGCAACTGAGACGCCTACAGAGAAGCTAACAGAGGCTGCGACGCCGACTGAGGCAGATAGGGGCCACCCAATCGACAGCGGCAGCGACTGAGACGCCCACAGATACGATGACAGAGGCTATGCCGCCAACAGAGATGCCGACTGAGGCAGATAGGGCTGTATATAGGCATAAAGAAAGCAGAAAACCTGTCAATCGACAGCGGCAGTGACTGAGACGCCTATAGAAACGCTGACAGAGGCTGCGACACCGACTGAGGCAGATAGGGGTACATATAAGCATAGAGAAGGCAGCAGACCTCCCAATCGACAGCGGCAGCGACTGAGACGCCTATAGAAACGCTGACAGAGGCTGCGACACCGACTGAGGCAGATAGGGGTACATATAAGCATAGAGAAGGCAGCAGACCCCTCAATCGACAGCGGCAGCGACTAAGACGCCTACAGAGACGCTGACAGAGGCTGCGACGCCGACTGAGACGCCGACTGAGGCAGATATGGGTAGATATAGGCATAGGCAAGGCAGGAGATCCCCCAATCGACAGCGTCAGCGACTTAGACGCCTACAGAGACGCTAACAGAGGTTGCGACGCCGACTGAGACGCCGACTGAGGCAGATAGGGGTAGATGTAGGCATATAGAAGGCAGCAGACCCCCCAATCGACAGCGGCAGCGACTGAGACGCCTACAGATACGATGACAGTGGCTGCGACGCCGACTAAGACTCCGACTGAAGCAGATTGGGGTGGATATAGCCATAGAGAAGGCAGCAGACCCCCCAGTGGACATCGGCAGTGACTGAGACGCCTACAGAGACGCCGACTGAGACGCCGACTGAGGTAGGTAGGGGTATATATATGCATAGAGAAGGCAGCAGACCCCTCAATCGACAGCGGAGGCTACTAAGACGCCTACAGAGACGCTGACAGAGGCTGCGACGCCGACTGAGGCAGATAGGGGTAGATATAGGCATAGAGAAGGCAGCAGACCCCCAAATCGGCAGCGGCAGCAACTGAGACGCCTTCAGAGACGCTGACAGAGGCTGCGACGCCGATTGAGACGCCGACTGAGACGCCGACTGCGGCAGATAGGGGTACATATAAGCATAGAGAAGGCAGCAGACCCCCCCCAATCGACAGCGGCAGCGAGTGAGACGCCTACAGAGACACTGACAGAGGCTGCGACGCCAACTGAGACGCCGACTGAGACGCCGACTGAGGCAGATAGGGGTATATATATGCATAGAGAAGGCAGCAGACAACTCAATCGACATCGGCATCGACTGAGACGCCCACAGAGACGCTGACAGAGGCTGCGACGCTGACTGAGACGCCGACTGAGGCAGATAGGGGTATATATAGGCATAGGGACTGCAGCATACCCCCAATCGACAGCGGCAGCGACTGAGACGCCCACAGAGACGCTGACAGAGGCTGCGACGCCGACTGAGGCAGATAATGGTAAATATAGGCATAGAGAAGGCAGCAGACCCCCAATCAACAGCGGCAGGGACTGAGACGCCTTCAGAGACGCCGACTGAGACGCCGACTGCGGCAGGTAGAGGTAGATATAGGCATAGAGAATGCAGCAGTCCCCCAATCGACAGCGGCAGCGACTTAGTCGCCTACAGAGACGCTAACAGAGGCTGCGACGCCGACTGAGACGCCGACTGAGGCAGATAGGGGTAGATGTAGGCATATAGAAGGCAGCAGACCCCCCAATCGACAGCGGCAGCGACTGAGATGCCTACAGAGACGCCGACTGAGACGCCGACTGAGGTAGATAGGGGTAGATATATGTATAGAGAAGGCAGCAGAACCCCCAATCGACAGCGGCAACGACTGAGACTCCTACAGAGACACTGACAGAGGTTGCGACGCCGACTGAGATTCCGACTGAGCCAGATAGGGTTAGATATAGGCATAGAGAAGGCAGCAGACCCCCCAATCGACAGCGGCAGCGACTGAGACGCCTACAGAGACACTAACAGAGGCTGCGATGCCAACTGAGACGACGACTGAGACGCCGACTGAGGCAGATAGGGCTAGATATAGGCACAGAGAAGGCAGCAGACCCCTCAATCGACAGCGGCATCGACTGAGACGCCCACAGAGACGCTGACAGAGGCTGCGACGCCCGCTGACGCGCCGACAGAGGCAGATAGGGGTAGATATAGGCATAGGGAAGGCAGCATACCCCCCAATCGACAGCGGTATCGACTGAGACGCCCACAGAGACGCTAACAGTGGCTGCGACGCCGACTGAGGCAGATAGGGGTAAATATAGGCATAGAGAAGGCAGCAGACCCCCAATCAACAGCGGCAGCGACTGAGACGCCTACAGAGACGCCGACTGAGACGCCGACTGAGACGCCGACTGAGACGCCGACTGAGGCAGATAGGGGTAGCTATAGGCATAGAGAAGGCAGCATATCCCCCAATCGATAGCGGCAGCGACTGGGACGACTACAGAAACGCTGACAGAGGCTGATAGGGGTAGATATAGGAATAGAAAAGGCAGCAGACCTCCCAATCGACAGCGGCAGCGACTGAGACGCCTATAGAAACGCTGACAGAGGCTGCGACACCGACTGAGGCAGATAGGGGTACATATAAGCATAGATAAGGCAGCAGACCCCCAATCGACAGCGGCAGCGACTGAGACGCCTTCAGAGACGCTGAAAGAGGCTGCGACTCCGACTGAGGCAGATATGGGTAGATATAGGCATAGGGAAGGCAGGAGATCCGCCAATCGACAGCGGCAGCAACTGAGACGCCTACAGAGAAGCTAACAGAAGCTGAGACGCCGACTGAGGCAGATAGGGGTAGAAGTAGGCATATAGAAGGCAGCAGACCACCCAATCGACAGCGGCAGCGACTGAGACGCCCACAGATACGATGACAGAGGCTGCGCCGCCAACTGAGACGCCGACCGAGGCAGATAGGGCTGGATATAGGCATAAAGAAAGCAGAAAACCTATCAATCGACAGCGGCAGTGACTGAGACGCCTACAGAGATGCTGAAAGTGGCTGCGACGCCGACTGACGTTGATAGGGGTAGATATAGGCATAGAGAAGGCAGAAGACCCCTCAATCGACAGCGGCAGCGACTAAGACGCCTACAGAGACGCTGACAGAGGCTGCGACGCCGACTGAGACGCCGACTGAGGCAGATAGGGCTAGATATAGGCATAGGGAAGGCAGGAGATCCCCCAATCGACTGCGGCAGTGACTTAGACGCCTACAGAGACGCTAACAGAGGCTGCGACGCCGACTGAGACGCCGACTGAGCCAGATAGGGGTAGATGTAGGCATATAGAAGGCAGCAGACCCCCCAATCGACAGCGGCAGCGACTGAGACGCCTACAGATACGATGACAGAGGCTGCGACGCCGACTGAGACTCCGACTGAAGCAGATAGGGGTAGATATAGGCATAGAGAAAGCAGAAGACTCCCCAATCGACAGCGGCAGCGACTGAGACGCCCACAGAGACGCTGACAGAGGCTGCGACTGCGACTGAAGCAGATAGGGGTACATATAAGCATAGAGAAGGCAGCAGACCCCCAATCGACAGCGGCAGCGACTGAGACGCCTTCAGAGACGCTGAAAGACGCTGCGACGCCGACTGAGACACCGACTGAGGCAGATATAGGTAGATATAGGCATAGGGAAGGCAGGAGATCCCCCAATCGACAGCGGCAGCGACTTAGACGCCTACAGAGACGCCGACTGAGACGCCAACTGAGACGCCCACTGAGACGCCGACTGAGGCAGATAGGGGTAGCTATAGGCATAGAGAAGGCAGCATATCCCCCAATCATTAGCGGCAGCGACTGGGACGACTACAGAAACGCTGACAGAGGCTGATAGGGGTAGATATAGGTATAGAGAAGGCAGCAGACCTCCCAATCGACAGCGGCAGCGACTGAGACGCCTATAGAACCGCTGACAGAAGCTGCGACACCGACTGAGGCAGATAGGGGTACATATAAGCATAGAGAAGGCAGCAGACCCCCAATCGACAGCGGCAGCGACTGAGACGCCTTCAGAGACGCTGAAAGAAGCTGCGACGCCGACTGAGGCAGATATGGGTAGATATAGGCATAGGGAAGGCAGGAGATCCCCCAATCGACAGCGGCAGCGACTTAGACGCCTACAGAGACGCTAACAGAGGCTGCGACGCCGACTGAGGCAGATAGGGGTAGAAGTAGGCATATAGAAGGCAGCAGACCACCCAATCGACAGCGGCAGCGACTGAGACGCCCACAGATACGATAACAGAGGCTGCGCCGCCAACAGAGACGCCGACTGAGGCAGATAGGGCTGGATATAGGCATAAAGAAAGCAGAAAACCTGTCAATCGACAGCGGCAGTGACTGAGACGCCTACAGAGATGCTGAAAGTGGCTGCGACGCCGACTGACGTTGATAGGGGTAGATATAGGCATAGAGAAGGCAGCAGACCCCTCAATCGACAGCGGCAGCGACTAAGACGCCTACAGAGACGCTGACAGAGGCTGCGACGCCGACTGAGACGCCGACTGAGGTAGATAGGGGTAGATATATGCATAGAGAAGGCAGCAGACCCCTCAATCGACAGCGGTGGCTGCTAAGATGCCTACAGAGACGCTGACAGAGGCTGCGACGCCGACTGAGGCAGATAGGGGTAGATATAGGCATAGAGTAGGCAGCAGACCCCCAAATCGACAGCGGCAGCAACTGAGACGCCTTCAGAGACGCTGACAGAGGCTGCGACGCCGATTGAGACGCCGACTGCGGCAGATAGGGGTACATATAAGCATAGAGAAGGCAGCAGACCCCCCGAATCGACAGCGGCAGCGACTGAGACGCCTACAGAGACACTGACAGAGGCTGCGACGCCAACTGAGACGCCGACTGAGGCAGATAGGGGTATATATAGGCATAGGGACGGCAGCATACCCCCAATCGACAGCGGCAGCGACTGAGACGCCCACAGAGACGCTGACAGAGTCTGCGACGCCGACTGAGGCAGATATGGGTAGATATAGGCATAGGGAAGGCAGGAGATCCCCCAATCGACAGCGGCAGCAACTGAGACGCCTACAGAGAAGCTAACAGAGGCTGCGACGCCGACTGAGGCAGATAGGGGTAGAAGTAGGCATATAGAAGGCAGCAGACCACCCAATCGACAGCGGCAGCGGCTGAGACGCCCACAGATACGATGACAGAGGCTGCGCCGCCAACTGAGACGCCGACTGAGGCAGATAGGGCTGAATATAGGCATAAAGAAAGCAGAAAACCTATCAATCGACAGCGGCAGTGACTGAGACGCCTACAGAGATGCTGAAAGTGGCTGCGACGCCGACTGACGTTGATAAGGGTAGATATTAGCATAGAGAAGGCAGCAGACCCCTCAATCGAGAGCGGCAGCGACTAAGACGCCTACAGAGACGCTGACAGAGGCTGCGACGCCGACTGAGACGCCGACTGAGGCAGATAGGGGTAGATATAGGCATAGGGAAGGCAGGAGATCCCCCAATCGACAGCGGCAGCGACTTAGACGCCTACAGAGACACAAACAGAGGCTGCGACGCCGACTGAGGCAGATAGGGGTAGATGTAGGCATATAGAAGGCAGCAGACCCCCCAATAGACAGCGGCAGCGACTGAGACGCCTACAGATACGATGACAGAGGCTGCGACGCCGACTGAGACTCCGACTGAAGCAGATAGGGGTAGATATAGGCATAGAGAAGGCAGCATATCCCCCAATCGACAGCGGTATCGACTGAGACGCCCACAGAGACGCTAACAGTGGCTGCGACGCCGACTGAGGCAGATAGGGGTAAATATAGGCATAGAGAAGGCAGCAGACCCCCAATCAACAGCGGCAGCGACTGAGACGCCTACAGAGACGCTGACAGAGGCTGCGACGCCGACTGAGATGCCGACTGAGGCAGATAGGGGTAGATATAGGCATAGGGAAGGCAGGAGATCCCCCAATCGACAGCGGAAGCGACTGAGACGCCTACAGAGACGCTGACAGAGGCTGCGACGCCGACTGAGACGCCGACTGAGGCAGATAGGGGTAGATATAGGCATAGGGAAGGCAGCATACCCCCCAATCGACAGCGGTATCGACTGAGACGCCCACAGAGACGCTAACAGTGGCTGCGACGCCGACTGAGGCAGATAGGGGTAAATATAGGCATAGAGAAGGCAGCAGACCCCCAATCAACAGCGGCAGCGACTGAGACGCCTACAGAGACGCCGACTGAGACGCCGACTGAGACGCCGACTGAGACGCCGACTGAGGCAGATAGGGGTAGCTATAGGCATAGAGAAGGCAGCAGACCCCCCAATCGATAGCGGCAGCGACTGGGACGACTACAGAAACGCTGACAGAGGCTGATAGGGGTAGATATAGGAATAGAAAAGGCAGCAGACCTCCCAATCGACAGCGGCAGCGACTGAGACGCCTATAGAAACGCTGACAGAGGCTGCGACACCGACTGAGGCAGATAGGGGTACATATAAGCATAGAGAAGGCAGCAGACCCCCAATCGACAGCGGCAGCGACTGAGACGCCTTCAGAGACGCTGACAGAGGCTGCGACGCCGACTGAGGCAGATATGGGTAGATATAGGCATAGGGAAGGCAGGAGATCCCCCAATCGACAGCGGCAGCGACTAACACGCCTACAGAGAAGCTAACAGAAGCTGAGACGCCGACTGAGGCAGATAGGGGTAGAAGTAGGCATATAGAAGGCAGCAGACCACCCAATCGACAGCGGCAGCGACTGAGACGCCCACAGATACGATGACAGAGGCTGCGCCGCCAACTGAGACGCCGACCGAGGCAGATAGGGCTGGATATAGGCATAAAGAAAGCAGAAAACCTATCAATCGACAGCGGCAGTGACTGAGACGCCTACAGAGATGCTGAAAGTGGCTGCGACGCCGACTGACGTTGATAGGGGTAGATATAGGCATAGAGAAGGCAGAAGACCCCTCAATCGACAGCGGCAGCGACTAAGACGCCTACAGAGACGCTGACAGTGGCTGCGACGCCGACTGAGACGCCGACTGAGGCAGATAGGGCTAGATATAGGCATAGGGAAGGCAGGAGATCCCCCAATCGACTGCGGCAGTGACTTAGACGCCTACAGAGACGCTAACAGAGGCTGCGACGCCGACTGAGACGCCGACTGAGCCAGATAGGGGTAGATGTAGGCATATAGAAGGCAGCAGACCCCCCAATCGACAGCGGCAGCGACTGAGACGCCTACAGATACGATGACAGAGGCTGCGACGCCGACTGAGACTCCGACTGAAGCAGATAGGGGTAGATATAGGCATAGAGAAAGCAGCAGACTCCCCAATCGACAGCGGCAGCGACTGAGACGCCCATAGAGACGCTGACAGAGGCTGCGACTGGGACTGAGGCAGATAGGGGTACATATAAGCATAGAGAAGGCAGCAGACCCCCAATCGACAGCGGCAGCGACTGAGACGCCTTCAGAGACGCTGAAAGACGCTGCGACGCCGACTGAGACACCGACTGAGGCAGATAGGGGTAGATATAGGCATAGGGAAGGCAGGAGATCCCCCAATCGACAGCGGCAGCGACTTAGACGCCTACAGAGACGCCGACTGAGACGCCAACTGAGACGCCGACTGAGACGCCGACTGAGGCAGATAGGGGTAGCTATAGGCATAGAGAAGGCAGCATATCCCCCAATCATTAGCGGCAGCGACTGAGACGCCTACAGATACGATGACAGAGGCTGCGACGCCGACTGAGACTCCGACTGAAGCAGATAGGGGTAGATATAGGCATAGAGAAGGCAGCATATCCCCCAATCGACAGCGGTATCGACTGAGACGCCCACAGAGACGCTAACAGTGGCTGCGACGCCGACTGAGGCAGATAGGGGTAGATATAGGCATAGAGAAGGCAGCAGACCCCCAATCAACAGCGGCAGCGACTGAGACGCCTACAGAGACGCTGACAGAGGCTGCGACGCCGACTGAGATGCCGACTGAGGCAGATAGGGGTAGATATAGGCATAGGGAAGGCAGGAGATCCCCCAATCGACAGCGGAAGCGACTGAGACGCCTACAGAGACGCTGACAGAGGCTGCGACGCCGACTGAGATGCCGACTGAGGCAGATAGGGGTAGATATAGGCATAGGGAAGGCAGCATACCCCCCAATCGACAGCGGTATCGACTGAGACGCCCACAGAGACGCTAACAGTGGCTGCGACGCCGACTGAGGCAGATAGGGGTACATATAGGCATAGAGAAGGCAGCAGACCCCCAATCGACAGCGGCAGCGACTGAGACGCCTACAGAGACGCCGACTGAGACGCCGACTGAGACGCCGACTGAGACGCCGACTGAGGCAGATAGGGGTAGCTATAGGCATAGAGAAGGCAGCATATCCCCCAATCGATAGCGGCAGCGACTGGGACGACTACAGAAACGCTGACAGAGGCTGATAGGGGTAGATATAGGAATAGAAAAGGCAGCAGACCTCCCAATCGACAGCGGCAGCGACTGAGACGCCTATAGAAACGCTGACAGAGGCTGCGACACCGACTGAGGCAGATAGGGGTACATATAAGCATAGAGAAGGCAGCAGACCCCCAATCGACAGCGGCAGCGACTGAGACGCCTTCAGAGACGCTGAAAGAGGCTGCGACGCCGACTGAGGCAGATATGGGTAGATATAGGCATAGGGAAGGCAGGAGATCCCCCAATCGACAGCGGCAGCGACTAACACGCCTACAGAGAAGCTAACAGAAGCTGAGACGCCGACTGAGGCAGATAGGGGTAGAAGTAGGCATATAGAAGGCAGCAGACCACCCAATCGACAGCGGCAGCGACTGAGACGCCCACAGATACGATGACAGAGGCTGCGCCGCCAACTGAGACGCCGACCGAGGCAGATAGGGCTGGATATAGGCATAAAGAAAGCAGAAAACCTATCAATCGACAGCGGCAGTGACTGAGACGCCTACAGAGATGCTGAAAGTGGCTGCGACGCCGACTGACGTTGATAGGGGTAGATATAGGCATAGAGAAGGCAGCAGACCCCTCAATCGACAGCGGCAGCGACTAAGACGCCTACAGAGACGCTGACAGTGGCTGCGACGCCGACTGAGACGCCGACTGAGGCAGATAGGGCTAGATATAGGCATAGGGAAGGCAGGAGATCCCCCAATCGACTGCGGCAGTGACTTAGACGCCTACAGAGACGCTAACAGAGGCTGCGACGCCGACTGAGACGCCGACTGAGCCAGATAGGGGTAGATGTAGGCATATAGAAGGCAGCAGACCCCCCAATCGACAGCGGCAGCGACTGAGACGCCTACAGATACGATGACAGAGGCTGCGACGCCGACTGAGACTCCGACTGAAGCAGATAGGGGTAGATATAGGCATAGAGAAAGCAGCAGACTCCCCAATCGACAGCGGCAGCGACTGAGACGCCCATAGAGACGCTGACAGAGGCTGCGACTGCGACTGAGGCAGATAGGGGTACATATAAGCATAGAGAAGGCAGCAGACCCCCAATCGACAGCGGCAGCGACTGAGACGCCTTCAGAGACGCTGAAAGACGCTGCGACGCCGACTGAGACGCCGACTGAGGCAGATAGGGGTAGATATAGGCATAGAGAAGGCAGGAGATCCCCCAATCGACAGCGGCAGCGACTTAGACGCCTACAGAGACGCCGACTGAGACGCCAACTGAGACGCCGACTGAGACGCCGACTGAGGCAGATAGGGGTAGCTATAGGCATAGAGAAGGCAGCATATCCCCCAATCATTAGCGGCAGCGACTGAGACGCCTACAGATACGATGACAGAGGCTGCGACGCCGACTGAGACTCCGACTGAAGCAGATAGGGGTAGATATAGGCATAGAGAAGGCAGCATATCCCCCAATCGACAGCGGTATCGACTGAGACGCCCACAGAGACGCTGACAGTGGCTGCGACGCCGACTGAGGCAGATAGGGGTAGATATAGGCATAGAGAAGGCAGCAGACCCCCAATCAACAGCGGCAGCGACTGAGACGCCTACAGAGACGCTGACAGAGGCTGCGACGCCGACTGAGATGCCGACTGAGGCAGATAGGGGTAGATATAGGCATAGGGAAGGCAGGAGATCCCCCAATCGACAGCGGAAGCGACTGAGACGCCTACAGAGACGCTGACAGAGGCTGCGACGCCGACTGAGATGCCGACTGAGGCAGATAGGGGTAGATATAGGCATAGGGAAGGCAGCATACCCCCCAATCGACAGCGGTATCGACTGAGACGCCCACAGAGACGCTAACAGTGGCTGCGACGCCGACTGAGGCAGATAGGGGTAAATATAGGCATAGAGAAGGCAGCAGACCCCCAATCAACAGCGGCAGCGACTGAGACGCCTACAGAGACGCCGACTGAGACGCCGACTGAGACGCCGACTGAGACGCCGACTGAGACGCCGACTGAGACGCCGACTGAGGCAGATAGGGGTAGCTATAGGCATAGAGAAGGCAGGATATCCCCCAATCGATAGCGGCAGCGACTGGGACGACTACAGAAACGCTGACAGAGGCTGATAGGGGTAGATATAGGAATAGAAAAGGCAGCAGACCTCCCAATCGACAGCGGCAGCGACTGAGACGCCTATAGAAACGCTGACAGAGGCTGCGACACCGACTGAGGCAGATAGGGGTACATATAAGCATAGAGAAGGCAGCAGACCCCCAATCGACAGCGGCAGCGACTGAGACGCCTTCAGAGACGCTGAAAGAGGCTGCGACGCTGACTGAGGCAGATATGGGTAGATATAGGCATAGGGAAGGCAGGAGATCCCCCAATCGACAGCGGCAGCGACTAACACGCCTACAGAGAAGCTAACAGAAGCTGAGACGCCGACTGAGGCAGATAGGGGTAGAAGTAGGCATATAGAAGGCAGCAGACCACCCAATCGACAGCGGCAACGACTGAGACGCCCACAGATACGATGACAGAGGCTGCTCCGCCAACTGAGACGCCGACCGAGGCAGATAGGGCTGGATATAGGCATAAAGAAAGCAGAAAACCTATCAATCGACAGCGGCAGTGACTGAGACGCCTACAGAGATGCTGAAAGTGGCTGCGACGCCGACTGACGTTGATAGGGGTAGATATAGGCATAGAGAAGGCAGAAGACCCCTCAATCGACAGCGGCAGCGACTAAGACGCCTACAGAGACGCTGACAGAGGCTGCGACGCCGACTGAGACGCCGACTGAGGCAGATAGGGCTAGATATAGGCATAGGGAAGGCAGGAGATCCCCCAATCGACTGCGGCAGTGACTTAGACGCCTACAGAGACGCTAACAGAGGCTGCGACGCCGACTGAGACGCCGACTGAGCCAGATAGGGGTAGATGTAGGCATATAGAAGGCAGCAGACCCCCCAATCGACAGCGGCAGCGACTGAGACGCCTACAGATACGATGACAGAGGCTGCGACGCCGACTGAGACTCCGACTGAAGCAGATAGGGGTAGATATAGGCATAGAGAAAGCAGCAGACTCCCCAATCGACAGCGGCAGCGACTGAGACGCCCATAGAGACGCTGACAGAGGCTGCGACTGCGACTGAGGCAGATAGGGGTACATATAAGCATAGAGAAGGCAGCAGACCCCCAATCGACAGCGGCAGCGACTGAGACGCCTTCAGAGACGCTGAAAGACGCTGCGACGCCGACTGAGACACCGACTGAGGCAGATAGGGGTAGATATAGGCATAGGGAAGGCAGGAGATCCCCCAATCGACAGCGGCAGCGACTTAGACGCCTACAGAGACGCCGACTGAGACGCCAACTGAGACGCCGACTGTGACGCCGACTGAGGCAGATAGGGGTAGCTATAGGCATAGAGAAGGCAGCATATCCCCCAATCATTAGCGGCAGCGACTGAGACGCCTACAGATACGATGACAGAGGCTGCGACGCCGACTGAGACTCCGACTGAAGCAGATAGGGGTAGATATAGGCATAGAGAAGGCAGCATATCCCCCAATCGACAGCGGTATCGACTGAGACGCCCACAGAGACGCTAACAGTGGCTGCGACGCCGACTGAGGCAGATAGGGGTAAATATAGGCATAGAGAAGGCAGCAGACCCCCAATCAACAGCGGCAGCGACTGAGACGCCTACAGAGACGCTGACAGAGGCTGCGACGCCGACTGAGATGCCGACTGAGGCAGATAGGGGTAGATAAAGGCATAGGGAAGGCAGGAGATCCCCCAATCGACAGCGGAAGCGACTGAGACGCCTACAGAGACGCTGACAGAGGCTGCGACGCCGACTGAGATGCCGACTGAGGCAGATAGGGGTAGATATAGGCATAGGGAAGGCAGCATACCCCCCAATCGACAGCGGTATCGACTGAGACGCCCACAGAGACGCTAACAGTGGCTGCGACGCCGACTGAGGCAGATAGGGGTAAATATAGGCATAGAGAAGGCAGCAGACCCCCAATCAACAGCGGCAGCGACTGAGACGCCTACAGAGACGCCGACTGAGACGCCGACTGAGACGCCGACTGAGACGCCGACTGAGACGCCGACTGAGGCAGATAGGGGTAGCTATAGGCATAGAGAAGGCAGCATATCCCCCAATCGATAGCGGCAGCGACTGGGACGACTACAGAAACGCTGACAGAGGCTGATAGGGGTAGATATAGGAATAGAAAAGGCAGCAGACCTCCCAATCGACAGCGGCAGCGACTGAGACGCCTATAGAAACGCTGACAGAGGCTGCGACACTGACTGAGCCAGATAGGGGTACATATAAGCATAGAGAAGGCAGCAGACCCCCAATCGACAGCGGCAGCGACTGAGACGCCTTCAGAGACGCTGAAAGAGGCTGCGACGCCGACTGAGGCAGATATGGGTAGATATAGGCATAGGGAAGGCAGGAGATCCCCCAATCGACAGCGGCAGCGACTAACACGCCTACAGAGAAGCTAACAGAAGCTGAGACGCCGACTGAGGCAGATAGGGGTAGAAGTAGGCATATAGAAGGCAGCAGACCACCCAATCGACAGCGGCAGCGACTGAGACGCCCACAGATACGATGACAGAGGCTGCGCCGCCAACTGAGACGCCGACCGAGGCAGATAGGGCTGGATATAGGCATAAAGAAAGCAGAAAACCTCTCAATCGACAGCGGCAGTGACTGAGACGCCTACAGAGATGCTGAAAGTGGCTGCGACGCCGACTGACGTTGATAGGGGTAGATATAGGCATAGAGAAGGCAGAAGACCCCTCAATCGACAGCGGCAGCGACTAAGACGCCTACAGAGACGCTGACAGAGGCTGCGACGCCGACTGAGACGCCGACTGAGGCAGATAGGGCTAGATATAGGCATAGGGAAGGCAGGAGATCCCCCAATCGACTGCGGCAGTGACTTAGACGCCTACAGAGACGCTAACAGAGGCTGCGACGCCGACTGAGACGCCGACTGAGCCAGATAGGGGTAGATGTAGGCATATAGAAGGCAGCAGACCCCCCAATCGACAGCGGCAGCGACTGAGACGCCTACAGATACGATGACAGAGGCTGCGACGCCGACTGAGACTCCGACTGAAGCAGATAGGGGTAGATATAGGCATAGAGAAAGCAGCAGACTCCCCAATCGACAGCGGCAGCGACTGAGACGCCCATAGAGACGCTGACAGAGGCTGCGACTGCGACTGAGGCAGATAGGGGTACATATAAGCATAGAGAAGGCAGCAGACCCCCAATCGACAGCGGCAGCGACTGAGACGCCTTCAGAGACGCTGAAAGACGCTGCGACGCCGACTGAGACACCGACTGAGGCAGATAGGGGTAGATATAGGCATAGGGAAGGCAGGAGATCCCCCAATCGACAGCGGCAGCGACTTAGACGCCTACAGAGACGCCGACTGAGACGCCAACTGAGACGCCGACTGAGACGCCGACTGAGGCAGATAGGGGTAGCTATAGGCATAGAGAAGGCAGCATATCCCCCAATCATTAGCGGCAGCGACTGGGACGACTACAGAAACGCTGACAGTGGCTGATAGGGGTAGATATAGGTATAGAGAAGGCAGCAGACCTCCCAATCGACAGCGGCAGCGACTGAGACGCCTATAGAACCGCTGACAGAAGCTGCGACACCGACTGAGGCAGATAGGGGTACATATAAGCATAGAGAAGGCAGCAGACCCCCAATCGACAGCGGCAGCGACTGAGACGCCTTCAGAGACGCTGAAAGAGGCTGCGACGCCGACTGAGGCAGATATGGGTAGATATAAGCATAGGGAAGGTAGGAGATCCCCCAATCGACAGCGGCAGCAACTGAGACGCCTACAGAGAAGCTAACAGAAGCTGAGACGCCGACTGAGGCAGATAGGGGTAGAAGTAGGCATATAGAAGGCAGCAGACCACCCAATCGACAGCGGCAGCGACTGAGACGCCCACAGATACGATGACAGAGGCTGCGCCGCCATCTGAGACGCCGACAGAGGCAGATAGGGCTGGATATAGGCATAAAGAAAGCAGAAAACCTATCAATCGACAGCGGCAGTGACTGAGACGCCTACAGAGATGCTGAAAGTGGCTGCGACGCCGACTGACGTTGATAGGGGTAGATATAGGCATAGAGAAGGCAGCAGCCCCTCAATCGACAGCGGCAGCGACTAAGACGCCTACAGAGACGCTGACAGAGGCTGCGACGCCGACTGAGACGCCGACTGAGGCAGATAGGGATAGATATAGGCATAGGGAAGGCAGGAGATCCCCCAATCGACAGCGGCAGTGACTTAGACGCCTACAGAGACGCTAACAGAGGCTGCGACTCCGACTGAGACGCCGACTGAGGCAGATAGGGGTAGATGTAGGCATATAGAAGGCAGCAGACCCCCCAATCGACAGCGGCAGCGACTGAGACGCCTACAGATACGATGACAGAGGCTGCGACGCCGACTGAGACTCCGACTGAAGCAGATAGGGGTAGATATAGGCATAGAGAAAGCAGCAGACTCCCCAATCGACAGCGGCAGCGACTGAGACGCCCACAGAGACGCTGACAGAGGCTGCGACTCCGACTGAGGCAGATAGGGGTACATATAAGCATAGAGAAGGCAGCAGACCCCCAATCGACAGCGGCAGCGACTGAGACGCTTTCAGAGACGCTGAAAGAGGCTGCGACGCCGACTGAGACACCGACTGAGGCAGATAGGGGAAGATATAGGCATAGGGAAGGCAGGAGATCCCCCAATCGACAGCGGCAGCGACTTAGACGCCTACAGAGATGCTAACAGAGGCTGCGACGCCGACTGAGGCAGATAGGGGTAGAAGTAGGCATATAGAAGGCAGCAGACCACCCAATCGACAGCGGCAGCGACTGAGACGCCCACAGATACGATGACAGAGGCTGCGCCGCCAACAGAGACGCCGACTGAGGCAGATAGGGCTGGATATAGGCATAAAGAAAGCAGAAAACCTGTCAATCGACAGCGGCAGTGACTGAGACGCCTACAGAGATACTGAAAGTGGCTGCGACGCCGACTGACGTTGATAGGGGTAGATATAGGCATAGAGAAGGCAGCAGACCCCTCAATCGACAGCGGCAGCGACTAAGACGCCTACAGAGACGCTGACAGAGGCTGCGACGCCGACTGAGACGCCGACTGAGGTAGATAGGGGTAGATATATGCATAGAGAAGGCAGCAGACCCCTCAATCGACAGCGGTGGCTACTAAGACGCCTACAGAGACGCTGACAGAGGCTGCGACGCCGACTGAGGCAGATATGGGTAGATATAGGCATAGGGAAGGCAGGAGATCCCCCAATCGACAGCGGCAGCAACTGAGACGCCTACAGAGAAGCTAACAGAGGCTGCGACGCCGACTGAGGCAGATAGGGGTAGAAGGAGGCATATAGAAGGCAGCAGACCACCCAATCGACAACGGCAGCGGCTGAGACGCCCACAGATACGATGACAGAGGCTGCGCCGCCAACTGAGACGCCGACTGAGGCAGATAGGGCTGAATATAGGCATAAAGAAAGCAGAAAACCTATCAATCGACAGCGGCAGTGACTGAGACGCCTACAGGGATGCTGAAAGTGGCTGCGACGCCGACTGACGTTGATAAGGGTAGATATAGGCATAGAGAAGGCAGCAGACCCCCCAATCGACAGCGGCAGCGACTGAGACACCTATAGAAACGCTTACAGAGGCTCCGACACCAACTGAGACTCCGACTGAGGCAGATAGGGGTAGATATAGGCATAGAGAAGGCAGCAGACCCCCCAATCGACAGCGGCAGCGACTGAGACACCTATCGAAACGCTGACAGAGGCTCCGACACCGACTGAGGCAGATAGGGGTAAATATAGGCATAGGGAAGGCAGGAGATCCCCCAATCGACAGCGGAAGCGACTTAGACGCCTACAGAGACGCTAACAGAGGCTGCGACGCCGACTGAGACGCCGACTGAGGCAAATAGGGGTAGATGTAGGCATATAGAAGGCAGCATTCCCCCCAATCGACAGCGGCAGCGACTGAGACGCCTACAGATACGATGACAGAGGCTGCGACGCCGACTAAGACTCCGACTGAAGCAGATAGGGGTGGATATAGCCATAGAGAAGGCACCAGACCCCCCAGTGGACAGCGGCAGCGACTGAGACGCCTACAGAGACGCCGACTGAGACGCCGACTGAGGTAGATAGGGGTAGATATATGCATAGAGAAGGCAGCAGACCCCTCAATCGACAGCGGCAGCGACTAAGACGCCTACAGAGACGCTGACAGACGCTGCGACGCCGACTGAGACGCCGACTGAGGCAGATAGGGGTAGATATAGGCATAGAGAAAGCAGCAGACTCCCCAATCGACAGCGGCAGCGACTGAGACGCCCACAGAAACGCTGACAGAGGCTGCGACTCCGACTGAGGCAGATAGGGGTACATATAAGCATAGAGAAGGCAGCAGACCCCCAATCGACAGCGGCAGCGACTGAGACGCTTTCAGAGACGCTGAAAGAGGCTGCGACGCCGACTGAGACACCGACTGAGGCCGATAGGGGTAGATATAGGCATAGGGAAGGCAGGAGATCCCCCAATCGACAGCGGCAGCGACTTAGACCCCTACAGAGACGCTGACAGAGGCTGCGACGCCGACTGAGACGCCGACTGAGGTAGATAGGGGTAGATATATGCATAGGGAAGGCAGCAGACCCCTCAATCGACAGCGGTGGCTACTAAGACGCCTACAGAGACGCTGACAGAGGCTGCGACGCCGACTGAGGCAGATAGGGGTAGATATAGGCATAGAGAAGGCAGCAGACCCCCAAATCGACAGCGGCAGCAACTGAGACGCCTTCAGAGACGCTGACAGAGGCTGCGACGCCGATTGAGACGCCGACTGAGACGCCGACTGCGGCAGATAGGGGTACATATAAGCATAGAGAAGGCAGCAGACCCCCCCCAATCGACAGCGGCAGCGACTGA
Organism: Clusia tigrina; assembly: GCA_920105625.2. Taxonomy (NCBI): domain Eukaryota; kingdom Metazoa; phylum Arthropoda; class Insecta; order Diptera; family Clusiidae; genus Clusia; species Clusia tigrina. Next base: position 90,704,415 of record OV050031.1, read on the forward strand.
GACGCCTACAGAGACACTGACAGAGGCTGCGACGCCAACTGAGACGCCGACTGAGGCAGATAGGGGTATATATAGGCATAGGGACGGCAGCATACCCCCAATCGACAGCGGCAGCGACTGAGACGCCCACAGAGACGCTGACAGAGGCTGCGACGCCGACTGAGACGCCGACTGAGGCAGATAGGGGTAGATATAGGCATAGGGAAGGCAGGAGATCCCCCAATCGACAGCGGCAGCGACTTAGACGCCTACAGAGACACAAACAGAGGCTGCGACGCCGACTGAGACGCCGACTGAGGCAGATAGGGGTAGATGTAGGCATATATAAAGCAGCAGACCCCCCAATAGACAGCGGCAGCGACTGAGACGCCTACAGATACGATGACAGAGGCTGCGACGCCGACTGAGACTCCGACTGAAGCAGATAGGGGTAGATATAGGCATAGAGAAAGCAGCAGACTCCCCAATCGACAGCGGCAGCGACTGAGACGCCCATAGAGACGCTGACAGAGGCTGCGACTGCGACTGAGGCAGATAGGGGTACATATAAGCATAGAGAAGGCAGCAGACCCCCAATCGACAGCGGCAGCGACTGAGACGCCTTCAGAGACGCTGAAAGACGCTGCGACGCCGACTGAGACACCGACTGAGGCAGATATGGGTAGATATAGGCATAGGGAAGGCAGGAGATCCCCCAATCGACAGCGGCAGCAACTGAGACGCCTACAGAGAAGCTAACAGAGGCTGCGACGCCGACTGAGGCAGATAGGGGTAGAAGTAGGCATATAGAAGGCAGCAGACCACCCAATCGACAGCGGCAGCGGCTGAGACGCCCACAGATACGATGACAGAGGCTGCGCCGCCAACTGAGACGCCGACTGAGGCAGATAGGGCTGAATATAGGCATAAAGAAAGCAGAAAACCTATCAATCGACAGCGGCAGTGACTGAGACGCCTACAGAGATGCTGAAAGTGGCTGCGACGCCGACTGACGTTGATAAGGGTAGATATAGGCATAGAGAAGGCAGCAGACCCCTCAATCGAGAGCGGCAGCGACTAAGACGCCTACAGAGACGCTGACAGAGGCTGCGACGCCGACTGAGACGCCGACTGAGGCAGATAGGGGTAGATATAGGCATAGGGAAGGCAGGAGATCCCCCAATCGACAGCGGCAGCGACTTAGACGCCTACAGAGACACAAACAGAGGCTGCGACGCCGACTGAGACGCCGACTGAGGCAGATAGGGGTAGATGTAGGCATATATAAGGCAGCAGACCCCCCAATAGACAGCGGCAGCGACTGAGACGCCTACAGATACGATGACAGAGGCTGCGACGCCGACTGAGACTCCGACTGAAGCAGATAGGGGTAGATATAGGCATAGAGAAAGCAGCAGACTCCCCAATCGACAGCGGCAGCGACTGAGACGCCCATAGAGACGCTGACAGAGGCTGCGACTGCGACTGAGGCAGATAGGGGTACATATAAGCATAGAGAAGGCAGCAGACCCCCAATCGACAGCGGCAGCGACTGAGACGCCTTCAGAGACGCTGAAAGACGCTGCGACGCCGACTGAGACACCGACTGAGGCAGATAGGGGTAGATATAGGCATAGGGAAGGCAGGAGATCCCCCAATCGACAGCGGCAGCGACTTAGACGCCTACAGAGACGCCGACTGAGACGCCAACTGAGACGCCGACTGAGACGCCGACTGAGGCAGATAGGGGTAGCTATAGGCATAGAGAAGGCAGCATATCCCCCAATCATTAGCGGCAGCGACTGGGACGACTACAGAAACGCTGACAGAGGCTGATAGGGGTAGATATAGGTATAGAGAAGGCAGCAGACCTCCCAATCGACAGCGGCAGCGACTGAGACGCCTATAGAACCGCTGACAGAAGCTGCGACACCGACTGAGGCAGATAGGGGTACATATAAGCATAGAGAAGGCAGCAGACCCCCAATCGACAGCGGCAGCGACTGAGACGCCTTCAGAGACGCTGAAAGAGGCTGCGACGCCGACTGAGGCAGATATGGGTAGATATAAGCATAGGGAAGGTAGGAGATCCCCCAATCGACAGCGGCAGCAACTGAGACGCCTACAGAGAAGCTAACAGAAGCTGAGACGCCGACTGAGGCAGATAGGGGTAGAAGTAGGCATATAGAAGGCAGCAGACCACCCAATCGACAGCGGCAGCGACTGAGACGCCCACAGATACGATGACAGAGGCTGCGCCGCCATCTGAGACGCCGACTGAGGCAGATAGGGCTGGATATAGGCATAAAGAAAGCAGAAAACCTATCAATCGACAGCGGCAGTGACTGAGACGCCTACAGAGATGCTGAAAGTGGCTGCGACGCCGACTGACGTTGATAGGGGTAGATATAGGCATAGAGAAGGCAGCAGCCCCTCAATCGACAGCGGCAGCGACTAAGACGCCTACAGAGACGCTGACAGAGGCTGCGACGTCGACTGAGACGCCGACTGAGGCAGATAGGGCTAGATATAGGCATAGGGAAGGCAGGAGATCCCCCAATCGACAGCGGCAGTGACTTAGACGCCTACAGAGACGCTAACAGAGGCTGCGACTCCGACTGAGACGCCGACTGAGGCAGATAGGGGTAGATGTAGGCATATAGAAGGCAGCAGACCCCCCAATCGACAGCGGCAGCGACTGAGACGCCTACAGATACGATGACAGAGGCTGCGACGCCGACTGAGACTCCGACTGAAGCAGATAGGGGTAGATATAGGCATAGAGAAAGCAGCAGACTCCCCAATCGACAGCGGCAGCGACTGAGACGCCCACAGAGACGCTGACAGAGGCTGCGACTCCGACTGAGGCAGATAGGGGTACATATAAGCATAGAGAAGGCAGCAGACCCCCAATCGACAGCGGCAGCGACTGAGACGCTTTCAGAGACGCTGAAAGAGGCTGCGACGCCGACTGAGACACCGACTGAGGCAGATAGGGGTAGATATAGGCATAGGGAAGGCAGGAGATCCCCCAATCGACAGCGGCAGCGACTTAGACGCCTACAGAGATGCTAACAGAGGCTGCGACGCCGACTGAGGCAGATAGGGGTAGAAGTAGGCATATAGAAGGCAGCAGACCACCCAATCGACAGCGGCAGCGACTGAGACGCCCACAGATACGATGACAGAGGCTGCGCCGCCAACAGAGACGCCGACTGAGGCAGATAGGGCTGGATATAGGCATAAAGAAAGCAGAAAACCTGTCAATCGACAGCGGCAGTGACTGAGACGCCTACAGAGATACTGAAAGTGGCTGCGACGCCGACTGACATTGATAGGGGTAGATATAGGCATAGAGAAGGCAGCAGACCCCTCAATCGACAGCGGCAGCGACTAAGACGCCTACAGAGACGCTGACAGAGGCTGCGACGCCGACTGAGACGCCGACTGAGGTAGATAGGGGTAGATATATGCATAGAGAAGGCAGCAGACCCCTCAATCGACAGCGGTGGCTACTAAGACGCCTACAGAGACGCTGACAGAGGCTGCGACGCCGACTGAGGCAGATATGGGTAGATATAGGCATAGGGAAGGCAGGAGATCCCCCAATCGACAGCGGCAGCAACTGAGACGCCTACAGAGAAGCTAACAGAGGCTGCGACGCCGACTGAGGCAGATAGGGGTAGAAGTAGGCATATAGAAGGCAGCAGACCACCCAATCGACAGCGGCAGCGGCTGAGACGCCCACAGATACGATGACAGAGGCTGCGCCGCCAACTGAGACGCCGACTGAGGCAGATAGGGCTGAATATAGGCATAAAGAAAGCAGAAAACCTATCAATCGACAGCGGCAGTGACTGAGACGCCTACAGAGATGCTGAAAGTGGCTGCGACGCCGACTGACGTTGATAAGGGTAGATATAGGCATAGAGAAGGCAGCAGACCCCCCAATCGACATCGGCAGCGACTGAGACACCTATAGAAACGCTTACAGAGGCTCCGACACCAACTGAGACTCCGACTGAGGCAGATAGGGGTAGATATAGGCATAGAGAAGGCAGCAGACCCCCCAATCGACAGCGGCAGCGACTGAGACACCTATCGAAACGCTGACAGAGGCTCCGACACCGACTGAGGCAGATAGGGGTAAATATAGGCATAGGGAAGGCAGGAGATCCCCCAATCGACAGCGGAAGCGACTTAGACGCCTACAGAGACGCTAACAGAGGCTGCGACGCCGACTGAGACGCCGACTGAGGCAAATAGGGGTAGATGTAGGCATATAGAAGGCAGCATTCCCCCCAATCGACAGCGGCAGCGACTGAGACGCCTACAGATACGATGACAGAGGCTGCGACGCCGACTGAGACGCCGACTGAGGTAGATAGGGGTAGATATATGCATAGAGAAGGCAGCAGACCCCTCAATCGACAGCGGCAGCGACTAAGACGCCTACAGAGACGCTGACAGAGGCTGCGACGCCGACTGAGACGCCGACTGAGGTAGATAGGGGTAGATATATGCATAGGGAAGGCAGCAGACCCCTCAATCGACAGCGGCAGCGACTGAGACGCCCACAGAAACGCTGACAGAGGCTGCGACTCCGACTGAGGCAGATAGGGGTACATATAAGCATAGAGAAGGCAGCAGACCCCCAATCGACAGCGGCAGCGACTGAGACGCTTTCAGAGACGCTGAAAGAGGCTGCGACGCCGACTGAGACACCGACTGAGGCAGATAGGGGTAGATATAGGCATAGGGAAGGCAGGAGATCCCCCAATCGACAGCGGCAGCGACTTAGACCCCTACAGAGACGCTGACAGAGGCTGCGACGCCGACTGAGACGCCGACTGAGGTAGATAGGGGTAGATATATGCATAGGGAAGGCAGCAGACCCCTCAATCGACAGCGGTGGCTACTAAGACGCCTACAGAGACGCTGACAGAGGCTGCGACGCCGACTGAGGCAGATAGGGGTAGATATAGGCATAGAGAAGGCAGCAGACCCCCAAATCGACAGCGGCAGCAACTGAGACGCCTTCAGAGACGCTGACAGAGGCTGCGACGCCGATTGAGACGCCGACTGAGACGCCGACTGCGGCAGATAGGGGTACATATAAGCATAGAGAAGGCAGCAGACCCCCCCAATCGACAGCGGCAGCGACTGAGACGCCTACAGAGACACTGACAGAGGCTGCGACGCCAACTGAGACGCCGACTGAGGCAGATAGGGGTATATATAGGCATAGGGACGGCAGCATACCCCCAATCGACAGCGGCAGCGACTGAGACGCCCACAGAGACGCTGACAGAGGCTGCGACGCCGACTGAGGCAGATATGGGTAGATATAGGCATAGGGAAGGCAGGAGATCCCCCAATCGACAGCGGCAGCAACTGAGACGCCTACAGAGAAGCTAACAGAGGCTGCGACGCCGACTGAGGCAGATAGGGGTAGAAGTAGGCATATAGAAGGCAGCAGACCACCCAATCGACAGCGGCAGCGGCTGAGACGCCCGCAGATACGATGACAGAGGCTGCGCCGCCAACTGAGACGCCGACTGAGGCAGATAGGGCTGAATATAGGCATAAAGAAAGCAGAAAACCTATCAATCGACAGCGGCAGTGACTGAGACGCCTACAGAGATGCTGAAAGTGGCTGCGACGCCGACTGACGTTGATAAGGGTAGATATAGGCATAGAGAAGGCAGCAGACCCCTCAATCGAGAGCGGCAGCGACTAAGACGCCTACAGAGACGCTGACAGAGGCTGCGACGCCGACTGAGACGCCGACTGAGGCAGATAGGGGTAGATATAGGCATAGGGAAGGCAGGAGATCCCCCAATCGACAGCGGCAGCGACTTAGACGCCTACAGAGACACAAACAGAGGCTGAGACGCCGACTGAGACGCCGACTGAGGCAGATAGGGGTAGATGTAGGCATATATAAGGCAGCAGACCCCCCAATAGACAGCGGCAGCGACTGAGACGCCTACAGATACGATGACAGAGGCTGCGACGCCGACTGAGACTCCGACTGAAGCAGATAGGGGCAGATATAGGCATAGAGAAAGCAGCAGACTCCCCAATTGACAGCGGCAGCGACTGAGACGCCCACAGAGACGCTGACAGAGGCTGCGACTCCGACTGAGGCAGATAGGGGTACATATAAGCAAAGAGAAGGCAGCAGACCCCCAATCGACAGCGGCAGCGACTGAGACGCCTTCAGAGACGCTGAAAGAGGCTGCGACGCCGACTGAGACACCGACTGAGGCAGATATTGGTAAATATAGGCATAGGGAAGGCAGGAGATCCCCCAATCGACAGCGGAAGCGACTTAGACGCCTACAGAGATGCTAACAGAGGCTGCGACGCCGACTGAGACGCCAACTGAGGCAGATAGGGGTAGATGTAGGCATATAGAAGGCTGCAGACCCCCCAATCGACAGCGGCAGCGACTGAGACGCCTACAGATACGATGACAGAGGCTGCGACGTCGACTGAGGCAGATAGGGCTGGATATAGCCATAGAGAAAGCAGAAAACCTATAAATCGACAGCGGCAGTGACTCAGACGCCTACAGAGATGCTGAAAGTGGCTGCGACGCCGACTGACGTTGATAGGGGCAGATATAGGCATAGAGAAGCCAGCAGACCCCCAATCGACAGCGGCAGCGACTGAGACGCCTACAGAGACGCTGACAGAGGCTGCGACGCCGACTGAGATGCCGACTGAGGCAGATAGGGGTAGATATAGGCATAGAGAAGGCAGCAGACCCCCCAATCGACAGCGGCAGCGACTGAGACACCTATAGAAACGCTTACAGAGGCTCCGACACCAACTGAGACGCCGACTGAGGCAGATAGGGGTAGATATAGGCATAGAGAAGGCAGCAGACCCCCCAATCGACAGCGGCAGCGACTGAGACACCTATCGAAACGCTGACAGAGGCTCCGACACCGACTGAGGCAGATAGGGGTACATATAAGCATAGAGAACGCAGTAGACCCCCAATCGACAGCGGCAGCGACTGAGACGCCTTCAGAGACGCTGAAAGAGGCTGCGACGCCGACTGAGACACCGACTGAGGCAGATAGGGGTAGATATAGGCATAGGGAAGGCAGGAGATCCCCCAATCGACAGCGGCAGCGACTTAGACACCTACAGATACGCTAACAGAGGCTGCAACGCCGACTGAGACGCCGACTGAGGTAGATAGGGGTAGATATATGCATAGAGAAGGCAGCAGACCCCTCAATCGACAGCGGCAGCGACTAAGACGCCTACAGAGACGCTGACAGAGGCTGCGACGGTGACTGAGACGCCGACTGAGGCAGATAGGGGTAGATATAGGCATAGAGAAAGCAGCAGACTCCCCAATCGACAGCGGCAGCGACTGAGACGCCCACAGAGACGCTGACAGGGGCTGCGACTCCGACTGAGGCAGATAGGGGTACATATAAGCATAGAGAAGGCAGCAGGCCCCCAATCGACAGCGGCAGCGACTGAGACGCTTTCAGAGACGCTGAAAGAGGCTGCGACGCCGACTGAGACACCGACTGAGGCAGATAGGGGTAGATATAGGCATAGGGAAGGCAGGAGATCCCCCAATCGACAGCGGCAGCGACTTAGACGCCTACAGAGACGCTAACAGAGGCTGCGACGCCGACTGAGGCAGATAGGGGTAGAAGTAGGCATATAGAAGGCAGCAGACCACCCAATCGACAGCGGCAGCGACTGAGACGCCCACAGATCCGATGACAGAGGCTGCGCCGCCAACAGAGACGCCGACTGAGGCAGATAGGGCTGGATATAGGCATAAAGAAAGCAGAAAACCTGTCAATCGACAGCGGCAGTGACTGAGACGCCTACAGAGATGCTGAAAGTGGCTGCGACGCCGACTGACGTTGATAGGGGTAGATATAGGCATAGAGAAGGCAGCAGACCCCTCAATCGACAGCGGCAGCTACTAAGACGCCTACAGAGACGCTGACAGGGGCTGCGACGCCGACTGAGACGCCGACTGAGGTAGATAGGGGTAGATATATGCATAGAGAAGGCAGCAGACCCCTCAATCGACAGCGGTGGCTACTAAGACGCATACAGAGACGCTGACAGAGGCTGCGACGCCGACTGAGGCAGATAGGGGTAGATATAGGCATAGAGAAGGCAGCAGACCCCCAAATCGACAGCGGCAGCAACTGAGACGCCTTCAGAGACGCTGACAGAGGCTGCGACGCCGATTGAGACGCCGACTGAGACGCCGACTGCGGCAGATAGGGGTACATATAAGCATAGAGAAGGCAGCAGACCCCCCCAATCGACAGCGGCAGCGACTGAGACGCCTACAGAGACACTGACAGAGGCTGCGACGCCAACTGAGACGCCGACTGAGGCAGATAGGGGTATATATAGGCATAGGGACGGCAGCATACCCCCAATCGACAGCGGCAGCGACTGAGACGCCCAGAGAGACGCTGACAGAGGCTGCGACGCCGACTGAGGCAGATATGGGTAGATATAGGCATAGGGAAGGCAGGAGATCCCCAATCGACAGCGGCAGCAACTGAGACGCCTACTGAGAAGCTAACAGAGGCTGCGACGCCGACTGAGGCAGATAGGGGTAGAAGTAGGCATATAGAAGGCAGCAGACCACCCAATCGACAGCGGCAGCGGCTGAGACGCCCACAGATACGATGACAGAGGCTGCGCCGCCAACTGAGACGCCGACTGAGGCAGATAGGGCTGAATATAGGCATAAAGAAAGCAGAAAACCTATCAATCGACAGCGGCAGTGACTGAGACGCCTACAGAGATGCTGAAAGTGGCTGCGACGCCGACTGACGTTGATAATTGTAGATATAGGCATAGAGAAGGCAGCAGACCCCTCAATCGAGAGCGGCAGCGACTAAGACGCCTACAGAGACGCTGACAGAGGCTGCGACGCCGACTGAGACGCCGACTGAGGCAGATAGGGGTAGATATAGGCATAGGGAAGGCAGGAGATCCCCCAATCGACAGCGGCAGCGACTTAGACGCCTACAGAGACACAAACAGAGGCTGCGACGCCGACTGAGACGCCGACTGAGGCAGATAGGGGTAGATGTAGGCATATAGAAGGCAGCAGACCCCCCAATAGACAGCGGCAGCGACTGAGACGCCTACAGATACGATGACAGAGGCTGCGACGCCGACTGAGACTACGACTGAAGCAGATAGGGGTAGATATAGGCATAGAGAAAGCAGCAGACTCCCCAATCGACAGCGGCAGCGACTGAGACGCCCACAGAGACGCTGACAGAGGCTGCGACTCCGACTGAGGCAGATAGGGGTACATATAAGCATAGAGAAGGCAGCAGACCCCCAATCGACAGCGGCAGCGACTGAGACGCCTTCAGAGACGCTGAAAGAGGCTGCGACGCCGACTGAGACACCGACTGAGGCAGATAGGGGTAAATATAGGCATAGGGAAGGCAGGAGATCCCCCAATCGATAGCGGAAGCGACTTAGACGCCTACAGAGACGCTAACAGAGGCTGCGACGCCGACTGAGACGCCAACTGAGGCAGATAGGGGTAGATGTAGGCATATAGAAGGCTGCAGACCCCCCAATCGACAGCGGCAGTGACTGAGACGCCTACAGATACGATGACAGAGGCTGCGACGTCGACTGAGGCAGATAGGGCTGGATATAGCCATAGAGAAAGCAGAAAACCTATAAATCGACAGCGGCAGTGACTCAGACGCCTACAGAGATGCTGAAAGTGGCTGCGACGCCGACTGACGTTGATAGGGGCAGATATAGGCATAGAGAAGGCAGCAGACCCCCCAATCGACAGCGGCAGCGACTGAGACGCCTACAGAGACGCTGACAGAGGCTGCGACGCCGACTGAGATGCCGACTGAGGCAGATAGGGGTAGATATAGGCATAGAGAAGGCAGCAGACCCCCCAATCGACAGCGGCAGCGACTGAGACACCTATAGAAACGCTTACAGAGGCTCCGACACCAACTGAGACGCCGACTGAGGCAGATAGGGGTAGATATAGGCATAGAGAAGGCAGCAGACCCCCCAATCGACAGCGGCAGCGACTGAGACACCTATCGAAACGCTGACAGAGGCTCCGACACCGACTGAGGCAGATAGGGGTACATATAAGCATAGAGAACGCAGTAGACCCCCAATCGACAGCGGCAGCGACTGAGACGCCTTCAGAGACGCTGAAAGAGGCTGCGACGCCGACTGAGACACCGACTGAGGCAGATAGGGGTAGATATAGGCATAGGGAAGGCAGGAGATCCCCCAATCGATAGTGGCAGCGACTTAGACACCTACAGATACGCTAACAGAGGCTGCGACGCCGACTGAGACGCCGCCTGAGGCAAATAGGGGTAGATGTAGGCATATAGAAGGCAGCAGACCCCCCAATCGACAGCGGCAGCGACTGAGACGCCTACAGATACGATGACAGAGGCTGCGACGCCGACTAAGACTCCGACTGAAGCAGATAGGGGTGGATATAGCCATAGAGAAGGCAGCAGACCCCCAAATCGACAGCGGCAGCAACTGAGACGCCTTCAGAGACGCTGACAGAGGCTGCGACGCCGATTGAGACGCCGACTGAGACGCCGACTGCGGCAGATAGGGGTACATATAAGCATAGAGAAGGCAGCAGACCCCCCCAATCGACAGCGGCAGCGACTGAGACGCCTACAGAGACACTGACAGAGGCTGCGACGCCAACTGAGACGCCGACTGAGGCAGATAGGGGTATATATAGGCATAGGGACGGCAGCATACCCCCAATCGACAGCGGCAGCGACTGAGACGCCCACAGAGACGCTGACAGAGGCTGCGACGCCGACTGAGGCAGATATGGGTAGATATAGGCATAGGGAAGGCAGGAGATCCCCCAATCGAAAGCGGCAGCAACTGAGACGCCTACAGAGAAGCTAACAGAGGCTGCGACGCCGACTGAGGCAGATAGGGGTAGAAGTAGGCATATAGAAGGCAGCAGACCACCCAATCGACAGCGGCAGCGGCTGAGACGCCCACAGATACGATGACAGAGGCTGCGCCGCCAACTGAGACGCCGACTGAGGCAGATAGGGCTGAATATAGGCATAAAGAAAGCAGAAAACCTATCAATCGACAGCGGCAGTGACTGAGACGCCTACAGAGATGCTGAAAGTGGCTGCGACGCCGACTGACGTTGATAAGGGTAGATATAGGCATAGAGAAGGCAGCAGACCCCTCAATCGAGAGCGGCAGCGACTAAGACGCCTACAGAGACGCTGACAGAGGCTGCGACGCCGACTGAGACGCCGACTGAGGCAGATAGGGGTAGATATAGGCATAGGGAAGGCAGGAGATCCCCCAATCGACAGCGGCAGCGACTTAGACGCCTACAGAGACACAAACAGAGGCTGCGACGCCGACTGAGACGCCGACTGAGGCAGATAGGGGTAGATGTAGGCATATATAAGGCAGCAGACCCCCAATAGACAGCGGCAGCGACTGAGACGCCTACAGATACGATGACAGAGGCTGCGACGCCGACTGAGACTCCGACTGCAGCAGATAGGGGTAGATATAGGCATAGAGAAAGCAGCAGACTCCCCAATTGACAGCGGCAGCGACTGAGACGCCCACAGAGACGCTGACAGAGGCTGCGACTCCGACTGAGGCAGATAGGGGTACATATAAGCAAAGAGAAGGCAGCAGACCCCCAATCGACAGCGGCAGCGACTGAGACGCCTTCAGAGACGCTGAAAGAGGCTGCGACGCCGACTGAGACACCGACTGAGGCAGATAGGGGTAGATATAGGCATAGAGAAGGCAGCAGACCCCCCAATCGACAGCGGCAGCGACTGAGACACCTATAGAAACGCTTACAGAGGCTCCGACACCAACTGAGACGCCGACTGAGGCAGATAGGGGTAGATATAGGCATAGAGAAGGCAGCAGACCCCCCAATCGACAGCGGCAGCGACTGAGACACCTATCGAAACGCTGACAGAGGCTCCGACACCGACTGAGGCAGATAGAGGTACATATAGGCATAGAGAACGCAGTAGACCCCCAATCGACAGCGGCAGCGACTGAGACGCCTTCAGAGACGCTGAAAGAGGCTGCGACGCCGACTGAGACACCGACTGAGGCAGATAGGGGTAGATATAGGCATAGGGAAGGCAGGAGATCCCCCAATCGACAGCGTCAGCGACTTAGACACCTACAGATACGCTAACAGAGGCTGCAACGCCGACTGAGACGCCGACTGAGGCAAATAGGGGTAGATGTAAGCATATAGAAGGCAGCAGACCCCCCAATCGAAAGCGGCAGCGACTGAGACGCCTACAGATACGATGGCAGAGGCTGCGACGCCGACTAAGACTCCGACTGAAGCAGATAGGGGTGGATATAGCCATAGAGAAGGCAGCAGACCCCCCAGTGGACAGCGGCAGCGACTGAGACGCCTACAGAGACGCCGACTGAGACGCCGACTGAGGTAGATAGGGGTAGATATATGCATAGAGAAGGCAGCAGACCCCTCAATCGACAGCGGCAGCGACTAAGACGCCTACAGAGACGCTGACAGAGGCTGCGACGCCGACTGAGGCGCCGACTGAGGCAGATAGGGGTAGATATAGGCATAGAGAAAGCAGCAGACTCCCCAATCGACAGCGGCAGCGACTGAGACGCCCACAGAGACGCTGACAGAGGCTGCGACTCCGACTGAGGCAGATAGGGGTACATATAAGCATAGAGAAGGCAGCAGGCCCCCAATCGACAGCGGCAGCGACTGAGACGCTTTCAGAGACGCTGAAAGAGGCTGCGACGCCGACTGAGACACCGACTGAGGCAGATAGGGGTAGATATAGGCATAGGGAAGGCAGGAGATCCCCCAATCGACAGCGGCAGCGACTTAGACGCCTACAGAGACGCTAACAGAGGCTGCGACGCCGACTGAGGCAGATAGGGGTAGAAGTAGGCATATAGAAGGCAGCAGACCACCCAATCGACAGCGGCAGCGACTGAGACGCCCACAGATACGATGACAGAGGCTGCGCCGCCAACAGAGACGCCGACTGAGGCAGATAGGGCTGGATATAGGCATAAAGAAAGCAGAAAACCTGTCAATCGACAGCGGCAGTGACTGAGACGCCTACAGAGATGCTGAAAGTGGCTGCGACGCCGACTGACGTTGATAGGGGTAGATATAGGCATAGAGAAGGCAGCAGACCCCTCAATCGACAGCGGCAGCTACTAAGACGCCTACAGAGACGCTGACAGGGGCTGCGACGCCGACTGAGACGCCGACTGAGGTAGATAGGGGTAGATATATGCATAGAGAAGGCAGCAGACCCCTCAATCGACAGCGGTGGCTACTAAGACGCCTACAGAGACGCTGACAGAGGCTGCGACGCCGACTGAGGCAGATAGGGGTAGATATAGGCATAGAGAAGGCAGCAGACCCCCAAATCGACAGCGGCAGCAACTGAGACGCCTTCAGAGACGCTGACAGAGGCTGCGACGCCGATTGAGACGCCGACTGAGACGCCGACTGCGGCAGATAGGGGTACATATAAGCATAGAGAAGGCAGCAGACCCCCCCAATCGACAGCGGCAGCGACTGAGACGCCTACAGAGACACTGACAGACGCTGCGACGCCAACTGAGATGCCGACTGAGGCAGATAGGGGTATATATAGGCATAGGGACGGCAGCATACCCCCAATCGACAGCGGCTGCGACTGAGACGCCCACAGAGACGCTGACAGAGGCTGCGACGCCGACTGAGGCAGATATGGGTAGATATAGGCATAGGGAAGGCAGGAGATCCCCAATCGACAGCGGCAGCAACTGAGACGCCTACTGAGAAGCTAACAGAGGCTGCGACGCCGACTGAGGCAGATAGGGGTAGAAGTAGGCATATAGAAAGCAGCAGACCACCCAATCGACAGCGGCAGCGGCTGAGACGCCCACAGATACGATGACAGAGGCTGCGCCGCCAACTGAGACGCCGACTGAGGCAGATAGGGCTGAATATAGGCATAAAGAAAGCAGAAAACCTATCAATCGACAGCGGCAGTGACTGAGACGCCTACAGAGATGCTGAAAGTGGCTGCGACGCCGACTGACGTTGATAAGGGTAGATATAGGCATAGAGAAGGCAGCAGACCCCTCAATCGAGAGCGGCAGCGACTAAGACGCCTACAGAGACGCTGACAGAGGCTGCGACGCCGACTGAGACGCCGACTGAGGCAGATAGGGGTAGATATAGGCATAGGGAAGGCAGGAGATCCCCCAATCGACAGCGGCAGCGACTTAGACGCCTACAGAGACACAAACAGAGGCTGCGACGCCGACTGAGACGCCGACTGAGGCAGATAGGGGTAGATGTAGGCATATAGAAGGCAGCAGACCCCCCAATAGACAGCGGCAGCGACTGAGACGCCTACAGATACGATGACAGAGGCTGCGACGCCGACTGAGACTCCGACTGAAGCAGATAGGGGTAGATATAGGCATAGAGAAAGCAGCAGACTCCCCAATCGACAGCGGCAGCGACTGAGACGCCCACAGAGACGCTGACAGAGGCTGCGACTCCGACTGAGGCAGATAGGGGTACATATAAGCATAGAGAAGGCAGCAGACCCCCAATCGACAGCGGCAGCGACTGAGACGCCTTCAGAGACGCTGAAAGAGGCTGCGACGCCGACTGAGACACCGACTGAGGCAGATAGGGGTAAATATAGGCATAGGGAAGGCAGGAGATCCCCCAATCGATAGCGGAAGCGACTTAGACGCCTACAGAGACGCTAACAGAGGCTGCGACGCCGACTGAGACGCCAACTGAGGCAGATAGGGGTAGATGTAGGCATATAGAAGGCTGCAGACCCCCCAATCGACAGCGGCAGTGACTGAGACGCCTACATATACGATGACAGAGGCTGCGACGTCGACTGAGGCAGATAGGGCTGGATATAGCCATAGAGAAAGCAGAAAACCTATAAATCGACAGCGGCAGTGATTCAGACGCCTACAGAGATGCTGAAAGTGGCTGCGACGCCGACTGACGTTGATAGGGGCAGATATAGGCATAGAGAAGGCAGCAGACCCCCCAATCGACAGCGGCAGCGACTGAGACGCCTACAGAGACGCTGACAGAGGCTGCGACGCCGACTGAGATGCCGACTGAGGCAGATAGGGGTAGATATAGGCATAGAGAAGGCAGCAGACCCCCCAATCGACAGCGGCAGCGACTGAGACACCTATAGAAACGCTTACAGAGGCTCCGACACCAACTGAGACGCCGACTGAGGCAGATAGGGGTAGATATAGGCATAGAGAAGGCAGCAGACCCCCCAATCGACAGCGGCAGCGACTGAGACACCTATCGAAACGCTGACAGAGGCTCCGACACCGACTGAGGCAGATAGGGGTACATATAAGCATAGAGAACGCAGTAGACCCCCAATCGACAGCGGCAGCGACTGAGACGCCTTCAGAGACGCTGAAAGAGGCTGCGACGCCGACTGAGACACCGACTGAGGCAGATAGGGGTAGATATAGGCATAGGGAAGGCAGGAGATCCCCCAATCGACAGTGGCAGCGACTTAGACACCTACAGATACGCTAACAGAGGCTGCGACGCCGACTGAGACGCCGACTGAGGCAAATAGGGGTAGATGTAGGCATATAGAAGGCAGCAGACCCCCCAATCGACAGCGGCAGCGACTGAGACGCCTACAGATACGATGACAGAGGCTGCGACGCCGACTAAGACTCCGACTGAAGCAGATAGGGGTGGATATAGCCATAGAGAAGGCAGCAGACCCCCCAGTGGACAGCGGCAGCAACTGAGACGCCTACAGAGACGCCGACTGAGACGCCGACTGAGGTAGATAGGGGTAGATATATGCATAGAGAAGGCAGCAGACCCCTCAATCGACAGCGGTAGCTACTAAGACGCCTACAGAGACGCTGACAGAGGCTGGGACGCCGACTGAGGCAGATAGGGGTAGATATAGGCATAGAGAAGGCAGCAGACCCCCAAATCGACAGCGGCAACAACTGAGACGCCTTCAGAGACGCTGACAGAGGCTGCAACGCTGATTGAGACGCCGACTGAGACGCCGACTGCGGCAGATAGGGGTACATATAAGCATAGAGAAGGCAGCATACCCCCCCAATCGACAGCGGCAGCGACTGAGACGCCCACAGAGACGCTGACAGAGGCTGCGACGCCGACTGAGGCAGATAGGGGTAAATATAGGCATAGAGAAGGCAGCAGACCCCCCAATCAACAGCGGCAGGGACTGAGACGCCTTCAGAGCCGCCGACTGAGACGCCGACTGAGGCAGGTAGAGGTAGATATAGGCATAGAAAAGGCAGCAGACCCCCCAATCGACAACGGCAGCGACTGAGACGCCTACAAAGACGCTTACAGAGGCTGCGACGCCGACGGAGGCAGATAGGGGTAGATATAGGCATAGAGAAGGTAGCAGACCCCTCAATCGACAGCGGTAGCTACTAAGACGCCTACAGAGACGCTGACAGAGGCTGGGACGCCGACTGAGGCAGATAGGGGTAGATATAGGCATAGAGAAGGCAGCAGACCCCCAAATCGACAGCGGCAACAACTGAGACGCCTTCAGAGACGCTGACAGAGGCTGCAACGCTGATTGACACGCCGACTGAGACGCCGACTGCGGCAGATAGGGGTACATATAAGCATAGAGAAGGCAGCTAACAGAGGCTGCGACGCCGACTGAGACGCCAACTGAGGCAGATAGGGGTAGATGTAGGCATATAGAAGGCTGCAGACCCCCCAATCGACAGCGGCAGTGACTGAGACGCCTACAGATACGATGACAGAGGCTGCGACGTCGACTGAGGCAGATAGGGCTGGATATAGCCATAGAGAAAGCAGAAAACCTATAAATCGACAGCGGCAGTGACTCAGACGCCTACAGAGATGCTGAAAGTGGCTGCGACGCCGACTGACGTTGATAGGGGCAGATATAGGCATAGAGAAGGCAGCAGACCCCCCAATCGACAGCGGCAGCGACTGAGACGCCTACAGAGACGCTGACAGAGGCTGCGACGCCGACTGAGATGCCGACTGAGGCAGATAGGGGTAGATATAGGCATAGAGAAGGCAGCAGACCCCCCAATCGACAGCGGCAGCGACTGAGACACCTATAGAAACGCTTACAGAGGCTCCGACACCAACTGAGACGCCGACTGAGGCAGATAGGGGTAGATATAGGCATAGAGAAGGCAGCAGACCCCCCAATCGGCAGCGGCAGCGACTGAGACGCCTACAGATACGATGACAGAGGCTGCGACGCCGAATGAGACGCCGACTGAGGCAGATAGGGCTGGATATAGGCATAGAGAAAGCAGAAAACCTATCAATCGACAGCGGCAGTGACTGAGAGCCTACAGAGATGCTGAAAGTGGCTGCGACGCCGACTGAGGCAGATAGGGGTGGATATTGGCTTAGAGAAGGCGGCAGACCCCCAAATCGACAGCGGCAGCGACTGAGACGCCTACAGAGACGCTAACAGAGGCTGTGACGCCGACTGAGACGCCGACTGAGGCAGATAGGGGTAGATGTAGGCATATAGAAGGCAGCAGACCCCCCAATCGACAGCGGCAGCGACAGAGATGGCTACAGAGACGCCGACTGAGACGCCGACTGAGGTAGATAGGGGTAGATATATGTATAGAGAAGGCAGCAGAACCCCCAATCGACAGCGGCAACGACTGAGACTCCTACAGAGACACTGCCAGAGGTTGCGACGCCGACTGAGATTCCGCCTGAGCCAGATAGGGGTAGATATAGGCATAGAGAAGGCAGGAGACCCCCCAATCGACAGCGGCAGCGACTGAGACGTCTACAGAAACACTAACAGAGGCTGCGATGCCAACTGAGACGCCGACTGAGACGCCGACTGAGGCAGATAGGGCTAGATATAGGCACAGAGAAGGCAGCAGAACCCTCAATCGACAGCGGCATCGACTGAGACGCCCACAGAGACGCTGACAGAGGCTGCGACGCCGGCTTTGACGCCGACAGAGGCAGATAGGGGTAGATATAGGCATAGGGAAGGCAGCATACCCCCAATCGACAGCGGTATCGACTGAGACGCCCACAGAGACGCTAACAGTGGCTGCGACGCCGACTGAGGCAGATAGGGGTAAATATAGGCATAGAGAAGGCAGCAGACCCCCCAATCAACAGCTGTAGCGACTGAGACGCCTACAGAGACGCCGACTGAGACGCCGACTGAGACGCCGACTGAGACGCCGACTGAGGCAGATAGGGGTAGATATAGGCATAGAGAAGGCAGCATATCCCCCAATCGATAGCGGGAGCGACTGAGACGACTACAGAAACGCTGACAGAGGCTGATAGGGGTTGATATAGGTATAGAGAAGGCAGCAGACCTCCCAATCGACAGCGGCAGCGACTGAGACGCCTATAGAAACGCTGACAGAGGCTGCGACACCGACTGAGGCAGATAGGGGTACTTATAAGCATAGAGAAGGCAGCAGACCCCCAATCGACAGCGGCAGCGACTGAGACGCCTTCAGAGACGCTGAAAGAGGCTGCGACGCCGACTGAGGCAGATATGGGTAGATATAGGCATAGGGAAGGCAGGAGATCCCCCAATCGACAGCGGCAGCAAC
Organism: Clusia tigrina; assembly: GCA_920105625.2. NCBI lineage: Eukaryota > Metazoa > Arthropoda > Insecta > Diptera > Clusiidae > Clusia > Clusia tigrina. The sequence goes on from OV050031.1 coordinate 90,723,093, forward strand.
TGAGACGCCTACAGAGAAGCTAACAGAGGCTGCGACGCCGACTGAGGCAGATAGGGGTAGAAGTAGGCATATAGAAGGCAGCAGACCACCCAATCGACAGCGGCAGCGACTGAGACGCCCACAGATACGATGACAGAGGCTGCGCCGCCAACTGAGACGCCGACTGAGGCAGATAGGGCTGAATATAGGCATAAAGAAAGCAGAAAACCTATCAATCGACAGCGGCAGTGATTGAGACGCCTACAGAGATGCTGAAAGTGGCTGCGACGCCGACTGACGTTGATAGGGGTAGATATAGGCATAGAGAAGGCAGCAGACCCCTCAATCGACAGCGGCAGCGACTAAGACGCCTACAGAGACGCTGACAGAGGCTGCGAAGCCGACTGAGACGCCGACTGAGGCAGATAGGGGTAGATATAGGCATAGGGAAGGCAGGAGATCCCCCAATCGACAGCGGCAGCGACTTAGACGCCTACAGAGACACTAACAGAGGCTGCGACGCCGACTGAGACGCCGACTGAGGCAGATAGGGGTAGATGTAGGCATATAGAAGGCAGCAGACCCCCGAATCGACAGCGGCAGCGACTGAGACGCCCACAGAGACGCTGACAGAGGCTGCGAAGCCGACTGAGACGCCGACTGAGGCAGATAGGGGTAGATATAGGCATAGGGAAGGCAGGAGATCCCCCAATCGACAGCGGCAGCGACTTAGACGCCTACAGAGACACTAACAGAGGCTGCGACGCCGACTGAGACGCCGACTGAGGCAGATAGGGGTAGATGTAGGCATATAGAAGGCAGCAGACCCCCCAATCGACAGCGGCAGCGACTGAGACGCCTACAGAGACGCTGACAGAGGCTCCGACACCAACTGAGACGCCGACTGAGGCAGATGGGGGTAGATATAAGCATAGAGAAGGCAGCAGACCCCCCAATCGACAGCGGCAGCGACTGAGACACCTATCGAAACGCTGACAGAGGCTCCGACACCGACTGAGGCAGATAGGGGTACATATAAGCATAGAGAACGCAGCAGACCCCCAATCGACAGCGGCAGCGACTGAGACGCCTTCAGAGACGCTGAAAGAGGCTGCGACGCCGACTGAGACACCGACTGAGGCAGATAGGGGTAGATATAGGCATAGGGAAGGCAGGAGATCCCCCAATCGACAGCGGCAGCGACTTAGACACCTACAGAGACGCTAACAGAGGCTGCGACGCCGACTGAGACGCCGACTGAGGCAGATAGGGGTAGATGTAGGCATATAGAAGGCAGCAGACCCCCCAATCGACAGCGGCAGCGACTGAGACGCCTACAGAGACGCCGACTGAGGTAGATAGGGGTAGATATATGCATAGAGAAGGCAGCAGACCCCTCAATCGACAGCGGTAGCTACTAAGACGCCTTCAGAGACGCTGACAGAGGCTGCAACGCCGATTGAGACGCCGACTGAGACGCCGACTGCGGCAGATAGGGGTACATATAAGCATAGAGAAGGCAGCACACCCCCCCCAATCGACAGCGGCAGCGACTGAGACGCCTACAGAGACACTGACAGAGGCTGCGACGCCAACTGAGACGCCGACTGAGACGCCGACTGAGGCAGATAGGGGTATATATATGCATAGAGAAGGCAGCAGACAACTCAATCGACAGCGGCATCGACTGAGACGCCCACAGAGACGCTGACAGAGGCTGCGACGCTGACTGAGACGCCGACTGAGGCAGATAGGGGTATATATAGGCATAGGGAAGGCAGCATACCCCCAATCGACAGCGGCAGCGACTGAGACGCCCACAGAGACGCTGACAGAGGCTGCGACGCCGACTGAGGCAGATAGGGGTAAATATAGGCATAGAGAAGGCAGCAGACCCCCCGATCAACAGCGGCAGGGACTGAGACGCCTTCAGAGACGCCGACTGAGACACCGACTGAGGCAGGTAGAGGTAGATATAGGCATAGAAAAGGCAGCAGACCCCCCAATCGACAACGGCAGCGACTGAGACAGCTACAAAGACGCTTACAGAGGCTGCGACGCCGACGGAGGCAGATATTGGTAGATATAGGCATAGAGAAGGTATCAGACCCCCCAATCGACAGCGGCAGCAACTGAGACGCCCTCAGAGACGCTGACAGAGGCTGCGACGCCGATTGAGACGCCGACTGAGACGCCGACTGCGGCAGATAGGGGTACATATAAGCATAGAGAAGGCAGTAGACGCCCCCCAATCGACAGCGGCAGGGACTGAGACGCCTTCAGAGACGCCGACTGAGACGCCGATTGAGGCAAGTAGAGGTAGATATAGGCATAGAGAAGGCAGCGGACCCCCCAATCGACAGCGGCAGCGACTGAGACGCCTACAGAGACGTTGATAGAGGCTGCGACGCCGACTGAGACGCCGACTGAGGCAGATAGGGGTAGATATAGGCATAGGGAAGGCAGGAGATCCCCCAATCGACAGCGGCAGCGACTTAGACGCCTACAGAGACACTAACAGAGGCTGCGACGCCGACTGAGACGCCGACTGAGGCAGATAGGGGTAGATGTAGGCATATAGAAGGCAGCAGACCCCCCAATCGACAGCGGCAGCGACTGAGACGCCCACAGAGACGCTGACAGAGGCTGCGAAGCCGACTGAGACGCCGACTGAGGCAGATAGGGGTAGATATAGGCATAGGGAAGGCAGGAGATCCCCCAATCGACAGCGGCAGCGACTTAGACGCCTACAGAGACACTAACAGAGGCTGCGACGCCGACTGAGACGCCGACTGAGGCAGATAGGGGTAGATGTAGGCATATAGAAGGCAGCAGACCCCCCAATCGACAGCGGCAGCGACTGAGACGCCTACAGAGACGCTGACAGAGGCTCCGACACCAACTGAGACGCCGACTGAGGCAGATGGGGGTAGATATAAGCATAGAGAAGGCAGCAGACCCCCCAATCGACAGCGGCAGCGACTGAGACACCTATCGAAACGCTGACAGAGGCTCCGACACCGACTGAGGCAGATAGGGGTACATATAAGCATAGAGAACGCAGCAGACCCCCAATCGACAGCGGCAGCGACTGAGACGCCTTCAGAGACGCTGAAAGAGGCTGCGACGCCGACTGAGACACCGACTGAGGCAGATAGGGGTAGATATAGGCATAGGGAAGGCAGGAGATCCCCCAATCGACAGCTTCAGCGACTTAGACACCTACAGAGACGCTAACAGAGGCTGCGACGCCGACTGAGACGCCGACTGAGGCAGATAGGGGTAGATGTAGGCATATAGAAGGCAGCAGACCCCCCAATCGACAGCGGCAGCGACTGAGACGCCTACAGAGACGCCGACTGAGGTAGATAGGGGTAGATATATGCATAGAGAAGGCAGCAGACCCCTCAATCGACAGCGGTAGCTACTAAGACGCCTACAGAGACGCTGACAGAGGCTGGGACGCCGACTGAGGCAGATAGGGGTAGATATAGGCATAGAGAAGGCAGCAGACCCCCAAATCGCAGCGGCAACAACTGAGACGCCTTTAGAGACGCTGACAGAGGCTGCAACGCCGATTGAGACGCCGACTGAGACGCCGACTGCGGCAGATAGGGGTACATATAAGCATAGAGAAGGCAGCACACCCCCCCCCCAATCGACAGCGGCAGCGACTGAGACGCCTACAGAGACACTGACAGAGGCTGCGACGCCAACTGAGACGCCGACTGAGACGCCGACTGAGGCAGATAGGGGTATATATATGCATAGAGAAGGCAGCAGACAACTCAATCGACAGCGGCATCGACTGAGACGCCCACAGAGACGCTGACAGAGGCTGCGACGCTGACTGAGACGCCGACTGAGGCAGATAGGGGTATATATAGGCATAGGGAAGGCAGCATACCCCCAATCGACAGCGGCAGCGACTGAGACGCCCACAGAGACGCTGACAGAGGCTGCGACGCCGACTGAGGCAGATAGGGTAAATATAGGCATAGAGAAGGCAGCAGACCCCCCGATCAACAGCGGCAGGGACTGAGACGCCTTCAGAGACGCCGACTGAGACACCGACTGAGGCAGGTAGAGGTAGATATAGGCATAGAAAAGGCAGCAGACCCCCCAATCGACAACGGCAGCGACTGAGACAGCTACAAAGACGCTTACAGAGGCTGCGACGCCGACGGAGGCAGATATTGGTAGATATAGGCATAGAGAAGGTAGCAGACCCCCCAATCGACAGCGGCAGCGACTGAGACTCCTACAGAAACGCTGACAGAGGCTGCGACGCCGGCTGAAGCAGATAGGGGTGGATATAGGCATAGAGAAGGCAGCAGACCCCCCAATCGACAGCGGCAGCAACTGAGACGCCTACAGATACGATTACAGAGGCTGCGACGCCGACTGAGACGCCGACTGAGGCAGATAGGGCTGGATATAGGCATAGAGAAAGCAGAAAACCTATCAATCGACAGCGGCAGTGACTGAGACGCCTACAGAGATGCTGAAAGTGGCTGCGACGCCGACTGAGGCAGATAGGGGTGGATATTGGCATAGAGAAGGCGGCAGACTCCCAAATCGACAGCGGCAGCGACTGAGACGCCTTCAGAGACGCTGACTGTCGCACTAAAAGCTACTGTCTTCGCCGTAAAATGTCTCGCCGAAGTACAAACTCGCCCGGTAATTTTTAACGACGAGCAGCCGGGAAGAAAGCAGCAAATTCTAAACAACCAAGAAGCTGGCACTGAAATTTAAACCAACCACACCACAAATATAATTACAATTTAAATTAATAATTTTTAATTTTGTTAACAAATAATTACAAATATAATTACAAAAGTTTTAGAATAATTACAAATATAATTACACTGACAGAGGCTGCGACGCCGACTGAGACGCCGACTGAGGCAGATAGGGCTGGATATAGGCATAGAGAAAGCAGAAAACCTATCAATCGACAGCGGCAGTGACTGAGACGCCTACAGAGATGCTGAAAGTGGCTGCGACGCCGACTGACGTTCATAGGGGTAGATATAGGCATAGAGAAGGCAGCAGACCCCTCAATCGACAGCGGCAGCGACTAAGACGCCTACAGAGACGCTGACAGAGGCTGCGACGCCCACTGAGGCAGATAGGGGTAGATATTGGCATACGGAAGGCAGCAGACCCCCAATCGACAGCGGCAGCGACTGAGACGCCTACGATGACAGAGACTGTGACGCCGACTGAGACGCCGACTGAGGCAGATAGGGATGGATATAGGCATAGAGAAAGCAGAAAACCCCTCAATCGACGACGAGCGACTTAGACGCCTACAGAGACGCTAACAGAGGCTTCGACGCCGACTGAGACGCCGACTGAGGCAGATAGGGGTAGATGTAGGCATATAGAAGGCAGCAGACCCCCCAATCGACAGCGGCAGCGACTGAGACGCCTACAGATACGATGACAGAGACTCCGACGCCGACTGAGACTCCGACTGAAGGAGATAGGGGTGGATATAGCCATAGAGAAGGCAGCAGACCCCCCAATGGACAGCGGCAGCGACTGAGACGCCTACAGAGACGCCGACTGAGGTAGATAGGGGTAGATATAGGTATAGAGAAGGCAGCATAACCCCCAATCGACAGCGGTAACGACTGAGACTCGTACAGAGACGCGGAGAGGCTGCGACGCCGACTGAGGTAGATAGGGGTAGATATAGGCATAGAGAAGGCAGCAGACCCCCCCCCCCCCAATCGACAGCGGCAGCGTCTGAGACGCCTACAGAAATACTGACAGAGGCTGCGATGCCAACTGAGACGCCGACTGAGACGCCGACTGAGGCAGATAGGGGTAGATATAGGCATAGGGAAGGCAGGAGATCCCCCAATCGACAGCGGCTGCGACTTAGACGCCTACAGAGACACTAACAGAGGCTGCGACGCCGACTGAGACGCCGACTGAGGCAGATAGGGGTAGATGTAGGCATATAGAAGGCACCAGACCCCCCAATCGACAGCGGCAGCGACTGAGACGCCTACAGATACGATGACAGAGGCTGCGACGCCGACTCAGACTCCGACTGAAGCAGATAGGGGTAGATATAGGCATAGAGAAAGCAGCAGACTCCCCAATCGATAGCGGCAGCGACTGAGACGCCCACAGAGACGCTGACAGAGGCTGCGACTCCGACTGAGGCAGATAGGGGTACATATAAGCATAGAGAAGGAAGCAGACCCCCAATCGACAGCGGCAGCGACTGAGACGCCTTCAGAGACGCTGAAAGAGGCTGCGACGCCGACTGAGACACCGACTGAGGCAGATAGGGGTAGATATAGGCATAGAGAAGGCAGGAGATCTCCCAATCGACAGCGGCAGCGACTTAGACGCCTACAGAGAAGCTAACAGAGGCTGCGACGCCGACTGAGACGCCGACTGAGGCAGATAGGGGTAGATGTAGGCATATAGAAGGCAGCAGAAACCCAAATCGACAGCGGCAGCAACTGAGACGCCCTCAGAGACGCTGACAGAGGCTGCGACGCCGATTGAGACGCCGACTGAGACGCCGACTGCGGCAGATAGGGGTACATATAAGCATAGAGAAGGCAGTAGACGCCCCCCAATCGACAGCGGCAGGGACTGAGACGCCTTCAGAGACGCCGACTGAGACGCCGATTGAGGCAAGTAGAGGTAGATATAGGCATAGAGAAGGCAGCGGACCCCCCAATCGACAGCGGCAGCGACTGAGACGCCTACAGAGACGTTGATAGAGGCTGCGACGCCGACTGAGACGCCGACTGAGACGCCGACTGAGGCAGATATGGGTAGATATAGGCATAGGGAAGGCAGGAGATCCCCCAATCGACAGCGGCAGCAACTGAGACGCCTACAGAGAACCTAACAGAGGCTGCGACGCCGACTGAGGCATATAGGGGTAGAAGTAGGCATATAGAAGGCAGCAGACCACCCAATCGACAGCGGCAGCGACTGAGACGCCCACAGATACGATGACAGAGGCTGCGCCGCCAACAGAGACGCCGACTAAGGCAGATAGGGCTGTATATAGGCATAAAGAAAGCAGAAAACCTGTCAATCGACAGCGGCAGTGACTGAGACGCCTACAGAATGCTGAAAGTGGCTGCGACGCCGACTGACGTTGATAGGGGTAGATATAGGCATAGAGAAGGCAGCAGACCCCTCAATCGACAGAGGCAGCGACTAAGGCGCCTACAGAGACGCTGACAGAGGCTGCGACGCCGACTGAGACGCCGACTGAGGCAGATAGGGGTAGATATAGGCATAGGGAAGGCAGGAGATCCCCCAATCGACAGCGGCAGCGACTTAAACGCCTACAGAGACGCTAACAGAGGCTGCGACGCCGACTGAGGCAGATAGGGGTAGATATAGGCATAGAGAACACAGCAGATCCCCCCAATCGACAGCGGCAGCGACTGAGACTCCAACAGAGACGCTGACTGAGACGCCGACTGAGGTAGATAGGGGTAGATATATGTATAGAGAAGGCAGCAGAACCCCCAATCGACAGCGGCAACGACTGAGACTCCTACAGACACGTTGACAGAGGCTGCGACGCCGACTGAGACGCCTACAGAGACGCTGACAGAGGCTGTGACGGCTGCGACGCCGACTGAGACGCCGACTGGAGCAGATAGGGGTAGATATAGGCATAGAGAAGGCAGCAGACCCCCAAATCGACAGCGGCAGCAACTGAGACGCCTTCAGAGACGCTGACAGAGTCTGCGACGCCGACTGAGACGCCGACTGAGGCAGATAGGGATGGATATAGGCATAGAGAAAGCAGAAAACCCCTCAATCGATGACGAGCGACTTAGACGCCTACAGAGACGCTAACAGAGGCTGCGACGCCGACTGAGACGCCGACTGAGGCAGATATTGGTAGATGTAGGCATATAGAAGGCAACAGACCCCCCAATCGACAGCGGCAGCGACTGAGACGCCTACAGATACGATGACAGAGGCTGCGATGCCAAGTGAGACGCCGACTGAGACGCCGACTGAGGCAGATAGGGCTAGATATAGGCACAGAGAAGGCAGCAGACCCCTCAATCGACAGCGGCATCGACTGAGACGCCCACAGAGACGCTGACAGTGGCTGCGACGCCGGCTGAGACGCCGACAGAGGCAGATAGGGGTAGATATAGGCATAGGGAAGGCAGCATACCCCCCAATCGACAGCGGTATCGACTGAGACGCCCACAGAGACGCTAACAGTGGCTGCGACGCCGACTGAGGCAGATAGGGGTAAATATAGGCATAGAGAAGGCAGCAGACCCCCAATCAACAGCGGCAGCGACTGAGACGCCTACAGAGACGCCGACTGAGACGCCGACTGAGACGCCGACTGAGGCAGATAGGGGTAGCTATAGGCATAGAGAAGGCAGCATATCCCCCAATCGATAGCGGCAGCGACTGAGACGACTACAGAAACGCTGACAGAGGCTGATAGGGGTAGATATAGGTATAGAGAAGGCAGCAGACCTCCCAATCGACAGCGGCAGCGACTGAGACGCCTATAGAAACGCTGACAGAGGCTGCGACGCCCACTGAGGCAGATAGGGGTAGATATTGGCATACGGAAAGCAACAGACCCCCAATCGACAGCGGCAGCGACTGAGACGCCTACAGATACGATGACAGAGACTGTGACGCCGACTGAGACGCCGACTGAGGCAGATAGGGATGGATATAGGCATAGAGAAAGCAGAAAACCCCTCAATCGATGACGAGCGACTTAGACGCCTAGAGAGACGCTAACAGAGGCTGCGACGCCGACTGAGACGCCGACTGAGGCAGATAGGGGTAGATGTAGGCATATAGAAGGCAGCAGACCCCCCAATCGACAGCGGCAGCGACTGAGACGCCTACAGATACGATGACAGTGACTGCGACGCCGACTGAGACTCCGACTGAAGGAGATAGGGGTGGATATAGCCATAGAGAAGGCAGCAGACCCCCCAATGGACAGCGGCAGCGACTGAGACGCCTACAGAGACGCCGACTGAGGTAGATAGGGGTAGATATAGGTATAGAGAAGGCAGCATAAGCCCCAATCGACAGCGGTAACGACTGAGACTCGTACAAAGACGCGGAGAGGCTGCGACGCCGACTGAGTTGCCGACTGAGCCAGATAGGGGTAGATATAGGCATAGAGAAGGCAGCAGACCCCCCCCCAATCGACAGCGGAAGCGTCTGAGACGCCTACAGAAATACTGACAGAGGCTGCGCTGCCAACTGAGACGCCGACTGAGACGCCGACTGAGGCAGATAGGGCTAGATATAGGCACAGAGAAGGCAGCAGACCCCTCAATCGACAGCGGCATCGACTGAGACGCCCACAGAGACGCTGACAGAGGCTGCGACGCCGACTGAGGCAGATAGGGGTAGATATAGACACAGAGAAGGTAGCAGAACCCTCAATCGACAGCGGTAACGACTGAGCCTCCTACAGAGACGCTGACAGAGGCTGCGACGCCGACTGAGACAGATAGGGGTGGATATAGGCATAGAAAAGGCAACAGGTCCCCAATCGACATCGGCAACGACTGAGACGCCTACAGAGACACTGACAGAGGCTGCGACGCCGACTGAGACGCCGACTGAGACGCCGACTGAGGCAGATAGGGGTAGATGTAGGCATATAGAAGGCACCAGACCCCCCAATCGACAGCGGCAGCGACTGAGACGCCTACAGATACGATGACAGAGGCTGCGACGCCGACTGAGACTCCGACTGAAGCAGATAGGGGTAGATATAGGCATAGAGAAAGCAGCAGACTCCCCAATCGACAGCGGCAGCGACTGAGACGCCCACAGAGACGCTGACAGAGGCTGCGACTCCGACTGAGGCAGATAGGGGTACATATAAGCATAGAGAAGGCAGCAGACCCCCAATCGACAGCGGCAGCGACTGAGACGCCTTCAGAGACGCTGAAAGAGGCTGCCGCGCCGATTGAGACACCGACTGAGGCAGATAGGGGTAGATATAGGCATATAGAAGGCAGCAGACCCCCCAATCGACAGCGGCAGCGACTGAGACGCCTACAGATACGATGACAGAGGCTGCGACGCCGACTAAGACTCCGACTGAACCAGATAGGGGTGGATATAGCCATAGAGAAGGCAGCAACCCCCCAGTGGACAGCGGCAGTGACTGAGACGCCTACAGAGACGGCGACTGAGACGCCGACTGAGGTAGATAGGGGTAGATATATGCATAGAGAAGGCAGCAGACCCCTCAATCGACAGCGGTAGCTACTAAGACGCCTACAGAGACACTGACAGAGGCTGCGACGCCGACTGAGGCAGATAGGGGTAGATATAGGCATAGAGAAGGCAGCAGAAACCCAAATCGATAGCGGCAGCAACTGAGACGCCCTCAGAGACGCTGACAGAGGCTGCGACGCCGATTGAGACGCCGACTGAGACGCCGACTGCGGCAGATTGGGGTACATATAAGCATAGAGAAGGCAGTAGACCCCCCCCAATCGACAGCGGCAGGGACTGAGACGCCTTCAGAGACGCCGACTGAGACGCCGATTGAGGCAAGTAGAGGTAGATATAGGCATAGAGAAGGCAGCAGACCCCCCAATCGACAGCGGCAGCGACTGAGACGACTACAGAGACGTTGATAGAGGCTGCGACGCCGACTGACACGCCGACTGAGGCAGATATGGGTAGATATAGGCATAGGGAAGGCAGGAGATCCCCCAATCGACAGCGGCAGCAACTGAGACTACAGAGAAGCTAACAGAGGCTGCGACGCCGACTGAGGCATATAATGGTAGAAGTAGGCATATAGAAGGCAGCAGACCACCCAATCGACAGCGGCAGCGACTGAGACGCCCACAGATACGATGACAGAGGCTGCGCCGCCAACAGAGAGCCAACTAAGGCAGATAGGGCTGTATATAGGCATAAAGAAAACAGAAAACCTGTCAATCGACAGCGGCAGTGACTGAGACGCCTACAGAATGCTGAAAGTGGCTGCGACGCCGACTGACGTTGATAGGGGTAGAAATAGGCATAGAGAAGGCAACAGACCCCTCAATCGACAGCGGCAGCGACTAAGACGCCTACAGAGACGCTGACAGAGGCTGCGACGCCGACTGAGACGCCGACTGAGGCAGATAGGGGTAGATATAGGCATAGGGAAGGCAGGAGATCTCCCAATCGACAGCGGCAGCGACTTAGACGCCTACAGAGACGCTAACAGAGGCTGCGACGCCGACTGAGGCGCCGACTGAGGCAGATAGGGGTAGATGTAGGCATATAGAAGGCAGCAGACCCCCAATCGACAGCGGCAGCGACTGAGACGCCTACAGATACGATGACAGAGGCTGCGACGCCGACTAAGACTCCGACTGAAGCAAATTGGGGTGGATATAGCCATAGAGAAGGCAGCAGACCCCCCAGTGGACATCGGCAGCGACTGAGACGCCTACAGAGACGCCGACTGAGACGCCGACTGAGGTAGGTAGGGGTAGATATATGCATAGAGAAGGCAGCAGACCCCTCAATCGACAGCGGTGGCTACTAAGACGCCTACAGAGACGCTGACAGAGGCTGCGACGCCGATTGAGACGACGACTGAGACGCCGACTGCAGCAGATAGGGGTACATATAAGCATAGCGAAGGCAGCGACCCCCCCAATCGACAGCGGCAGCGACTGAGACGCCTACAGAGACACTGACAGAGGCTGCGACGCCAACTGAGACGCCGACTGAGGAAGATAGGGGTATATATATGCATAGAGAAGGCAGCAGACAACTCAATCGACAGCGGCATCGACTGAGACGCCCACAGAGAAGCTGACAGAGGCTGCGACGCTGACTGAGACGCCGACTGAGGCAGATAGGGGTATATATAGGCATAGGGACGGCAGCATACCCCCAATCGACAGCGGCAGCGACTGAGACGCCCACAAAGACGCTGACAGAGGCTGCGACGCCGACTGAGGCAGATAGTGGTAAATATAGGCATAGAGAAGGCAGCAGACCCCCCAATCAACAGCGGCAGGGACTGAGAGCCTTCAGAGACGCCGACTGAGGCTGGTAGAGGTAGATATAGGCATAGAGAAGGCAGCAGACCCCCCAATCGACAGCGGCAGCGACTTAGACGCCTACAGAGACGCTAACAGAGGCTGCGACGCCGACTGAGACGCCGACTGAGGCAGATAGGGGTAGATGTAGGCATATAGAAGGCAGCAGACCCCCCAATCTACAGCGGCAGCGACTGAGATGCCTACAGAGACGCCGACTGAGACGCCGACTGAGGTAGATAGGGGTAGATATATGTATAGAGAAGGCAGCAGAACCCCCAATCGACAGCGGCAACGACTGAGACTCCTACACAGACACTGACAGAGGTTGCGACGCCGACTGAGATTCCGACTGAGCCAGATAGGGGTAGATATAGGCATAGAGAAGGCAGCAGACCCCCCAATCGACAGCGGCAGCGACTGAGACGCCTACAGAGAAACTAACAGAGGCTGCGATGCCAACTGAGACGCCGACTGAGACGCCGACTGAGGCAGATAGGGCTAGATATAGGCACAGAGATGGCAGCAGACCCCTCAATCGACAGCGGCATCGACTGAGACGCCCACAGAGACGCTGACAGAGGCTGCGACGCCGGCTGAGACGCCGACAGAGGCAGATAGGGGTAGATATAGGCATAGGGAAGGCAGCATACCCCCCAATCGACAGCGGTATCGACTGAGACGCCCACAGAGACGCTAACAGTAGCTGCGACGCCAACTGAGGCAGATAGGGGTAAATATAGGCATAGAGAAGGCAGCAGACCCCCAATCAACAGCGGCAGCGACTGAGACGCCTACAGAGACGCCGACTGAGACGCCGACTGAGACGCCGACTGAGGCAGATAGGGTAGCTATAGGCATAGAGAAGGCAGCATATCCCCCAATCGATAGCGGCAGCGACTGAGACGACTACAGAAACGCTGACAGAGGCTGATAGGGGTAGATATAGGTATAGAGAAGGCAGCAGACCTCCCAATCGACAGCGGCAGCGACTGAGACGCCTATAGAAACGCTGACAGAGGCTGCGACACCGACTGAGGCAGATAGGGGTACATATAAGCATAGAGAAGGCAGCAGACCCCCAATCGACAGCGGCAGCGACTGAGACGCCTTCAGAGACGCTGAAAGAGGCTGCGACGCCGACTGAGGCAGATATGGGTAGATATAGGCATAGGGAAGGCAGGAGATCCCCCAATCGATAGCGGCAGCAACTGAGACGCCTACAGAGAAGCTAACAGAGGCTGAGACGCCGACTGAGGCAGATAGGGGTAGAAGTAGGCATATAGAAGGCAGCAGACCACCCAATCGACAGCGGCAGCGACTAAGACGCCCACAGATACGATGACAGAGGCTGCGCCGCCAACTGAGACGCCGACTGAGACGCCGACTGAGGCAGATAGGGCTGGATATAGGCATAAAGAAAGCAGAAAACCTATCAATCGACAGCGGCAGTGACTGAGACGCCTACAGAGGTGCTGAAAGTGGCTGCGACGCCGACTGACGTTGATAGGGCTAGATATAGGCATAGAGAAGGCAGCAGACAACTCAATCGACAGCGGCAGCGACTAAGACGCCTACAGAGACGCTGACAGAGGCTGCGACGCCGACTGAGACGCCGACTGAGGCAGATAGGGCTAGATATAGGCATAGGGAAGGCAGGAGATCCCGAAATCGACAGCGGCAGTGACTTAGACGCCTACAGAGACGCTAACAGAGGCTGCGACGCCGACTGAGACGCCGACTGAGGCAGATAGGGGTAGATGTAGGCATATAGAAGGCAGCAGACCCCCCAATCGACAGCGGCAGCGACTGAGACGCCTACAGATACGATGACAGAGGCTGCGACGCCGACTGAGACTCCGACTGAAGCAGATAGGGGTAGATATAGGCATAGAGAAAGCAGCAGACTCCCCAATCGACAGCGGCAGCGACTGAGACGCCTACAGAGACGCTGACAGAGGCTGCGACTCCGACTGAGGCAGATAGGGGTACATATAAGCATAGAGAAGGCAGCAGACCCCCAATCGACAGCGGCAGCGACTGAGACGCCTTCAGAGACGCTGAAAGAGGCTGCGACGCCGACTGAGACACCGACTGAGGCAGATAGGGGTAGATATAGGCACAGGGAAGGCAGGAGATCCCCCAATCGACAGCGGCAGCGACTTAGACGCCTACAGAGACGGTAACAGAGGCTGCGACGCCGACTGAGGCAGATAGGGATAGAAGTAGGCATATAGAAGGCAGCAGACAACCCAATCGACAGCGGCAGCGACTGAGACGCCCACAGATACGATGACAGAGGCTGCGCCGCCAACAGAGGCGCCGACTGAGGCAGATAGGGCTGGATATAGGCATAAAGAAAGCAGAAAACCTGTCAATCGACAGCGGCAGTGACTGAGACGCCTACAGAGATGCTGAAAGTGGCTGCGACGCCGACTGACGTTGATAGGGGTAGATATAGGCATAGAGAAGGCAGCAGACCCCTCAATCGACAGCGGCAGCGACTAAGACGCCTACAGAGACGCTGACAGAGGCTGCGACGCCGACTGAGACGCAGACTGAGGCAGATAGGGGTAGATATAGGCATAGGGAAGGCAGGAGATCCCCAAATCGACAGCGGCAGCGACTTAGACGCCTACAGAGACGCTAACAGAGGCTGCGACGCCGACTGAGACGCCGACTGAGGCAGATAGGGGTAGATGTAGGCATATAGAAGGTAGCAGACCCCCCAATCGACAGCGGCAGCGACTGAGACGCCTACAGATACGATGACAGAGGCTGCGACGCCGATTGAGACGCCGACAGAGACGCCGACTGCGGCAGATAGGGGTATATATAGGCATAGGGACGGCAGCATACCCCCCAATCAACAGCGGCAGCGACTGAGACGCCTACAGAGACGCCGACTGAGACGCCGACTGAGACGCCGACTGAGACGCCAACTGAGGCAGATAGGGGTAGATATAGGCATAGAGAAGGCAGCATATCCCCCAATCGATAGCGGTATCGACTGAGACGCCAACAGAGACGCTAACAGTAGCTGCGACGCCGACTGAGGCAGATAGGGGTAAATATAGGCATAGAGAAGGCAGCAGACCCCCAATCAACAGCGGCAGCTACTGAGACGCCTACAGAGACGCCGACTGAGACGCCGACTGAGACGCCGACTGAGGCAGATAGGGGTAGCTATAGGCATAGAGAAGGCAGCATATCCCCCAATCGATAGCGGCAGCGACTGAGACGACTACAGAAACGCTGACAGAGGCTGATAGGGGTAGATATAGGTATAGAGAAGGCGGCAGACCTCCCAATCGACAGCGGCAGCGACTGAGACGCCTATAGAAACGCTGACAGAGGCTGCGACACCGACTGAGGCAGATAGGGGTACATATAAGCATAGAGAAGGCAGCAGACCCCCAATCGACAGCGGCAGCGACTGAGACGCCTTCAGAGACACTGAAAGAGGCTGCGACGCCGACTGAGGCAGATATGGGTAGATATAGGCATAGGGAAGGCAGGAGATCCCCCAATCGACAGCGGCAGCAACTGAGACGCCTACAGAGAAGCTTACAGAGGCTGAGACGCCGACTGAGGCAGATAGGGGTAGAAGTAGGCATATAGAAGGCAGCAGACCACCCAATCGACAGCGGCAGCGACTGAGACGCCCACAGATACGATGACAGAGGCTGCGCCGCCAACTGAGACGCCGACTGAGACGCCGACTGAGGCAGATAGGGCTGGATATATGCATAAAGAAAGCAGAAAACCTATCAATCGACAGCGGCAGTGACTGAGACGCCTACAGAGATGCTGAAAGTGGCTGCGACGCCGACTGACGTTGATAGGGGTAGATATAGGCATACAGAAGGCAGCAGACAACTCAATCGACAGCGGCAGCGACTAAGACGCCTACAGAGACGCTGACAGAGGCTGCGACGCCGACTGAGACGCCGACTGAGGCAGATAGGGCTAGATATAGGCATAGGGAAGGCAGGAGATCCCCCAATCGACAGCTGCAGTGACTTAGACGCCTACAGAGACGCTAACAGAGGCTGCGACGCCGACTGAGACGCCGACTGAGGCAGATAGGGGTAGATGTAGGCATATAGAAGGCAGCAGACCCCCCAATCGACAGCGGCAGCGACTGAGACGCCTACAGATACGATGACAGAGGCTGCGACGCCGACTGAGACTCCGACTGAAGCAGATAGGGGTAGATATAGGCATAGAGAAAGCAGCAGACTCCCCAATCGACAGCGGCAGCGACTGAGACGCCTACAGAGACGCTGACAGAGGCTGCGACTCCGACTGAGGCAGATAGGGGTACATATAAGCATAGAGAAGGCAGCAGACCCCCAATCGACAGCGGCAGCGACTGGGACGCCTTCAGAGACGCTGAAAGAGGCTGCGACGCCGACTGAGACACCGACTGAGGCAGATAGGGGTAGATATAGGCATAGGGAAGGCAGGAGATCCCCCAATCGACAGCGGCAGCGACTTAGACGCCTACAGAGACGCTAACAGAGGCTGCGACGCCGACTGAGGCAGATAGGGGTAGAAGTAGGCATATAGAAGGCAGCAGATCACCCAATCGACAGCGGCAGCGACTGAGACGCCCACAGATACGATGACAGAGGCTGCGCCGCCAACAGAGACGCCGACTGAGGCAGATAGGGCTGGATATAGGCATAAAGAAAGCAGAAAACCTGTCAATCGACAGCGGCAGTGACTGAGACGCCTACAGAGATGCTGAAAGTGGCTGCGACGCCGACTGACGTTGATAGGGGTAGATATAGGCATAGAGAAGGCAGCAGACCCCTCAATCGACAGCGGCAGCGACTAAGACGCCTACAGAGACGCTGACAGAGGCTGCGACGCCGACTGAGACGCCGACTGAGGCAGATAGGGGTAGATGTAGGCATATAGAAGGCAGCAGACCCCCCAATCGACAGCGGCAGCGACTGAGACGCCTACAGATACGATGACAGAGGCTGCGACGCCGACTAAGACTCCGACTGAAGCAGATAGGGGTGGATATAGCCATAGAGAAGGCAGCATACCCCCCAGTGGACAGCGGCAGTGACTGAGACGCCTACAGAGACGCCGACTGAGACGCCGACTGAGGTATATAGGGGTAGATATATGCATAGAGAAGGCAGCAGACCCCTCAATCGACAGCGGTGGCTACTAAGACGCCTACAGAGACGCTGACAGAGGCTGCGACGCCGACTGAGGCAGATAGGGGTAGATATAGGCATAGAGAAGGCAGCAGACCCCCAAATCGACAGCGGCAGCAACTGAGACGACTTCAGAGACGCTGACAGAGGCTGCGACGCCGATTGAGACGCCGACTGAGACGCCGACTGCGGCAGATAGGGGTACATATAAGCATAGAGAAGGCAGCAGACCCCCCAATCGACAGCGGCAGCGACTGAGACGCCTACAGAGACACTGACATAGGCTGCGACGCCAACTGAGACGCCGACTGAGACGCCGACTGAGGCAGATAGGGGTATATATAGGCATAGGGACGGCAGCATACCCCCAATCGACAGCGGCAGCGACTGAGACGCCCACAGAGACGCTGACAGAGGCTGCGACGCCGACTGAGGCAGATAGTGGTAAATATAGGCATAGAGAAGGCAGCAGACCCCCCAATCAACAGCGGCAGGGACTGAGACGCCTTCAGAGACGCCGACTGAGACGCCGACTGAAGCAGGTAGAGGTAGATATAGGCATTGAGAAGGCAGCAGACCCCCCAATCGACAGCGGCAGCGACTTAGACGCCTACAGAGACGCTAACAGAGGTTCCGACGCCGACTGAGATGCCGACTGAGGCAGATAGGGGTAGATGTATTCATATAGAAGGCAGCAGACCCCCCAATCGACAGCGGCAGCGACTGAGATGCCTACAGAGACGCCGACTGAGACGCCGACTGAGGTAGATAGGGGTAGATATATGTATAGAGAAGGCAGCAGAACCCCCAATCGACAGCGGCAACGACTGAGACTCCTACAGAGACACTGACAGAGGTTGCGACGCCGACTGAGATTCCGACTGAGCCAGATAGGGGTAGATATAGGCATAGAGAAGGCAGCAGACCCCCCAATCGACAGCGGCAGCGACTGAGACGCCTACAGAGACACTAACAGAGGCTGCGATGCCAACTGAGACGCCGACTGAGACGCCGACTGAGGCAGATAGGGCTAGATATAGGCACAGAGAAGGCAGCAGACCCCTCAATCGACAGCGGCATCGACTGAGACGCCCACAGAGACGCTGACAGAGGCTGCGACGCCGGCTGAGACGCCGACAGAGGCAGATAGGGGTAGATATAGGCATAGGGAAGGCAGCATACCCCCCAATCGACAGCGGTATCGACTGAGACGCCCACAGAGACGCTAACAGTGGCTGCGACGACGACTGAGGCAGATAGGGGTAAATATAGGCATAGAGAAGGCAGCAGACCCCCCAATCAACAGCGGCAGCGACTGAGACGCCTACAGAGACGCCGACTGAGACGCCAACTGAGGCAGATAGGGGTAGATATATTCATAGAGAAGGCAGCATATCCCCCAATCGATAGCGGGAGCGACTGAGACGACTACAGAAACGCTGACAGAGGCTGATAGGGGTTGATATAGGTATAGAGAAGGCAGCAGACCTCCCAATCGACAGCGGCAGCGACTGAGACGCCTATAGAAACGCTGACAGAGGCTGCGACACCGACTGAGGCAGATAGGGGTACATATAAGCATAGAGAAGGCAGCAGACCCCCAATCGACAGCGGCAGCGACTGAGACGCCTTCAGAGACGCTGAAAGAGGCTGCGACGCCGACTGAGGCAGATATGGGTAGATATAGGCATAGGGAAGGCAGGAGATCCCCCAATCGACAGCGGCAGCAACTGAGACGCCTACAGAGAAGCTAACAGAGGCTGCGACGCCGACTGAGGCAGATAGTGGTAGAAGTAGGCATATAGAAGGCAGCAGACCACCCAATCGACAGCGGCAGCGACTGGACGCCCACAGATACGATGACAGAGGCTGTGCCGCCAACTGAGACGCCGACTGAGGCAGATAGGGCTGAATATAGGCATAAAGAAAGCAGAAAACCTATCAATCGACAGCGGCAGTGACTGAGACGCCTACAGAGATGCTGAAAGTGGCTGAGACGCCGACTGAGGCAGATAGGGGTAGATATAGGCATAGGGAAGGTAGGAGATCCCCCAATCGACAGCGGCAGCGACTTAGACGCCTACAGAGACACTAACAGAGGCTGCGACGCCGACTGAGACGCCGACTGAGGCAGATAGGGGTAGATGTAGGCATATAGAAGGCAGCAGACCCCCCAATCGACAGCGGCAGCGACTGAGACGCCTACAGATACGATGACAGAGGCTGCGACGCCGACTGAGACTCCGACTGAAGCAGATAGGGGTAGATATAGGCATAGAGAAAGCAGCAGACTCCCCAATCGACAGCGGCAGCGACTGAGACACCCACAGAGACGCTGACAGAGGCTGCGACTCCGACTGAGGCAGATAGGGGTACATATAAGCATAGAGAAGGCAGCAGACCCCCAATCGACAGCGGCAGCGACTGAGACGCCTTCAGAGACGCTGAAAGAGGCTGCGACGCCGACTGAGACACCGACTGAGGCAGATAGGGGTAAATATAGGCATAGGGAAGGCAGGAGATCCCCCAATCGACAGCGGAAGCGACTTAGACGCCTACAGAGACGCTAACAGAGGCTGCGACGCCGACTGAGGCAGATAGGGGTACATATAAGCATAGAGAAGGCAGCAGACCCCCAATCGACAGCGGCAGCGACTGAGACGCCTTCAGAGACGCTGAAAGAGGCTGCGACGCCGACTGAGGCAGATAGGGGTGGATATTGGCATAGAGAAGGCGGCAGACCCCCAAATCGACAGCGGCAGCGACTGAGACGCCTACAGAGACGCTAACAGAGGCTCCGACACCAACTGAGACGCCGACTGAGGCAGATAGGGGTAGATATAGGCATAGAGAAGGCAGCAGACCCCCCAATCGACAGCGGCAGCGACTGAGAGACGCCGACTGAGACGCCGACTGCGGCAGATAGGGGTACATATAAGCATAGAGAAGGCAGCAGACCCCCAATCGACAGCGGCAGCGACTGAGACGCCTTCAGAGACGCTGAAAGAGGCTGCGACGCCGACTGAGGCAGATAGGGGTGGATATAGGCATAGAGAAGGCAGCAGACCCCCCAATCGACAGCGGCAGCGACTGAGACACCTATAGAAACGCTGACAGAGGCTCCGACACCAACTGAGACGCCGACTGAGGCAGATAGGGGTAGATATAGGCATAGAGAAGGCAGCAGACCCCCCAATCGACAGCGGCAGCGACTGAGAGACGCCGACTGAGACGACGACTGCGGCAGATAGGGGTACATATAAGCATAGAGAAGGCAGCAGACCCCCCCAATCGACAGCGGCAGCAACTGAGACGCCTACAGAGACACTGACAGAGGCTGCGACGCCAACTGAGACGCCGACTGAGACGCCGACTGAGGCAGATAGGGGTATATATATGCATAGAGAAGGCAGCAGACAACTCAATCGACAGCGGCATCGACTGAGACGCCCACAGAGACGCTGACAGAGGCTGCGACGCTGACTGAGACGCCGACTGAGGCAGATAGGGGTATATATAGGCATAGGGAAGGCAGCATACCCCCAATCGACAGCGGCAGCGACTGAGACGCCCACAGAGACGCTGACAGAGGCTGCGACGCCGACTGAGGCAGATAGGGGTAAATATAGGCATAGAGAAGGCAGCAGACCCCCCAATCAACAGCGGCAGGGATTGAGACGCCTTCAGAGACGCCGACTGAGACGCCGACTGAGGCAGGTAGAGGTAGATATAGGCATAGAAAAGGCAGCATACCCCCCAATCGACAACGGCAGCGACTGAGACGCCTACAAAGACGCTTACAGAGGCTGCGACGCCGACGGAGGCAGATAGGGGTAGATATAGGCATAGAGAAGGTTGCAGACCCCCCCCAATCGACAGCGGCAGCGACTGAGACTCCTACAGAAACGCTCACAGAGGCTGCGACGCCGGCTGAAGCAGATAGGGGTGGATATAGGCATAGAGAAGGCAGCAGACCCCCCAATCGACAGCGGCAGCGACTGAGACGCCTACAGATACGATGACAGAGGCTGCGACGCCGACTGAGACGCCGACTGAGACGCCGACTGAGGCAGATAGGGCTGGATATAGGCATAATGAAAGCAGAAAACCTATCAATCGACAGCAGCAGTGACTGAGTCGCCTACAGAGATGCTGAAAGTGGCTGCGACGCCGACTGAGGCAGATAGGGGTGGATATTGGCATAGAGAAGGCGGCAGACCCCCAAATCGACAGCGGCAGCGACTGAGACGCCTACAGAGACGCTAACAGAGGCTGCGACGCCGACTGAGACGCCGACTGAGGCAGATAGGGGTAGATGTAGGCATATAGAAGGCAGCAGACCCCCCCAATCGACAGCGGCAGCGACTGAGATGCCTACAGAGACGCCGACTGAGACGCCGACTGAGGTAGATAGGGGTAGATATATGTATAGAGAAGGCAGCAGAACCCCCAATCGACAGTGGCAACGACTGAGACTCCTACAGAGACACTGACAGAGGCTGCGACGCCGACTGAGATTCCGACTGAGCCAGATAGGGGTAGATATAGGCATAGAGAAGGCAGCAGACCCCCCAATCGACAGCGGCAGCGACTGAGACGCCTACAGAGACACTAACAGAGGCTGCGATGCCAACTGAGACTCCGACTAAGACGCCGACAGAGGCAGATAGGGGTAGATATAGGCATAGGGAAGGCAGCATACCCCCAATCGACAGCGGTATCGACTGAGACGCCCACAGAGACGCTAACAGTGGCTGCTACACCGACTGAGGCAGATAGGGGTAAATATAGGCATAGAGAAGGCAGCAGACCCCCCAATCAACAGCGGCAGCGACTGAGACGCCGACTGAGACGCCGACTGAGACGCCGACTGAGACGCCGACTGAGACGCCGACTGAGACGCCGACTGAGACGCCGACTGAGGCAGATAGGGGTAGATATAGGCATAGAGAAGGCAGAAAACCTATCAATCGACAGCGGCAGTGACTGAGACGCCTACAGAGATGCTGAAAGTGGCTGCGACGCCGACTGAGGCAGATAGGGGTGGATATTGACATAGAGAAGGCGGCAGACCCCCAAATCGACAGCGGCAGCGACTGAGACGCCTACGGAGACGCTAACAGAGGCTGCGACGCCGACTGTGCCAGATAGGGGTAGATGTAGGCATATAGAAGGCAGCAGACCCCCAATCGACAGCGGCAGCGACTGAGACGCCTATAGAAACGCTGACAGAGGCTGCGACACCGACTGAGGCAGATAGGGGTACATATAAGCATAGAGAAGGCAGCAGACCCCCAATCGACAGCGGCAGCGACTGAGACGCCTTCAGAGACGCTGAAAGAGGCTGCGACGCCGACTGAGGCAGATATGGGTAGATATAGGCATAGGGAAGGCAGGAGATCCCCCAATCGACAGCGGCAGCAACTGAGACGCCTACAGAGAAGCTAACAGAGGCTGCGACGCCGACTGAGGCAGATAGGGGTAGAAGTAGGCATATAGAAGGCAGCAGACCACCCAATCGACAGCGGCAGCGACTGAGACGCCCACAGATACGATGACAGAGGCTGCGCCGCCAACTGAGACGCCCACTGAGGCAGATTGGGCTGAATATAGGCATAAAGAAAGCAGAAAACCTATCAATCGACAGCGGCAGTGACTGAGACGCCTACAGAGATGCTGAAAGTGGCTGCGACGCCGACTGACGTTGATAGGGGTAGATATAGGCATAGAGAAGGCAGCAGACCCCTCAATCGACAGCGGCAGCGACTAAGACGCCTACAGAGACGCTGACAGAGGCTGCGACGCCGACTGAGACGCCGACTGAGGCAGATAGGGGTAGATATAGGCATAGGGAAGGCAGGAGATCCCCCAATCGACAGCGGCAGCGACTTAGACGCCTACAGAGACACTAACAGAGGCTGCGACGCCGACTGAGACGCCGACTGAGGCAGATAGGGGTAGATGTAGGCATATAGAAGGCAGCAGACCCCCAATCGACAGCGGCAGCGACTGAGACGCCTACAGATACGATGACAGAGGCTGCGACGCCGACTGAGACTCCGACTGAAGCAGATAGGGGTAGATATAGGCATAGAGAAAGCAGCAGACTCCCCAATCGACAGCGGCAGCGACTGAGACGCCCACAGAGACGCTGACAGAGGCTGCGACTCCGACTGAGGCAGATAGGGGTACATATAGGCATAGGGAAGGCAGGAGATCCCCCAATCGACAGCGGAAGCGACTTAGACGCCTACAGAGACGCTAACAGAGGCTGCGACGCCGACTGAGACGCCAACTGAGGCAGATAGGGGTAGATGTAGGCATATAGAAGGCAGCAGACCCCCCCAATTGACAGCGGCAGCGACTGAGACGCCTACAGAGACGCTGACAGAGGCTGCGACGCCGACTGAGACGCCGACTGAGGCAGATACGGGTAGATATAGGCATAGAGAAGGCAGCAGACCCCCCAATCGACAGCGGCAGCGACTGAGACACCTATAGAAACGCTGACAGAGGCTCCGACACCAACTGAGACGCCGACTGAGGCAGGTAGGGGTAGATATAGGCATAGAGAAGGCAGCAGACCCCCCAATCGACAGCGGCAGCGACTGAGACGCCTATCGAAACGCTGACAGAGGCTCCGACACCGACTGAGGCAGATAGGGGTACATATAAGCATAGAGAACGCAGCAGACCCCCAATCGACAGCGGCAGCGACTGAGACGCCTTCAGAGACGCTGAAAGAGGCTGCGACGCCGACTGAGATACCGACTGAGGCAGATAGGGGTAGATATAGGCATAGTCGTCCCCCCAATCGACAGCGGCAGCCACTGAGACGCCCACAGAGACGCTGACAGAGGCTGCGACGCCGACTGAGTCGCCGATGAGGGAGATAGGGGTAGATATTGGCACAGAGAAGGTAGCAGACTCCCAATCGACAGCGGCAGCGACTGAGACGCCTACAGATACGATGACAGAGGCTGCGACGCCGACTGAGACGCCGACTGAGGCAGATAGGGCTGGATATAGGCATAGAGAAAGCAGAAAACCTATCAATCGACAGCGGCAGTGACTGAGACGCCTACAGAGATGCTGAAAGTGGCTGCGACGCCGACTGACGTTGATAGGGGCAGATATAGGCATAGAGAAGGCAGCAGACCCCCCAATTGACAGCGGCAGCGACTGAGACGCCTACAGAGACGCTGACAGAGGCTGCGACGCCGACTGAGACGCCGACTGAGGCAGATACGGGTAGATATAGGCATAGAGAAGGCAGCAGACCCAACAATCGACAGCGGCAGCGACTGAGACACCTATAGAAACGCTGACAGAGGCTCCGACACCAACTGAGACGCCGACTGAGGCAGGTAGGGGTAGATATAGGCATAGAGAAGGCAGCAGACCCCCCAATCGACAGCCGCAGCGACTGAGACACCTATCGAAACGCTGACAGAGGCTCCGACACCGACTGAGGCAGATAGGGGTACATATAAGCATAGAGAACGCAGCAGACCCCCAATCGACAGCGGCAGCGACTGAGACGCCTTCAGAGACGCTGAAAGAGGCTGCGACGCCGACTGAGACACCGACTGAGGCAGATAGGGGTAGATATAGGCATAGTCGTCCCCCCAATCGACAGCGGCAGCCACTGAGACGCCCACAGAGACGCTGACAGAGGCTGCGACGCCGACTGAGTCGCCGATGAGGGAGATAGGGGTAGATATTGGCACAGAGAAGGTAGCAGACTCCCAATCGACAGCGGCAGCGACTGAGACGCCTACAGATACGATGACAGAGGCTGCGACGCCGACTGAGACGCCGACTGAGGCAGATAGGGCTGGATATAGGCATAGAGAAAGCAGAAAACCTATCAATCGACAGCGGCAGTGACTGAGACGCCTACAGAGATGCTGAAAGTGGCTGCGACGCCGACTGACGTTCATAGGGGTAGATATATGTATAGAGAAGGCAGCAGAACCCCCAATCGACAGCGGCAACGACTGAGACTCCTACAGAGACACTGACAGAGGTTGCGACGCCGACTGAGATTCCGACTGAGCCAGATAGGGGTAGATATAGGCATAGAGAAGGCAGCAGACCCCCCAATCGACAGCGGCAGCGACTAAGACGCCTACAGAGACACTAACAGAGGCTGCGATGCCAACTGAGACGCCGACTGAGACGCCGACTGAGGCAGATAGGGCTAGATATAGGCACAGAGAAGGCAGCAGATCCCTCAATCGACAGCGGCATCGACTGAGACGCCCACAGAGACGCTGACAGAGGCTGCGACGCCGGCTGAGACGCCGACAGAGGCAGATAGGGGTAGATATAGGCATAGGGAAGGCAGCATACCCCCAATCGACAGCGGTATCGACTGAGACGCCCACAGAGACGCTAACAGTGGCTGCGACGCCGACTGAGGCAGATAGGGGTAAATATAGGCATAGAGAAGGCAGCAGACCCCCCAATCAACAGCGGCAGCGACTGAGACGCCTACAGAGACGCCGACTGAGACGCCGACTGAGACGCCGACTGAGGCAGATAGGGGTAGATATAGGCATAGAGAAGGCAGAAAACCTATCAATCGACAGCGGCAGTGACTGAGACGCCTACAGAGATGCTGAAAGTGGCTGCGACGCTGACTGAGGCAGATAGGGGTGGATATTGGCATAGAGAAGGCGGCAGACCCCCAAATCCACAGCGGCAGCGACTGAGACGCCTACAGAGACGCTAACAGAGGCTGCGACGCCGACTGAGACGCCGACTGAGGCAGATAGGGGTAGATGTAGGCATATAGAAGGCAGCAGACACCCCAATCGACAGCGGCAGCGACTGAGACGCCTATAGAAACGCTGACAGAGGCTGCGACACCGACTGAGGCAGATAGGGGTACATATAAGCATAGAGAAGGCAGCAGACCCCCAATCGACAGCGGCAGCGACTGAGACGCCTTCAGAGACGCTGAAAGAGGCTGCGACGCCGACTGAGGCAGATATGGGTAGATATAGGCATAGGGAAGGCAGGAGATCCCCCAATCGACAGCGGCAGCAACTGAGACGCCTGCAGAGAAGCTAACAGAGGCTGCGACGCCGACTGAGGCAGATAGGGGTAGAAGTAGGCATATAGAAGGCAGCAGACCACCCAATCGACAGCGGCAGCGACTGAGACGCCCACATATACGATGACAGAGACTGCGCCGCCAACTGAGACGCCGACTGAGGCAGATAGGGCTGAATATAGGCATAAAGAAAGCAGAAAACCTATCAATCGACAGCGGCAGTGACTGAGACGCCTACAGAGATCCTGAAAGTGGCTGCGACGCCGACTAACGTTGATAGGGGTAGATATAGGCATAGAGAAGGCAGCAGACCCCTCAATCGACAGCGGCAGCGACTAAGACGCCTACAGAGACGCTGACAGAGGCTGCGACGCCGACTGAGACGCCGACTGAGGCAGATAGGGGTAGATATAGGCATAGGGAAGCAGGAGATCCCCCAATCGACAGCGGCAGCGACTTAGACACCTACAGAGACGCTAACAGAGGCTGCGACGCCGACTGAGGCAGATAGGGGTAGATGTAGGCATATAGAAGGCAGCAGACCCCCCAATCGACAGCGGCAGCGACTGAGACGCCTACAGATACGATGACAGAGACTGCGACGCCGACTAAGACTCCGACTGAAGCAGATAGGGGTGGATATAGCCATAGAGAAGGCAGCAGACCCCCCAGTGGACAGCGGCAGCGACTGAGACGCCTACAGAGACGCCGACTGAGACGCCGACTGAGGTAGATAGGGGTAGATATATGCATAGAGAAGGCAGCAGACCCCTCAATCGACAGCGGTAGCTACTAAGACGCCTACAGAGACGCTAACAGAGGCTGCGACGCCGACTGAGACGCCAACTGAGGCAGATAGGGGTAGATGTAGGCATATAGAAGGCTGCAGACCCCCCAATCGACAGCGGCAGCGACTGAGACGCCTACAGATACGATGACAGAGGCTGCGACGCCGACTGAGGTAGATAGGGCTGGATATAGGCATAGAGAAAGCAGAAAACCTATAAATCGACAGCAGCAGTGACTGAGACGCCTACAGAGATGCTGAAAGTGGCTGCGACGCCGACTGACGTTGATAGGGGCAGATACAGGCATAGAGAAGGCAGCAGACCCCCCAATTGACAGCGGCAGCGACTGAGACGCCTACAGAGACGCTGACAGAGGCTGGGACGCCGACTGAGGCAGATAGGGGTAGATATAGGCATAGAGAAGGCAGCAGACCCCCAAATCGACAGCGGCAGCGACTGAGACGCCTACAAAGACGCTTACAGAGGCTGCGACGCCGACGGAGGCAGATAGGGGTAGATATAGGCATAGAGAAGGTAGCAGACCCCCCCAATCGACAGCGGCAGCGACTGAGACTCCTACAGAAACGCTGACAGAGGCTGCGACGCCGGCTGAAGCAGATAGGGGTGGATATAGGCATAGAGAAGGCAGCAGACCCCCCAATCTACAGCGGCAGTGACTGAGACGCCTACAGATAAGATGACAGAGGCTGCGACGCCGACTGAGACGCCGACTGAGGCAGATAGGGCTGGATATAGGCATAGAGAAAGCAGAAAACCTATCAATCGACAGCGGCAGTGACTGAGACGCCTACAGAGATGCTGAAAGTGGCTGCGACGCCGACTGAGGCAGATAGGGGTGGATATTGGCATAGAGAAAGCGGCAGACCCCCAAATCGACAGCGGCAGCGACTGAGATGCCTTCAGAGACGCTGACTGTGGCACTAAAAGCTACTGTCTTCGCCGTAAAATGTCTCGCCGAAGTACAAACTCGCCCGGTAATTTTTAACGACGAGCAGCCGGGAAGAAAGCAGCAAATTCTAAACAACCAAGAAGCTGGCACTGAAATTTAAACCAACCACACCACAAATATAATTACAATTTAAATTAATAATTTTTAATTTTGTTAACAAATAATTACAAATATAATTACAAAGTTTTAGAATAATTACAAATATAATTACACTGACAGAGGCTGCGACGCCGACTGAGGCAGATAGGGGTAGATATAGGCATAGAGAAGGCAGCATATCCCCCAATCGATAGCGGCAGCGACTGAGACGACTACAGAAACGCTGACAGAGGCTGCGACACCGACTGAGGCAGAGAGGGGTAGATATAGGCTTAGAGAAGGCAGCAGACCCCCCAATCGACAGCGGCAGCCACTGAGACGCCCACAGAGACGCTGACAGAGGCTGCGACGCCGACTGAGTCGCCGATGAGGGAGATAGGGGTAGATATAGGCACAGAGAAGGTAGCAGACCCCCAATCGACAGCGGCAGCGACTGAGACGCCTACAGATACGATGACAGAGGCTGCGACGCCGACTGAGACGCCGACTGAGGCAGATAGGGCTGGATATAGGCATAGAGAAAGCAGAAAACCTATCAATCGACAGCGGCAGTGACTGAGACGCCTACAGAGATGCTGAAAGTGGCTGCGACGCCGACTGACGTTCATAAGGGTAGATATAGGCATAGAGAAGGCAGCAGACCCCTCAATCGACAGCGGCAGCGACTAAGACGCCTACAGAGACGCTGACAGAGGCTGCGACGCCCACTGAGGCAGATAGGGGTAGATATTGGCATACGGAAGGCAGCAGACCCCCAATCGACAGCGGCAGCGACTGAGACGCCTACAGATACGATGACAGAGACTGTGACGCCGACTGAGACGCCGACTGAGGCAGATAGGGATGGATATAGGCATAGAGAAAGCAGAAAACCCCTCAATCGATTACGAGCGACTTAGACACCTACAGAGACGCTAACAGAGGCTGCGACGCCGACTGAGACGCCGACTGAGGCAGATAGGGGTAGATGTAGGCATATAGAAGGCAGCAGACCCCCCAATCGACAGCGGCAGCGACTGAGACGCCTACAGATACGATGACAGAGACTGCGACGCCGACGTGGTCTTTTTTACAGGTACCCCTGACAAAGGCTGCGACGCCGACTGAGACGCCGACTGAGGCAGATAGGGGTAGATATAGGCATAGAGAAGGCACCAGACCCGCAATCGACGGCGGCAGCGACTGAGACTACTTCAGTGACGCTGACAGAGGCTGCGACGCCGACTGAGATGCCTACAGAGACGCTGACAGAGGTTGTGACGGCTGCGACGCCGACTGAGACGCCAACTGAGGCAGATAGGGGTAGATATAGGCATAGAGAAGGCACCAGACCCGCAATCGACGGCGGCAGCGACTGAGATGCCTACAGAAACGCTGACAGAGGCTGCGACGCCGACTGCGGCAGATATGGCTGGATATAGGCATAGAGAAAACAGAAAACCTATCAATCGACAGCGGCAGTGACTGAGACGCTTACAGAGATGCTGAAAGTGGCTGCGACGCCGACTGAGGCAGTTAGGGGTAGATATGGGCATAGAGAAGGCAGCAGACCCCTCAATCTACAGCGGCAGCGACTAAGACGCCTACAGAGACGCTGACAGAGGCTGCGACACCGACTAAGGCAGATAGGGGTACATATTAGCATAGAGAAGGCAGCAAACCCCACCAATCGACAGCCGCAGCGACTGAGACGCCCACAGAGACGCTGACAGAGGCTGCGACGCCGACTGAGACGCCGACTGAGGCAGATAGGGGTAGATATAGGCATAGGGAAGGCAGCATACCCCCCAATCGACAGCGGCAGCGACTGAGACGCCACAGAGACGCTGACAGAGGCTGCGACGCCGACTGAGGCAGATAGGGGTAAATATAGGCATAGAGAAGGCAGCAGACCCCCCAATCAACAGCGGCAGGGACTGAGACGCCTTCAGAGACGCCGACTGAGACGCCGACTGAGACGCCGACTGAGACGCCGACTGAGGCAGATAGGGGTAGTTATAGGTATAGAGAAGGCAGCAGACCTCCCAATCGACAGCGGCAGCGACTGAGACGCCTATAGAAACGCTGACAGAGGCTACGATACCGACTGAGGCAGATAGGGGTACATATAAGCATAGAGAAGGCAGCAGACCCCCCCAATCGACAGAGGCAGCGACTGAGACGCCTACAGAGACACTGACAGAGGCTGCGACGCCAACTGAGACGACGACTGAGACGCCGACTGAGGCAGATAGGGCTAGATATAGGCACAGAGAAGGCAGCAGACCCTTCAATCGACAGCGGCATCGACTGAGACGCCACAGAGACGCTGACAGAGGTTGCGACGCCGACTGAGGCAGATAGGGGCAAATATAGGCATAGAGAAAGCAGCAGACCCCCCAATCAACAGCGGCAGGGACTGAGACGCCTTCAGAGACGCCGACTGAGACGCCGACTGAGGCAGATAGGGGTAGATATAGGTATAGAGAAGCAGCAGACCTCCCAATCGACAGCGGCAGCGACTGAGACGCCTATAGAAACGCTGACAGAGGCTGCGACACCGACTAAGGCAGATAGGGGTACATATTAGCATAGAGAAGGCAGCAAACCCCCCCAATCGACAGCCGCAGCGACTGAGACGCCCACAGAGACGCTGACAGAGGCTGCGACGCCGACTGAGACGCCGATGAGGGAGATAGGTGTAGATATAGGCATAGAAAAGGTAGCAGACCCTCCAATATTCAGCGGCAACGACTCAGACGCCTACAGAGACGCTGACAGAGGCTGCGACGCCCGCTGAGGCAGATAGGGCTGGATATAGGCATAGAGAAAGCAGGAAACTTATCAATCGACAGCGGCAGTGACTGAGACGCCTACAGAGATGCTGAAAGTGGCTGCGACGCCGACAGAGGCAGATAGGGTAGATATAGGCATAGAGAAGGCAGCAGACCCCTCAATCGACAACGGCAGCGACTGAGACGACTACAGAAACGCTGACAGAGGCTGCGACACCGACTGAGGCAGATAGGGGTAGATATAGGCTTAGAGAAAGCAGCAGACCCCCCAATCGACAGCGGAAGCGACTGAGACGCCCACAGAGACGCTGACAGAGGCTGCGACGCCGACTGAGACGCCGATGAGGGAGATAGGTGTAGATATAGGCATAGAAAAGATAGCAGACCCTCCAATATTCAGCGGCAACGACTCAGACGCCTACAGAGACGCTGAGAGAGGCTGCGACGCCCACTGAGGCAGATAGGGGTAGATATAGGCATAGAGAAGGCAGCACACCCCCCAATCGACAGCGGCAGCGACTGCGACGCCTACAGAGATGCTGAAAGTGGCTGCGACGCCGACTGACGTTGATATTGGTAGTTATTTGCATAGCGAAGGCAGCAGACCCCTCAAGCGACAGCGGAAGTGACTACAGAGACGCTGACAGAGGCTGTGACGCTGACAGAGGCTGCGACGCCGACTGAGACGCCGATGAGGGAGATAGGAGTAGATATATTCATAGCGCAGGTAGCCGACCCTCCAATCGACAGCGGCAACGACTGAGACGCCTACAGAGACGCTGACAGAGGCTGCGACGCCAACTGAGACGCCTACTGAGCCAGATAGGTTTAGATATAGGCATAGAGAAAGCAACATATCCCCCAATCGATAGCGGCAGCGACTGAGACGACTACAGAAACGCTGACAGAGGCTGCGACACCGACTGAGGCAGATAGGGGTAGATATAGGCTTAGAGAAGGCAGCAGACCCCCCAATCGACAGCGGCAGCGACTGAGATGCCCACAGAGACGCTGACAGAGGCTGCGACGCCGACTGAGGCAGATAGGGGTAAATATAGGCATAGAGAAGGCAGCAGACCCCCTAATCAACAGCGGCAGGGACTGAGACGCCTTCAGAGACGCCGACTGAGACGCTGACTGAGGCAGGTAGAGGTAGATATAGGCATAGAGAAGGCGGCAGACCCCCAAATCGACAGCGGCAGCGACTGAGATGCCTTCAGAGACGCTGACAGAGGCTGCGACGCCGACTGAGACAGATAGGGGTGGATATAGGCATAGAAAAGGCAACAGGTCCCCAATCGACATCGGCAACGACTGAGACGCCTACAGACACGTTGACAGAGGCTTCGACGCCGACTGAGACGCCGACTGAGACGCCGACTGAGGCAGATAGGGGTAGATATAGGCACAGAAAAAGCAGCAGAACCCTCAATCGACAGCAACAACGACTGAGACTCCTGCTGAGACGCTGACAGAGGCTGCGACGCCGACTGAGATGCCTACAGAGACACTGACAGAGGCTGTGACGGCTGCGACGCCGACTGAGACGCCGACTGAGGCAGACAGGGGTAGAAATAGGCATAGAGAAGGCAGCAGACCCCCCAATCGACAGCGGCAACGACTGAGACGCCTACAGAGACGCTGACAGAGGCTGCGACTACGACTAAGACGTCGACTGAGGCAGATAGAGGTAGATATAGGCATAGAGAAGGCAGCAGACCCCTCAATCGACAACGGCAGCGACTGAGACGACTACAGAAACGCTGACAGAGGCTGCGACGCCGACTGAGGCAGATAGGGGTAGATATAGCCATAGAGATGGCAGCAGACATCCCAATCGACAGCGGCAGCGACTGAGACGGCTACAGAGACGCTGACAGAGGCTGCGACGACGACTGAGGCAGATAGGGCTGGATATAGGCATAGAGAAAGTAGAAAACCTATCAATCGACAGCGGCAGTGTTTGAGACGCCTACAGAGATGCTGAAAGTGGCTGTGACGCCCACTGAGGCAGATAGGGGTAGATATAGGCATAGAGAAGGCACCAGACCCCCAATCGACAGCGGCAGCGACTGAGACGCCTACAGATACGATGACAGAGGCTGCGACGCCGACTGAGACGCCGACTGAGGCAGATAGGGCTGGATATAGGCATAGAGAAAGCAGAAAACTTATCAATCGACAGCGGCAGTGACTGAGACGCCTACAGAGATGCTGCAAGTTGCTGCGACGCCGACTAAGGCAGATAGGGTAGATATAGGCATAGAGAAGGCAGCAGACCCCTCAATCGACAGTGGCAGCGACTGAGACGACTACAGAAACGCTGACAGAGGCTGCGACACCGACTGAGGCAGATAGGTGTAGATATAGGCTTAGAGAAAGCAGCAGACCCCCCAATCGACAGCGGCAGCGACTGAGACACCCACAGAGACGCTGACAGAGGCTGCGACGCCGACTGAGACGCCGATGAGGGAGATAGGTGTAGATATAGGCATAGAAAAGGTAGCAGACCCTCCAATATTCAGCGGCAACGACTCAGACGCCTACAGAGGCGCTGACAGAGGCTGCGACGCCCACTGAGGCAGATAGGGGTAGATATAGGCTTAGAGAAAGCAGCGGACCCCCTAATCGACAGCGGAAGCGACTGAGACGCCCACAGAGACGCTGACAGAGGCTGTGACGCCGACTGAGACGCCGATGAGGGAGATAGGTGTAGATATAGGCATAGAAAAGGTAGCAGACCCTCCAATATTCAGCGGCAACGACTCAGACGCCTACAGAGACGCTGAGAGAGGCTGCAACGCCCACTGAGGCAGATAGGGGTAGATATAGGCATAGAGAAGGCAGCAGACCCCCCCAATCGACAGCGGCAGCGACTGAGACGCCTACAGATACGATGACAGAGTCTGTGACGCCGACTGAGGCAGATAGGGGTACATATAAGCATAGAGTAGGCAGCAGACCCCCATTCGACAGCGGCAGCAACTGAGACGCCTTCAGAGACGCTGACAGAGGCTGCGACGCCGATGGAGACGCCGACTGAGACGCCGACCGAGGCAGATAGGGGTAGATATAGGCATAGAGAAGGCAGCAGACCCCCCAATCGACAGCGGCAGCGACTGAGATGCCTACAGAGACGCTGACAGAGGCTGCGACGCCGACTGAGACGCCGACTGAGGCAGATAGGGGTAGATATAGGCATAGAGAAGGCAGCAGACACCCCAATCGACAGCGGCAGCGACTGAGAAGCCTACAGAAACGCTGACAGAGGCTGCGACACCGACTGAGGCAGATAGGGGTACATATAAGCATAGAGAAGACAGCAGACACCCAATCGACAGCGGCAGCGACTAAGACGCCTACAGATACGATGACAGAGGCTGCGACGCCGACTGAGACTCCGACTGAAGCAGATAGGGGTGGATATAGCCATAGAGAAGGAAGCAGACCCCCAATGGACAGCGGCAGCGACTGAGACGCCTACAGAGACGCCGACTGAGACGCCGACTGAGGTAGATAGGGGTAGATATAGGTATAGAGAAGGCAGCAGAACCCCCAATCGACAGCGGCAACGACTGAGACTCCTACAGAGACGCGGACAGAGGCTGCGATGACGACTGAGATGCCGACTGAGCCAGATAGGGGTAGATATAGGCATAGAGAAGGCAGCAGACACCCCAATCCACAGCGGCAGCGACTGAGACGCCTACAGAGACACTGACAGAGGCTGCGACGCCAACTGAGACGCCGACTGAGGCAGATAGGGCTAGATATAGGCACAGAGATGGCAGCAGACAGCGGCAGTGACTGAGACGCCTACAGAGATGCTGGAAGTGGCTGCGACGCCGACTGACGTTGATAGGGGTAGATATAGGCATAGAAAAGGCAGCAGACCGCTCAATCGACAGCGGCAGCGACTAAGACGCCTACAGAGACGCTGACAGAGGCTGCGACGCCGACTGAGACGCCGATGAGGGAGATAGGAGTAGATATATTCATAGCGAAGGTAGCCGACCCTCCAATCGACAGCAGCAACGACTGAGACGCCTACAGAGACGCTGACAGAGGCTGCGACGCCCACTGAGGCAGATAGGGGTAGATATAGGCATAGAGAAGGCAGCAGACCCCCAATCGACAGCGGCAGCGACTGAGACGCCTACAGATACGATGACAGAGTCTGTGACGCCGACTGAGACAGATAGGGGTACATATAAGCATAGAGAAAGCAGCAGACCCCCAATCGACAGCGGCAGCGACTGAGACGCCTACAGAGACCCTGACAGAGGCTGCGACGCCGACTGAGACGCCGACTGAGGCAGATAGGGGTAGATATAGGCATAGAGAAAGCAGCAGACACCCCAATCGACAGCGGCAGCGACTGAGACGCCTATAGAAACGCTGACAGAGGCTGCGACACCGACTGAGGCAGATAGGGGTACATATAGGCATAGAGAAGGCAGCAGACCCCTCAATCGACAGCGGCAGCGACTGAGACGACTACAGAAACGCTGACAGAGGCTGCGACGCCGACTGAGGCAGATAGGGGTAGATATAGGCTTAGAGAAAGCAGCAGACCCCCCAATCGACAGCGGAAGCGACTGAGACGCCCACAGAGACGCTGACTGAGGCTGCGCGCCGACTGAGACGCCGATGAGGGAGATAGGTGTAGATATAGGCATAGAAAAGGTAGCAGACCCTCCAATATTCAGCGGCAACGACTCAGACGCCTACAGAGACGCTGAGAGAGGCTGCGACGCCCACTGAGGCAGATAGGGGTAGATATAGGCATAGAGAAGGCAGCACACCCCCAATCGACAGCGGCAGCGACTGCGACGCCTACAGATACGATGACAGAGGCTGCGACGCCGAATGAGGCAGATAGGGCTGGATATAGGCATAGAGAAAGTAGAAAACCTATCAATCGACAGCGGCAGTGACTGAGACGCCTACAGAGATGCTGAAAGTGGCTGCGACGCCGACTGACGTTGACAGGGGTAGTAATTTGCATAGATAAGGCAGCAGACCCCTCAATCGACAGCGGCAGCGACTAAGACGCCTACAGAGACGCTGACAGAGGCTGCGACGCCGACTGAGACGCCGATGAGGGAGATAGGAGTAGATATATTCATAGCGCAGGTAGCCGACCCTCCAATCGACAGCGGCAACGACTGAGACGCCTACAGAGACGGTGACAGAGGCTGCGACGCCACCTGAGACGCCTACTGAGGCACATAGGGGTATATATAGGCATAGAGAAAGCAACATATCCCCCAATCGATAGCGGCAGCAACTGAGACGACTACAGAAACGCTGACAGAGGCTGCGACACCGACTGAGGCAGATAGGGGTAGATATAGGCTTAGAGAAGGCAGCAGACCCCTTAATCAACAGCGGCAGGGACTGAGACGCCTTCAGAGACGCCGACAGAGACGCTGACTGAGGCAGGTAGAGGTAGATATAGGCATAGAGAAGGCAGCAGACCCCCCCAATCGACAACGGCAGCGACTGAGACGCCTACAAAGACGCTTACAGAGGCTGCGACGCCGACGGAGGCAGATAGGGGTATATATAGGCATAGAGATGGTAGCAGACCCCCCAATCGACAGCGGCAGCGACTGAGATGCCTACAGAGACGCTGACAGAGGCTGCGACGCCAACTGAGACGCCGATGAGGGAGATAGGTGTAGATATAGGCATAGAAAAGGTAGCAGACCCTCCAATATTCAGCGGCAACGACTCAGACGCCTACAGAGGCGCTGACAGAGGCTGCGACGCCCACTGAGGCAGATAGGGGTAGATATAGGCTTAGAGAAAGCAGCAGACCCCCTAATCGACAGCGGAAGCGACTGAGACGCCCACAGAGACGCTGACAGAGGCTGTGACGCCGACTGAGACGCCGATGAGGGAGATAGGTGTAGATATAGGCATAGAAAAGGTAGCAGACCCTCCAATATTCAGCGGCAACGACTCAGACGCCTACAGAGACGCTGAGAGAGGCTGCAACGCCCACTGAGGCAGATAGGGGTAGATATAGGCATAGAGAAGGCAGCAGACCCCCCCAATCGACAGCGGCAGCGACTGAGACGCCTACAGATACGATGACAGAGTCTGTGACGCCGACTGAGGCAGATAGGGGTACATATAAGCATAGAGTAGGCAGCAGACCCCCATTCGACAGCGGCAGCAACTGAGACGCCTTCAGAGACGCTGACAGAGGCTGCGACGCCGATGGAGACGCCGACTGAGACGCCGACCGAGGCAGATAGGGGTAGATATAGGCATAGAGAAGGCAGCAGACCCCCCAATCGACAGCGGCAGCGACTGAGATGCCTACAGAGACGCTGACAGAGGCTGCGACGCCGACTGAGACGCCGACTGAGGCAGATAGGGGTAGATATAGGCATAGAGAAGGCAGCAGACACCCCAATCGACAGCGGCAGCGACTGAGAAGCCTATAGAAACGCTGACAGAGGCTGCGACACCGACTGAGGCAGATAGGGGTACATATAAGCATAGAGAAGACAGCAGACACCCAATCGACAGCGGCAGCGACTAAGACGCCTACAGATACGATGACAGAGGCTGCGACGCCGACTGAGACTCCGACTGAAGCAGATAGGGGTGGATATAGCCATAGAGAAGGAAGCAGACCCCCAATGGACAGCGGCAGCGACTGAGACGCCTTCAGAGACGCCGACTGAGACGCCGACTGAGGTAGATAGGGGTAGATATAGGTATAGAGAAGGCAGCAGAACCCCCAATCGACAGCGGCAACGACTGAGACTCCTACAGAGACGCGGACAGAGGCTGCGATGACGACTGAGATGCCGACTGAGCCAGATAGGGGTAGATATAGGCATAGAGAAGGCAGCAGACACCCCAATCCACAGCGGCAGCGACTGAGACGCCTACAGAGACACTGACAGAGGCTGCGACGCCAACTGAGGCGCCGACTGAGGCAGATAGGGCTAGATATAGGCACAGAGATGGCAGCAGACAGCGGCAGTGACTGAGACGCCTACAGAGATGCTGGAAGTGGCTGCGACGCCGACTGACGTTGATAGGGGTAGATATAGGCATAGAAAAGG
The DNA here is from genome assembly GCA_920105625.2 of Clusia tigrina. Taxonomy (NCBI): domain Eukaryota; kingdom Metazoa; phylum Arthropoda; class Insecta; order Diptera; family Clusiidae; genus Clusia; species Clusia tigrina. The sequence goes on from OV050031.1 coordinate 90,761,091, forward strand.
CAGCAGACCGCTCAATCGACAGCGGCAGCGACTAAGACGCCTACAGAGACGCTGACAGAGGCTGCGACGCCGACTGAGACGCCGATGAGGGAGATAGGAGTAGATATATTCATAGCGAAGGTAGCCGACCCTCCAATCGACAGCAGCAACGACTGAGACGCCTACAGAGACGCTGACAGAGGCTGCGACGCCCACTGAGGCAGATAGGGGTAGATATAGGCATAGAGAAGGCAGCAGACCCCCAATCGACAGCGGCAGCGACTGAGACGCCTACAGATACGATGACAGAGTCTGTGACGCCGACTGAGACAGATAGGGGTACATATAAGCATAGAGAAAGCAGCAGACCCCCAATCGACAGCGGCAGCGACTGAGACGCCTACAGAGACCCTGACAGAGGCTGCGACGCCGACTGAGACGCCGACTGAGGCAGATAGGGGTAGATATAGGCATAGAGAAAGCAGCAGACACCCCAGTCGACAGCGGCAGCGACTGAGACGCCTATAGAAACGCTGACAGAGGCTGCGACACCGACTGAGGCAGATAGGGGTACATATAGGCATAGAGAAGGCAGCAGACCCCTCAATCGACAGCGGCAGCGACTGAGACGACTACAGAAACGCTGACAGAGGCTGCGACACCGACTGAGGCAGATAGGGGTAGATATAGGCATAGAGAAAGCAGCAGACCCCCCAATCGACAGCGGAAGCGACTGAGACGCCCACAGAGACGCTGACTGAGGCTGCGCGCCGACTGAGACGCCGATGAGGGAGATAGGTGTAGATATAGGCATAGAAAAGGTAGCAGACCCTCCAATATTCAGCGGCAACGACTCAGACGCCTACAGAGACGCTGAGAGAGGCTGCGACGCCCACTGAGGCAGATAGGGGTAGATATAGGCATAGAGAAGGCAGCACACCCCCAATCGACAGCGGCAGCGACTGCGACGCCTACAGATACGATGACAGAGGCTGCGACGCCGAATGAGGCAGATAGGGCTGGATATAGGCATAGAGAAAGTAGAAAACCTATCAATCGACAGCGGCAGTGACTGAGACGCCTACAGAGATGCTGAAAGTGGCTGCGACGCCGACTGACGTTGATAGGGGTAGTAATTTGCATAGATAAGGCAGCAGACCCCTCAATCGACAGCGGCAGCGACTAAGACGCCTACAGAGACGCTGACAGAGGCTGCGACGCCGACTGAGACGCCGATGAGGGAGATAGGAGTAGATATATTCATAGCGCAGGTAGCCGACCCTCCAATCGACAGCGGCAACGACTGAGACGCCTACAGATACGGTGACAGAGGCTGCGACGCCACCTGAGACGCCTACTGAGGCACATAGGGGTATATATAGGCATAGAGAAAGCAACATATCCCCCAATCGATAGCGGCAGCAACTGAGACGACTACAGAAACGCTGACAGAGGCTGCGACACCGACTGAGGCAGATAGGGGTAGATATAGGCTTAGAGAAGGCAGCAGACCCCTTAATCAACAGCGGCAGGGACTGAGACGCCTTCAGAGACGCCGACTGAGACGCTGACTGAGGCAGGTAGAGGTAGATATAGGCATAGAGAAGGCAGCAGACCCCCCCAATCGACAACGGCAGCGACTGAGACGCCTACAAAGACGCTTACAGAGGCTGCGACGCCGACGGAGGCAGATAGGGGTATATATAGGCATAGAGATGGTAGCAGACCCCCCAATCGACAGCGGCAGCGACTGAGACTCCTACAGATACGATGACAGAGTCTGTGACGCCGACTGAGACAGATAGGGGTACATATAAGCATAGAGAAAGCAGCAGACCCCCAATCGACAGCGGCAGCGACTGAGACGCCTACAGAGACCCTGACAGAGGCTGCGACGCCGACTGAGACGCCGACTGAGGCAGATAGGGGTAGATATAGGCATAGAGAAAGCAGCAGACACCCCAGTCGACAGCGGCAGCGACTGAGACGCCTATAGAAACGCTGACAGAGGCTGCGACACCGACTGAGGCAGATAGGGGTACATATAAGCATAGAGAAGGCAGCAGACCCCTCAATCGACAGCGGCAGCGACTGAGACGACTACAGAAACGCTGACAGAGGCTGCGACACCGACTGAGGCAGATAGGGGTAGATATAGGCTTAGAGAAAGCAGCAGACCCCCCAATCGACAGCGGAAGCGACTGAGACGCCCACAGAGACGCTGACTGAGGCTGCGCGCCGACTGAGACGCCGATGAGGGAGATAGGTGTAGATATAGGCATAGAAAAGGTAGCAGACCCTCCAATATTCAGCGGCAACGACTCAGACGCCTACAGAGACGCTGAGAGAGGCTGCGACGCCCACTGAGGCAGATAGGGGTAGATATAGGCATAGAGAAGGCAGCACACCCCCAATCGACAGCGGCAGCGACTGCGACGCCTACAGATACGATGACAGAGGCTGCGACGCCGAATGAGGCAGATAGGGCTGGATATAGGCATAGAGAAAGTAGAAAACCTATCAATCGACAGCGGCAGTGACTGAGACGCCTACAGAGATGCTGAAAGTGGCTGCGACGCCGACTGACGTTGATAGGGGTAGTAATTTGCATAGATAAGGCAGCAGACCCCTCAATCGACAGCGGCAGCGACTAAGACGCCTACAGAGACGCTGACAGAGGCTGCGACGCCGACTGAGACGCCGATGAGGGAGATAGGAGTAGATATATTCATAGCGCAGGTAGCCGACCCTCCAATCGACAGCGGCAACGACTGAGACGCCTACAGAGACGGTGACAGAGGCTGCGACGCCACCTGAGACGCCTACTGAGGCACATAGGGGTATATATAGGCATAGAGAAAGCAACATATCCCCCAATCGATAGCGGCAGCAACTGAGACGACTACAGAAACGCTGACAGAGGCTGCGACACCGACTGAGGCAGATAGGGGTAGATATAGGCTTAGAGAAGGCAGCAGACCCCTTAATGAACAGCGGCAGGGACTGAGACGCCTTCAGAGACGCCGACAGAGACGCTGACTGAGGCAGGTAGAGGTAGATATAGGCATAGAGAAGGCAGCAGACCCCCCCCAATCGACAACGGCAGCGACTGAGACGCCTACAAAGACGCTTACAGAGGCTGCGACGCCGACGGAGGCAGATAGGGGTATATATAGGCATAGAGATGGTAGCAGACCCCCCAATCGACAGCGGCAGCGACTGAGATGCCTACAGAGACGCTGACAGAGGCTGCGACGCCAACTGAGACGCCGATGAGGGAGATAGGTGTAGATATAGGCATAGAAAAGGTAGCAGACCCTCCAATATTCAGCGGCAACGACTCAGACGCCTACAGAGGCGCTGACAGAGGCTGCGACGCCCACTGAGGCAGATAGGGGTAGATATAGGCTTAGAGAAAGCAGCAGACCCCCTAATCGACAGCGGAAGCGACTGAGACGCCCACAGAGACGCTGACAGAGGCTGTGACGCCGACTGAGACGCCGATGAGGGAGATAGGTGTAGATATAGGCATAGAAAAGGTAGCAGACCCTCCAATATTCAGCGGCAACGACTCAGACGCCTACAGAGACGCTGAGAGAGGCTGCAACGCCCACTGAGGCAGATAGGGGTAGATATAGGCATAGAGAAGGCAGCAGACCCCCCCAATCGACAGCGGCAGCGACTGAGACGCCTACAGATACGATGACAGAGTCTGTGACGCCGACTGAGGCAGATAGGGGTACATATAAGCATAGAGTAGGCAGCAGACCCCCATTCGACAGCGGCAGCAACTGAGACGCCTTCAGAGACGCTGACAGAGGCTGCGACGCCGATGGAGACGCCGACTGAGACGCCGACCGAGGCAGATAGGGGTAGATATAGGCATAGAGAAGGCAGCAGACCCCCCAATCGACAGCGGCAGCGACTGAGATGCCTACAGAGACGCTGACAGAGGCTGCGACGCCGACTGAGACGCCGACTGAGGCAGATAGGGGTAGATATAGGCATAGAGAAGGCAGCAGACACCCCAATCGACAGCGGCAGCGACTGAGAAGCCTATAGAAACGCTGACAGAGGCTGCGACACCGACTGAGGCAGATAGGGGTACATATAAGCATAGAGAAGACAGCAGACACCCAATCGACAGCGGCAGCGACTAAGACGCCTACAGATACGATGACAGAGGCTGCGACGCCGACTGAGACTCCGACTGAAGCAGATAGGGGTGGATATAGCCATAGAGAAGGAAGCAGACCCCCAATGGACAGCGGCAGCGACTGAGACGCCTACAGAGACGCCGACTGAGACGCCGACTGAGGTAGATAGGGGTAGATATAGGTATAGAGAAGGCAGCAGAACCCCCAATCGACAGCGGCAACGACTGAGACTCCTACAGAGACGCGGACAGAGGCTGCGATGACGACTGAGATGCCGACTGAGCCAGATAGGGGTAGATATAGGCATAGAGAAGGCAGCAGACACCCCAATCCACAGCGGCAGCGACTGAGACGCCTACAGAGACGCTGACAGAGGCTGCGACGCCGACTGAGACGCCGACTGAGGCAGATAGGGCTAGATATAGGCACAGAGATGGCAGCAGACAGCGGCAGTGACTGAGACGCCTACAGAGATGCTGGAAGTGGCTGCGACGCCGACTGACGTTGATAGGGGTAGATATAGGCATAGAAAAGGCAGCAGACCGCTCAATCGACAGCGGCAGCGACTAAGACGCCTACAGAGACGCTGACAGAGGCTGCGACGCCGACTGAGACGCCGATGAGGGAGATAGGAGTAGATATATTCATAGCGAAGGTAGCCGACCCTCCAATCGACAGCAGCAACGACTGAGACGCCTACAGAGACGCTGACAGAGGCTGCGACGCCCACTGAGGCAGATAGGGGTAGATATAGGCATAGAGAAGGCAGCAGACCCCCAATCGACAGCGGCAGCGACTGAGACGCCTACAGATACGATGACAGAGTCTGTGACGCCGACTGAGACAGATAGGGGTACATATAAGCATAGAGAAAGCAGCAGACCCCCAATCGACAGCGGCAGCGACTGAGACGCCTACAGAGACCCTGACAGAGGCTGCGACGCCGACTGAGACGCCGACTGAGGCAGATAGGGGTAGATATAGGCATAGAGAAAGCAGCAGACACCCCAGTCGACAGCGGCAGCGACTGAGACGCCTACAGAAACGCTGACAGAGGCTGCGACACCGACTGAGGCAGATAGGGGTACATATAGGCATAGAGAAGGCAGCAGACCCCTCAATCGACAGCGGCAGCGACTGAGACGACTACAGAAACGCTGACAGAGGCTGCGACACCGACTGAGGCAGATAGGGGTAGATATAGGCATAGAGAAGGCAGCAGACCCCCCAATCGACAGCGGAAGCGACTGAGACGCCCACAGAGACGCTGACTGAGGCTGCGCGCCGACTGAGACGCCGATGAGGGAGATAGGTGTAGATATAGGCATAGAAAAGGTAGCAGACCCTCCAATATTCAGCGGCAACGACTCAGACGCCTACAGAGACGCTGAGAGAGGCTGCGACGCCCACTGAGGCAGATAGGGGTAGATATAGGCATAGAGAAGGCAGCACACCCCCAATCGACAGCGGCAGCGACTGCGACGCCTACAGATACGATGACAGAGGCTGCGACGCCGAATGAGGCAGATAGGGCTGGATATAGGCATAGAGAAAGTAGAAAACCTATCAATCGACAGCGGCAGTGACTGAGACGCCTACAGAGATGCTGAAAGTGGCTGCGACGCCGACTGACGTTGATAGGGGTAGTAATTTGCATAGATAAGGCAGCAGACCCCTCAATCGACAGCGGCAGCGACTAAGACGCCTACAGAGACGCTGACAGAGGCTGCGACGCCGACTGAGACGCCGATGAGGGAGATAGGAGTAGATATATTCATAGCGCAGGTAGCCGACCCTCCAATCGACAGCGGCAACGACTGAGACGCCTACAGAGACGGTGACAGAGGCTGCGACGCCACCTGAGACGCCTACTGAGGCACATAGGGGTATATATAGGCATAGAGAAAGCAACATATCCCCCAATCGATAGCGGCAGCAACTGAGACGACTACAGAAACGCTGACAGAGGCTGCGACACCGACTGAGGCAGATAGGGGTAGATATAGGCTTAGAGAAGGCAGCAGACCCCTTAATCAACAGCGGCAGGGACTGAGACGCCTTCAGAGACGCCGACTGAGACGCTGACTGAGGCAGGTAGAGGTAGATATAGGCATAGAGAAGGCAGCAGACCCCCCCAATCGACAACGGCAGCGACTGAGACGCCTACAAAGACGCTTACAGAGGCTGCGACGCCGACGGAGGCAGATAGGGGTATATATAGGCATAGAGATGGTAGCAGACCCCCCAATCGACAGCGGCAGCGACTGAGACTCCTACAGAAACGCTGACACAGGCTGCGACGCCGGCTGAAGCAGATAGGAGTGGATTAAGACATAAAGAAGGCGGCAGACCCCCAAATCGACAGCGGCAGCGACTGAGATGCCTTCAGAGACGCTGACAGAGGCTGCGACGCCAACTGAGACGCCTACTGAAGCAGATAGGGGTAGATATAGGCATAGAGAAGGCAACATATCCCCCAATCGATAGCGGCAGCAACTGAGACGACTACAGAAATGCTGACAGAGGCTGCGACACCGACTGAGGCAGATAGGGGTAGATATAGGCTTAGAGAAGGCAGCAGACCCCCCAATCGACAACGGCAGGGACTGAGACGCCCACAGAGACGCTGACAGAGGCTGCGACGCCGACTGAGACGCCGATAAGGGAGATAGGTGTAGATATAGGCATAGAGAAGGTAGCAGACCCTCCAATCTTCAGCGGCAACGACTCAGATGCCTACAGAGACGCTGACAGAGGCTGCGACGCCCACTGAGGCAGATAGGGGTAGATATAGGCATAGAGAAAGCAGCAGACCCCCCAATCGACAGCGGCAGCGACTGAGACGCCTACAGATACGATGACAGAGGCTGCGACGCCTACTGAGACGCCAACTGAGGCAGATAGGGTTGGATATAGGCATAGAGAAAGCAGAAAACTTATCAATCGACAGCGCCAGTGACTGAGACGCCTACAGAGATGCTGAAAGTTGCTGCGACACCGACTAAGGCAGATAGGGTAGATATAGGCATAGCGAAGGCAGCAGACCCCTCAATCGACAGCGGCAGCGACTGAGACGACTACAGAAACGCTGACAGAGGCTGCGACACCGACTGAGGCAGATAGTGGTAGATATATTCTTAGAGAAAGCAGCAGACCCCCCAATCGACAGCGGCAGCGACTGAGACGCCCACAGAGACGCTGACAGAGGCTGCGACGCCGACTGAGACGCCGATGAGGGAGATAGGTGTAGATATAGGCATAGAAAAGGTAGCAGACCCTCCAATATTCAGCGGCAACGACTCAGACGCCTTCAGAGACGCTGACAGAGGCTGCGACGCCCGCTGAGGCAGATAGGGCTGGATATAGGCATAGAGAAAGCAGAAAACTTATCAATCGACAGCGGCAGTGACTGAGACGCCTACAGAGATGCTGAAAGTTGCTGCGACACCGACTGAGGCAGATAGGGGTACATATAAGCATAGAGAAGGCAGCAGACCCCTCAATCGACAGCGGCAGCGACTGAGACGACTACAGAAACGCTGACAGAGGCTGCGACACTGACTGAGGCAGATAGGGGTAGATATAGGCTTAGCGAAAGCAGCAAACCCCCAATCGACAGCGGCAGCGACTGAGACGCCCACAGAGACGCTGACAGAGGCTGCAACGCCGACTGAGACGCCGATGAGGGAGATAGGTGTAGATATAGGCATAGAAAAGGTAGCAGACCCTCCAATATTCAGCGGCAACGACTCAGACGCCTACAGAGACGCTGAGAGAGGCTGCGACGCCCACTGAGGCAGATAGGGGTAGATATAGGCATAGAGAAGGCAGCACACCCCCCAATCGACAGCGGCAGCGACTGCGACGCCTACAGATACGATGACAAAGGCTGCGACGCCGACTGAGACAGATAGGGCTGGATATAGGCGTAGAGAAAGTAGAAAACCTATCAATCGACAGCGGCAGTGACTGAGACGCCTACAGAGATGCTGAAAGTGGCTGCGACGCCGACTGACGTTGATAGGGGTAGTAATTTGCATAGAGAAGGCAGCAGACCCCTCAATCGACAGCGGCAGCGACTGAGACGCCTACAGAGACGCTGACAGAGGCTGCGACGCCGACTGAGACGCCGATGAGGGAGATAGGAGTAGATATATTCATAGCGCAGGTAGCCGACCCTCCAATCGACAGCGGCAACGACTGAGACGCCTACAGAGACGCTGACAGACGCTGCGACGCCAACTGAGACGCCTACTGAGGCAGATAGGGGTAGATATAGGCATAGAGAAGGCAGCAGAACCCCCAATCGACAGCGGCAGCGACTGAGACGCCTACAGTTACGATGACAGAGTCTGTGACGCCGACTGAGGCGCCGCCTGAGGCAGATAGGGGTACATATAAGCATAGAGTAGGCAGCAGACCCCCAATCGACAGCGGCAGCAACTGAGACGCCTTCAGAGACGCTGACAGAGGCTGCGACGCCGATTGAGACGCCGACTGAGACGCCGACCGAGGCAGATAGGGGTAGATATAGGCATAGAGAAGGCAGCAGACCCCCCAATCGACAGCGGCAGCGACTGAAACGCCTACAGAGACGCTGACAGAGGCTGCGACGCCGACTGAGACGCCGGCTGAGGCAGATAAGGGTAGATATAGGCATAGAGAAGGCAGCAGACACCCCTATCGACAGCGGCAGCGACTGAGACGCCTATAGAAACGCTGACAGAGGCTGCGACACCGACTGAGGCAGAAATGGGTACATATAAGCATAGAGAAGGCAGCAGACCCCCAATCGACAGCGGCAGCGACTGAGACGCCTACAGATACGATGACAGAGGCTGCGACGCCGACTGAGACTCCGACTGAAGCAGATAGGGGTGGATATAGCCATAGAGAAGCAAGCAGACCCCCAATGGACAGCGGCAGCGTCTGAGACGCCTACAGAGACGCCGACAGAGACGCCGACTGAGGTAGATAGTGGTAGATATAGGTATAGAGAAGGCAGCAGAACCCCCAATCGACAGCGGCAACGACTGCGACTCCTACAGAGACGCGGACATAGGCTGCGACGCCGACTGAGATGCCGACTGAGATGCCGACTGAGCCAGATAGGGGTAGATATAGGCATAGAGAAGGCAGCAGACCCCCCAATCGACAGCGGCAGTGACTGAGACGCCAACAGAGATGCTGAAAGTTGCTGCGACGCCGACTGAGGCAGATAGGGTAGATATAGGCATAGAGAAGGCAGCAGACCCCTCAATCGACAGCGGCAGCGACTGAGGCGACTACAGAAACGCTGACAGAGGCTGCGACACCGACTGAGGCAGATAGGGGTAGATATAAGCATAGAGAAGGCAGCAGACCCCCAATCGACAGCGGCAGCAACTGAGACGCCTTCAGAGACGCTGACAGAGGCTGCGACGCCGATTGAGACGCCGACTGAGACGCCGACTGAGGAAGATAGGGGTAGATATAGGCATAGAGAAGGCAGCAGACCCCCCAATCGACAGCGGCAGCGACTGAGACGCCTACAGAGACGTTGACAGAGGCTGCGACGCCGACTGAGGCAGATAGGGTAGATATAGGCTTAGAGAAAGCAGCAGACCCCCCAATCGACAGCGGCAGCGACTGAAACGCCCACAGAGACGCTGACAGAGGCTGCGACGCCGACTGAGACGCCGATGAGGGAGATAGGTGTAGATATAGGCATAGAAAAGGTAGCAGACTCTCCAATATTTAGCGGCAACGACTCAGACGCCTACAGAGACGCTGAGAGAGGCTGCGACGCCCACTGAGGCAGATAGGGGTAGATATAGGTATAGAGAAGGCAGCACACCCCCCAATCGACAGCGGCAGTGACTGAGACGCCTACAGATACGATGACAGAGGCTGCGACGCCGACTGAGTCAGATAGGGCTGGATATAGGCATAGAGAAAGTAGAAAACCTATCAATCGACAGCGGCAGTGACTGAGACGCCTACAGAGATGCTGAAAGTGGCTGCGACGCCGACTGACGTTGATAGGGGTAGTAAATTGCATAGAAAAGGCAGCAGACCCCTCAATCGACAGCGGCAGCGACTAAGACGCCTACAGAGACGCTGACAGAGGCTGCGACGCCGACTGAGACGCCGATGAGGGAGATAGGAGTAGATATATTCATAGCGCAGGTAGCCAACCCTCCAATCGACAGCGGCAACGACTGAGACGCCGCCAGAGACGCTGACAGAGGCTGCGACGCCCACTGAGGCAGATAGGGGTAGATATAGGCATAGAGAAGGCAGCAGACCCCCAATCGACAGCGGCAGCGACTGAGACGCCTACAGATACGATGACAGAGTCTGTGACGCCGACTGAGGCAGATAGGGGTACATATAAGCATAGAGAAGGCAGCAGACCCCCAATCGACAGCGGCAGCAACTGAGACGGCTTCAGAGACGCTGACAGAGGCTGCGACGCCGATTGAGACGCCGACTGAGACGCCGACTGAGGAAGATAGGGGTAGATATAGGCATAGAGAAGGCAGCAGACCCCCCAATCGACAGCGGCAGCGACTGAGACGCCTACAGAGACGTTGACAGAGGCTGCGACGCCGACTGAGACGCCGACTGAGGCAGATAGGGGTAGATATAGGCATAGAGAAGGCAGCAGACACCCCAATCGACAGCGGCAGCGACTGAGACGCCTATAGAAACGCTGACAGAGGCTGCGACACCGACTGAGGCAGATAGGGGTACATATAAGCATAGAGGAGGCAGCAGACCCCCAATCGACAGCGGCAGCGACTGAGACGCCTACAGATACGGTGACAGAGGCTGCGACGCCGACTGAGACTCCGACTGAAGCAGATAGGGGTGGATATAGCCATAGAGAAGGGAGCAGACCCCCCAATGGACAGCGGCAGCGACTGACACGCCTACAGAGACGCCGACTGAGACGCCGACTGAGGTAGATAGGGGTAGATATAGGTATAGAGAAGGCAGCAGAGCCCCCAATCGACAGCGGCAACGACTGAGACTCCTACAGAGACGCGGACAGAGGCTGCGACGCCGACTGAGATGCCGACTGAGCCAGATAGGGGTAGATATAGGCATAGAGAAGGCAGCAGACCCCCCAATCGACAGCGGCAGCGACTGAGACGCCTACAGAGACACTGACAGAGGCTGCGACGCCAACTGAGACGCCGACTGAGGCAGATAGGGCTAGATATAGGCACAGAGATGGCAGCAGAGAGCGGCAGTGACTGAGACGCCTACAGAGATGCTGAAAGTGGCTGCGACGCCGACTGACGTTGATAGGGGTAGATATAGGCATAGAGAAGGCAGCAGACCCCTCAATCGACAGCGGCAGCGACTAAGACGCCTACAGAGACGCTGACAGAGGCTGCGACGCCGACTGAGACGCCGACTGAGGCAGATAGGGGTCGATATGGGCATAGAGAAGGCAGCAGACACCCCAATCGACAGCGACAGCGACTGAGACGCCTACAGATACTATGACAGAGTCTGTGACGCCGACTGAGGCAGATAGGGATACATATAAGCATAGAGAAGGCAGCAGACCCCCAATCGACAGCGGCAGCGACTGAGACGCCTACAGAGACGCTGACAGAGGCTGCGACGCCGACTGAGACGCCGACTGAGGCAGATAGGGGTCGATATGGGCATAGAGAAGGCAGCAGACACCCCAATCGACAGCGGCAGCGACTGAGACGCCTATAGAAACGCTGACAGAGGCTGCGACACCGACTGAGGCAGATACATATAAGCATAGAGAAGGCAGCAGACCCCCAATCGACAGAGCCAGCAACTGAGACGCCTTCAGAGACGCTGACAGAGGCTGCGACGCCGATTGAGACGCCGACTGAGACGCCGACTGAGGCAGATAGGGATAGATATAGGCATAGAGAAGGCAGCAGACCCCCCAATCGACAGCGGCAGCGACTGAGACGCCTATAGAAACGCTGACAGAGGCTGCTACACCGACTGAGGCAGATAGGGGTACATTTAGGCATAGAGAAGGCAGCAGACCCCCAATCGACAGCTGCAGCGACTGAAACGCCTAAAGATACGATGACGGAGGCTGCGACGCCGACTGAGACTCCGACTGAAGCAGATAGGGGTGGATATAGCCATAGAGAAGAAAGCAGACCCCCCAATGGACAGCGGCAGCGACTGAGACGCCTACAGAGACGCCGACTGAGACGCCGACTGAGTTAGATAGGGGTAGATATAGGTATAGAGAAGGCAGCAGAACCCCCAGTCGACAGCGGCAACGACTGAGACTCCTACAGAGACGCGGACAGAGGCTGCGACGCCGACTGAGATGCCGACTGAGCCAGATAGGGGTAGATATAGGCATAGAGAAGGCAGCAGACCCCCCAATCGACAGCGGCAGCGACTGAGACGCCTACAGAGACACTGCCAGAGGCTGCGACGCCAACTGAGACGCCGACTGAGGCAGATAGGGCTATATATAGGCACAGAGATGGCAGCAGACAGCGGCAGTGACTGAGACGCCTACAGAGATGCTGAAAGTGGCTGCGACGCCGACTGACGTTGATAGGGGTAGATATAGGCATAGAGAAGGCAGCAGACCCCCAATCGACAGCGGCAGCAACTGAGACGCCTTCAGAGACGCTGAAAGAGGCTGCGACGCCGACTGAGACGCCGACTGAGGCAGATAGGGTTAGATATAGGCATACGGAAGGCAGGAGATCCCCCAATCGACAGCGGCAGCGATTTAGACGCCTACAGAGACGCTAACAGAGGCTGCGACGCCGACTGAGACGCCGACTGAGGCAGATAGGTCTAGATGTAGGCATATAGAAGGCAGCAGACCCCCCAATCGACAGCGGCTGAGACGCCTACAGATACGATGACAGAGTCTGCGATGCCAGGGTGGATCCAGTCAGGCAAAGCATCTAATTGCCCCTCACTGGGAGGGGCTAGAGCGATCCTGGTGTGGGACACCCTCAAGAAGACTCACTGCCTCCACGTGGCGGCCCCAGGCAATGGCACACCAGCACACGCTGATGGCCAGCTGAAGTGAGCAACGCACCCAGAGATAGTGATGACCCTCTCATGGGGCGGCTGTCTGGGAAACGGGGGACAACGAGGCATCAACTATGGAACAGCGAGGGACCATCGTGGGACCACAAAGGGACAACGTGGGATCTGTTGTACCTCAAATCAAGGCCGAGACCGGTAAGGCCTTGATTATGGCATACCGGAAACATAGGAAATAAGCTGATGCTTGTGGGCTGACGATTGCGGTATGCTGCCACCTCAGTAAGTAAGAGTGAAATCTTACAGAAATGGCTGGTAGCTTAATGCCGCAATCGCCCCCGTCCCGTTAAAACCATAGCAGGTCTCAGGAAACGCTCGATGCTCGTCACCATTAAATTGGCAGTGCAGGCTCGGATGTAATATTCCCGACTAGCGCTGGTCTGGCTCTGAACATAAGCGCCCATAAGGACTTGCGTCAACCCTCGCATGGCCTCCCTGCTGCGGCAAAGATAACCATGGGACCATTAAGGCGACTGCACTACGAGCAAAGATAACGGTCCTGAGCGGGGACCCAATCAATAAATGAATTCTAACAATAACAATACCAACAAAACAAACAAAGACGACGGTGCGATGAAGGACCCCTTCGGCAGGAGGTCTACTATTCAGAGGACCCCTCCTCCGGTAATAAGAAAGACGGTGGTGCGGAGAAACACACTGGCAGACACCATTGAGCTTCAGCGAGTAATGGGCATGAGGGCCGATTCGACGGCAATGGCGGTCATCCCTCCCGATGAGGTCATTGCCAAAGGCAAAATGGCGGTGCTGGAGTGGCACATTGAAGCTTTCCTTCATAGCTTTCCTTGTGCCAAGGCACAATGTACATGCCGCCATCAAGCGGAAGGCATCCAAAATCCGGGATGTCTGCTTGCAGGTCGTCGAGGAGCAGGACGCAGGTACGGCTGCGAGAATGCCACAGCTGGTGCAAGCTGACAGGGCAGTCTAGACTGAAGGGCGGACGGAGAAGGTGGACAAGGAGGTGCAGGTTGGCGGCCCTCCTGTGGACAACCAAGGCAAAGCAGGTGCGTCTTCGCGGACAGCCCCTGCCAAGGCAAAGAGCTACGCGGCCGCAGTCGCAACGCCAAAGCGCCCCCGTGAGAAGGGGGATCCGGAGCAAGTAAGTCCGACTAGCCGAGCGGTAGCTAAGAGGAAGAGGGGGGATGCCCCAACACTGGCGGCCGAGAAAACGGTAACCCGGCCAAATCCTAAGACCCATAAACCTATGGCTGGAAAGGCGGAGGGTGCAAAAGTTGGGTGGACCACAGTTCGTTCCAGACCCCAAGCGAAGCGGAAGGGCCCGAAGCCTAAGCCAGCGCGCCCCGATGCCATCGTCATCAGGGAAACTGGCACGGAAAGCTACGCGGACATCCTCCGCAAGATCAAGAGGGACCCGCAGCAGTCAGAGCTGGGAGAGAGCGTCCGCAGGATCCGAAAGACGGCCAAGGGTGAACTGCTGCTGGAGTTGAGCGTGGCGGCAGATCCAAAGACACCCCAGTATCATGAGGCGGTGGCGACTGTCCTGGGAACCAGTGTGGAGGTTCGTAAGCTCACGCAGGAAACCCTAGTGGAGGTGAAAGACCTGGACGAAGTCACCACGGTGGAAGATGTCCACGAGGCGCTGTGTACAGCCAATCTCTCGGAGAGACGTCCCGTGGATGCAATCAGGTCCCTCAGGAAAGCGTACGGTGGAACACAGACAGCGGTCATCAGTCTGTCTCCCCAGGCAGCCGCAGCCCTTCTGAAAGCTGGCAGGCTGAGAGTCGGATGGACCTCATGCCGGGTGCGCGAAAAGGTGACTCCCCTGCGTTGTTGCAAATGTATGGAGTTCGGCCACATCGCGCAGAAATGCGGTAGCAAGGACGATTGGCGCCACATGTGCTACAGATGCGGCACAGAGGGCCATAACGCACGGGAGTGCGACAAGGCCCCCACCTGTGCCCTCTGTAAGGCCAGCGGCCGCAATGTGGAGCATCCGACAGGATGCAGCTCATGCCCATCCTACAAGCGAGCCGCGGAGAAGAGGTCTAGGCGCAGGAGATGAGGTTGTTCCAACTCAATCTCAACCACTGCGAGGCTGCACAGGATCTCCTGGAGCAGGCCGTTAGGGAACAGATGGTCGATGTTGCAGTGCTTAGCGAGCCGTATAGGCGCAAGCACCAAGGAGTATGGGCCGAAGACACCACTGGTGGTGCCGCACTTTGGGTGTGCGGAACCAAGCCTATACAACTAAGCAACATAGAGAAAAGCGATTGCTACGTCAGAGCGACCATTGGAGGGACCACGGTGTACAGTTGCTACATGCTGCCGAGCCTAACTGCGGATGAGTTCGAGTCAGTGGTAGACAGACTTTCTCTGGACGCGCAAGGCAGGAACCCCGTAGTGATTGCCGGCGAATTCAACGCATGGGCAACTGAATGGGGTTGCGCCCGAACCACACCGAGAGGTCATATCCTCATGGACGCGCTTGCGGCTCTTGACGTAGCCGTCATGAACGTGGGAGAGGCGACTTTTGTGAGAGGAGAAGCCACATCTGTGATCGACCTTACGTTCCTCAGCAGCGGTTTAGTCAGAGGAGCCATGTGGATTGTGAGTTCCGCGTACACCCACAGCGAACACAATGCCATTTGCTTTGACTTGGAAAGGAACACACAACGGCGGAGGACAGGCCCGTGGCCGAAAGGCTGGAGAGCGGGCGCCCTCGACGACGGCGCACTCGAAGTCATGTTGGAGGACTTTGAGCTGCAAGGCAGTGCGGCGGAAATGGCGAACCAGCTAGCGAGTCAGCTAGAGAGCGCCTGCGATGCGGCGATGCCCAGGCGGGCCTATGGTGGAAACTATAAATCCGTTTATTGGTGGACGGACGAGATCGCCGGCCTACGCAAGGAATGCCACGCAGCAAGGCGAAGGCACCAGCGTGCAATAGGCAACCTAGACTGCCTGCAACTGCGCCAGTTGTACAAAGAGGCTAAAAGAAGGCTGAAGACGGCCATAAAGGCGAGCAAGCGTAGAAGTTTCACCGAGCTATGTGCACAGGTTGAAGACAACCCGTGGGGCACGGCATATAGGTTTGTGATGAAAAAGCTCCCCTGCTACAGGCAGCCAGCCCCAAGCTGCCCAAACTTGCTCAAACGCATTGTGGGAGGGCTCTTCCCAGTGCAAAATTATGTGCCTGATCAGTTCTCTCCCGAGCTGGGCGAAGAAGTACCCAGTGTAATGACAGAGGAGGTGTTGCGGGCGGTTGGAAAATTTGGGGACCAGAAGGCACCTGGCCCAGATGGAATTCCCAACCGAGTGCAGCTGCACTACACCCAGAAACACTGAGGTCACTTTACGACGCCTGTCTTAGGGAAGGAGTCTTCCCGAAACGGTGGAAAAGGCAGCGGTTAGTATTGATAACTAAAGCCGATAAGCCAACAGAGGACCCATCGGCCTACCGTCCCCTGTGCATGTTGGGCACAGCATGGAAGGTCCTGAAGCGGATTGTATGCGAGCGGATCGACGAGGCGATAGTGGATGCTGGAGGACTGGCGAGGCACCAATATGGCTTCCGAAAGGCCAGATCCACCGTGGACGCCATTGACGAACTCGTCCAAACGGCGAAGGAGGCGATTCAGGGCCAGAGATGGAAGGGGGGTCACCCTCGACGTCAAGAACGCTTTTAACTCGGCCAGCTGGGCGCGCATAGCAGAAGCGCTGGGAGAGTTCAAAGTTCCCATCTATCTAAGGCGAATCATCACTAGTTATTTTAGCGACAGAATGCTATTATACGAGTCCGACAGAGGTGTAGAAACGTACAAGATTACCAGAGGAGTTCCCCAGGGGTCTGTACTGGGGCCACTTCTCTGGAACGTTATGTACGATGGCATTCTCCGCATACGGGTGCCCGATTACGTTAAAATAACCGGATATGCGGACGACTTAGCGCTAGTGATCACGGCGAAACACCTGGAGGAGGTAATAGCAGAGGCCAATCACACAGTGGCCACTGTTGGAAGATGGCTGGCGGATGTTGGACTGAAGCTGGCAGAACACAAAACGGAGGCAATCCTTGTGTCAGGTCGAAAGGTACAAGAGGTGGTGGAGATAAGGGTTGGTGACTGCACCATTACCACGACCCCACATCTCAAATACCTAGGCGTCTGGATTGACGCTAGACTGACGTTCAAGGAGCACTTTCGGCGATTAGGTGAGAAGGCAGCGCGGACCTGTTCCCAGCTCTGCTGGATAATGCCAAACCTCGGAGGGCCACAGCACTGGAAAAGACGCCTCATCTCAGGGGTCGTCAAATCCATAATCCTGTATGGAGCACCCATATGGGCTGAGAAGTCGAGCGTAAAGGCGAACGTTCGCACCATAGAAGCGGCGTGTGGGAGATGTGCGCTCCGCACGATCTCAGCACACCGTACTGTGTCTGCAGACGCCTCGCTGGTGATAGCCGGTATGATCCCGCTGGACCTGCTGGCCAAGGAGGCGTGGAGCCTATACTACGGCGAAAGGGCGCACGAGCTGAGTACGGAAGATCGCGTAGCAGGGATTAGGCAAAGCACCATACAGGAGTGGCAAGCCCGATGGGATGCATCCGAAAAGGGCCGTTGGACGAGGAGGTTGATCCCTGATCTCCAACGCTGGATGGATAGGTCGCATGGCGAGGTGAACTATCACGTCACACAGCTGCTGACCGGGCACGGAGGTTTCCGGGCGTACCTACACAGATTCCGGCTGGAGGAATCCCCCTGCTGCGATAATTGTGGAGGCACGGAGCCCGAGGACGTGGAACATGTTCTTTTTTCATGTCCACGATACAGCGGTGCCAGAGCGGTGCTGCAAAGAGTCTGCGGAGAACCTTTGACACCGGACAACCTCGTGCACTATATGCTCGAGTGCCCGGAGAAATGGGACGTGGTGTGTGACACCTCGGCCCCAATTATGCGAGACCTCCGCCACTTGGAGTGGCGGCGACGTTCAGGGAATCAATAGGAGGGGTCCGTTGACCAACCCACTCCCAGACGAAGTATTGCTTAATGGCTATGTACCGTCTGGGAGGCGTCTGAGGAGGTGGTTTTAGTGGGTAAGAGCCCCACACTACTGGTGCGAGAGCGCCCAGTGTCTGTTTGCAGATTTCCACCTCCGAACCAATCAAAAAAAAAAAAAAAAAAAAAAAGGCTGCGACGCCGACTGAGACTCCGACTGAGGCAGATAGGGGTGGATATAGCCATAGAGAAGGCAGCAAACCCCCCAATGGACAGCGGCAGCGACTGTGACGCCTACAGAGACGCCGACTGAGACGCCGACTGAGGTAGATAGGGGTAGATATAGGTATAGAGAAGGCAGCAGAACTCCCAATCGACAGCGGCAACGACTGAGGCTCCTACAGAGACGCGGACAGAGGCTGCGACGCCGACTGAGATGCCGACTGAGCCAGATAGAGGTAGATATAGGCATAGAGAAGGCAGCAGACCCCCCCAATCGACAGCGGCAGCGACTCAGACGCCTACAGAGACACTGACAGAGGCTGCGACGCCAACTGAGACGCCCACTGAGGCAGATAGGGGTAGATATAGAGAAGGCCGCATATCCCCCAATCGATAGCGGCAGCGACTGAGACGACTACAGAAACGCTGACAGAGGCTGCGACACCAACTGAGGCAGATAGGGGTAGATATAGGCTTAGAGAAGGCAGCAGACCCCCCAATCGACAGCGGCAGCCACTGAGACGCCCACAGAGACGCTGACAGAGGCTGCGACACCGATGAGGGAGATAGGTGTAGATATAGGCACAGAGAAGGTAGCAGACCCTCCAATCTTCAGCGGCTACGACTCAGACGCTGACAGAGGCTGCGACGCCCACTGAGGCAGATAGGGGTAGATATAGGCATAGAGAAGGCAGCAGACCCCCCCAGCGGCAGCGACTGAGACGCCTACAGATACGATGACACAGGCTGCGACGCCGACTGAGACGCCGACTGAGGCAGATAGGGCGGGATATAGGAATAGAGAAAGCAGAAAACCTATCAATCGACAGCGGCAGTGACTGAGACGCCTACAGAAATGCTGACAAAGGCTGCGACTCCGATTGAGACGCCGTCTGAGGCAGATAGGGGTAGATATAGGCATAGAGAAGGCAGCAGACCCCCCAGTCGACAGCGGCAGCGACTGAGACGCCTACAGAAATGCTGACAAAGGCTGCGACTCCGACTGAGACGCCGACTGAGGCAGATAGGGGTAGAAATATGCATAGAGAAGGCAGCAGACCCCTCAAGCGACAGCGGCAGCGACTGAGACTACTTCAGTTACGCTGACAGAGGCTGTGACGGCTGCGACGCCGACTGAGACGCCGACTGAGGCAGATAGTGGTAGATATAGGCATAGAGAAGGCACCAGACCCGCAATCGACGGCGGCAGCGACTGAGACGCCTACAGAAACGCTGACATAGGCTGCGACGCCGACTGAGGCAGATATGGCTGGATATAGGCATAGAGAAAGCAGAAGACCTATCAATCGACAGCGGCAGTGACTGAGACTCCTACAGAGATTCTGAAAGTGGCTGCGACGCCGACTGAGGCAGATAGGGGTAGATATAGGCATAGAGAAATCAGCAGACCCCTCAAACTACAGCGGCAGCGACGCCGATGAGGGAGATAGGAGTAGATATAGGCATAGAGAAGGTAGCAGACCCTCCAATCGACAGCGGCAACGACTGAGACGGCTACAGAAACGCTGAAAGAGGCTGCGATGCCGACTGAGGCAGATAGGGGTGGATATAGGAATAGAGAAGGCAACAGGCCCCCAATCGACAGCGGCAATGACTGTGACGCCTACAGAGACGCTGACAGAATTTGCGACGACGACTGAGGCATATAGGGGTAGATATAGGCATATAGAAGGCAGCAGATCCCCCCCCCAATCGACAGCGGCAGCGACTCAGATGCCTACAGATACGATGACAGTGGCTGTGACGCCGACTGAGACGCCGACTGAGGCTGATAGGGATGGATATAGGCATAGACAAGGCAGAAAACCCCCCAATCGACAGCGGCAGCGACTGAGACGCCTACAGAGACGCTGACAGAGGCTGCGACGTCGATTGAGACGCCGTTTGAGGCAGATAGGGGTAGATAGAGGCATAGAGAAGGCAGCATACCCCCAATCGAGAGCGGCAGCGACTGAGACGCCTTCAGAGACGCTGAAAGAGGCTGCGACGCCGACTTAGACGCTGACTGAGGCAGATAGGGGTAGCTAGAGGCACAGGGAAGGCAGGAGATCCCCCAATCGACAGCGGCAGCGACTGAGACGCCTTCAGAGACGCTAACAGAGGCTGCGACGCCGACTGAGACGCCCACTGAGGTAGATAGGCGTAGAAATGGGCATATAGAAGGCAGCAGACCCCCTAATCGACAGTGACTGAGACGCCTACAGATACGATGACAGAGGCTGCGACGCCGACTGAGACGCCGACTGAGGCAGATAGGGGTGGATATAGGCATAGAGAAGGCAGCAGACCCCCCAATGGACAGCGGCAGCGACTGAGACGTCTGCAGAGACGTTGATAGAGTCTGCGACGCCGACTGAGACGCCGAATGAGGCAGATGGGGGTAGATATAGGTATAGAGAAGGCAGCAGACCTCCCAATCGACAGCGGCAGCGACTGAGACGCCTATAGAAACGCTGACAGAGGTTGCGACACCGACTGAGGCAGATAGGGGTACATATAAGCATAGAGAAGGCAGCGGACCCCCCAATCGACAGCGGCAGCGACTGCGACGCCTACAGAGACACTGACAGAGGCTGCGACGCCGACTGAGACGCCGACTGAGGCAGATAGGGCTAGATATAGGCACAGAGAAGGCAGCAGACCCCACAATCGACAGCGGCATCGACTGAGACGCCTACAGAGACGTTGATAGACGCTGCGACGCCGACTGAGACGCCGACTGAGGCAGATAGGGGTAGATATAGGTATAGAGAAGGCAGCAAACCCCTCAATCGACAGCGGTAGCGACTGAGACGCCCACAGAGACGCTGACAGAGGCTGCGATGCCGACTGAGGCAGATAGGGGTATAGGCATAGAGAAGGCAGCAGACCCCCCAATCAACAGCGGCAGGGACTGAGACGCCTTCAGAGACGCCGACTGAGACGCCGACTGAGGCAGGTAGAGGTAGATATAGGCATAGAGAAGGCAGCAGACCCCCCAATCGACAGCGGCAGCGACTGAGACTCCTACAGAAACGCTGACAGAGGCTGCGACGCCGGCTGAAGCAGATAGGGGTGGATATAGACATAGAGAGGGCGGAAGACCCCCAAATCGACAGCGGCAGCGACTGAGATGCCTTCAGAGACGCTGACAGAGGCTGCGACGCCGACTGAGGCAGATAGGGGTAGATACAGGCATAGAGAAGGCAGCATATCCCCCAATCGATAGCGGCAGCGACTGAGACGACTACAGAAACGCTGACAGAGGCTGCGACACCGACTGAGGCAGATAGGGGTAGATATAAGCTTAGAGAAGGCAGCAGACCCCCCAATCGACAGCGGAAGCGACTGGGACGCCCACAGAGACGCTGACAGAGGCTGCGACGCCGACTGAGACGCCGATGAGGGAGATAGGTGTAGATATAGGCATAGAGAAGGTAGCAGACCCTCCAATCTTCAGCGGCAACGACTCTGATGCGTACAGAAGCGCTGACAGAGGCTGCGACGCCCACTGAGGCAGATAGGGGTAGATATAGGCATAGAGAAGGCAGCAGACCCCACAATCGACAGCGGCAGCGACTGAGACTCCTACAGAAACGCTGACAGAGGCTGCGACGCCGGCTGAAGCAGATAGGGGTGGATATAGACATAGAGAAGGCGGAAGACCCCCAAATCGACAGCGGCAGCGACTGAGATGCCTTCAGAGACGATGACAGAGGCTGCGACGCCGACTGAGGCAGATAGGGCTGGATATAGGCATAGAGAAAGTAGAAAACCTATCAATCGACAGCGGCAGTGACTGAGACGCCTGCAGAGATGCTGAAAGTGGCTGCGACGCCTACTGAGGCAGATAGGGGTGGATATAGGCATAGAGAAGGCAGCAGACCCCTCAATCGACAGCGGCAGCGACTGAGACGACTACAGAAACGCTGACAGAGGCTGCGACACCAACTGAGGCAGATAGGGGTAGATATAGGCTTAGAGAAAGCAGCAGACCCCCCAATCGACAGCGGCAGCGACTGAGACGCCCACAGAGACGCTGGCAGAGGCTGCGACGCCGACTGAGACGCCGATGAGGGAGATAGGTGTAGATATAGGCATAGAGAAGGTAGCAGACCCTCCAATATTCAGCGGCAACGACTCAGACGCCTACAGAGACGCTGACAGAGGCTGCGACGCAAACTGAGGCAGATAGGGGTAGATATAGGCATAGAGAAGGCAGCAGACCCCCCAATCGATTGCGGCAGCGACTGAGACGCCTACAGACACGCTGACAGAGGCTGCGACGCCGACTGAGGCAGATAGGGGTACATATAGGCATAGAGAAGGCAGCAGACCCCCCAATCGACAGCGGCAGCGACTGAGACGCCTACAGATACGATGACAGAGGCTGCGACGCCGACTGAGACTCCGAGTGAAGCAGATAGGGGTGGATATAGCCATAGAGAAGGAAGCAAACCCCCCAATGGACAGCGGCAGCGACTGAGACGCCTACAGAGACGCCGACTGAGACGCCGACTGAGCCAGATAGGGGTAGATATAGGCATAGAGAAGGCAGCAGACCCCCCAATCGACAGCGGCAGCGACTGAGACGCCTTCAGAGACGCTGAAAGAGGTTGCGACGCCGACTGAGACGCCGACTGAGGCAGATAGGGGTATATATAGGCATTGGGAAGGCAGGAGATCCTCCAATCGACAGCGGCAGCGACTTAGATGCCTACAGAGACGCTAACAGAGGCTGCGACGCCGACTGAGATGCCGACTGAGGCAGATAGGGGTAGATGTTGGCATATAGAAGGCAGCAGACCCCCCAATCGAGAGCGGCAGCGACTGAGACGCCTACAGAGACGCTGACAGAGGCTGCGACGTCGATTGAGACGCCGTTTGAGGCAGATAGGGGTAGATAGAGGCATAGAGAAGGCAGCATACCCCCAATCGAGAGCGGCAGCGACTGAGACGCCTTCAGAGACGCTGAAAGAGGCTGCGACGCCGACTGAGACGCTGACTGAGGCAGATAGGGGTAGCTAGAGGCACAGGGAAGGCAGGAGATCCCCCAATCGACAGCGGCAGCGACTGAGACGCCTTCAGAGACGCTAACAGAGGCTGCGACGCCGACTGAGACGCCCACTGAGGTAGATAGGCGTAGAAATGGGCATATAGAAGGCAGCAGACCCCCTAATCGACAGTGACTGAGACGCCTACAGATACGATGACAGAGGCTGCGACGCCGACTGAGACTCCGACTGAAGCAGATAGGGGTGGATATAGCCATAGAGAAGGCAGCAGACCCCCAATGGACACCGGCAGCGACTGAGACGCCTACAGAGATGCTGACAGAAGCTGCGACGCCGACTGAGGCAGATAGGGGTAGATATATGCATATAGAAGGCAGCAGACCCCTCAATCGACAGCGGCAGCTACTAAGACGCCTACAGAGACGCTTACAGAGGCTGCGACGCCGACTGAGGCAGATAGGGGTAGATATAGGCATAGATAAGGCAGCAGACCCCCAAATCGACAGCGGCAGCGACTGAGACGCCTAAAGAGACGCTGACAGATTCTGAGACGCCGATTGAGACGCCGACTGAGACGCCGACTGAGGCAGATAGGGGTAGATATAGGCATAGAGAAGGCAGCAGACCCCCAATCGACAGCGGCAGCGACTGAGACGCCTACAGAGACGCTGACAGAGGCTGCGACGCCGACTGAGACGCCGACTGAGGCAGATAGGGGTAGATATAGGCATAGAGAAGGCAGCAGACCCCCCCCCCCCCCCCAATGGACAGCGGTAGCGACTGAGACGCCTACAGAGACGCCGACTGAGACGCCGACTGAGACGCCGACTGAGGTAGATAGGGGTAGATATAGGTATAGAGAAGGCAGCATAGCCCCCAATCGACAGCGGCAACGACTGAGACGCCTACAGAGACACTGACAGTGGCTGGGTCGCCGACTGAGACGTCGACTGAGGCAGATAGGGGTCGATAAAGGCATAGAGAAGGCAGCAGACCCCCCAATCGACAGCGGCAGCTACTGAGAAGCCTACAGAGATGCTTAAAGAGGCTGCGACGCCGACTGAGGCAGATAGAGGTAGATATGTAGATATAGGCATAGAGAAGGCAGCAGACCCCCCAATCGACAGCGGCAGCGACTAAGACGCCCACAGAGACGCTGACAGAGGCTGCGGCGCCGACTGAGACGCCGACTGAGACGCCGACTGAGGCAGATAGGGGTAGATATAGGCATAGAGAAGGCAGCAGACCCCCAATCGACAGCGGCAACGACTAAGACTCCTACAGAGACGCTGACAGTGGCTGGGTCGCCGACTGAGACGTCGACTGAGACGCCGACTGAGGCAGATAGGGCTAGATATAGGCACAGAGAAGGCAGCAGACCCATCAATCGCCAGCGGCATCGACTGAGACGCCCACAGAGACGCTGACGGAGGCTGCGACGCCGACTGAGACGCCGACTGAGACGCCGACTGAGGCAGATAGGGGTAGATATAGGCATAGAGAAGGCAGCAGACCCCCAATCGACAGCGGCAACGACTAAGACTCCTACAGAGACGCTGACAGTGGCTGGGTCGCCGACTGAGACGTCGACTGAGGCAGATAGGGGTCGATAAAGGCATAGAGAAGGCAGCAGACCCCCCAATCGACAGCGGCAGCTACTGAGAAGCCTACAGAGATGCTTAAAGAGGCTGCGACGCCGACTGAGGCAGATAGAGGTAGATATGTAGATATAGGCATAGAGAAGGCAGCAGACCCCCCAATCGACAGCGGCAGCGACTAAGACGCCCACAGAGACGCTGACAGAGGCTGCGGCGCCGACTGAGACGCCGACTGAGACGCCGACTGAGGCAGATAGGGGTAGATATAGGCATAGAGAAGGCAGCAGACCCCCAATCGACAGCGGCAACGACTAAGACTCCTACAGAGACGCTGACAGTGGCTGGGTCGCCGACTGAGACGTCGACTGAGGCAGATAGGGGTCGATAAAGGCATAGAGAAGGCAGCAGACCCCCCAATCGACAGCGGCAGCTACTGAGAAGCCTACAGAGATGCTTAAAGAGGCTGCGACGCCGACTGAGGCAGATAGAGGTAGATATGTAGATATAGGCATAGAGAAGGCAGCAGACCCCCCAATCGACAGCGGCAACGACTGAGACGCCTACAGAGACGTTCACAGAGGCTGCGACGCCGACTGAGACGCCGACTATGGCAGATAGGGGTAGATATAGGCACAGAGAAGGTAGCAGAACCCTCAATCGACAGCGGTAACGACTGAGCCTCCTACAGAGACGCTGACAGAGGCTGCGACGCCGACTGAGACAGATAGGGGTGGATATAGGCATAGAGAAGGCAACAGGCCCACAATCGACAGCAGCAACGACTGAGACTCCTACAGAGACACTGGCAGAGGCTGCGACACCGACTGAGATGCCTACAGAGACGCTGACAGAGGCTGCGACGGCTGCGACGCCGACTGAGACGCCGACTGAGCCAGATAGGGGTAGATATTGGCATAGAGAAGGCACCAGACCCGCAATCGACGGCGGCAGCGACTGAGACGCCTACAGAAATGCTGACAGAGGCTGCGACGCCGACTGAGGCAGATAGGCCTGGATATAGGCATAGAGAAAGCAGAAAACCTATCAATCGACAGCGGCAGTGTCTGAGACGCCTACAGATATGCTGAAAGTGGCTGCGACGCCGACTGAGGCAGATAGGGGTGGATAGGGGTGGATATAGGCATAGAGAAGGCAGCAGATCCCCCAATCGACAGCGGCAGCGACTGAGACGCCTTCAGAGACGCTAACAGAGGCTGCGACGCCAACTGAGACGCCGACTGTGGCAGATAGGCGTAGAAATGGGCATATAGAAGGCAGCAGACCCCCCAATCGACAGCGGCAGCGACTGAGACGCCTACAGATACGATGACAGAGGCTGCGACGCCGAATGAGGCAGATAGGGGTGGATATAGGCATAGAGAAGGCAGCAGACCCCCCAATGGACAACGGCAGCGACTGAGACACCTACAGAGACGCCGACTGAGACGCCGACTGAGACGCCGACTGAGGTAGATTGGGGTAGATATAGGTATAGAGAAGGCAGCAGAACCACCAATCGACAGCGGCAACGACTGAGACTCCTACAGAGAGGCTGACAGAGGCTGCGCCGCCGACTGAGACGCCGATGAGGGAGATATAGGCATAGAGAAAGTAGCAGACCCTCCAATCGACAGCGGCAACGACTGAGACGCCTACAGAAACGCTGACAGAGGCGGCGACGCCGACTGAGGCAGATAGGGGTAGATATAGGCATAGAGAAGGCAGTAGACCCCTTAAATCTACAGCGGCAGCGACTGAGACGCCTACAGATACTATGACAGAGGCTGCGACGCCGACTGAGACGCCGACTGAAGCAGATAGGGGTGGATATAGCCATAGAGAAGGCAGCAGACATCCCAATGGACAGTGGAAGCGACTGAGATGCCTACAGAGAAGCCGACTGAGACGCCGACAGAGTTAGATAGGGGTAGATGTAGGTATAGAGAAGGTAGCAAAACCCCCAATCGACAGCGGCAACGACTGAGACTCCTACAGAGACGCTGACAGATAGGGGTAGATATAGGCATAGAGAAATCAGCAGACCCCCCAATCGACAGCGGCAACGACTGAGACGCCTACAGAGACGTTGACAGAGGCTGCGACGCCGACAGAGACGCCGACTGTGGCAGATAGGGGTAGATATAGGCACAGAGAAGGTAGCAGAACCCTCAATCGACAGCGGTAACGACTGAGCCTCCTACAGAGACGCTGACAGAGGCTGCGACGCCGACTGAGGCAGATAGTGGTGGATATAGGCATAGAGAAGGCAGCAGAACCCTCAATCGACAGCGGCAACGACTGAGACGTTTACAGACACGTTGACAGAGGCTGCGACGCCGACTGAGACGCCAACTGAGGCAGATAGGGCTGGATATAGCCATAGAGAAGGCAGCAGACATCCCAATGGACAGCGGCAGCGACTGAGACGCCTACAGAAACGCTGACAAAGGTTGCGACGCCGACTGAGACGCCGATGAGGGAGATAGGTGTAGATATAGGCATAGAGATGGTAGCAGACCCTCCAATCGTCAGCGGCAACGACTGAGGCTCCTACAGAAACGCTGACAGAGGCTGCGACGCCGACTGAGGCAGATAGGGGTGGATATAGGCATAGAGAAGGCAACAGGCCCCCAATCGAAAGCGGCAACGACTAAGACGCCTACAGATACGATGACAGAGGCTGCGACGCCGACTGAGACTCCGACTGAGACGCCGACTGAGGCAGATAGGGCTGGATATAGGCATAGAGAAAGCAGAAAACCTATCAATCGACAGCGGCAGTGGCTAAGACTGAGACGCCTACAGAGATGCTGAAAGTGGCTGCGACGCCGACTGAGGCATATAGGGGTAGATATAGGCATATAGAAGTCAGCAGACCCCTCAATCAACAGTGGCAGCGACTAAGACGCCTACAGAGACGCTGACAGAGGCTGCGACGCCGACTGAGACGCCGATGAGGGAGATAGGAGTAGATATAGGCATAGAGATGGTAGCAGACCCTCCCATCGTCAGCGGCAACGACTGAGGCTCCTACAGAAACGCTGACAGAGGCTGCGACGCCGACTGAGGCAGATAGGGGTGGATATAGGCATAGAGAAGGCAACAGGCCCCCAATCGAAAGCGGCAACGACTAAGACGCCTACAGAGACGCTGACAGAGGCTGCGACGCCGACTGATGCAGATAGGGGTAGATATAGGCATAAAGAAGGCAGCAGACACCCCTAATCGACAGCGGCAGCGACTGAGGCGCCTACAAAGCTTCGGACAGAGGCTACGACGCCCACTGAGGCAGATAGGGGTAGATATAGGCATAGATAAGGCAGCAGACCACCCAATCGACAGCGGCAGCGACTGAGACGCCTACAGAAACGCTGACAGAGGCTGCGACGCCAATTGAGGCAGATAGGGGTAGATATAGGCATAGAGACGGCAGCAGACACCCCCAATCGACAGCGGCAGCGACTGAAACGCCTACAAAGATTCTGACAGAGGCTGCGACGCCGACTGAAACGCCGACTGAGACAGATATGGGTAGATATAGGCATAGAGAAAGCAGCAGACCCCCCAATCGAGAGCGGCAGCGACTGAGACGCCTATAGAAACGCTGACAGAGGCTGCGACACCGACTTAGGCAGATAGGGGTACATATAGGCATAGAGAAGACAGCAGACCCCCCAATCGACAGCGGCAGCGACTGAGACGCCTACAGAGACGCTGAAAGGGGCTGCGACGCCGACTGAAACGCTGACTGAGGCAGATAGGGGTAGCTATAGGCATAGGGAAGGCAGGAGATCCCCCAATCGACAGCGGCAGCGACTGAGACGCCTTCAGAGACGCTAACAGAGGCTGCGAAGCCGACGGAGACGCCGACTGAGGCAGATAGGCGTAGATATAGGCATATAGAAGGCAGCAGACCCCCCAATCGACAGCGGCAGCGACTGAGACGCCTATAGATACGCCGACTGAGACGCCGACTGAGGTAGATAGGGGTAGATATAGGTATAGAGAAGGCAGCAGAACCCCGAATCGACAGCGGCAACGACTGAGACTCCTACAGAGACGCTGACAGAGGCTGCGACGCCGACTGAGATGCCGACTGAGCAAGATAGGGGTAGATATAGGTATAGCGAAGGCAGCAGACCCCCCAATCGACAGCGGCAGCGACTGAGACGTCTACAGAGACGCTGACAGAGGCTGCGACGCCGACTGAGGCAGATAGGGGATGATATAGGCATAGATAAGGTAGCAGACCCCCACCAATCTACAGCGGCAGCGACTGAGACGCCTACAAATACGATGACAGAGGCTGCGACGCCGACTGAGCCAGATAGGGGTAGATATAGGCATAGATAAGGCAGCAGTCCCCCCAATCGACAGCGGCAACGACTGAGACGCCTACAGAGACGTTGACAGAGGCTGCGACGCCGACTGAGACGCCGACTGTGGCAGATAGGGGTAGATATAGGCACAGAGAAGGTAGCAGAACCCTCAATCGACAGCGGTAATGACTGAGCCTCCTACAGAGACGCTGACAGAGGCTGCGACGCCGACTGAGGCAGATAGTGGTGGATATAGGCATAGAGAAGGCAACAGGCCCCCAATCGACAGCGGCAACGACTGAGACGTTTACAGACACATTGACAGAGGCTGCGACGCCGACTGAGACGCCAACTGAGGCAGATAGGGCTGGATATAGCCATAGAGAAGGCAGCAGACATCCCAATGGACAGTGGCAGCGACTGAGATGCCTACAGAGACGCCGACTGAGACGCCGACTGTGGCAGATAGGGGTAGATATAGGCACAGAGAAAGCAGCAGAACCCTCAATCGAAAGCAGCAGCGACTGAGACTCCTACAGAGACGCTTACAGAGCCTGCGACGCTGACTGAGATGCCTACAGAGACGCTGACAGAGGCTGTGACGGCTGCGACGCCGACTGAGACGCCGACTGTGGCAGATAGGGGTAGATATAGGCATAGAGAAGGCAGCAGACCCCCAATCGACAGCGGCAGCGACTGAGACGCCTACAGAAACGCTGACAAAGGCTGCGACGCCGACTGAGACGCCGATGAGGGAGATAGGTGTAGATATAGGCATAGAGAAGGTAGCAGACCCCCCAATCGACAGCGGCAGCGACTGAGACGCCCACAGAGACGCTGACAGAGGCTGCGACGCCGACTGAGACGCCGATGAGGGAGATAGGGTTAGATACAGGCATAGAGAAGGCACCAGACCCGCAATCGAAGGCGGCAGCGACTGAGACGCCTACAGAAACGCTGACAGAGGCTGCGACGCCGAGTGAGGCAGATAGGGGTAGATATAGGCATAGAGAAGGCAGCAGACCGACCAATCGACCGCGGCAGCGACTGAGACGCCCACAGAGACGCTGACAGAGGCTGCGACGCCGACTGAGACGCCGATGAGGGAGATAGGTGTAGATATAGGCATAAGGAAGGTAGCAGACCCTCCAAACGACAGCGGCAACGACTCAGACGTCTACAGAGACGCTGACAGAGGCTGCGACGCCCACTGAGCCAGATAGGCGTAGATATAAGCATATAGAAGGCAGCAGACCCTCCAATCGACAGCGGCAGCGACTGAGACGCCTACAGATACGATGACAGAGGCTGCGACGCCGACTGAGACTCCGACTGAGACGCCGACTGAGGCAGATAGGGCTGGATATAGGCATAGAGAAAGCAGAAAACCTATCAATCGACAGCGGCAGTGGCTAAGACTGAGACGCCTACAGAGATGCTGAAAGTGGCTGCGACGCCGACTGAGGCATATAGGGGTATATATAGGCATAGAGAAGGCAGCAGACCCCTCAAGCAACAGTGGCAGCGACTAAGACGCCTACAGAGACGCTGACAGAGGCTGCGACGCCGACTGAGACGCCGCTGAGGGAGATAGGAGTAGATATAGGCATAGAGATGGTAGCAGACCCTCCAATCGTCAGCGGCAACGACTGAGACGCCTACAGAAACGCTGACAGAGGCTGCAACGCCGACTAAGGCAGATAGGGGTAGATATAGGCATAGAGAAGGCAGTAGACCCCCCAATCTACAGCGGCAGCGACTGAGGCTCCTACATTAACGCTGACAGAGGCTGCGACGCCGACTGCGGCAGATAGGGGTGGATATAGGCATAGAGAAGGCAACAGGCCCCCAATCGAAAGCGGCAACGACTGAGACGCCTACAGAGACGCTGACAGAGGCTGCGACGCCGACTGAGACGCCGACTGATGCAGATAGGGGTAGATATAGGCATAAAGAAGGCAGCAGACACCCCTAATCGACAGCGGCACCGACTGAGGCGCCTTCAGAGACGCTAACAGAGGCTGCGACGCCGACGGAGACGCCGACTGAGGCAGATAGGGGTGGATATAGGCATAGAGAAGGCAGCAGACCCCCCCAACGACAGAGGCAGCGACTGAGACGCCTTCAGACACGCTAACAGAGGCTGCGACGCCGACTGAGGCAGATAGGGGTAGATATAGGCATAGAGAAGGCAGCAGACCCCCAATGGACAGCGGCAGCGACTGAGACGCCTACAGACACGCTAACAGAGGCTGCGACGCCGACTGAGGCAGATAGGGGTAGATATAGGCATAGAGAAGGCAGCAGACCCCCAATGGACAGCGGCAGCGACTGAGACGCCTACAGAGACGCCGACTGAGACGCCGACTGAGGTAGATAGGGGTAGATATAAGCATAGAGAAGGCACCAGACCCGCAATCGACGGCGGTAGCGACTGAGACGCCTACAGAGACGCCGACTGAGACGCCGACTGAGACGCCGACTGAGACGCTGACTGAGACGCCGACTGAGACGCCGACTGAGAAGGCGACTGAGGTAGATAGGGTTAGATATAGGTATAGAGAAGGCAGCAGACCCCCAATCGACAGCGGCAGCGACTGAGAAGTCTACAGAGACGCTGACAGAGGCTGCGACGCCGACTGAGGCAGATAGGGGTGGATATAGGCATAGAGAATGCGGCAGACCCCCAAAGCGACGGCGGCAGCGACTGAGACACCTTCAGAGACGCTGACAGAGGCTGCGACGCCGACTGAAACGCCGACTGAGGCAGATAGGGGTAGATATAGGCACAGAGAAGGCAGCAGACCCCCCAATCGACAGCGGCAGAGACTGAGACGCCCACAGAGACGCTGACAGAGGCTGCGACGCCGACTGAGGCAGATAGGGGTAGATATAGGCATAGGGAAGGCAGCATACCCCCAATCGACAGCGGCAGCGACTGAAACGTCCACAGAGACGCTGACAGAGGCTGCGACGCCGACTGAGACGCCGATGAGGCAGATAGGTGTATATATAGGCATGGAGAAGGTAGCAGACCCTCCAATCTTCAGCGGCAACGAATCAGACGCCTACAGAGAAGCTAACAGAGGCTGCGACGCCCACTGAGGCAGATAGGGGTAGATATAGGTATAGAGAAGGCAGCAGACCCCCCAATCGACAGCGGCAGCGACTGAGACGCCTACAGATACGATGACAGAGGCTGCTACGCCCACTGAGTCAGATAGGGGTAGATATAGGCATAGAGAAGGCAGCAGACCCCCAATCGACAGCGGCAGCGACTGAGACGCCTACAGATACGATGACAGAGGCTGTGACGCCGACTGAGGCAGATAGGGATGCATATAGGCATAGAGAAAGCAGAAAACCCCTCAATCGACAGCGGCAATGACTGAGACGCCTACAGATATGCTGACAGAAGCTACAAGGCCGACTGAGGCAGATAGGGGTAGATATAGGCATAGATAAGGCAGCAGACCCCCCAATCGACAGCGGCAACGACTGAGACGCCTACAGAGACGTTGACAGAGGCTGCGACGCCGACTGAGACTCCGACTGTGGCAGGTAGGGGTAGATATAGGCACAGAGAAGGTAGCAGAACCCTCAATCGACAGCGGTAACGACTGAGCCTCCTACAGAGACGCTGACAGAGGCTGCGACGCCGACTGAGGCAAATAGTGGTGGATATAGGCATAGAGAAGGCAACAGGCCCCCAATCGACAGCGGCAACGACTGACACGTTTACAGACACATTGACAGAGGCTGCGACGCCGACTGAGACGCCGACTGAGGCAGATAGGGCTGGATATAGCCATAGAGAAGGCAGCAGACATCCCAATGGACAGTGGCAGCGACTGAGATGCCTACAGAGACGCCGCCTGAGACGCCGACTGTGGCAGATAGGGGTAGATATAGGCACAGAGAAAGCAGCATAACCCTCAATCGACAGCAGCAGCGACTGAGACTGCTACAGAGACGCTTACAGAGCCTGCGACGCTGACTGAGATGCCTACAGAGACGCTGACAGAGGCTGTGACGGCTGCGACGCCGACTGAGACGCCGACTGAGGCAGATAGGGGTAGATATAGGCATAGAGAAGGCAGCAGACCCCCAAACGACAGCGGCAGCGACTGAGACGCCTACAGAAACGCTGACAAAGGCTGCGACGCCGACTGAGACGCCGACTAGGGAGATAGGTGTAGATATAGGCATAGAGAAGGTAGCAGACCCCCCAATCGACAGCGGGAGCGACTGAGACGCCCACAGAGACGCTGACAGAGGCTGCGACGCCGACTGAGACGCCGATGAGGGAGATAGGGTTAGATACAGGCATAGAGAAGGCACCAGACCCGCAATCGATGGCGGCAGCGACTGAGACGCCTACAGAAACGCTGACAGAGGCTGCGACGCCGAGTGAGGCAGATAGGGGTAGATATAGGCATAGAGAAGGCAGCAGACCGTCCAATCGACAGCGGCAGCGACTGAGACGCCCACAGAGACGCTGACAGAGGCTGCGACGCCGACTGAGACGCCGACTGAGACGCCGACTGAGACGCCGACTGAGACGCCGACTGAGACGCCGACTGAGGCAGATAGGGCTGGATATAGGCATAGAGAAAGCAGAAAACCTATCAATCGACAGCGGCAGTGGCTGAGACTGAGACGCCTACAGAGATGCTGAAAGTGGCTGCGACGCCGACTGAGGCATATAGGGGTAGATATAGGCATAGAGAAGGCAGCAGACCCCTCAATCAACAGTGGCTGCGACGCCGACTGAGACGCCGCTGAGGGAGATAGGAGTAGATATAGGCATAGAGATGGTAGCAGACCCTCCAATCGTCAGCGGCAACGACTGAGACGCCTACAGAAACGCTGACAGAGGCTGCAACGCCGACTAAGGCAGATAGGGGTAGATATAGGCATAGAGAAGGCAGTAGACCCCCCAATCTACAGCGGCAGCAACTGAGGCTCCTACATTAACGCTGACACAGGCTGCGACGCCGACTGCGGCAGATAGGGGTGGATATAGGCATAGAGATGGCAACAGGCCCCCAATCGAAAGCGGCAGCGACTGAGACGCCTACAGAGACGCTGAAAGGTGCTGCGACGCCGACTGAAACGCTGACTGAGGCAGATAGGGGTAGCTATAGGCATAGGGAAGGCAGGAGATCCCCCAATCGACAGCGGCAGCGACTGAGACGCCTTCAGAGACGCTAACAGAGGCTGCGACGCCGACTGAGACGTCTACAGAGACGCCGACTGAGACGCCGACTGAGGTAGATAGGGGTAGATATAGGTATAGAGAAGGCAGCAGAACCCCGAATCGACAGCGGCAACGACTGAGACTCCTCCAGAGACGCTGACAGAGGCTGCGACGCCGACTGAGATGCCGACTGAGCAAGATAGGGGTAGATATAGGTATAGCGAAAGCAGCAGACCCCCCAATCGACAGCGGCAGCGACTGAGACGTCTACAGAGACGCTGACAGAGGCTGCGACGCGGACTGAGGCAGATAGGGGATGATATAGGCATAGAGAAGGTAGCAGACCCCCACCAATCGACAGCGGCAACGACTAGTGACTCCTACAGAAATGCTGACAGAGGCTGCGACGCCGACTGAGGCAGATAGGGGTGGATATAGGCATAGAGAAGGCGGCAGACCCCCAAATCGACAGCGGCAGCGACTGCGACGCCTTCAGAGACGCTGACAGAGGCTGCGACGCCGACTGAGACGTCGACTGAGGCAGATAGGGGTAGATATAGGCAAAGACAAGGCAGCAGACCCCCAAATCGACAGCGGCAGAGACTGCGACGCCCACAGAGACGCTGACAGAGGCTGCGACGCCGACTGAGACGCCGACTGAGGCAGATAGATATAGGCATAGGGAAGGCAGCATACCCCCAATCGACAGCGGCAACGACTGAGACTCCTACAGAGACGCTGACAGAGGCTGCGACGCCGACTGAGATGCCGACTGAGCAAGATAGGGGTAGATATAGGTATAGCGAAGGCAGCAGACCCCCCAATCTTCAGCGGCAACGACTCAGATGCCTACAGAGACGCCGACTGAGGCAGATAGGGGTAGATATAGGCAAAGACAAGGCAGCAGACCCCCAAATCGACAGCGGCAGAGACTGCGACGCCCACAGAGACGCTGACAGAGGCTGCGACGCCGACTGAGATGCCGACTGAGGCAGATAGGGGTAGATATAGGTATAATGAAGGCAGCAGAACCCCCAATCGACAGCGGCAACGACTGAGACTCCTACAGAGACGCTGACAGAGGCTGCGACGCCGACTGAGATGCCGACTGACCCAGATAAGGGTAGATATAGGCACAGAGAAGGCACCAGACCCCCCCAAACGACAGCGGCAGCGACTGAGACGCCAACAGAGACTCTGACAGAGGCTGCGACGCCGACTGAGACGCCGACTGAGGCAGATAGGGGTAGATATAGGCATAGAGAAGGCATCAGACCCCCCAATCGACAGCGGCAACGACTGAGAGACGCTGACAGTGGCTGCGACGCCGACTGAGATGTCGACTGAGGCAGATAGGGGTCGATAAAGGCATAGAGAAGGCAGCAGACCCCCAATCGACAGCGACAGCTACTGAGATGCCTACAAAGATGCTGAAAGAGCTGCAACGCCGACTGAGGCAGATAGGGGTAGAAATGTAGATATAGGCATAGAGAAGGCAGCAGACCCCCCAATCGACAGCGGCATCGACTGAGACGCCTACAGAGACGTTGACAGAGGCTGCGGCGCCGACTGAGACGCCGACTGTGGCAGATAGGGGTAGATATAGGCACAGAGAAGGTAGCAGAACCCTCAATCGACAGCGGTAACGACTGAGACTCCTACAGAGACGCTAAAAGAGGCTGCGACGCCGACTGAGATGCCTACAGAGAAGCTGAGAGAGGTTGTGACGGCTGCGACGCCGACTGAGACGCCGACTGAGGCAGATATGGGTAGATATAGGCATAGAGAAGGCACCAGACTCGCAATCGACGGCGGCAGCGACTGAGACGCCTACAGAAACGCTGACAGAGGCTTCGACGCCGACTGAGGCAGATAGGGGTAGATATAGGCATAGAGAAGGCAGCAGACCCCCCAATCGACAGCGGCAGCGACTGAGACGACTACAGAAACGCTGACAGAGGCTGCGACGCCGACTGAGATGCCTTCAGAGACGCTGACAGAGGCTGTGACGGCTGCGACGCCGACTGAGACGCCGACTGAGGCAGATAGGGGTAGATATAGGCATAGAGAAGGCAGCAGACCCCTCAATCGACAGCGGCATTGACTGAGACTACTTCAGAGAATCTGACAGAGGCTGCGACGCCGACTGAGACGCTGACTGAGGCAGATAAGGGTAGATACAGGCATAGAGAAGGCAGCAGACCCCCCAATCTACAGTGGTAACGACTGAGACTCCTACAGAAACGCTGACAGAGGCTGCGACGCCGACTGAGATGCCTTCAGAGACGCTGACAGAGGCTGTGATGGCTGCGACGCCGACTGAGACGCCGACTGAGGCAGATAGGGGTAGATATAGGCATAGAGAAGGCACCAGACCCGCAATCGACGGCGGCA
The DNA here is from genome assembly GCA_920105625.2 of Clusia tigrina. Classification (NCBI taxonomy): domain Eukaryota; kingdom Metazoa; phylum Arthropoda; class Insecta; order Diptera; family Clusiidae; genus Clusia; species Clusia tigrina. The sequence continues at coordinate 90,798,011 of OV050031.1, forward strand.
GCGACTGAGACGCCTACAGAAACGCTGGCAGAGGCTGCGACGCCGACTGATTCAGATAGGGGTAGATATAGGCATAGAGAAGGCAGCAGACACCCCAATCGACAGCGGCAGCGACTGAGACGCCTACAGAGACGCTGAAAGAGGCTGCGACGCCGACTGAGACGCTGACTGAGGCAGATAGGGGTAGCTATAGGCATAGGGAAGGCAGGAGATCCCCCAATCGACAGCGGCAACGACTGAGACTCCTACAGAGACGCTGACAGAGGCTGCGACGCCGACTGAGATGCCGACTGAGCAAGTAAGGGGTAGATATAGGTATAGCGAAGGCAGCAGACCCCCCAATCCACGGCGGCAGCGACTGAGACATCTACAGAGACGCTGACAGAGGCTGCGACGCCGACTTAGGCAGATAGGTGTGGATATAGGCATAGAGAAAGTAGCAGACACCCCCAATCGACAGCGGCAGCGACTGAGACTCCTACAGAAACGCTGACAGAGGCTGCGACGCCGACTGAGGCAGATTGGGGTGGATATAGAAGGCGGCAGACCCCCAAATCGACAGCGGCAGCGACTGAGACGCCTTCAGAGACGCTGACAGAGGCCGCGACGCCGACTGAGACGCCGACTGAGGCAGATAGGGGTAGATATAGGCAGAGAGAAGGCAGCAGACCCCCCAATCGACAGCGGCAGAGACTGAGACGCCCACAGAGACGCTGACAGAGGCTGCGACGCCGACTGAGACGCCGACTGAGGCAGATAGGGGTAGATATAGGCATAGGGAAGGCTGGAGATCCCCCAATCGACAGGGGCAGCGACTGAGACGCTTACAGAGATGCTAACAGAGGCTGCGACGCCGACTTAGACGCCGACTGAGGCAGATAGGGGTAGATGTAGGCATATAGAAGGCAGCAGAGCCTCCAGTCGACAGCGGCAGCGACTGAGACGCCTACACATACGATGACAGAGGCTGCGACACCGACTGATAGGGCAGGCATAGAGAAGGCAGCAGACCCCCCAATCTACAGTGGCAGTGACTGAGACTCCTACAGAAACGCTAACAGAGGCTGCGACGCCGACTGAGATGCCTTCAGAGACGCTGACAGAGGCTGTGACGGCTGCGACGCCGACTGAGACGCCGACTGAGGCAGATAGGGGTAGAAATAGGCATAGAGAAGGCAGCAGACCCCCAATGGACAGCGGCAGCGACTGAGACGCCTACAGAGACGCCGACTGAGACGCCGACTGAGGTAGATAGGGGTAGATATAAGCATAGAGAAGGCACCAGACCCGCTATCGACGGCGGTAGCGATTGAGACGCCTACAGAGACGCCGACTGAGACGTCGACTGAGACGCCGACTGAGACGCCGACTGAGAAGCCGACTGAGGTAGATAGGGTTAGATATAGGTATAGAGAAGGCAGCAGACTCCCAATCGACAGCGGCAACGACTAAGAAGTCTACAGAGACGCTGACAGAGGCTGCGACGCCGACTGAGGCAGATAGGTGTGGATATAGGCATAGAGAAGGTAGCAGACACCCCCAATCGACAGCGGCAGCGACTGAGACTCCTACAGAAACGCTGACAGAGGCTGCGACGCCGACTGAGGCAGATAGGGGTGGATATAGGCATAGAGAATGCGGCAGACCCCCAAAGCGATGGCGGCAGCGACTGAGACACCTTCAGAGACGCTGACAGAGGCTGCGACGCCGACTGAAACGCCGACTGAGGCAGATAGGGGTAGATATAGGCACAGAGAAGGCAGAAGACCCCCCAATCGACAGCGGCAGAGACTGAGTCGCCCACAGAGACGCTGACAGAGGCTGCGACGCCGACTGAGACGCCGACTGAGGCAGATAGGGGTAGATATAGGCATAGGGAAGGCAGCATACCCCCAATCGACAGCGGCAGCGACTGAAACGTCCACAGAGACGCTGACAGAGGCTGCGACGCCGACTGAGACGCCGATGAGGCAGATAGGTGTAGATATAGGCATAGAGAAGGTAGCAGACCCTCCAAACTTCAGCGGCAACGACTCAGACGCCTACAGAGAAGCTAACAGAGGCTGCGACGCCCACTGAGGCAGATAGGGGTAGATATAGGCATAGAGAAGGCAGCAGACCCCCCAATCGACAGCGGCAGCGACTGAGACGCCTACAGATACGATGACAGAGGCTGCTACGCCCACTGAGTCAGATAGGGGTAGATGTAGGCATATAGAAGGCAGCAGAGCCTCCAGTCGACAGCGGCAGCGACTGAGACGCCTACAGATACGATGACAGAGGCTGCGACGCCGACTGAGACGTCGACTGAGGCAGATAGGGGTCGATAAAGGCATAGAGAAGGCAGCAGACCCCCAATCGACAGCGGCAGCTACTGAGACGTCTACAGAGATGCTGAAAGAGGCTGCGACGCCGACTGAGGCAGATAGGGGTAGAAATGTAGATATAGGCATAGAGAAGGCAGCAGACCCCCCCAATCGACAGCGGCAACGACTGAGACGCCTACAGAGATGTTGACAGAGGCTGCGGCGCCGACTGAGACGCCGACAGAGGCAGATAGGGGTAGATATAGGCATAGAGAAGGCACCAGACCCGCAATCGACGGCGGTAGCGACTGAGACGCCTACAGAAACGCTGACAGAGGCTTCGACGCCGACTGAGGCAGATAGGGGTTGATATAGGCATAGAGAAGGCAGCAGACCCCCCAATCGACAGCGGCAGCGACTGAGACGCCTGAAGAAACGCTGACAGAGGCTGCGACGCCGACTGAGATACCTTCAGAGACGCTGACAGAGGCTGTGACGGCTGCGACGCCGACTGAGACGCCGACTGAGGCAGATAGGGGTAGATATAAGCATAGAGAAGGCACCAGACCCGCAATCGACGGCGGCAGCGACTGAGACGCCTACAGAAACGCTGACAAAGGCTGCGACGCCGACTGAGACGCCGACAGAGGCAGATAGGGGTAGATATAGGCATAGAGAAGGCAGCAGACCCCCCAATCGACAGCGGCAGCGACTGAGACGCCTACAGAAACGCTGACAGAGGCTGCGACGCTGACTGAGGCAGATAGGGGTAGATATAGGCATAGAGAAGGCAGCAGACACCCCAATCGACAGCGGCAGCGACTGAGACGCCTGAAGAAACGCTGACAGAGGCTTCGACGCCGACTGAGGAAGATAGGGTTAGATATAGGCATAGAGAAGGCAGCAAAACCCCCAATCGACAGCGGCAGCGAGTGAGACGCCTACAGAAACGCTGACAAAGGCTGCGACGCTGACTGAGACGCCGACAGAGGCAGATAGGGGTAGATATAGGCATAGAGAAGGCAGCAGACCCCCCAATCGACAGCGGCAGCGACTGAGACGCCTACAGAAACGCTGACAGAGGCTGCGACGCCGACTGAGGCAGATAGGGGTTAATATAGGCATAGAGAAGGCAGCAGACACCCCAATCGACAGCGGCAGCGACTGAGACGCCTACAGAGACGCTGAAAGAGGTTGCGACGCCGACTGAGACGCTGACTGAGGCAGATAGGGGTAGCTATAGGCATAGGGAAGGCAGGAGATCCCCCAATCGACAGCGGCAGCGACTGAGACGCCTTCAGAGACGCTAACAGAGGTTGCGACCCCGACTGAGGCAGATAGGGGTTAATATAGGTATAGAGAAGGCAGCAGAACCCCGAATCGACAGCGGCAACGACTGAGACTCCTACAGAGACGCTGACAGAGGCTGCGACGCCGACTGAGATGCCGACTGAGCAAGATAGGTGTAGATATAGGTATAGCGAAGGCAGCAGACCCCCCAATCGACAGCGGCAGCGACTGAGAAGTCTACAGAGACGCTGACAGGGGCTGCGACGCCGCCTGAGGCAGATAGGTGTGGATATAGGCATAGAGAAGGTAGCAGACACCCCAATCGACAGCGGCAGCGACTGAGACTCCTACAGAAACGCTGACAGAGGCTGCGACGCCGACTGAGGCAGATAGGGGTGGATATAGGCATACAGAATGCGGCAGACCCCCAAATCGACGGCGGCAGCGACTGAGACGCCTTCAGAGACGCTGACAGAGGCTGCGACGCCGACTGAAACGCCGACTGAGGTAGATAGGGGTAGATATAGGCACAGAGAAGGCAGCAGACCCCATAATCGACAGCGGCAGAGACTGAGATGCCCACAGAGACGCTCACAGAGGCTGCGACGCCGACTGAGACGCCGACTGAGGTAGATAGGGGTAGATATAGGCATAGGGAAGGCAGCATACCCCCAATCGACAGCGGCAGCGACTGAAACGTCCACAGAGACGCTGACAGAGGCTGCGACGCCGACTGAGACGCCGATGAGGCAGGTAGGTGTAGATATAGGCATAGAAAAGGTAGCAGACCCTCCAATCTTCAGCGGCAACGACTCAGACGCCTACAGAGAAGCTAACAGAGGCTGCGACGCCCACTGAGGCAGATAGGGGTAGATATAGGCATAGAGAAGGCAGCAGACCCCCCAATCGACAGCGGCAGCGACTGAGACGCCTACAGATACGATGACAGAGGCTGTGACGCCGACTGAGGCAGATAGGGATGCATATAGGCATAGAGAAAGCAGAAAACCCCTCAATCGACAGCGGCAGCGACTGAGACGCCTACCGAGACGATGACAGAGGCAGCGACGCCGACTGATACAGATAGGGGTAGATATAGGCATAGGGAAGGCAGGAGATCCCCCAATCGACCGCGGCAGCGACTGAGACGCCTACAGAGATGCTAACAGAGGCTGCGACGCCGACTTAGGCGCCGACTGAGGCAGATAGGGGTAGATATAGGCATAGGGAAGGCAGCATACCCCCAATCGACAGCGGCAGCGACTGAGACGCCCACAAAAACGCTGACAGAGGCTGCGACGCCGACTGAGACGCCGACTGAGGCAGATAGGGGTAGATATAGGCATATAGAAGGCAGCAGACCCCCCAATCGACAGCGGCAATGACTGAGACTCCTCCAGAGACGCTGACAGTGGCTGCGACGCCGACTGAGACGTCGACTGACGCAGATAGGGGTCGATAAAGGCATAGAGAAGGCAGCAGACCCCCCAATCGACAGCGGCAGCTACTGAGACGCCTACAGAGATCCTGAAAGAGGCTGCGACGCCGGCTGAGGCAGATAGAGGTAGATAAGTAGATATAGGCATAGAGAAGGCAGCAGACCCCCCAATCGACAGCGGCAACGACTGAGACGCCTTCAGAGACGCTGACAGAGGCTGCGATGCCGACTGAGATGCCGACTGAGCCAGATAGGGGTAGATATAGGCATAGAGAAGGCAGCAGACCCCCCAATGGACAGCGGCAGCGACTGAGACGCCTACAGAGACGCCGACTGAGATGCCGACTGAGGTAGATAGGGGTAGTTATAGGTATAATGAAGGCAGCAAAACCCCCAATCGACAGCGGCAACGACTGAGACTCCTACAGAGACGCTGACAGACGCTGCGATGCCGACTGAGATGCCGACTGAGCCAGATAGGGGTAGATATAGGCATTGAGAAGGCAGCAGACCCCCCAATCGACAGCGGCAGCGACTGAGACGCCTACAGAGACACTGACAGAGGCTGCGACGCCAACTGAGACGCCGACTGAGACGTCGACTGAGGCAGATAGGGGTAGATATAGGCACAGAGAAGGCAGCAGTCCCCCAAATCGACAGCGGCAGCGACTGAGACGCCCACAGAGACTCTGACAGAGGCTGCGACGCCGACTGAAACGCCGACTGAGGCAGATAGGGGTAGATATAGGCATAGGGAAGGCAGCATACCCCCAATCGACAGCGGCAGCTACTGAGACGCCTACAGAGATCCTGAAAGAGGCTGCGACGCCGGCTGAGGCAGATAGAGGTAGATAAGTAGATATAGGCATAGAGAAGGCAGCAGACCCCCCAATCGACAGCGGCAACGACTGAGACGCCCACAGAGACTCTGACAGAGGCTGCGACGCCGACTGAGACGCCGACTGAGGCAGATAGGGGTAGATATAGGCATATAGAAGGCAGCAGACCCCCCAATGGACAGCGGCAATGACTGAGACTCCTACAGAGACGCTGACAGTGGCTGCAACGCCGACTGAGACGTCGACTGAGGCAGAGTTCGTCGGTGTTCGTCGTGGGGTCAACACGTACTTATAATTCTACGCACTTTTAGTGTGATTTTCTTTGTTTTTTTTTTTCGATAATTTCTAATTATTAAATATTTTAACTATGCCTTGTGTATGCAAACAAAAAGTTGAGCGAAATCAGCAAAAAATAAAGTGTACTAATTGCAATGTATACTTCCATTGGAGCTGTATGAATATAAATCAGAGTGACGTCGAATTTATGCAAATTAACAACAAAGGCTTTATTTGCAATACTTGTTCGGCTGCGCGTCGTACTTCACTTCGCTCTCCACCTCTGGCTTCAACGTCATCTTTAACTTCAGCAACTAGAGTAGAAGATTCCTCCGCAAAAACTCATAACGGGAATCTCTCTCCTTCTTCTCCAGTGCCGGCTGTTCCAGAGCAAAAACTGCAGCAGCTACAAAAACAATTTTCCGTTCATTCTCCACTTCTTGCTTCTTCGTCAACTGAGACTGCAAAATTACAGCAACAACAACAATGCAATAAAATTCAACATGCAGAAACTGCGCCAACTCATCAACACTATCAACCGGACTTACAGTGTGCGGAGCCTCAGCTGCCAAGAAACAACAGTAATGCTGTGACTCTCACTCAAGCTCAGTCGCAACTTCACAACAACAACATCATACATGCCAATGAGTCGTCCATCACATTGGAGCTCGTATTCAACGAAATTCTAGCTCTTAAAAAAATGAATGCTGACGCGCTTGCTCAAATTTCTATTTTGCAAGAGGTAAAACAGTTATTGGAGTGCAAGGTAAATGAGCTACAGCAAGAAGTTGTCTATCTCCAGAATAAAAATAGAGAAAAATGCGTAGAAATTGTTGGTGTCCCAAATATAAACAACAGCAACGCACTCAACGCAGCAATGACAGTTCTCTGTGAGGGCCTAAATTCAAACATTACTGAGTTAGAAATCGATTATTGTTATGTTAAATCTATTAAAAAAACAAGTGAAACGTCAACATCAAACTCTTCTCCTAATATTTTATGTGTAAAGTTTCTATCTCTTTATAGGAAGAAAGAAATAATGAGGAACAAGTTTTCTAACGTAAAAAAGTTAAATGCAAAACTATTTGGTGGAAATAGTCACAATAAAATTTATATAAATGATAACATGCCCGCGTTGACCAGAAATCTTTTAAAGGCTGCTCAGAAATTAAAAAAAGAAAAAAGTTTTAAATTTGTTTGGGTTAAAAATGGTAAAGTTTTGATGCGTAAAAAGGAGGATGATATTGTTATCGTTATTAATTCGTTTGATGATCTAAACAGAGTCAATTAATTTTTAATTGCTCTTGTTTTATAAATTAAAAATTAAATATAATGAATAATCTCAATAGTATGGTTAACCTAGATCATGGTGATAATTTATATGATCTTCCTTTGACAAATTGTAGAATTGTAGATTTTCAAAGTATTTCAACTAACCCAAACAATAATAACAGCTTTTATATTATTTCTCAAAACATTAGAAGTATGCGCAAGAATTTTGATAATTTTTTACTACATCTTGAATTCTTCATTAACAGGCCTGATTTCATTTTCTTAACCGAAAAATGGATTTATGATACTGAAAAGTCACTTTTTGCTATTCCGGGGTACAAGTTTTATGCAAATTGCAATGACCAGTATGCAGCTGGTGGTGTGGCCGTCTTTGTTACGAATACCATAAATTGTGAGTTTTTGGGTTATAATCTTATGAGTTCGGATGTTGTTAAAGTTAAATGTTTAATTGATAACCAGACTTTTGTCTTTATTTGTATTTATAGATTCGTTGTTAACACTTCTTTTGACATTTTTTTGGATGACTTAAATGATTTATTGTATTCGCAAAAATCCAATAATGTCATTTTACTTGGTGATATAAACCTTAATATTTTGCAAGACTCTGTATTTGTTGACAACTATTTATTTATGCTTGCTTCGTACGGTCTTGAATCATGTATAATTGAACCAACTCGTATTACCAATCAATCTTGTACTTGTATTGACCATATTTTTGTGCGGTTATCTCAATCAAAAAATATTTCAATCTGTAGTTCAGTCTGTAATCTCTCCTTATCCGACCATTGCCTGACATGTTTAATGTTTGAAAATGTTGTCTTGTGTAAAAATACAAACTCGCCTATTGATTCATTTAAACTAATAACCGATTTCATTCAGCTAAATTGTTCACTCCGAATCCTAACGTTCAGGTGGCTTCCGCCTGGTACCTGGGGCACCATGTTGTCGGCCTATCTCTGCGTTCCATCGTTCGGTACGGTGCGAAAGCACGTGTTGTGCGGTGGAGAGCGAGAGAACAGTCGAGGCAGGTGCATATCGTATTTGTGCGGAAGCCATCTTTATCTGCTGGCATATTTTGGCGCGAGGCTACGAAGCAGCGGCAGCTGCTCTCTTTGCGCGGTGGTCAGTTAGTTTTGGAGTTGCGGCAAGTGTGGATCGGCGTCCAACAAATATATTTAAAGTAAATTAAGCACAATTTATGAAGAAGTTGAAAATACTTATATTTTTGTATAAAATAAGTACAACCGAAAAGAAAGCAAAACAAAGTTCTATCTGAGTACAACATTTTGGTCCTTCGAGCCGGATAAGAATCCGGTTTTTGGTAAGTGTTTAATCGAATTAAAAATATTATTATTATAAATTAATAATAATTTAAATTTGATTTATACACAAATTGATTATTTTTTGTGTTTCGGTTGGGTTTGCCGTGCGTTCGGGTGTTTGTGCTCTGTCGGCGCTGCTGACTATTAAAACCATTGCGCTGTTGTTGTCTTCGCTGCATTATCGCCGTTTTTAGGTACTGGTGGCTAATGCAGAAAGCAGAATAAGAAAAGTAGGTCAGTGGCTCGTGCGATCAGCTGCTGTCTCTATTTCTTTTGTGAAGCAGGGCCGGTTACGGGTTGCAATTGGTTTCCTGAACATTGTGGGCCCTTCTGTCGCAGTGCGTTTAAACGATAAGTGTTGGGCGTGGTTTCAGTGCGGTTGCGTTCGGAGGTGCATATAAGCCAATATTGAGCTGCGTTCGCAGGCGCATAAGTTCCGCAAAATGGTGGACTCGTATATTTCGGCGGCAGATGAACTTCTGATGTTCATAAGTCGTTTTGAACGGTGCTCGCCGGAAAGTCACTCCATTATATCACTTCAACTTGATGAAGCAGAATTGGATGCTCGGTGGGCTTCGCTTAAAACGGCAAAAATAACTGCCATGTCCGAGGCGCGGGTCATGAAAGACGGTGAATCACTGTTAGAGTCAATCGGACAGCGGTTCGAGTCAAGTTTTGATACTTTTAAGCGGGGTCGTATCTTGATCGCGGAAGTGAGACAACGTTTAGAGCAGGCAACTCCCGTTCCTACTACAGGGGAGCCATTTTTATCATTGGCGCACAGCATCCACGTACCCCCTTGTGATATCCCTGCCTTTGAAGGGAGTTATGCTGCATGGCCAACGTTCCGTGACATGTTCACAGCACTATTCATTAACAACACGCGGCTGTCTAATGCGGAGAAATTCTACCATTTGTCCCTTAAGACCCGGGGAGAACCACATGAAATTGTCTCCAAAATTCCAATTACTGAGGCGGGTTTTCAGCAAGTGTGGGAAAACTTACTGGAGCGCTACGACAACAAGCGCATCCAGATCAACAACCAATTGAAGACACTGTTGGGTCTTGACCCGGTTAGAAGAGAAGATGGTGGGGAAATTAAACGCCTACAGCGTGACATTGGTAACTGTATCGCTGCACTGACATCTTACGGCATCGACGTTGCGAGTTGGGATGCCATTTTAGTATACTTGTGCTCCATGCGGCTGCCTGAGCTCACACTGTCCCTGTGGGAACAAACCATGGGGGGCCGCGCAGATATTCCAGAATGGAAGGCGATGGATGACTTCTTGTCCTTGCGGTTTCATACACTCGAGGCGATTTCGGATCTCCGGTCGCAAGGCTCCAGTTCATCACAAATAAGGGTTCAGCCGAATCAACCGCGAACAGCACGGGTGCAAACCCATCCAGTAAGTGTTACCCCGGAAGGGTGCAAAGTGTGCAGGCGGTCTACACACTCGGTGCGAAATTGTCCTGCGTTCCAGGCCGCCACCGTATCAGCTCGGTGGGGCTTGGTGCGCAAACACGGGTTGTGTGTGAATTGCTTGTCAGCTTCACATAGAGTGGCAAATTGCCCCAGCTCCTTTTCGTGCTCCACCTGCCGGGAGCGGCACCACACTCTGCTGCATACGGACTCGCCACGGGGTCGTCCAACCGCTGCGACGCCAAACCCACCATCCACATCGGGGAGGGGACGCTCCAATTCAAATGGACGCTCCTCCCTGGTCCATCCACCCGTACCCAAGTCTTCTTACCACACTGCGCAGGTATCGCGTCCGGCAGATAGGGCGGGGCCGAGTCCAAGTCATCCAAGTGGCCGCCTCTCCAATCGTGTTATCTTGGGTACGGCCTTAGTCACGATAAAACATCAAGGAGTATGGTACACAGCCCGGGCTCTGATAGATTCTGGTTCTGAGGGGTCCTTTGTTTCGGACCGCCTCCAAAAGCGCCTTAAGCTGCCGGCGCACGCAGTACATGCCCAGGTATCGGGGGTCAGCAATACCCTTGCTGGCACCGTTACCAAAGCATGTCATATCACCATCGGGTCGCGGTACGATGCCACTGTGCGTCTCCAAGTATCGGCTTTGGTGTTGCCTACCCTGACAGGTGAACTGCCGCCGCTCCTATTGAGTAAAGGAGAGCAACACAAACTGAGACATTTCAGGTTAGCCGATTCAAGCACTTCACACTCCACCCAAGTAGATTTGTTAATCGGAGGGGATCTTTACCCTCAGGTCTTGCTTGATGGGTTGCGGCGCAACCTGGTGGGGTCACTAATTGCCCAAGAAACGGTATTCGGCTGGATCCTTACAGGGCCTCTGCCGGATAAACGGATATCCACTTTCACAACTCGCGTGCAAGTGTCTGAAACTGCTTCGCTCGACCACCTTCTACGACAGTTCTGGGAAATGGAACAGCCTCCGCAAGATCGAAAGCTGTCCCAGACTGATCAAGACTGCCTTAATTTGTACTCCCAGACTACTCGTCGGGATGCTACGGGGCGATACATAGTCTCTCTGCCGTTCAAACAAGGGTTTGTTCCGGAGAAGTCTCTAGGAGCGTCGCGCTATATTGCCCTTCGGCAATTTGAGCGCAATGAGTCCCGGCTGGTAAAGAGCCCGGCCGATAAGCGACAATACGACGCGGTGGTACTTGAATACGTGACGTTAAATCACATGCGCAAGGTTCCACCGCCGTCAGTAACTCCTGTGCCTCATTATTACTTGCCACATCATGCAGTAATTAAGCCAGAGAGTACAACCACCAAACTTCGCGTGGTGTTCAATGCTTCACAGGCGACTTCCAACACGGTCAGCTTGAATGACGTGTTACACACAGGGCCAGTGTTACAAGCCGATCTGACCCGGCTAATAATCCAGTGGCGTATGTTTCGCTATGTCCTGAACGGGGACATACAAAAGATGTATCGTCAGATTCTGGTTGAGCCAAGCCAGGCTTCATACCAGAGAATTGTGTTTAGGGAATCTCCCGACAGCGATATCTCTGACTATGAATTGAAAACGGTCACCTTCGGGGTGAATTGTGCTCCTTATCTTGCAATAAGGACACTTTTGAAATTGGCAGACGACATGGAGAGCAGGTTCCCATTGGCTTCTCAGGTGCTACGTAATTCGATGTACGTGGATGACGCTCTAGTGGGTACACATGATATTGCTACTGCCATTCGCACTAGGGATGAGCTGATTGAGAGCTTGGATTCAGCCGGGTTCTCAATGCGAAAGTGGGCAGCAAATTCTACAGAAATTTTATCCGGTTTGCCTCCAGGGCATCTGCTTAGGGAAGATTTTCTCCAATTCGAGGAGACCAGCACCACTCGCACTTTGGGCATTCGATGGAATGCGCGGGGGGATTGGTTTTATTTCCACGTGGCAGCTTTGCCAATCGTTGCCGTATACACCAAACGTAAGGTCCTGTCGGTCATCGCACAGCTGTTTGACCCAGCGGGATGGTTGGCTCCTATTGTCATCTCCGCTAAGATCTTGATGCAACAGATATGGTTGGATCAAATAGGTTGGGACGAGCAACTTACTCCTACCACTTTAACAAGGTGGACACACTTCTTATCGCAGTATCAGGCAATCTCCCAAGTACGCGTGCCTCGCTGGGTACGATCTGCACCTGATCGCGATATTGAGTTCCACGCCTTCTGTGATGCTTCTCAGCTAGCATATGCTGCAGCCCTTTACGTTCGGTGTAAAGGTGAAAATTCCATCTCTACCCATTTGCTAGTGGCGAAATCGCGGGTGGCCCCATTGAGAACTATCTCTCTTCCACGTTTAGAACTATGTGGGGCAACACTTTTAGCAGAGCTGATTTTCCCTCTCAAACCTCTATTAAATATTTCAGATGACAACTTGTTTTGTTGGTCCGACTCTACGATTGTGTTGGCATGGCTGCGAAAGCCACCCCACGTGTGGAAAGTCTTCGTGGCGAATCGAGTCACTGCTATTACCAGCAAAGTAGGTGTGAACAACTGGCGTCATGTCCGCTCAGAAGATAACCCAGCAGATTTAGCTAGCCGTGGTGTGGCACCTGATGCACTACTCCACAACAGGCTCTGGTGGGAAGGCCCGGCCTGGCTGCAGCAGGAGCGGAAACGGTGGCCGCCTCCGTTGGACGAAAACGTGTTAGCAACCGATGAAGAGCAACGACCTGCAAAGTGTCATGTAGTATATGTGTCCTCTGCGGACGACCCAATGTTGCGCTTCTCCTCATTTTCTAGGGCCCTCCGAGTGTTGAGTTTCGTGCGCCGCTTTATGCGCCACTGTTCGGTGAAACATCGGGACACGACTCCTGACAGGGGGTCCCCGCTTACTCGGGGAGAAATCGCTGAAACGACCACTTGCCTTATTGTGCTCGCGCAGAAAATGTATTTCCCAAAAGAATACAGCGCACTTGTGGCAAGGGAGCCGATATCCAGCTCCAGTTCGATTTTGGCTCTGAATCCGTTCGTGCACTCCGATGGTACTCTGCGCGTAAATGGTCGGTTGGCGCTCACTACACATTTGCCATTTTCGGAGAGACACCCGATCATTCTGCCATACTATGGTCATTTGACTCGTCTAATAGTGAAGTTCATCCATCAGGTGTCCCTACACGGGGGGAATCAACTAATGTTGCGGCTAATCCGGACCCAATATTGGATTCCAAAAGCGAAAACGCTCATTAAAAGCACAATTCTCCAATGTAAGACATGTATTCTGTGGAAGAAGCGTCGACAACAGCAGCTCATGGCAGCTCTTCCGGTTGAACGTACCACGTGTTCACGTCCTTTTACCCATACTGGAGTTGATTTCGCGGGGCCGTTTGATATCAAGCACTATAAGGGGCGGGCATGCCACGTTACGAAGGGGTACGTCTGCATCTTTGTATGCTTCGCTACGAGAGCAGTTCACCTTGAGGCGACTACCGATTTGAGTACTCCTGCCTTCCTTGCGGCATTGTCTCGGTTTATCGCCCGCCGGGGATGTCCTTTGAAAATGCACTCGGATAATGGTCGGAACTTTGTGGGCGCGGAAAAGGCGTTGAGGCTTGATTTCCAGCGGGTGCTCCGCGAAATCCGTGACCGAACCGTGGTGGGTCACTTTCATACTCAGATCGAGTGGGATTTTAATCCCCCCCATGCTCCACATATGGGGGGCCTTTGGGAAGCGGCGGTCAAGAGTTTCAAGCACCATTTCAAACGCATGGCAGGGCAACTTAAGTACACGTTTGAAGAATTTGTGACTCTCTTAGCGCGCATCGAGGCGTGTCTTAATTCTAGGCCTATCAGCGCTCTGTCGGAGGACCCCACGGATCTCCAAGCGCTGACGCCTGGTCATTTCTTGGTGGGTGCGCCACTGTTGGCACCAGCTGAGCCTCCGGATACAACACCCTTTCTCTCAATTTTGAACCGATGGCAAAAACTGAAGGCGCTGGCCCATCAATTCAGCGTCAGGTGGAAAAACGAATACCTTCTCGAGTGTCAACGGCGGAGTAAGTGGCGAACGGCTCAAGTGAATGTCAAGGTGGGTGAGTTAGTGGTTGTGCGGGAAGACAACCTAGCGCCTCAAGAATGGCGGCTGGGCAGGGTCACCGATACGCACCCTGGTCCTGATGGAAAAGTGCGTGTTGTGGATGTGCGGACCGCACGTGGAATGCTAACCCGACCTATCACGAAGGTGGTGATCCTACCGGGAGAAGAGCCGCCTCCTACCAGCGGAGGGGTATAACGTACCTTGTACTTTTTTAATTTATAGTTTTTATGTTTTCTTTTATATCTACTCCCTTCTTGTACTAATTAAATTTTTGATATTTTCTCAGATTTCGGCCCGCGCGGTGCACAAGACCCGCTACTCGTTTTCTGACGGATGCTGCTTTTTGTCTGCCAGTTGTTCGAGTGTGTCCGTGCTACCACCTCCACTCTCCATGGCGGTGCCACCGGACCCAACAGCACCTCGTCGGGCCAGGTCAACTAAATTCGACTTCCCATCGAGCTCCACCTCTCTATTACCGGCGCGCCACCTGGCTGCGTGGTTCCGAAAGCGCCAAACCAAGGTCTGGAAGAGACCAGGCGGGAACCATCCCGCGCTGTTCCGCCCTTTCTGGGTATTACGAAGAGACCGGTGCAGCTACGCCCTACTCCGCAGATCATCTGCACTATGTGTTAGCAGATGGGCCACCGCATTGAGGGGTGCGCATGCTTCCTGAAGTTGCGCCCTCGGGCACCAAACCACCCTCCATTGATGAAGGGTATGAACGGGATCCGTCGTGGATATGTTCTTCTCTTGCAATAATGCAAGGGGGGCGGCATGTTCACTCCGAATCCTAACGTTCAGGTGGCTTCCGCCTGGTACCTGGGGCACCATGTTGTCGGCCTATCTCTGCGTTCCATCGTTCGGTACGGTGCGAAAGCACGTGTTGTGCGGTGGAGAGCGAGAGAACAGTCGAGGCAGGTGCATATCGTATTTGTGCGGAAGCCATCTTTATCTGCTGGCATATTTTGGCGCGAGGCTACGAAGCAGCGGCAGCTGCTCTCTTTGCGCGGTGGTCAGTTAGTTTTGGAGTTGCGGCAAGTGTGGATCGGCGTCCAACAAATATATTTAAAGTAAATTAAGCACAATTTATGAAGAAGTTGAAAATACTTATATTTTTGTATAAAATAAGTACAACCGAAAAGAAAGCAAAACAAAGTTCTATCTGAGTACAACAAAATAATTATCTTCATCATGATTCTTGGGTAAATGTGTATATTGAACCAAATCCGTCTATTGCTTTTAATACTTTTATTGACACATTATGTCATTACACTGCTCAATGTTCAAAAAGCGTTACAGTAGCGTTGCCTAATAAAACTAAAAGACTCAAAAAGTGGATGACATCTGAGTTGCTTAATAGAATAAAGATTAAAAATAAACTTTATAAGAAAATTAAAAAATTTCCTTCGAATGCTAATCTAAAAGCCCGTTATAATAGACTCTGTAGAGAAATTATAACCGAAACCTCCAATGTAAAAAGTGAATATTTCAAAAATGAATTTAATAAGATCAGTGGTGATGCTAAAAAGGAATGGCAATTAGTAAACAACATTTTAAATAAATCTAACACAAATAATATTATTCATGAGATTGAAGATGATGGTACGGTTTATTCTAGTCCATGTGACAAAGCAAATTTATTTAATAAGTTTTTTTCTACTATTGGTAGTGATGTCGTTCTGGATAATGGCCTTGTGAATTATTCTTGTAATTGCGTAGAAGATGAAAATACAAGCCTTAAGAGTTTTTTTTTTGAAGAAATATCTTCCTTGGAAGTTTATAAAATTATCGTGTCTCTTAAGAATTCAAATTCCGACACTGAAAATGGTTTTTCTAGCAATTTTCTAAAGAAAATAGTATTCAATGTTGCAGATGTTCTTTGTCATTTGTTTAACAAAAGCATTAATTCTGGAATTTTTCCTGATGGACTAAAAAAAGCTGAGGTTATTCCACTTTTCAAAAAAGGAAATAGATCGATGCTCAATAATTACAGACCGATTTCGATTCTTTCTACTTTTTCGAAAATTTTTGAAAAAGCTGTCAAATCACGAATGATTGACTTTTTAAATAAAACAAAATTTTTTAGTGATTGCCAATATGGCTTTAGGCAAAGTCTGTCCACTGAAGATGCCCTTTTGAGTTTTTGTACTAACATTTACAATAGTTTGAATTGCAAAAAAGTCTCCGCGGCTGTATTCGTGGATATAACTAAGGCATTTGATACAGTTGATCATCAAATTCTTTTAAATAAATTGTTTAAATGTGGTTTTCGTGGCATGGTCTTAAATTGGTTCTCGTCATATTTGTCGCACAGAGCACAAAGAGTCAAAATTGATACTTTTTATAGTAATTATGCAAATATAACCATTCGAGTACCTCAAGGGTCAGTATTAGGCCCAGTCCTATTCTTGATTTTCATAAATTCACTGTTTTCACAAAAGTTTTCTAGTAAAACAATAGCATTTGCTGATGATATGGCTTGCACTTTTTCCTGCAATTCAACTTTTGAAGCTGTTCTTGAATTAAATCATGATTTGGAAATCTTGAGACACTGGTTTACATCACACAAACTTGTTCTAAGTGACAAAACAAAAATTATGTTTTTTAATGTGGCTGGTATAGAAACCAAACTTCCTGTATTTAATTTTCACTCTGCAAATTGCAAAAAATATTCCATCTGCCATGAAATCTGTAATTCGTCGAACTATACATATACATATGACTCCCTTGAGACCTGTCCCACAAGTTGTTTTCCGATTGATTGTGTTAAAACGTTTAAATATCTTGGTGTGATAGTGGATTGGAAATTAAATTGGTTAGATCACTCTATTGCTTTAAAAAGATACTTAATGGCAGCTATAAGACAACTTTTTCTTTTAAAGTTTTATTGTTCAAACAATTTACTTAAATGTATATATTTTGGAATATTTCATTCTAAGCTGGAATATGGTCTGACCTGCTGGGGCGGTACACATATTAATAAAATTAAACCTTTACTAACGGTCCAGAAGCACGCAATAAGAATTATATGCAAAAAAAGTATTCATGAAAGTAGTCTTCCTCTGTATAAAAATTTGAACATCCTACCTCTTAAACACCTTTATTATTTTAAAGTCTTAAAATTGTTTTTTGTAAGATCTGGTTATCTTGTCAATAGGAATTATATGAATTATAACTTAAGGATTAATAATCAATGCTTAGCGTTAGTTCCACCGCATAACCTGCAACATTTCTTTTACTTTTATACCTCGGTTGGTCCTAGATTGTTTAATTGTCTTCCTAGTTATGTTAGATATATTCGTAATAAGTATGTTTTTTTTAAGAGAAGTGAAATCGTGGCTCTTAAAGTTATCCTATGTAAATGTTAATACGCTTATTGATGTAGTAATTTAATTGACTTATTAACTAAAATAAAAATCTATCTCATAAATAATTCCTTAAATTAAACTAAGTTTGCAATTATTATTATTAATATTAAATAAACATTTTTCTCATTTCTTCTTTTTTCCATGTTTCTCAAAATCAAATTTAAAACTAATGTTCAAGCTTTGCTTTAACGACCCCATGTCAACTTATTTGTATACATAATTGTAAACATAATTGTTTTTCTTTACCATCATATGTAACCCGCATTCGCCTCTAGTTCCTTTGGAACTAAAGAATGTGGCATTATTGTTATTAATTAATGTAAGTAAAAATGAACTTGGAACTAACTGTAATTATAATAAGAGTATTCTTTAGTAACATTAATAAATAAATAAATAAATAAATAAATAAAAAAAAAAAAAGATAGGGGTCGATAAAGGCATAGAGAAGGCAGCAGACCCCACAATCGACAGCGGCAGCTACTGAGACGCCTACAGAGATGCTGAAAGAGGCTGCGACGCCGGCTGAGGCAGATAGAGGTAGATATGTAGATATAGGCATAGAGAAGGCAGCTGCCCCCCCAATCGACAGCGGCAACGACTGAGACGCCTACAGAGACGTTGACAGAGGCTGCGGCGCCGACTGAGACGCCGACTGTGGCAGACAGGGGTAGATATAGGCACAGAGAAGGTAGCAGAACCCTCAATCGACAGCGGTAACGACTGAGACTCCTACAGAGACGCTGACAGAGGCTGCGACGCCGACTGAGATGCCTACAGAGAAGCTGACAGAGGCTGCGACGCCTACTGATAAGCCGACTGAGGCAGATAGGGGTAGATATAGGCATAGAGAAGGCAGCAGACCCCCCAATCGACAGCGGCAGCGACTGAGACGCCTACAGAAACGCTGACAAAGGCTGCGACGCCGACTGAGACGCCGACAGAGGCAGATAGGGGTAGATATAGGCATAGAGAAGGCAGCAGACCCCTCAATCGACAGCGGCAGTGACTGAGACTACTTCAGAGACGCTGACAGAGGCTGCGACACCGACTGAGACGCTGACTGAGGCAGATAAGGCTAGAAGGCAGCAGACCCCCCAATCTACAGTGGCAGCGACTCAGACTCCTGCAGAAACGCTGACAGAGGCTGCGACGCCGACTGAAATGCCTACAGAGACGCTGACAGAGGCTGTGACGGCTGCGACGCCGACTGAGACGCCGACTGAGGCAGATAGGGGTAGATATAGGCATAGAGATGGCACCAGACCCGCAATCGACGGCGGCAGTGACTGAGACGCCTACAGAAACGCTGACAGAGGCTGCGACGCCAGCTGAGGCAGATAGGGGTAGATATAGGCATAGAGAAGGCAGCAGACCCCCCAATCGACAGCGGCAGCGACTGAGACGCCCACAGAGACGCTGACAGTGGCTGCGACACCGACTAACACGCCGATGAAGGAGATAGGTGTAGATATAGGCATAGAGAAAGTAGCAGACCCTCCAATCGACAGCGGCAACGACTCAGACAGAGGTTGCGACGCCGACTGAGACGCTGACTGAGGCAGATAGGGCTGAATATAGGCATAGAGAAAGCAGAAAACCTATCAATCGACAGCGGTAGTGACTGAGACGCCTACAGAGATGCTGAAAGTGGCTGCGATGCCGACTGAGGCAGATAGGGGTCGATAAAGGCATAGAGAAGGCAGCAGACCCCCCAATCGACAGCGGGAGCTACTGAGACGCCTACAGAGATGCTGAAAGAGGCTGCGACGCCGGCTGAGGCAGATAGAGGTAGATAAGTAGATATAGGCATAGAGAAGGCAGCAGACCCCCCCAATCGACAGCGGCAATGACTGAGACTCCTACAGAGACGCTGACAGTGGCTGCAAAGCCGACTGAGACGTCGACTGAGGCAGATAGGGGTCGATATAGGCATAGAGAAGGCAGCAGACCCCCCACTGGACAGCGGCAGCGACTGAGACGCCTACATAGACGCCGACTGAGGTAGATAGGGGTAGATATAGGTATAATGAAGGCAGCAAAACCCCCAATCGACAGCGGCAATGACTGAGACTCCTACAGAGACGCTGACAGTGGCTGCGACGCCGACTGAGATGCCTACAGAGAAGCTGACAGAGGCTGTGACGGCTGCTACGCCTACTGATACGCCGACTGAGGCAGATAGGGGTAGATATATTCATAGAGAAGGCAGCAGACCCCCCCAATCGACAGCGGCAGCGACTGAGACGCCTACAGAAACGCTGGCAAAGTCTGCGACGCCGACTGAGACGTCGACAGAGGCAGATAGGGGTAGATATAGGCATAGAGAAGGCAGCAGACCCCTCAATCGACAGCGGCAGTGACTGAGACTACTTCAGAGACGCTGACAGAGGGTGCGACACCGACTGAGGCAGATAGGTGTAGAAGGCAGCAGACCCCCCAATCTACAGTGGCAGCGACTGAGACTCCTACAGAAACGCTGACAGAGGCTGCGACGCCGACTGAAATGCCTACAGAGACGCTGACAGAGGCTGTGACGGCTGCGACGTCGACTGAGACGCCGACTGATGCAGATAGGGGTAGATATAGGCATAGAGAAGGCAGCAGACCCCTCAATCGACAGCGGCAGTGACTGAGACTACTTCAGAAACGCTGACAGAGGCTGCGACGCCGACTGAAATGCCTACAGAGACGCTGACAGAGGCTGTGACGGCTGCGACGCCGACTTAGACGCCGACTGAGGCAGATAGGGGTAGATATAGGCATAGAGATGGCACCAGACCCGCAATCGACGGCGGCAGCGACTGAGACGCCTACAGAAACGCTGACAGAGGCTGCGACGCCGACTGAGGCAGATAGGGGTAGATATAGGCATAGAGAAGGCAGCAGACCTCCCAATCGACAGCGGCAGCTACTGAGACGCCTACAGAGATGCTGAAAGGGGCTGCAACGCCGGCTGAGGCATATAGAGGTAGATATGTAGATATAGGCATAGAGAAGGCAGCAGACCCCCCCAATCGACACCGGCAACGACTGAGACGCCTACAGAGACGTTGACAGAGGCTGCGGCGCCGACTGAGACGCCGATGAGGGAGATAGGGGTAGATATAGGCATATAGAAGGCAGCAGACCCCCCCCCCCCAATCGACAGCGGCAGCAACTGAGACGCCTTCAGAGACGCTGACAGAAGCTGTGACGCCGATTGAGACGCCGACTGAGGCAGATAGGGGTCGATAAAGGCATAGAGAAGGCAGCAGACCCCCCAATCGACAGCGGCAGCTACTGAGACGCCTACAGAGATGCTGAAAGGGGCTGCGACGCCGACTGAGACGTCGACTGAGGCAGATAGGGGTCGATAAAGGCATAGAGAAGGCAGCAGACCCCCCAATCGACAGCGGCAGCTACTGAGACGCCTACAGAGATGCTGAAAGGGGCTGCAACGCCGGCTGAGGCATATAGAGGTAGATATGTAGATATAGGCATAGAGAAGGCAGCAGACCCCCCCAATCGACACCGGCAGCGACTGATACGCCTACAGAAACGCTGACAAAGGCTGCGACGCCGACTGAGACGCCGACAGAGGCAGATAGGGGTAGATATAGGCATAGAGAAGGCAGCAGACCCCTCAATCGACAGCGGCAGTGACTGAGACTACTTCAGACACGCTGACAGAGGCTGCGACACCGACTGAGACGCTGACTGAGGCAGATAAGGGTAGAAGACAGCAGACCCCCCAATCTACAGTGGCAGCGAATGAGACTCCTACAGAAACGCTGACAGAGGCTGCGACGCCGACTGAGACGCCGATGAGGGAGATAGGTGTAGATATAGGCATAGAGAAAGTAGCAGACCCTCCAATCCACAGCGACAACGACTCAGACAGAGGTTGCGACGCCGACTGAGACGCTGACTGAGGCAGATAGGGCTGGATATAGGCATAGAGAAAGCAGAAAACCTATCAATCGACAGCGGCAGTGACTGAGACGCCTACAGAGATGCTGAAAGTGGCTGCGATGCCGACTGAGGCAGATAGGGGTACATATAGGCATAGAGAAAGCAGCAGACCCCTCAATCTACAGCGGCAGCGACTAAGACGCCTACAGAGACGCTGACAGAGGCTGCGACGCCGACTGATGCAGATAGGATTGGATAGGGGCATAGAGATGGCAACAGGCCCCCAATCGACAGCGGCAGCTACTGAGACGCCTACAGAGACGCTAACAGAGGCAGATAGGGGTAGATATAGGCATATCGAAGGCAGCAGACCCCCCCAATCGACATCGGCAGCGACTGAGACGCCTACAGATACGATGACAGTGGCTGCGACGCCGACTGAGACGCCGACTGAGGCAGATAGGGAGGGATATAGGCATAGGGAATGCAGAAGACCCCCCAATCGACAGCGGCAGCGACTGAGACGCCTACAGAGATGCTGACAGAGGCTGCGACGCCGACTGAGGCAGATAAGGATATATATAGGCATAGAGAAGGCAGCAGACCCCCCAATCGATAGCGGCAGCGACTGAGACTCCTACAGAGACGCTGACAGAGGCTGCGACGCCAACTGAGACGCCGACTGAGGCAGATAGGGGTAGATATAGGCATAGAGAAGGCAGCAGACCCCCAATCGACAGCTGCAGCGACTGAGACGCCTACAGATACGATGACAGAGGCTGCGACGCCGACTGAGACGCCGACTGAGGCAGATAGGGGTGGATATAGGCATAGAGAAAGCAGAAAACACCTCAATCGACAGCGGCAGTGACTGAGACGCCTACAGAGATGCTGACAGAGGCTGCGACGCCGACTGAGGCAGATAGGGGTAGATATAGGCATAGAGAAGGCAGCAGACCCCCTAATCGACAGCGCAAGCGACTAAGACGCCTACAGAGACGCTGACAGATTCTGCGACGCCGACTGAGACCCCGATGAGGGAGATAGGGGTAGATATAGGCATAGAGAAGACGGCAGACCCCCAATCGACAGCGGCAGCGACTGAGACTCCTTCAGAAACGCTGACAGAGGCTGCGACGCCGACTGAGATGCAGACTAAGCAAGATAGGGGTAGATATAGGCATAGAGAAGGCAGCAGACCCCCCAATAGACAGCGGCAGCGACTGAGACGCCTACAGATACGATGACAGAGGCTGCGACGCCGACTGAGACGCCGACTGAGGCAGATAGGGTTGTATATAGGCATAGAGAAAGCAGAAAACACCTCAATCGACAGCGGCAGTGACTGAGACGCCTACAGAGATGCTGAAAGTGGCTGCGACGCCGACTGATGCAGATAGGGGTAGATATAGGCATAGAGAAGACAACAGATCCCTCAATCGACAGCGGCAGTGACTAAGATGCCTACAGAGACGCTGACAGCGGCTGCGACGCCGACTGAGAAGCCGATGAGGGAGATAACAGTAGATATAGGCATAAAGAAGGTAGCAGACCCTCCAATCGACAGCGGCAACGATTGAGACGCCTACAGATACGATGACAGAGGCTGCGACGCCGACTGAGACGCCGACTGAGGCATATAGGGTTGTATATAGGCATAGAGAAAGCAGAAAACACCTCAATCGACAGCGGCAGTGACTCAGACGCCTACAGAAATGCTGACAGAGGTTGCGACGCCAACTGAGGCAGATAGGGATAGATATAGGCATAGAGAAGGCAGCAGACCCCCCAATCGACAGCGGCAGCGACTGAGACGCCAACAGATACTTTGACAGAGGCTGAGACGCCGACTGAGACGCCGACTGAGGCAGATAGGGGTGGATATAGGCATAGAGAAAGCAGAAAACCCCTCAATCGACAGCGGCAGTGACTGAGACGCCTACAGAGATGCTGAAAGTGGCTGCGACGCCGACTGATGCAGATAGGGGTAGATATAGGCATAGAGAAGACAACAGATCCCTCAATCGACAGCGGCAGCGACTAAGATGCCTACAGAGACGCTGACAGGGGCTGCGACGCCGACTGAGAAGCCGATGGGGGAGATAGGAGTAGATATAGGCATAAAGAAGGTAGCAGACCCTCCAATCGACAGCGGCAACGACTCAGACAGAGGTTGCGACGCCGACTGAGACGCTGACTGAGGCAGATAGGGCTGGATATAGGCATAGAGAAAGCAGAAAACCTATCAATCAAAAGCGGCAGCGACTAAGACGCCTACAGAGACGCTGACAGAGGCTGCGACGCCGACTGATGCAGATAGGGGTGGATAGGGGCATAGAGATGGCAACAGGCCCCCAATCGAGAGCGGCAACGACTGAGATGCCTACAGAGACGCTGACAGAGGCTGCGACGCCGAATAAGACGCCGACTGAGACGCCGACTGATGCAGATAAGGGTAGATATAGGCACAAAGAAGGCAGCAGACACCCCCAATCGACAGCGGCAGCGACTGAGACGCCTACAAAGATTCTGACATAGGCTGCGACGCCGACTGAGGCAGATAGGTGTAGATATACGGATAGGGAAGGCAGCAGATACCCCAATCGACAGCGGCAGCTACTGAGACGCCTACAGAGACGCTAACAGAGGCTGCGTCGCTGACTGAGGCAGATAGGTGTAGATATAGGCATATAGAAGGCAGCAGACCCCCCAATCGACATCGACAGCGACTGAGACGCCTACAAATACGATGACAGTGGCTGCGACGCCGACTGAGACGCCGACTGAGGCAGATAGGGAGGGATATAGGCATAGAAAATGCAGAAGACCCCCCAATCGACAGCGGCAGCGACTGAGACGCCTACAGAGATGCTGACAGAGGCTGCGACGCCGACTGAGGCAGATAAGGATATATATAGGCATAGAGAAGGCAGCAGACCCCCCAATCGATAGCGGCAGCGACTGAGACTCCTACAGAGACGCTGACAGAGGCTGCGACGCCAACTGAGACGCCGACTGAGGCACATAGGGGTAGATATAAGCATAGAGAAGGCAGCAGACCCCCAATCGACAGCTGCAGCGACTGAGACGCCTACAGAGACGCCGACTGAGACGCCGACTGAGGTAGATAGGGTTAGAGAAGGCAGCAGAGCCCCAATCGACAGCGGCAAAATCTGAGACTAATACAGAGATGCTGACAGAGGCTGCGACGCCTACTGGGATGCCGCCTGAGCAAGATAGGGGTAGATATAGGCATAGAGAAGGCAGCAGACCCCCCCCCCCAATCGACAGCGGCAGCGACTGAGACGCCTACAGAGACGCTAACAGAGGCTGCGACGCCGACTGAGACGCCGATTGAGGCAGATAGGGGTAGATATAGGCATAAAGAAGGTAGCAGACCCCCCAATCGACAGCGGCAGCGACTGAGACGCCTACAGATACGATGACAGTGGCTGCGACGCCGACTGAGGCAGATTGGTGTAGATATAGGCATAGAGAAGGCAGCAGACCCCCCAATCGACAGCGGCAGCGACTGAGACGCCTACAGATACGATGACAGAGGCTGCGCCGCCGACTGAGGCAGATAGAGGTGGATATAGGCATAGAGAAGGCGGCAGACCCCCAAATCGACAGCGGCAGCGACTGAGACGCCTTCAGAGACGCTGACAGAGGCTGCGACGCCGACTGAGACGCCGACTGAGACAGATAGGGGTAGACATAGGCATAGAGAAGGCAGCAGATCCCCCAATCGACAGCGGCAGCGACTGTGACGCCCACAGATACGATGACAGAGGCTGCGACGCCGACTGAGGCAGATAGAGGTGGATATACGCATAGAGAAGGCGGCAGACCCCCAAATCGAAAGCGGCAGCGACTGAGATGCCTTCAGAGACGCTGACAGAGGCTGCGACGCTGACTGAGACGCCGACTGAGGCAGATAGGGGTAGACATAGGCATAGAGAAGGCAGCAGATCCCCCAATCCACAGCGGCAGCGACTAAGACGACTACTGAAACGCTGACAGAGGCAGCAACACCGACTGAGGCAGATAGTGGTAGATATAGGCGTAGAGAAGGTAGCAGACCCCCTAATCGACAGCGACTGAGACGCTAACAGAGACGCTGAGAGGCTGCGACGCCGACTGAGACGCCGATGAGGGAGATAGGGGTAGATATAGGCATATAGAAGGTAGCTGACCCTCCAATCGACAGCGGCAGCGACTGAGACGCCTACAGATACGATGACAGTGGCTGCGACGCCGACTGAGGCAGATAGGTGTAGATATAGGCATAGAGAAGGCAGCAGACCCCCCAATAAACAGCGGAAGCGACTGAGACGCCTACAGAAACGATGACAGAGGCAGCGACGCCGACTGAGACGCCGACTGAGGCAGATAAGGGTGGATATTGGTATAGAGAAAGCAGAAAACACCTCAATCGACAGCGGCAGTGACTGAGACGCCTACAGAGATGCTGACAGAGGCTGCGACGCCAACTGAGGCAGATAGGGGTAGATATAGGCATAGAGAAGGCAGCAGACCCCCCAATCGACAGCGGAAGCGACTAAGACGCCTACAGAGACGCTGTCAGCGGCTGCGACGCCGACTGAGACCCCGATGAGGGAGATAGGGGTAGATATAGGCATAGAGAAGACAGCAGACCCCCCCAATCGACAGTGGAAGCGACTAAGACGCCTACAGATATGATGACAGAGGCTGCGACGCCGACTGAGACGCCGACTGATGCAGATAGGGGTAGATACAGGCATAGAGAAGGCAGCATACCCCCCAATAGACAGCGGAAGCGTCTGAGACGCCTACAGATACGATGACAGAGGCTGCGACGCCGACTGAGACGCCGACTGAGGCAGATAGGGTTGGATATAGGCATAGAGAAAGCAGCAGGCCCCTTAATCGACAGCGGCAGCGACTAAGACGCCTACAGAGATGCTGACAGAGGCTGCGACGCCGACTGAGGCAGATAGGGATATATATATATTCATAGAGAAGGCAGCAGACCCGCCAATCGACAGCGGCAGCGACTGAGACGCCTACAGAGACGCTAACTGAGGCTGCGACGCCGACTGGCACGCCGACTGAGGCAGATAGGGGTGGATATAGGCATAGAGAAAGCAGAAAACGCCTCAACCGACAGCGGCAGTGACTGAGACGCCTAGAAATGCTGACAGAGGCTGCGACGCTGACTGAGGCAGATAGGGGTAGATATAGGCATAGGGAAGGCAGCAGACCCCCCAATCGACAGCGGCAGCGACTGAGACACCTACAGATACGATGACAGAGGCTGCGACGCCAACTGAGACCCCGACTGAGGCAGATAGGGCTGGATATAGGCATAGAGAAAACAGAAAACCTATCAATCGGCAGCGGCAGTGACTGAGACGCCTACAGAGATGCTGAAAGTGGCTGCGACGCCGACTGAGGCAGATAGGGGTAGATATAGGCATAGAGAAGGCAGCAGACCCCCCAATCGACAGTGGAAGCGACTAAGACGCCTACAGATATGATGACAGAGGCTGCGACGCCGACTGAGACGCCGACTGATGCAGATAGGGGTAGATACAGGCATAGCGAAGGCAGCAGACCCCCCAATCGACAGCGGCAGCGACTGAGACGCCTACAGAGATGCTGACAGAGGTTGCGACGCCGACTGAGACGCCGACTGAGGCAGATAGGGTTGGATATAGGCATAGAGAAAGCCGCAGGCCCCTCAATCGACAGCAGCAGTGACTAAGACGCCTACAGAGATGCTGACAGAGGCTGCGACGCCGACTGAGGCAGATAGGGATATATATATAGGCATAGAGAAGGCAGCAGACCCGCCAATGGACAGCGGCAGCGACTGAGACACCTACAGATACGATGACAGAGGCTGCGACGCCGACTGAGACGCCGACTGAGGCAGATAGGGCTGGATATAGGCATAGAGAAAGCAGAAAACCTATCAATCGACAGCGGCAGTGACTGAGACGCCTACAGAGATGCTGAAAGCGTCTGCGACGGCGACTGAGGCAGTTAGGGGTAGATATAGGCATAGAGAAGGCAGCAAACCCCTCAAATCTACAGCGGCAGCGACTAAGACGCCTACAGAGACGCTGACAGAGGCTGCGACGCCGACTGAGGCAGATAGGGGTGGATATGGGCATAGAGATGGCAACAGGCCCCCAATCGAGAGCGGCAACGACTGAGATGCCTACAGAGACGCTGACAGAGGCTGCGACGCCGACTGAGAGGCCGACTGAGACGCCGACTGATGCAGATGAGGGTATATAGGCATAAAGAAGGCAGCAGACACCCCCAATCGACAGCGGCAGCGACTGAGATGCCTACAAAGATTCTGACAGAGGCTGCGACGCCGACTGAGGCAGATAGGTGTAGATATAGGGATAGGGAAGGCAGAAGATACCCCAATCGACAGCGACTGCTACTGAGATGCCTACACAGATGCTGACAGAGGCTGCGACGCCGACTGAGGCAGATAGGGGTAGATATAGGCATATAGAAGGCAGCAGACCCCCTCCAATCGACGGCGGCAGCGACTGATACGCCTACAGATACGATGACAGAGGATGCGACGCCGACTGAGACGCCGCCTGAGGCAGATAGGGGTGGATATAGGCATAGAGAAAGCAGAAAACACCTCAATCGGCAGCGGCAGTGACTGAGACGCCTACAGAGATGCTGACAGAGGCTGCTACGCCGACTGAGGCAGATAGGTGTAGATACAGGCATAGAGAAGGCAGCAGACCCCCCAATCGACAGCGGAAGCGACTAAGACGAATACAGAGACGCTTACAGAGGCTGCGACGCCGACTGAGATGCCGACTGCGCAAAATAGGGGTAGATATCGGCATAGAGAAAGCAGCAGACCCCCCCAATCGACAGCGGCAGCGACCGAGACACCTACAGAGACGCTAACAGAGGCTGCGACGCCGACTGAGACGCCGACTGAGGCAGATAGGGATAGATATAGGCATAGCGAAGGCAGCAGACTGGGACTCCTACAGAAACGCTGACAGAGGCTGCGACACTGACTGAGGCAGATAGGGGTGGATATAGGCATAGAGCAGGCGGCAGACCCCCAAATCGACAGCGGCAGCGACTGACACGCCTTCAGAGACGCTGACAGAGGCTGCGACGCCGACTGAGACGCCGACTGAGGCAGATAGAAGGCAGCAGATCCCCAATCGACAGCAGCAGCGACCAAGACGACTACAGAAACGCTGACAGAGGCTGCGACACCGACTGAGGCAGATAGGGGTAGATATAGGCATAGAGAAGGCAGCAGACCCCCCCAATCGACAGCGGCAGCGACTGAGACTCCTACAGAGACGCTGACAGAGGCTGCGACGCCGACTGAGACGCCGACTGAGGCAGATAGGGGTAGATATAGGCATAGCGAAGGCAGCAGACTGGGACTCCTACAGATACGATGACAGAGGCTGCGACGCCGACGGAGACGCCGACTGAGGCAGATAGGGCTGGATATAGGCATAGAGAAAGCAGAAAACCTATCAATCGACAGCGGCAGTGACTGAGACGCCTACAGAGATGCGGAAAGTGTCTGCGACGCCGACTGAGACAGTTAGGGGTAGATATAGGCATAGAGAAGGCAGCAGACCCCCCAATCGACAGCGGCAGCGACTGAGACGCCTACAGATACGATGACAGAGGCTGCGACGCCGACTGAGACGCAGACTGAGGCAGATAGGGTTGGATATAGGCATAGAGAAAGCAGAAAACACCTCAATCCACAACGGTAGTGACTCAGACGCCTACAGAGATGCTGACAGAGGTTGCGACGCCGACTGAGGCAGATTGGGGTAGATATAGGCATAGAGAAGGCAGCAGACCACCCAATCGACAGTGGAAGCGACTAATACGCCTACAGATACGATGACAGAGGCTGCAACGCCGACTGAGACGCCACCTGAGGCAGATAGGGGTAGATATAGGCATAGAGAAGGCAGCAGACCCCCCAATGGACAGCGGCAGCGACTGAGACGCCTACAGAGACGCCGACTGAGACGCCGACTGAGGTAGATAGGGATAGATATAAGTATAGAGAAGGCAGCAGAGCCCCCAATCGACAGCGGCAACGACTGAGACTCCTACAGAGACGCTGACAGAGGCTGCGACGCCGACTGAGATGCCGACTGAGCAAGAGTAGATATCGGCATAGAGAAGGCAGCAGACCCCCCAATCGACAGCGGCAGCGACCGACACACCTACAGAGACACTCACAGAGGCTGCGACGCCGACTGAGACGCGGACTGAGGCAGATAGGGGTAGATATAGGCATAGCGAAGGCAGCAGACTGGGACTCCTACAGAAACGCTGACAGAGGCTGCGACGCCGACTGAGGCAGATAGGGGTGGATATAGGCATAGAGAAGCGGCAGACCCCCAAATCGACAGCGGCAGCAACTGCACGCCCTCAGAGACGCTGACAGGGGCTGCGACGCCGACTGAGACGGCATAGAGAAGGCAGCAGATCCCCAATCGACAGCAGC
Organism: Clusia tigrina; assembly: GCA_920105625.2. Lineage (NCBI taxonomy): Eukaryota > Metazoa > Arthropoda > Insecta > Diptera > Clusiidae > Clusia > Clusia tigrina. Next base: position 90,828,098 of record OV050031.1, read on the forward strand.
AGCGACCAAGACGACTACAGAAACGCTGACAGAGGCTGCGACACCGACTGAGGCAGATAGGGGTAGATATAGGCATAGAGAAGGCAGCAGACCCCCCAATCGACAGCGGCAGCGACTGAGACTCCTACAGATACGCTGACAGAGGCTGCGACGCCGACTGAGGCGCCGACTGAGGCAGATAGTGCTGGATATAGGCATAGAGAAAGCAGAAAACCTATCAATCGACAGCGGCAGTGACTGAGACGCCTACAGAGATGCGGAAAGTGTCTGCGACGCCGACTGAGGCAGTTAGGGGTAGATATAGGCATAGAGAAGGCAGCAGACCCCCCAATCGACAGCGGCAGCGACTGAGACGCCTACAGATACGATGACAGAGGCTGCGACGCCGACTGAGACGCAGACTGAGGCAGATAGGGTTGGATATAGGCATAGAGAAAGCATAAAACACCTCAATCCACAACGGTACTGACTCAGACGCCTACAGAGATGCTGACAGAGGTTGCGACGCCGACTGAGGCAGATTGGGGTAGATATAGGCATAGAGAAGGCAGCAGACCACCCAATCGACAGTGGAAGCGACTAATACGCGTACAGATACGATGACAGAGGCTGCAACGCCGACTGAGACGCCACCTGAGGCAGATAGGGGTGGATATAGGCATAGAGAAGGCAGCAGACCCCCCCAATGGACAGCGGCAGCGACTGAGACGCCTACAGAGACGCCGACTGAGACGCCGACTGAGGTAGATAGGGATAGATATAGGTATAGAGAAGGCAGCAGAGCCCCCAATCGACAGCGGCAACGACTGAGACTCCTACAGAGACGCTGACAGAGGCTGCGACGCCGACTGAGATGCCGACTGAGCAAGAGTAGATATCGGCATAGAGAAGGCAGCAGACCCCCCAATCGACAGCGGCAGCGACCGACACACCTACAGAGACGCTAACAGAGGCTGCGACGCCGACTGAGACGCCGACTGAGGCAGATAGGGGTAGATATAGGCATAGCGAAGGCAGCAGACTGGGACTCCTACAGAAACGCTGACAGAGGCTGCGACGCCGACTGAGGCAGATATGGGTGGATATAGGCATAGAGAAGCGGCAGACCCCCAAATCGACAGCGGCAGCGACTGAGACGCCCTCAGAGACGCTGACAGGGACTGCGACGCCGACTGAGACGCCGACTGAGGCAGATAGGGGTAGATATAGGCATAGAGAAGGCAGCAGACCCCTCAATCTACAGCGGCAGCGACTAAGACGCCTACAGAAACGCTGACAGAGGCTGCGACACCGACTGAGGCAGATAGGGGTAGATATAGGCATAGAGAAGGCAGCAGACCCCCCCCCCCCCCCAATCGACAACGGCAGCGACTGAGACGCTCACAGAGACGCTGACAGAGCCTGCGACGCCGACTGAGACGCCGATGAGATAGGATTAGATATAGGCATAGAGATTGGTAGCAAACCCTCCAATCGACAGCGGCAACGACTCAGACGCCTGCAGAGACGGTGGCAGAGGCTGCGACGCCCACTGAGGCAGATAGGTGTGGATATAGGCATAGAGAAGGCAGCAGACCCCCCAATCGACAGCGGCAGCGACTGAGACGCCTACAGATACGATGACAGAGGCTGCGACGCCGACTGAGACGCCGACTGAGGCAGATAGGAGTGGATATTTATTTATTTATTTATTATTAATTTACGTTCACCTTGGGACATTAAGGCAAAACCTTGTAAGATTGTCCCAATAACATGAAATGATACATTTAGTACAATAATTCGGACATAATTTAAACTTATACTATAAAATACAATAGCTCACAGAGTACAAAAACAGAACATTACAATATGAATTTCAACAATTCATCTTTCAATACAAACAGCTTTGAATCAATAAAAATTTACAGCTTTAAATTTGTTATTAGTCACAAAAGGATGCATACATATAAACAGTGTACGCGGTCACACACAATCCATAGCACAACCCAATTCAGCTCATAAATTCATTGCCCCTGGAAGTGTTTATTAAGCTCAATTTTGAATAGATTAGCATTGCCAATACCTTGAATCCGTACAGGCAGTGAATTCAAAAGTCTCACAGCATTAACGAAAAATTGACGATCAGACATAAGTGAGGAATGTCTTAACGGGACAAGCCGATTAGTACGGCCAGAGCGAGTAAATTTTAGGCGCCTAAACAAATATGGAGGCTCCCGAGTGCAAATAATCTTATGCAACAATAGAATACTTCGATTGTCAAGAAGCTGATCGAATGTGATGTGAAAAAGTTCTATTGCGCGCCCAGACACATGATCTCTTCGACTTAAACCATAAATGTACCTCGTTATAGTGTTAAATAACACATTGAGTTTTCGTTTACTTACTGCATCACAATTCCCAAATATTTCACAACCATATAACATAGTTGGGAGAAGGTAGGACTTGGCTAGTATCATTCTAATCCTGAAAGGCGTAAAATATTGCGTAGCCCATAGGGATCGTAGCATACCATAGACTTTACCAACCGTTACTGCAATATGATTATTCCACGATAGAGCACCATCAAATATGACCCCCAAATTTTTAATCACATTTACATAATTAATTGCCGATGAATGCATAAATATCCCAGGGAGGCCCGCGGTTACGATGTGTTTCTTGTAGTTCACCAAACACTTAGATTTAGCCGGATTAAGACACAAACCATTCCTTCCTGCCCATACATATATATTATTCAGGCCTTTATTAATTTTGGTGACACAATCGGCAACTTCGTTCGGTGTACAACTGATGTAAATCTGAACATCATCAGCATACATTTGAATATTACAATATTGTAAGACAGTCGGCAGGTCATTTATGTATATGCAAAAGAGAAGTGGACCCAAAATGGAGCCCTGTGGCACACCTCGAGCTACAGAAAGAAAATTAGATGCCACAACAGTACTGCTACACGGTTGGTAAACCGCCTGTGTTCTATCTGTGAGGTACGATTTTAATAACTTTACCGCAGTGGGTGAGAAGTTATACATTTTCGATAGTTTTGTACATAAAATATCATGGTCAACACAGTCAAACGCTTTAGAATGGTCCAACAGTGTCAAGAAACACATCCAATTAGAGTCAAGTGTCACCCGAATATCTTCCACTACATCAATTAGGGCCGTTACGCAGCTCCGCCTTGGTGTAAAACCAGATTGTCTTTCAGTGATAATCCCATTTCCCGATAAAAATTTCCTCATTTGTTTAGCCATAAGTAATTCAAATACTTTAGACAAATATGGCAAAATAGCAATTGGTCGATAGTCATTGTCTGACTTTGGTTTGGGCAGAATTTTTGCCACCTACCAACATGTTGGAAATGTTGATGTCATTATAGCTGTATTAAAAATATGGGTAATGACCGGAAGCAGCCCAGGAAGAAGTGCCTTAACAAAAACGGGATGAATCTCATCAGTACCACAAGCATTCGACTTTACACTCAAAAAACACTCCAACACATCCGACTCCTCTACACCACCAAAACCAAACATACACTCAGAAGACACAAGACTACAAGAATCTAAATAACTATTCCCATGCACTGGTTCGATCGGGAGGTTACCAAACCTCTGATTCAGCTCGTTAAGATCAGAATCAATATTTGGAAGTGCACCGCTCTTCCCCAAGCCAATGCCCCGAATATGTCTCCACGTCTGATTGCTACTTACAGCATTAGAGAATTTACCCTCATAATATTTACATTTAGCAATCCTAATCTCCTTTATGACCTGTCTTCTAAAGTTTCTATATGTTTCGTGAAAAAGAGGTATCTTGTAACGTTTCCATCGTTTATATGCTGCGTCACGTAAGTCTATTAATGTCTTTATTTTATTGTTAAACCAAGGCCGCACTCCATGGCGTATAGAGAGCACTTTTTCCGGAACAAATTCATCGAAAAGTTGCTTAATGTTAGAATGCAGGTACTCCACTTTATCATTTATTGAGGTCATCAGCAGGATTGAATCCCAATCGACACTGTCGAGCTTAGTACATAAATGTTGGAAGTCAATTTTATTGAAGTCACGATAACTTATAATATTTGGTGTAATTTTAAGTTTAAAATCAATTGTCAGAAAAATTAAGTCATGTTTAGAGAAACAAGTGACTGAGAGCTGTTCATACAGTTTAACCTTCCCTCTATCGGCAACAAAATATAAATCCAACAGTGAACTGTTAGTTTTTGTAAAATGAGTCGGTGACAATAAATTTACCGAGACCAAACCCAATGCAGACATTTCAGATATCAATCCATTATCAATCAAGAGATTGCTGTTGAAGTCCCCTGAAACCACAATACTTTGAAAATTCAACGAAATCCCCCGAAGATGGTCTAGAAACAATTGCATATCAATTCTACAATTTGGTCTATAAACACAACCAACAAGTAGACTCTCAACACCATTGCAAACACTTAAGAATACATATTCAATTTCACTATCAATACCCGATTTACTGTGGATGTGGCAAGCAATGTCATCCCGCACAAAAATAGCTACCCCCCCAGCATGGCTCACTTTATCAGATCGAAACAGCCTGTAACCATTAACTCTGAACAAGTTGTTCTGCATTGATGGCACAAACCAAGTTTCCGAGACACAAATCAGATCTTCCTCTGACCCCTCAAACAAGTATCTAAATTCATCAATTTTGCTAACCAAGCTCTGTACATTAATATGACATATCTTTGTTCCCATTTCAATTCGGCTAAGAATACGAATCATAACAAAGTTAGTTTCACTGGAATTCACTGAAGACTTAATTAAAGCATTCATATTTGTAGCAAGCAAGTAAAGGCATGGCAATACCGGATATAGGCATAGAGAAAGCAGAAAACCCCTCAATCGACAGCGGCAGTGACTGAGTCGCCTACAGAGATGCTGAAAGTGGCTGCGACGCCGACTGAGGCAGATAGGGGTAGATATTGGGATAGGGAAGGCAGCAGACCCTCTCCAATCGACGGCGGCAGCGACTGATCCGCCTACAGATACGATGACAGAGGCTGCGACGCCTACAGAGACGCCGACTGAGACGCCCTCTGAGGTAGATAGGGTTAGAGAAGGCAGCAGAGCCCCCAATGGACAGCGGCAAAATCTGAGACTCCTACAGAGACGCTGACAGAGGTTGCGACGCCGACTGAGATGCCGACTGAGCAAGATAGGGGTAGATATAGGCATAGAGAAGGCAGCAGACCCCCTAATCGGCAGCGGAAGCGACCAAGACGCCTACAGATACGATGACAGAGGCTGCGAAGCCGACTGAGATGCCGCCTGAGGCAGATAGGGGTGGATATAGGCATAGAGAAGGCAGCAGACCCCCCAATGGACAGCGGCAGCGACTGAGACGCTTACAGAGACGCCGACTGAGACGCCGACTGAGGTAGATAGGGTTAGAGAAGGCAGCAGAGCCCCCAATCGACAGCGGCAAAATCTGAGACTCCTACAGAGGCGATGACAGAGGCTGCGACGCCGACTGAGATGCCGACTGAGAAAGATAGGGGTAGATATTGGCATAGAGAAGGCAGCAGACCCCCTCAATCGACAGCGGCAGCGACTGAGACGCCTACAGAGACGCTAACAGACGCTGCGACGTCGACTGAGACGCCGACTGAGGCAGATAGGGGTAGATATAGGCATAGCGAAGGCAGCAGACCGCCCAATCGACAGCGGCAGCGACTGAGACGTCTACAGAGACGCTGACAGAGGTTGCGACGCCGACTGAGGTTGATAGAGGTAGATATAGGCATAGAGAGGGCAGCAGACTCCCCAATCGAAAGCGGGAGCGACTGAGACGCCTACAGAGACGCTTACAGAGGCTGCGATGCCGACTGAGGCAGATAGGGGTAGATATAAGCATAGAGAAGGTAGCAGACCCCCCAATCGACAGCGGCAGCGACTGAGACTAATACAGAAACGCTGACAGAGGCTGCGACGCCGACTGAGGCAGATAGGGGTGGATATAGGCATAGAGAAGGCGGCAGACCCCTCAATCGACAGCGACAGCGACTAAGACGCCTACAGAGACGCTGACAGAGGCTGCGACGCCGACTGAGACGCCGATAAGGGAGATAGGAGTAGATATAGGCATAGAGAAGGCAGCAGACCCCCCAATCGACAGCCGCAGCTACTGAGACGCCTACAGATACGATGAGAGAGGCTGCGACGCCGACTGAGATGCCGACTGAGGCAGATAGGGTTGGATATAGGCATAGAGAAAGCAGAAAACCCCTCAATCGGCAGCGGCAACGATTGAGACGCCTAAAGAGACGCTGACAGAGGCTGCGACGCCGACTTAGGCAGATAGGGGTAGATATAGGCATAGACAAGGCAGCAGACCCCTCAATCGACAGCGTCAGCGACTAAGACGCCTACAGAGATGCTGACAGAGGCTGCGACGCCGACTGAGATGCCGACTGCGCAAGATAGGGGTAGATATCGGCATAGAGAAGCCAGCAGATCCCCCAATCGACAGCGGCAGCGACCGAGACACCTATAGAGACGCTAACAGAGGCTGCAACGCCGCCTGAGACGCCGACTGAGGCAGATAGGGGTAGATATAGGCATAACGAAGGCAGCAGACTGGGACTCCTACAGAAACGCTGACAGAGGTTGCGACGCCGACTGAGACGCCGACTGAGGCAGATAGGGGTAGATATAGGCATAGAGAAGGCAGGAGATCCCCCAATCGACAGCAGTAGCGACTAAGACGACTACAGAAACGCTGACAGAGGCTGCGACACCGACTGAGGCAGATACGTGTAGATATAGGCATAGAGAAGGCAGCAGACCCCCCCAATCGACAGCGGCAGCACCTGAGACGCCTACACAGGCGCTGACAGAGGCTGCGACGCCGACTGAGACGCCGATGAGGGAGATAGGATTAGATATAGGCATAGAGAAGGTAGCAAACCCCCCAATCGGCAGCGGCAGCAACTGAGACGCCTACAGATACGATGACAGAGGCTGCGACGCCGACTGAGACGCCGACTGAAGCAGATAGGTGTGGATATAGGCATAGAGAAAGCAGAAAACCCCTCAATCAACAGCGGCAGTGACTGAGTCACCTACAGAAATGCTGAAAGTGGCTGCGACGCCGACTGAGGCAGATACGGGTAGATATAGGCATAGACAAGGCAGCAGACCCCTCAATCGACAGCGTCAGCGACTAAGACGCCTACAGAGACGCTGACAGAGGCTGCGACGCCGACTGAAACGCCGATGAGGGAGATAGGAGTAGAGAAGGTAGCAGACCCTCCAATCAACAGCGGCAACGACTGAGACGCCTACAGAGACGCTGCCAGAGGCTGCGACGCCCACTGAGGCAGATAGGGGTAGATATAGGCATAGAGAAGGCAGCAGACCCCCCAATCCACAGCCGCAGCGAGTGAGACGCCTACAGATACGACGAGAGAGGCTGCGACGCCGACTGAGACGCCGACTGAGGCAGATAGGGTTGGATATAGGCATAGAGAAAGCAGAAAACCCCTCAATCGACAGCGGCAATGACTGAGACGCATGCAGAGATGCTGACAGAGGCTGCGACGCCGACTGAGGCAGATAGGGGTAAATATAGGCATAGAGAAGGCAGCAGACCCCTCAATCGACAGCGGCAGCGACTGAGACGCCTACAGAGACGCTGACAGAGGCTGCGAAACCGACTGAGACGCCGACTGAGGCAGATAGGGGTAGATATAGGCATAGAGAAGGCAGCAGACCCCCAAATCGACAGCGGCAGCAACTGAGCCGCCTTCAGAGACGCTGACAGAAGCTGCGACGCCGATTGAGATGCCGACTGAGGCAGATAAGGGTAGATATAGGCATAGAGATGGCAGCAGACCCCCAATCGACAGCGGCAGCGACTGAGACGCCTACAGAGACGCCGACTGAGACGCCGTCTGAGGTAGATAGGGTTAGAGAAGGCAGCAGAGCCCCCAATCGACAGCGGCCAAATCTGAGACTCCTACAGAGACGCTGACAGAGGCTGCGACGCCGACTGAGATGCCGACTGAACAAGATAGGGGTAGATATCGGCATAGAGAAGGCAGCAGAACCCCCAATCGACAGCGGCAGCGACCGAGACACCTACAAAAACGCTGACAAAGGCTGCGACGCCGACTGAGGCAGATAGGGGTGGATATAGGCATAGAGAAGGCGGCAGACCCCCAAAACGACAGCGGCAGCGACTGAGACGCCTTCAGAGACGCTGACAGAGGCTGCGACGCCGACTGAGACGCCGGCTGAGGCAGATAGGGGAGATATAGGCATAGAGAAGGCAGCAGATCCCCCAATCGACAGCAGCAGCGACTAAGACGACTACAGAAACGCTGACAGAGGCTGCGACACCGACTGAGGCAGATAGGGGTAGATATAGGCATAGAGAAGGCAGCAGACCCCCCAATCGACAGCGGCAGCGACTGAGACTCCTACAGAAACGCTGACAGAGGCTGCGACGCCGACTGAGATGCCGACTGAGCAAGATAGGGGTAGATATAGGCATAGAGAATGCAGCAGACCCCCCAATATTCAGCGGCACCGACTGAGACGGCTACAGATACGATGACAGAGGCTGCGACGCCGACTGAGACGCCAACTGAGGCAGATAGGGTTGTCTATAGGCATAGAGAAAGCAGAAAACACCTCAATCGACAGCGGTAGTGACTCAGACGCCTACAGAGATGTAGACAGAGGTTGCGACGCCCACTGAGGCAGTTAGGGGTAGATATAGGCATAGAGAATGCAGCAGACCACCCAATCGACAGTGGAAGCGACTAAGACGCCTACAGATACGATGACAGAGGCTGCGACGCCGACTGAGACGCCACCTGAGGCAGATAGGGGTGGATATAGGCATAGAGAAGGCAGCAGACCCCCCAAGCGACAGCGGCAACGACTGAGACTCCTACAGAGACGCTGACAGAGGCTGCGACACTGACTGAGGCAGATAGGGGTAGATATATTCATAGAGAAGGCAGCAGACCCCCCAATCGACAACGGCAGCGACTGAGACGCTCACAGAGACGCTGACAGAGGCTGCTACGCCGACTGAGACGCCGATGAGGGAGATAGGAGTAGATATAGGCATAGAGAAGGCAGCAGATCCCCCAATCGACAGCAGCAGCGACTAAGACGACTACAGAAACGCTGACAGAGGCTGCGACACCGACTGAGGCAGATAGGGGTAGATATATTCATAGAGAAGGTAGCAGACCCCCCAATCGACAACGGCAGCGACTGAGACGCTCACAGAGACGCTGACAGAGGCTGCGACGCCGACTGAGATGCCGATGAGGGAGATAGGAGTAGATATAAGCATAGAGAAGGTAGCAAACCCTCCAATCGACAGCGGCAACGACTCAGACGCCTACAGAGACGCTGACAGAGGCTGCGACGCCCACTGAGGCAGATAGGTATAGATATAGGCATAGAGAAGGCAGCAGACCCCCCAATCGCCAGCGGCAGCGACTGAGACGCCTACAGAGACGCCGACTGAGACGCCCTCTGAGGTAGATAGGGTTAGAGAAGGCAGCAGAGCCCCCAATCGACAGCGGCAAAATCTGAGACTCCTACAGAGACGCTGACAGAGGTTGCGACGTTGACTGAGATGCCGACTGAGCAAGATAGGGGTAGATATAGGCATAGAGAAGGCAGCAGACCCCCCAGTAGACAGCGGCAGCGACTGAGACGCTTACAGAGACGCTGACAGAGGCTGCGACGCCGACTGAGATGCCGATGAGGGAGATAGGAGTAGATATAAGCATAGAGAAGGTAGCAAACCCTCCAATCGACAGCGGCAACGACTCAGACGCCTACAGAGACGCTGACAGAGGCTGCGACGCCGACTGAGGCAGATAGGGGTAGATATAGGCATAGAGAAGGCAGCAGACCCCCCAATCGGCAGTGGAAGCGACCAAGACGCCTACAGATACGATAACAGAGGCTGCGACGCCGACTGAGACGACACCTGAGGCAGATAGGGGTGGATATAGGCATAGAGAAGGCAGCAGACCCCCCAATGGACAGCGGCAGCGACTGAGACGCTTACAGAGACGCTAACAGACGCTGCGACGCCGACTGAGACGCCGACTGAGGCAGATAGGGGTAGATATAGGCATAGCGAAGGCAGCAGACCCCCCCAATCGACAGCGGCAGCGACTGCGACGTCTACAGAGACGCTGACAGAGGTTGCGACGCCGACTGAGACGCCGACTTAGGCAGATAGGGGTGGATATAGGCATAGAGAAGGCGGCAGACCCCCAAATCGACAGCGGCAGCGACTGAGACGCTCACAGAGACGCTGGCAGAGGCTGCGACGCCGACTGAGACGCCGATGAGGGAGATAGGAGTAGATATAGGCATAGAGAAGGCAGCAGATCCCCCAATCGACAGCGGCTGCGACTAAGACGACTACAGAAACGCTGACAGAGGCTGCGACACCGACTGAGGCAGATAGGGGTAGATATAGGTATAGAGAAGGCAGCAGACCCCCCAATCGACAGCGGCAGCGACTGAGACGCTCACAGAGACGCTGACAGGGGCTGCGACGTCGACTGAGGCAGATAGGCGTAGATAGAGGCATAGAGAAGGCAGCAGACCCCCCCCAATCGACAGCGGCAGTGACTGAGACGCCTACAGATACGATGACAGAGGCTGCGACGCCGACTGAGACGCCGACTGAGGCAGATAGGGGTAGATATAGGCATAGAGAAAGCAGAAAACACTTCAATCGACAGCGGCAGTGAATGAGACGCCTACAGAGATGCTGACAGAGGCTGCGACGCCGACTGAGGCAGATAGGGGTAGATATACGCATAGAGAAGGCAGCAGATCCTCCAATCGACAGCGGAAGCGACTAAGACGCCTACAGAGACGCTGACAGGGGCTGCGACGCCGACTGAGACCCCGATGAGGGAGATAGGGGTAGATATAAGCATAGAGAAGGCAGCAGACCCCCAATCGACAGCGGCAGCGACTGAGACTCCTACAGAAACGCTGACAGAGGCTGCAACGCCGACTGAGATGCCGACTGAGGCAGATGTGGTTGGATATAGGCATAGAGAAAGCAGAAAACACCTCAATCGACAGCGGAAGTGACTGAAACGCCTACAGATATGCTGACAGAGGCTGCGACGCCGACTGAGGCCGATAGGGGTAGATATAGGCATAGAGAAGGCAGCAGACCACCCAATCGACAGTGGAAGCGACTAAGACGCCTACAGATACGATGACAGAGGCTGCGACGCCGACTGAGACGCCACCTGAGGCAGATAGGGGTGGATATAGGCATAGAGAAGGCAGCAGACCCCCCAAGCGACAGCGGCAACGACTGAGACTCCTACAGAGACGCTGACAGAGGCTGCGACACCGACTGAGGCAGATAGGGGTAGATATATTCATAGAGAAGGCAGCAGACCCCCCAATCGACAACGGCAGCGACTGAGACGCTCACAGAGACGCTGACAGAGGCTGCTACGCCGACTGAGACGCCGATGAGGGAGATAGGAGTAGATATAAGCATAGAGAAGGTAGCAAACCCTCCAATCGACAGCGGCAACGACTCAGACGCCTACAGAGACGCTGACAGAGGCTGCGACGCCCACTGAGTCAGATAGGTATAGATATAGGCATAGAGAAGGCAGCAGACCCCCCAATCGCCAGCGGCAGCGACTGAGACGCCTACAGAGACGCCGACTGAGACGCCCTCTGAGGTAGATAGGGTTAGAGAAGGCAGCAGAGCCCCCAATCGACAGCGGCAAAATCTGAGACTCCTACAGAGACGCTGACAGAGGTTGCGACGTCGACTGAGATTCCGACTGAGCAAGATAGGGGTAGATATAGGCATAGAGAAGGCAGCAGACCCCCCAGTAGACAGCGGCAGCGACTGAGGTGCCTATAGATACGATGACAGAGGCTGCGACGCCGACTGAGACGCCGATGATGGAGATAGGAGTAGATATAGGCATAGAGAAGGCAGCAGATCCCCCAATCGACAGCAGCAGCGACTAAGACGACTACAGAAACGCTGACAGAGGCTGCGACACCGACTGAGGCAGATAGGGGTAGATATATTCATAGAGAAGGTAGCAGACCCCCCCATCGACAACGGCAGCGACTGAGACGCTCACAGAGACGCTGACAGAGGCTGCGACGCCGACTGAGATGCCGATGAGGGAGATAGGAGTAGATATAAGCATAGAGAAGGTAGCAAACCCTCCAATCGACAGCGGCAACGACTCAGACGCCTACAGAGACGCTGACAGAGGCTGCGACGCCGACTGAGGCAGATAGGGGTAGATATAGGCATAGAGAAGGCAGCAGACCCCCCAATCGGCAGTGGAAGCGACCAAGACGCCTACAGATACGATAACAGAGGCTGCGACGCCGACTGAGACGCCACCTGAGGCAGATAGGGGTGGATATAGGCATAGAGAAGGCAGCAGACCCCCCAATGGACAGCGGCAGCGACTGAGACGCTTACAGAGACGCTAACAGACGCTGCGACGCCGACTGAGACGCCGACTGAGGCAGATAGGGGTAGATATAGGCATAGCGAAGGCAGCAGACCCCCCCAATCGACAGCGGCAGCGACTTCGACGTCTACAGAGACGCTGACAGAGGTTGCGACGCCGACTGAGACGCCGACTTAGGCAGATAGGGGTGGATATAGGCATAGAGAAGGCGGCAGACCCCCAAATCGACAGCGGCAGCGACTGAGACGCTCACAGAAACGCTGGCAGAGGCAGCGACGCCGACTGAGACGCCGATGAGGGAGATAGGAGTAGATATAGGCATAGAGAAGGCAGCAGATCCCCCAATCGACAGCGGCTGCGACTAAGACGACTACAGAAGCGCTGACAGAGGCTGCGACACCGACTGAGGCAGATAGGGGTAGATATAGGTATAGAGAAGGCAGCAGACCCCCCAATCGACAGCGGCAGCGACTGAGACGCTCACAGAGACGCTGACAGGGGCTGCGACGCCGACTGAGGCAGATAGGCGTAGATTGAGGCATAGAGAAGGCAGCAGACCCCCCCCCAATCGACAGCGGCAGTGACTGAGACGCCTACAGATACGATGACAGAGGCTGCGACGCCGACTGAGACGCCGACTGAGGCAGATAGGGGTGGATATAGGCATAGAGAAAGCAGAAAACACTTCAATCGACAGCGGCAGTGACTGAGACGCCTACAGAGATGCTGACAGAGGCTGCGACGCCGACTGAGGCAGATAGGGGTAGATATACGCATAGAGAAGGCAGCAGATCCTCCAATCGACAGCGGAAGCGACTAAGACGCCTACAGAGACGCTGACAGGGGCTGCGACGCCGACTGAGACCCCGATGAGGGAGATAGGGGTAGATATAAGCATAGAGAAGGCAGCAGACCCCCAATCGACAGCGGCAGCGACTGAGACTCCTACAGAAACGCTGACAGAGGCTGCAACGCCGACTGAGACGCCGACTGAGGCAGATGTGGTTGGATATAGGCATAGAGAAAGCAGAAAACACCTCAATCGACAGCGGAAGTGACTGAGACGCCTACAGATATGCTGACAGAGGCTGCGACGCCGACTGAGGCCGATAGGGGTAGATATAGGCATAGAGAAGGCAGCAGACCCCCCAATCGGCAGCGGAAGCGACTAACACGCCCACAGATACGATGACAGAGGCTGCGACGCCGACTGAGATGCCGACTGAGCAAGATAGGGGTAGATAATGGCATAGAGAAGGCAGCAGACCCTCTCAATCTACGGCGGCAGCGACTGAGATGCCAAAAGAGATGCTGACAGAGGCTGCGACGGCTTCTGAGACGCCGACAGAGGCAGATAGGGGTAGATATAGGCATAGCGAAGGCAGCAGACGCCCCAATCGACAGCGGCTGCGACTGAGACGTCTACCTTGACGCTGACAGAGGCTGCGACGCCGACTGAGACGCCGACTGAGGCAGATAGAGGTAGATATAGGCATAGAGAAGGCAGCAGACACCCCAATCGATAGCGGCAGCGACTGAGACGCCTACAGAGACGCTTACAGAGGCTGCGACGCCGACTGAGGCACATAGAGGTAGATATAGGCATAGAGAAGGTAGCAGATCCCCCAATCGACAGCGGCCGCGACTAAGACTCCTACAGAAACGCTGACAGAGGCTGCGATGCCGACTGAGGCTGATAGGGGTGGATATAGGCATAGAGAAGGTGTTTGGGACTTGTCTTTGTTTGTTTGGCGGGGGACGTGCTGTCGCGGTTCCTTCGGCAGCGTGGCTGAAAACTTTAAAGCCCTAACGTTTAATTGAAAACACTTTCCACTTTAAGATTGAAATTACAAGAAGATTTATTCTTACGAAACCTAGATCTTATATACTATTTCTTTACATCTATTTTAGTCTGTGAACTGACCTTTCTGGTGTTCCAGTTCCGCACCTGCTAATTGGTGTCAGTTGGTCAAGCCAACCGACCTACTTCAAAAGTGACTATGGTGCATTACGCTGCCCTCGTCGACTCGACTGCAGAACTGTAATACCCTAAAAGTTCACATAGTAATATTTCACAAACCATTTTAGCTTAAAATACTTAGACCCTAAAAGTATGTCTTATTGTTAAACAATTTTAGCACATGCTAATCCAACAGAGTGTGGCATCTATTAGGAGTCGATGCTGTGAGTCAACTACACGTAGGTAGCTTGGTTCTAACTCACAACAAAGGCGGCAGACCCCCAAATCGACAGCGGCAGCGACTGAGACGCCTTCAGAGACGCTGACAGAGGCTGCGACGCCGACTGAGACGCCGACTGAGGCAGATAGGGGTAGATATAGGCATAGAGAAGGCAGCAGATCCCCCAATCGACAGCGGCAGCGACTAAGGCGACTACAGAAACGCTGACAGAGGCTGCGACACCGACTGAGGCAGATACGGGTAGATATAGGCATAGAGAAGGCAGCAGACCACTCAATCGACAGCGGCAGCGACTGAGACGCTCACAGAGACGCTGACAGAGGCTGCGACTCCGACTGAGACGCCGATGAGGGAGATAGGAGTAGATATAGGCATAGAGAAGGTAGCAGACCTTCCAATCGACAGCGGCAATGACTCAGACGCCTACAGAGACGCTGACAGAGGCTGCGACACCGACTGAGGCAGATAGGGGTAGATATAGGCATAGAGAAGGTAGCAGACCCCCAATCGACAGCGGCAGCGACTGAGACTGCTACAGAAACGCTGACAGAGGCTGCAACGCCGACTGAGACGCCGACTGAGGCAGATTGGGTTGGATATAGGCATAGAGAAAGCAGAAAACACCTCAGTCGACAGCGGAAGTGATTGAGACGCCTACAGATATGCTGACAGAGGCTGCGACGCCGACTGAGGCAGATAGGGTTGGATATAGGCATAGAGAAAGCAGAAAACCCCTCAATCGACAGCGGCAACGATTGAGACACCTAAAGAGACGCTGACGGAGGCAGCGACGCCGACTGAGGCAGATAGGGGTAGATATAGGCATAGAGAAGGCAGCAGACCCCTCAATCGACAGCGGCAGCGACTAAGACGCCTACAGAGATGCTGACAGAGGCTGCGACGCCGACTGGGACGCCGACTGAGGCAGATAGGGGTGGATATAGGCATAGAGAAAGCAGAAAACGCCTCAATCGACAGCGGCAGTGACTGAGACGCCTACAGATACGATGACAGAGGCTGCGACGCCGACTGAGACGCCGACTGAGGCAGATAGGGGTGGATATAGGCATAGAGAAAGCAGAAAACACCTCAATCGACAGCGGCAGTGACTCAGACGCCTACAGAGATGCTGACAGAGGTTGCGACGCCGACTGAGGCAGATAGGGGTAGATATAGACATAGAGAAAGCAGCAGACACCCCAATCGACAGTGGAAGCGACTAAGACGCCTACAGATACGATGACAGAGGCTGCGACGCCAACTGAGACGCCGCTTGAGGCAGATAGGGGTGGATATTGGCATAGAGAAGGCAGCAGACCCCCCAATGGACAGCGGCAGCGACTGAGACGCCTACAGAGACGCCGACTGAGACGCCGACTGAGGTAGATAGGGTTAGATATAGGTATCGAGCAGGCAGCAGAGCCCCCAATCGACAGCGGCAACGACTGAGACTGCTACAGAGACGCTGACAGAGGCTGCGACGCCGACTGAGATGCCGACTGAGCAAGATAGGGGGAGATATCGGCATAGAGAAGGCAGCAGACCCCCCCCCAATCGACAGCGGCAGCGACCGAGACACCTACAGACACGCTAACAGAGGCTGCGATGCCGACTGAGACGCCGACTGAGACAGATAGGGGTAGATATAGGCATAGCGAAGGCAGCAGATCCCCCAATCGACAGCGGCAGCGACTGAGACGTCTACAGAGATGCTGACAGAGGTTGCGACGCCTACTGAGACGCCGACTGAGGCAGATAGAGGTAGATATAGGCATAGAGAAGGCAGCAGACACCCCAATCGAGATCGGCAGCGACTGAGACGCCTACAGAGACGCTTAGAGGGGCTGCGACGCCGACTGAGGCAGATAGGGGTAGATATAGGCATAGAGAAAGCAGAAAACGCCTCAATCGACAGCGGCTGTGACTGAGACGCCCACAGAGATGCTGACAGAGGCTGCGATGCCGACTGAGGCAGATAGGGGTAGATATAGGCATAGAGAAGGCCGCAGACCCCCCAATCGACAGCGGAAGCGACTAAGAAGCCTACAGAGACGCTGACAGAGGCTGCGACGCCGACTGAGATCCCGATGAGGGAGATATGGGTAGATATAGGCATAGAGAAGGGAGCAGACCCCCAATCGACAGCGGCAGCGACTGAGACTCTTACAGAAACGCTGACAGAGGCTGCGACGCCGACTGAGACGCCGACTGAGGCAGATAGGGTTGGATATAGGCATAGAGAAAGCAGAAAACAGCTCAATCGACAGCGGCAGTGACTCAGAGGCCTACAGAGAAGCTGACAAAGTTTGCGACGCCGACTGAGGCAGATAGGGGTAGATATAGGCATAGAGAAGGCAGCAGACTCCCCAATCGACAGTGGAAGCGACTAAGACGCCTACAGATACGATGACAGAGGCTGCGACGCCGACTGAGACGCCGCCTGAGGCAGATAGGGGTGGATATAGGCATAGAGAAGGCAGCAGACCCCCCAATGGACAGCGGCAGCGACTGACACGCCTACAGAGACGCCGACTGAGGTAGATAGGGTTACATATAGGTATAGAGAAGACAGCAGAACCCCCAATCGACAGCGGCAACGACTGAGACTCCTACAGAGACGCTGACAGAGGCTGCGACGCCGACTGAGATGCCGACTGAGCAAGATAGGTGTAGATATCGGCATAGAGAAGGCAGCAGACCCCCCCAATCGACAGCGGCAGCGACCGAGACACCTACAGTGACGCTAACAGAGGCTGCGACGCCGACTGAGACGCCGACTGAGGCAGATAGGGGTAGATATAGGCATAGCGAAGGCAGCAGACTGGGACTCCTACAGAAACGCTGACAAAAGCTGCGACGCCGACTGAGGCAGATAGGGGTGGATATAGGCATAGAGAAGGCAGCAGACTCCCCAATCGACAGTGGAAGCGACTAAGACGCCTACAGATACGATGACAGAGGCTGCGACGCCGACTGAGACCCCGCCTGAGGCAGATAGGGGTGGATATAGGCATAGCGAAGGCAGCAGACCCCGCAATCGACAGCGGCAGCGATTGAGACGTCTACAGAGATGCTGACAGAGGCTGCGACGCCGACTGAGGCAGATAGGGGTAGATATAGGCATAGAGAAGGTAGCAGACCCCCCAATCGACAGCGGCAGCGACTGAGACGCCTACAGATATGATGAGAGAGGCTGCGACGCCGACTGAGACGCCGACTGAGGCAGATAGGGGTAGATATAGGCATAGCGAAGGCAGCAGACCCCGCAATCGACAGCGGCAGCGACTGAGACGTCTACAGAGATGCTGACAGAGGCTGCGACGCCGACTGAGGCAGATAGGTGTAGATATAGGCAAAGAGAAGGCAGCAGACTCCCCAATCGACAGTGGAAGCGACTAAGACGCCTACAGATACGATGACAGAGGCTGCGACGCCGACTGAGACCCCGCCTGAGGCAGATAGGGGTGGATATAGGCATAGCGAAGGCAGCAGACCCCCAATCGACAGCGGCAGCGACTGAGACGCCTACAGATATGATGAGAGAGGCTGCGACGCCGACTGAGACGCCGACTGAGGCAGACAGGGGTAAATATAGGCATAGAGAAGGCAGCAGACCACTCAATCGACAGCGGCAGCGACTGAGACGTCTACAGAGATGCTGACAGAGGCTGCGACGCCGACTGAGGCAGATAGGGGTGGATATAGGCATAGCGAAGGCAGCAGACCCCGCAATCGACAGCGGCAGCGACTGAGACGCCTACAGATATGATGAGAGAGGCTGCGACGCCGACTGAGACGCCGACTGAGGCAGACAGGGGTAAATATAGGCATAGAGAAGGCAGCAGACCACTCAATCGACAGCGGCAGCGACTGAGACGTCTACAGAGATGCTGACAGAGGCTGCGACGCCGACTGAGGCAGATAGGTGTAGATATAGGCAAAGAGAAGGCAGCAGACTCCCCAATCGACAGTGGAAGCGACTAAGACGCCTACAGATACGATGACAGAGGCTGCGACGCCGACTGAGACCCCGGCTGAGGCAGATAGGGGTGGATATAGGCATAGCGAAGGCAGCAGACCCCGCAATCGACAGCGGCAGCGACTGAGACGTCTACAGAGATGCTGACAGAGGCTGCGACGCCGACTGAGGCAGATAGGTGTAGATATAGGCAAAGAGAAGGCAGCAGACCCCTCCAATCGACAGCGGCAGCGACTGAGACGCCTACAGAGATGCTGAAAGTGGCTGCGACGCCGACTGAGGCAGATAGGGGTAGATATAGGCATAGAGAAGGCAGCAGACCCCCCAATCGACAGCGGCAGCGACTAAGACGCCTACAGATACGATGACAGAGGCTGCGACGCCGACTGAGACGCCGACTGAGGCAGATAGGGGTGGATATAGGCATAGAGAAAGCAGAAAACCCCTCAATCGACAGCGGCAGCGACTGAGACGCCTACAGATACGATGAGAGAGGCTGCGACGCCGACTGAGACGCCACCTGAGGCAGATAGGGTTGGATATAGGCATAGAGAAAGCAGAAAATCCCTCAATCGACAGCGGCAATGACTGAGACGCTCACAGAGACGCTGACAGAGGCTGCGACGCCGACTGAGACGCCGATGAGGGAGATAGGAGTAGATATAGGCATAGAGAAGGTAGCAGACCCTCCAATCGACAGCGGCAACGACTCAGACGCCTCCAGAGACTCTGGCAGAGGCTGCGACGCCCACTGAGGCAGATAGGTGTAGATATAGGCAAAGAGAAGGCAGCAGACCCCTCCAATCGACAGCGGCAGCGACTGAGACGCCTACAGAGATGCTGAAAGTGGCTGCGACGCCGACTGAGGCAGATAGGGGTAGATATAGGCATAGAGAAGGCAGCAGACCCCTCAATCGACAGCGGCAGCGACTAAGACGCCTACAGATACGATGACAGAGGCTGCGACGCCGACTGAGACGCCGACTGAGGCAGATAGGGGTGGATATAGGCATAGAGAAAGCAGAAAACCCCTCAATCGACAGCGGCAGTGACTAAAACGCCTACAGAGATGCTGAAAGTGGCTGCGACGCCGACTGAGGCAGATAGGGGTAAATATAGGCATAGAGAAGGCAGCAGACCCCTCAATCGACAGCGGCAGCGACTAAGACGCCTACAGAGACGCTGACAGAGGCTGCGACGCCGACTGAGACCCCGATGAATGAGATAGGAGTAGATATAGGCATAGAGAAGGTAGCAGACCCTCCAATCGACAGCGGCAACGACTGAGACGCCTACAGAGATGCTGACAGAGGCTGCGATGCCGACTGAGGCAGATAGGGGTAGATATAGACATAGAGAAGGCCGCAGACCCCCCAATCGACAGCGGAAGCGACTAAGAAGCCTACAGAGACGCTCACAGAGGCTGCGACGCCGACTGAGATCCCGATGAGGGAGATATGGGTAGATATAGGCATAGAGAAGGGAGCAGACCCCCAATCGACAGCGGCAGCGACTGAGACTCCTACAGAAACGCTGACAGAGGCTGCGACGCCGACTAAGACGCCGACTGAGGCAGATAGGGTTGGATATAGGCATAGAGAAAGCAGAAAACAGCTCAATCGACAGCGGCAGTGACTCAGAGGCCTACAGAGAAGCTGACAAAGTTTGCGACGCCGACTGAGGCAGATAGGGGTAGATATAGGCATAGAGAAGGCAGCAGACTCCCCAATCGACAGTGGAAGCGACTAAGACGCCTACAGATACGATGACAGAGGCTGCGACGCCGACTGAGACGCCGCCTGAGGCAGATAGGGGTGGATATAGGCATAGAGAAGGCAGCAGACCCCCCAATGGACAGCGGCAGCGACTGAGACGCCTACAGAGACGCCGACTGAGACGCCGACTGAGGTAGATAGGGTTAGATATAGGTATCGAGCAGGCAGCAGAGCCCCCAATCGACAGCGGCAACGACTGAGACTGCTACAGAGACGCTGACAGAGGCTGCGACGCCGACTGAGATGTCGACTGAGCAAGATAGGGGTAGATATCGGCATAGAGAAGGCAGCAGACCCCCCCCCAATCGACAGCGGCAGCGACCGAGACACCTACAGACACGCTAACAGAGGCTGCGACGCCGACTGAGACGCCGACTGAGACAGATAGGGGTAGATATAGGCATAGCGAAGGCAGCAGATCCCCCAATCGACAGCGGCAGCGACTGAGACGTCTACAGAGATGCTGACAGAGGTTGCGACGCCTACTGAGACGCCGACTGAGGCAGATAGAGGTAGATATAGGCATAGAGAAGGCAGCAGACACCCCAATCGAGATCGGCAGCGACTGAGACGCCTACAGAGACGCTTAGAGGGGCTGCGACGCCGACTGAGGCAGATAGGGGTAGATATAGGCATAGAGAAAGCAGAAAACGCCTCAATCGACAGCGGCTGTGACTGAGACGCCCACAGAGATGCTGACAGAGGCTGCGATGCCGACTGAGGCAGATAGGGGTAGATATAGGCATAGAGAAGGCCGCAGACCCCCCAATCGACAGCGGAAGCGACTAAGAAGCCTACAGAGACGCTGACAGAGGCTGCGACGCCGACTGAGATCCCGATGAGGGAGATATGGGTAGATATAGGCATAGAGAAGGGAGCAGACCCCCAATCGACAGCGGCAGCGACTGAGACTCCTACAGAAACGCTGACAGAGGCTGCGACGCCGACTGAGACGCCGACTGAGGCAGATAGGGTTGGATATAGGCATAGAGAAAGCAGAAAACAGCTCAATCGACAGCGGCAGTGACTCAGAGGCCTACAGAGAAGCTGACAAAGTTTGCGACGCCAACTGAGGCAGATAGGGGTAGATATAGGCATAGAGAAGGCAGCAGACTCCCCAATCGACAGTGGAAGCGACTAAGACGCCTACAGATACGATGACAGAGGCTGCGACGCCGACTGAGACGCCGCCTGAGGCAGATAGGGGTGGATATAGGCATAGAGAAGGCAGCAGACCCCCCAATGGACAGCGGCAGCGACCGAGACGCCTACAGAGACGCCGACTGAGGTAGATAGGGTTACATATAGGTATAGAGAAGACAGCAGAACCCCCAATCGACAGCGGCAACGACTGAGACTCCTACAGAGACGCTGACAGAGGCTGCGACGCCGACTGAGATGCCGACTGAGCAAGATAGGTGTAGATATCGGCATAGAGAAGGCAGCAGACCCCCCCAATCGACAGCGGCAGCGACCGAGACACCTGCAGTGACGCTAACAGAGGCTGCGACGCCGACTGAGACGCCGACTGAGGCAGATAGGGGTAGATATAGGCATAGCGAAGGCAGCAGACTGGGACTCCTACAGAAACGCTGACAAAAGCTGCGACGCCGACTGAGGCAGATAGGGGTGGATATAGGCATAGAGAAGGCAGCAGACTCCCCAATCGACAGTGGAAGCGACTAAGACGCCTACAGATACGATGACAGAGGCTGCGACGCCGACTGAGACCCCGCCTGAGGCAGATAGGGGTGGATATAGGCATAGCGAAGGCAGCAGACCCCCCAATCGACAGCGGCAGCGACTGAGACGCCTACAGATATGATGAGAGAGGCTGCGACGCCGACTGAGACGCCGACTGAGGCAGACAGGGGTAAATATAGGCATAGAGAAGGCAGCAGACCACTCAATCGACAGCGGCAGCGACTAAGACGCCTACAGATACGATGACAGAGGCTGCGACGCCGACTGAGGCAGATAGGTGTAGATATAGGCAAAGAGAAGGCAGCAGACCCCTCCAATCGACAGCGGCAGCGACTGAGACGCCTACAGAGATGCTGAAAGTGGCTGCGACGCCGACTGAGGCAGATAGGGGTAGATATAGGCATAGAGAAGGCAGCAGACCCCTCAGTCGACAGCGGCAGCGACTAAGACGCCTACAGATACGATGACAGAGGCTGCGACGCCGACTGAGACGCCGACTGAGGCAGATAGGGGTGGATATAGGCATAGAGAAAGCAGAAAACCCCTCAATCGACAGCGGCAGTGACTAAAACGCCTACAGAGATGCTGAAAGTGGCTGCGACGCCGACTGAGGCAGATAGGGGTAAATATAGGCATAGAGAAGGCAGCAGACCCCTCAATCGACAGCGGCAGCGACTAAGACGCCTACAGAGACGCTGACAGAGGCTGCGACGCCGACTGAGAACCCGATGAATGAGATAGGAGTAGATATAGGCATAGAGAAGGTAGCAGACCCTCCAATCGACAGCGGCAACGACTGAGACGCCTACAGAGATGCTGACAGAGGCTGCGATGCCGACTGAGGCAGATAGGTGTAGATATAGGCATAGAGAAGGCCGCAGACCCCCCAATCGACAGCGGAAGCGACTAAGAAGCCTACAGAGACGCTGACAGAGGCTGCGACGCCGACTGAGATCCCGATGAGGGAGATATGGGTAGATATAGGCATAGAGAAGGGAGCAGACCCCCAATCGACAGCGGCAGCGACTGAGACTCCTACAGAAACGCTGACAGAGGCTGCGACGCCGACTGAGACGCCGACTGAGGCAGATAGGGTTGGATATAGGCATAGAGAAAGCAGAAAACAGCTCAATCGACAGCGGCAGTGACTCAGAGGCCTACAGAGAAGCTGACAAAGTTTGCGACGCCGACTGAGGCAGATAGGGGTAGATATAGGCATAGAGAAGGCAGCAGACTCCCCAATCAACAGTGGAAGCGACTAAGACGCCTACAGATACGATGACAGAGGCTGCGACGCCGACTGAGACGCCGCCTGAGGCAGATAGGGGTGGATATAGGCATAGAGAAGGCAGCAGACCCCCCAATGGACAGCGGCAGCGACTGAGACGCCTACAGAGACGCCGACTGAGGTAGATAGGGTTACATATAGGTATAGAGAAGACAGCAGAACCCCCAATCGACAGCGGCAACGACTGAGACTCCTACAGAGACGCTGACAGAGGCTGCGACGCCGACTGAGATGCCGACTGAGCAAGATAGGTGTAGATATCGGCATAGAGAAGGCAGCAGACCCCCCCAATCGACAGCGGCAGCGACCGAGACACCTACAGTGACGCTAACAGAGGCTGTGACGCCGACTGAGACGCCGACTGAGGCAGATAGGGGTAGATATAGGCATAGCGAAGGCAGCAGACTGGGACTCCTACAGAAACGCTGACAAAAGCTGCGACGCCGACTGAGGCAGATAGGGGTGGATATAGGCATAGAGAAGGCAGCAGACTCCCCAATCGACAGTGGAAGCGACTAAGACGCCTACAGATACGATGACAGAGGCTGCGACGCCGACTGAGACCCCGCCTGAGGCAGATAGGGGTGGATATAGGCATAGCGAAGGCAGCAGACCCCGCAATCGACAGCGGCAGCGACTGAGACGTCTACAGAGATGCTGACAGAGGCTGCGACGCCGACTGAGGCAGATAGGGGTAGATATAGGCATAGAGAAGGTAACAGACCCCCCAATCGACAGCGGCAGCGACTGAGACGCCTACAGATATGATGAGAGAGGCTGCGACGCCGACTGAGACGCCGACTGAGGCAGATAGGGGTAGATATAGGCATAGCGAAGGCAGCAGACCCCGGAATCGACAGCGGCAGCGACTGAGACGTCTACAGAGATGCTGACAGAGGCTGCGACGCCGACTGAGGCAGACAGGGGTAAATATAGGCATAGAGAAGGCAGCAGACCACTCAATCGACAGCGGCAGATACTAAGACGCCTACAGATACGATGACAGAGGCTGCGACGCCGACTGAGGCAGATAGGTGTAGATATAGGCAAAGCGAAGGCAGCAGACCCCTCCAATCGACAGCGGCAGCGACTGAGACGCCTACAGAGATGCTGAAAGTGGCTGCGACGCCGACTGAGGCAGATAGGGGTAGACATAGGCATAGAGAAGGCAGCAGACCCCTCAATCGACAGCGGCAGCGACTAAGACGCCTACAGATACGATGACAGAGGCTGCGACGCCGACTGAGACGCCGACTGAGGCAGATAGGGGTGGATATAGGCATAGAGAAAGCAGAAAACCCCTCAATCGACAGCGGCAGCGACTGAGACGCCTACAGATACGATGAGAGAGGCTGCGACGCCGACTGAGACGCCACCTGAGGCAGATAGGGTTGGATATAGGCATAGAGAAAGCAGAAAACCCCTCAATCGACAGCGGCAATGACTGAGACGCTCACAGAGACGCTGACAGAGGCTGCGACGCCGACTGAGACGCCGATGAGGGAGATAGGAGTAGATATAGGCATAGAGAAGGTAGCAGACCCTCCAATCGACAGCGGCAACGACTCAGACGCCTCCAGAGACTCTGACAGAGGCTGCGACGCCCACTGAGGCAGATAGGTGTAGATATAGGCAAAGAGAAGGCAGCAGACCCCTCCAATCGACAGCGGCAGCGACTGAGACGCCTACAGAGATGCTGAAAGTGGCTGCGACGCCGACTGAGGCAGATAGGGGTAGATATAGGCATAGAGAAGGCAGCAGACCCCTCAATCGACAGCGGCAGCGACTAAGACGCCTACAGATACGATGACAGAGGCTGCGACGCCGACTGAGACGCCGACTGAGGCAGATAGGGGTGGATATAGGCATAGAGAAAGCAGAAAACCCCTCAATCGACAGCGGCAGTGACTAAAACGCCTACAGAGATGCTGAAAGTGGCTGCGACGCCGACTGAGGCAGATAGGGGTAAATATAGGCATAGAGAAAGCAGCAGACCCCTCAATCGACAGCGGCAGCGACTAAGACGCCTACAGAGACGCTGACAGAGGCTGCGACGCCGACTGAGACCCCGATGAATGATATAGGATTAGATATAGGCATAGAGAAGGTAGCAGACCCTCCAATCGACAGCGGCAACGACTGAGACGCCTACAGAGACGCTGACAGAGGCTGCGACGCCCACTGAGGCAGATAGGGGTAGATATAGGCATAGAGAAGGCAGCAGACCCCCCAATCGACAGCCGCAGCTACTGAGACGCCTACAGATACGATGAGAGAGGCTGCGACGCCGACTGAGACGCCGACTGAGGCAGATAGGGTTGGATATAGGCATAGAGAAAGCAGAAAACTCCTCAATCGACAGCGCCAGCGACTGAGACGCCTACAGAGACGCTGACAGAAGCTGCGACGCCGATTGAGACGCCGACTAAGACGCCGACTGAGGCAGATAAGTGTAGATATAGGCATAGATAAGGCAGCAGACCCCCAAATCGACAGCGGCAGCAACTGAGATGCCTTCAGAGACGCTGACAGAAGCTGCGATGCCGATTGAGACGCCGACTGAGACGCCGACTGAGGCAGATAAGGGTAGATATAGGCATAGAGAAGGCAGATGACCCCCAATCGACAGCGGCAGCGACTGAGACGCCTACAGAGACGCCGACTGAGGTAGATAGGGTTAGAGAAGGCAGCAGAGCCCCTAATCGACAGCGCCAGCTACTGAGACGCCTACAGAGACGCTGACTGAGGCTGCGACACCGACTGAGGCAGATAGGGGTAAATATAGGCATAGAAAAGGCAGCAGTCCCCTCAATCGACAGCGGCAGCGACTAAGACGCCTACAGAGACGCTGACAGAGGCTGCGACGCCGACTGAAACACCGACTGAGGCAGATAGGGGTAGATATAGGCATAGAGAAGGCAGCAGACCCCCAAATCGACAGCGGCAGCAACTGAGATGCCTTCAGAGACGCTGACAGAAGCTGCGACGCCGATTGAGACGCCGACTGAGACGCCGACTGAGGCAGATAAGGGTAGATTTAGGCATAGAGAAGGCAGATGACCCCCAATCGACAGCGGCAGCGACTGAGACGCCTACAGAGACGCTAACAGAGGCTGCGACGCCGACTGAGACGCCGACTGAGGCAGATAGGGGTAGATATAGGCATAGAGAAGGCAGCAGATCCCCCAATTGACAGCAGCAGCGACTAAGACGACTACAGAAACGCTGACAGAGGCTGCGACACCGACTGAGGCAGATAGGGGTAGATATAGGCATAGAGAAGGCAGCAGCCCCGTCCAATCGACAGCGGCAGCGACTGAGACGCCCACAGATACGATGAGAGAGGCTGCGACGCCGACTGAGACGCCGACTGAGGCAGATAGGGTTGGATATAGGCATAGAGAAAGCAGAAAACCCCTCAATCGACAGCGGCAATGACTGAGACGCTCACAGAGACGCTGACAGAGGCTGCGACGCCCACTGATGCAGATAGGTGTAGATATAGGCATAGAGAAGGCAGCAGATCCCTCCAATCGACAGCGGCAGCGACTGAGACGCCTACAGAGATGCTGAAAGTGGCTGCGACGCCGACTGAGGCAGATAGGGGTAGATATAGGCATAGAGAAGGCTGCAGACCCCTCAATTGACAGCGGCAGCGACTAAGACGCCTACAGATACGATGACAGAGGCTGCGACGCCGACTGAGACGCCGACTGAGGCAGATAGGGGTGGATATAGGCATAGAGAAAGCAGAAATCCCCTCAATCGACAGCGGCAGTGACTGAGACGCTAAAGAGATGCTGAAAGTGGCTGAGACGCCGACTGAGGCAGATACGGGTAATTATAGGCATAGAGAAGGCAGCAGTTCCCTCAATCGACAGCGGCAGTGACTAAGACGCCTACAGAGACGCTGACAGAGGCTGCGATGCCGACTGAGACCCCGATGAATGAGATAGGAGTAGATATAGGCATAGAGACGGTAGCAGACCCTCCAATCGACAGCGGCAACGACTGAGACGCCTACAGAGACGCTGAGAGAGGCTGCGACACCGACGGAGACGCCGACTGAGGCAGAGAGGGTTGGATATAGGCATAGAGAAAGCAAAAAACTCCTCAATCGACAGCGCCAGCGACTGAGACGCCTACAGAGACGCTGACAGAGGCTGCAACGCCGGCTGAGACACCGACTGAGGCAGATAGGGGTAGATATTGGCATAGAGAAGGCAGATGACCCCCAATCGACAGCGGCAGCGACTGAGACGCCGACTGAGACGCCGACTGAGGTAGATAGGGTTAGAGAAGGCAGCAGAGCCCACAATCGACAGCGCCAGCGACTGAGACGCCTACAGAGACGCTGACAGAGGCTGCGACGCCGACTGAGGCAGATAGGGGTAAATATAGGCATAGAAAAGGCAGCAGACCCCTCAATCGACAGCGGAAGCGACTAAGACGCCTACAGAGACGCTGACAGAGGCTGCGACGCCGACTGAGACACCGACTGAGGCAGATAGGGGTAGATATAGGCATAGAGAAGGCAGCAGACCCCTCAATCGACGGCGGCAGCGACTAAGACGCCTACAGAGACGCTGACAGAAGCTGCGACGCCGATTGAGACGCCGACTGAGACGCCGACTGAGGCAGATAAGGGTAGATATAGGCATAGAGAAGGCAGATGACCCCCAATCGACAGCGGCAGCGACTGAGACGCCTACAGAGACGCCGACTGAGACGCCGACTGAGGTAGATAGGGTTAGAGAAGGCAGCAGAGCCCCCAATCGACAGCGCCAGCGGCTGAGACGCCTAAAGAGACGCTGACAGAGGCTGCGACGCCGACTGAGGCAGATAGGGGTAAATATAGGCATAGAAAAGGCAGCATACCCCTCAATCGACAGCGGCAGCGACTAAGACGCCTACAGAGACGCTGACAGAGGCTGCGACGCCGACTGAGACACCGACTGAGGCAGATAGGGGTAGATATAGGCATAGAGAAGGCAGCAGACCCCCAAATCGATAGCGGCAGCAACTGAGATGCCTTCAGAGACGCTGACAGAAGCTGCGACGCCGATTGAGACGCCGACTGAGATGCCGACTGAGGCAGATAAGGGTAGATATAGGCATAGCGAAGGCAGATAACCCCCAATCGAGAGCGGCAGCGACTGAGACGCCTACAGAGACGCTAACAGAGGCTGCGACGCCGACTGAGACGCCGACTGTGGCAGATAGGTGTAGATATAGGCATAGAGAAGGCAGCAGACACCCCAATTGACAGCGGCAGCGACTGAGACGCCTACAGATACGATGACAGTGGCTGCGACGCCGACTGAGGCAGATAGGTGTAGATATAGGCATAGAGAAGGCAGCAGACCCCCCAATCGACAGCGGCAGCGACTGAGACGCCTAGAGATACGATGACAGAGGCTGCGACGCCGACTGAGACGCCGACTGAGGCAGATAGGGGTGGATATAGGCATAGAGAAAGCA
This sequence comes from Clusia tigrina, assembly GCA_920105625.2. Lineage (NCBI taxonomy): Eukaryota > Metazoa > Arthropoda > Insecta > Diptera > Clusiidae > Clusia > Clusia tigrina. The sequence continues at coordinate 90,857,031 of OV050031.1, forward strand.
GAAAACCCCTCAATCGACAGCGGCAGTGACTGAGACGCCTACAGAGATGCTGAAAGTGGCTGCGACGCCGACTGAGGCGGATAGGGGTAGATAAAGGCATAGAGAAGGCAGCAGACCCCTCAATTGACAGCGGCAGCGACTAAGACGCCTACAGAGACGCTGACAGAGGCTGCGACGCCGACTGAGACGCCGATGACTGAGATAGGAGTAGATATAGGCACAAAGAAAGTAGCAGACCCTCCAATCGAGAGCGGCAACGATTGAGACGCCTACAGAGACGCTGATAGAGGTTGCGACGCAAACTGAGGCAGATAGGGGTAGAGATAGGCATAGAGAATTCAGCAGACCCCCCAATCGACAGCCGCAACGACTGAGACGCCTTCAGGTACGATGAGAGAGGCTGCGACGCCGACTGAGGCAGATAGGGTTGGATATAGGCATACAGAAAGCAGAAAACCCCTCAATCGACAGCGGCAATGATTAAGACGCCTACAGAGATGCTGACAGAGGCTGCGATGCCGACTGAGGGAGATAGGGGTAGATATAGGCATCGAGAAGGCAGCAGACCCCTCAATCGACAGCGGCAGCGACTAAGACGCCTACAGAGACGCTAACAGAGGCTGCGACGCCGACTGGGACGCCGACTGAGGCAGATAGGGGTGGATATAGGCATAGAGAAAGCAGAAAATGCCTCAATCGACAGCGGCAGTGACTGAGACGCCTACAGAGACGCCGACTGAGACGCCGACTGAGGTAGATAGGGTTAGATATAGGTATAGAAAAGGCAGCAGACCCCCCAATCGACAGTGGAAGCGACTAAGACGCCTACTGATACGATGACAGAGGCTGCGACGCCGACTGAGACGCCGCCTGAGACAGATAGGGGTGGATATAGGCATAGAGAAGGCAGCAGACCTCCCAATGGACAGCGGCAGCGACTGAGACGCCTGCAGAGACGCCGACTGAGACGCCGACTGAGACGCCGACTGAGGTAGATAGGGTTAGATATAGGTATAGAGAACGCAGCAGAGCCCCCAATCGACAGCGGCAACGTCTGAGACTCCTACAGAGACGCTGGCAGAGGCTGCGACGCCGACTGAGATCCCGACTGAGCAAGATAGGGGTAAATATCGGCATAGAGAAGGCAGCAGACCCCCCCAATCGACAGCGGCAGCGACCGAGACACCTACAGAGACGCTAACAGAGGCTGCGACGCCGACTGAGACGGCGACTGAGGCAGATAGTTGTAGATATAGGCATAGCGAAAGCAGCAGACCCCCCCAATCGACAGCGGCAGCGACTGAGACGTCTACAGAGATGCTGACAGAGGTTGCGACGCCGACTGAGACGCCGACTGAGGCAGATAGAGGTAGATATAGGCATAGAGAAGGCAGCAGACACCTCAATCGAGAGCGGCAGCGACTGAGACGCCTACAGAGACGCTTAAAGAGGCTGCGACGCCAACTGAGGCTGATAGGGGTAGATATAGGCATAGAGAAGGTAGCAGACCCCCCAATCGACAGCGGCAGCGACTGAGACTCCTACAGAAACGCTGACAGAGGCTGCGACGCCGACTGAGGCAGATAGGGGTGGATATAGGCATAGAGAAGGCGGCAGACCCCCAAATCGACAGCGGCAGCGACTGAGACGCCTTCAGAGACGCTGACAGAGGCTGCGACGCCGACTGAGACGCCGACTGAGGCAGATAGGGGTAGATATAGGCATAGAGAAGGCAGCAGATCCCCCAATCGACAGCAGCAGCGACTAAGACGACTAGAGAAACGCTGACAGAGGTTGCGACACCGACTGAGGCAGATAGGGGTAGATATAGGCATAGAGAAGGCAACAGACCCCCCAATCGACAGCGGCAGCGACTGAGAGGCTCACAGAGACGCTGACAGAGGCTGCGACGCCGACAATGACGCCGATGAGGGAGATAGGAGTATATATAGGCATAGAGAAGGTAGCAGACCCTCCAATCGACAGCGGCAACGACTCAGACGCCTACAGAGACGCTGACAGGAGCTGCGACGCCGACTGAGACGCCGACTGAGGCATATAGGGGTGGATATAGATATAGAGAGAGCAGAAAACCCCTCAATCGACAGCGGCAGTGACTGAGACGCCTACAGAGATGCTGAAAGTGGCTGCGACGCCGACTGAGGCAGATAGGAGTAGATATAGGCATAGAGAAGGCAGCAGACTCCTCAATCGACAGCGGCAGCGACTAAGACGCCTACAGAGACGCTGACAGAGGCTGCGACGCCGACTGAGACGCCGATGAGGGAGATAGGAGTAGATATAGGCATAGAGAAAGTAGCAGACCCTCCAATCGACAGCGGCAACGACTGAGACGCCTACAGAGACGCTGACAGAGGCTGCGACGCCCACTGAGGCAAGTAGGGGTAGATATAGGCATAGAGAAGGCAGCAGACCCCCCAATCGACAGCCGCAGCGACTGAGACGCCTACAGATACGATGAGAGAGGCTGCGACGCCGACTGAGACGCCGACTTACGCAGATAGGGATGGATATAGGCATAGAGAAAGCAGAAAACCCCTCAATCGACAGCGGCAATGACTGAGACGCCTGCAGAGATGCTGACAGAGGCTGCGACGCCTACTAAGACGCCGATGAGGGAGATAGGAGTAGATATAGGCATAGAGAAGGTAGCAGACCCCTCAATCGACAGCGGCAGCGACTAAGACGTCTACAGAGATGCTGACAGAGGCTGCGACGCCGACTGAGACGCCGACTGATTCAGATAGGGGTAGATATAGGCATAGAGAAGGCAGCAGACCCCCAAATCGACAGCGGCAGCAACTGAGACGCCTTCAGAGACGCTGACAGAAGCTGCGACGCCGATTGAGACGCCGAATGAGACGCCGACTGAGGCAGATAAGGGTAGATATAGGCATAGAGAAGGCAGCAGACCCCCAATCGACGGTGGCAGCGACTGTGACGCCTACAGAGACGCCGACTGAGACACCGACTGAGGTAGATAGGGTTAGAGAAGGCAGCAGAATCGACTGCGGCAAAATCTGAGACTCCACGCCGACTGAAGCAGATAGGAATATATATATTTAGAGAGAAGGCAGCAGACCCGCCAATCGACAGCGGCAGCGACTGAGACGCCTACAGAGCCGCTAACAGACGCTGCGACGCCGACTGAGACGCCGACTGAGGCAGATAGGGGTGGATATAGGCATAGAGAAAGCAGACAATGCCTCAATCGACAGCGGCAGTGACTGCGACGCCTACAGAGATGCTGACAGAGGCTGCGACGCCGACTGAGGCAGATAGGAGTAGATATGGGCATAGAGAAGGCAGCAGACCCCCCAATCGACAGCGGAAGCGACTAAGACGCCTACAGAGACGCTGACAGACGCTGCGACGCCGACTGAGACCCCGATGAGGGAGATAGGGGTAGATATAGGCATAGAGAAAGCAGAAAATGCCTCAATCGACAGCGGCAGTGACTGAGACGCCTACAGAGATGCTGACAGAGGCTGCGACGCCGACTGAGGCAGATAGGAGTAGATATGGGCATAGAGAAGGCAGCAGACCCCCCAATCGACAGCGGAAGCGACTAAGACGCCTACAAAGACGCTGACAGACGCTGCGACGCCGACTGAGACCCCGATGAGGGAGATAGGGGTAGATATAGGCATAGAGAAGGCAGCAGACCCCCCAATAGACAGCGGCAGCGACTGAGACGCCTATAGATACGATGACAGAGGCTGCGACGCCGACTGAGATGCCGACTCAGCAAGATAGGGGTAGATATAGGCATAGAGAAGGCAGCAGACCCCCCAATAGACAGCGGCAGCGACTGAGACACCTATAGATACGATGATAGAGGCTGCGACGCCGACTGAGACGCCGACTGAGGCAGATAGGGTTGGATATAGGCATAGAGAACGCAGAAAACCCCTCAATCGACAGCGGCAATGATTGGGACGCCTACAGAGATGCTGACAGAGGCTGCGACGCCGACTGAGACGCCGATGAGGGAGATAGGAGTAGATATGGGAATAAAGAAGGTAGCAGACCCTCCAATCGACAGCGGCAACGATTGAGACGCCTACAGAGACGCTGACAGAGGCTGCGACGCCCACTGAGGCAGATAGGGGTAGATATAGGCATAGAGAAGGCAGCAGACCCCCCAATCGACAGCCGCAGCGACTGAGACGCCTACAGATACGATGAGAGAGGCTGCGACGCCGACTGAGACGCCGACTGAGGCAGATAGGGTTGGATATAGGCATAGAGAAAGCAGAAAACCCCTCAATCAACAGCGGCAATGATTGAGACGCCTACAGAGATGCTGACAGAGGCTGCGACGCCGACTGAGGCAGATAGGGGTAGATATAGGCATCGAAAAGGCAGCAGACCCCTCAATCGATAGCGGCAGCGACTAAGACGCCTACAGAGATGCTGACAGAGGCTGCGACGCCGACTGAAGCAGATAGGGATATATATAGGCATAGGGAAGGCAGCAGACCCGCCAATCGACAGCGGCAGCGACTGAGACGCCTACAGAGACGCTAACAGAGGCTGCGACGCCGACTGGGACGCCGACTGAGGCAGATAGGGGTGGATATAGGCATAGAGAAAGCAGAAAATGCCTCAATCGACAGCGGCAGTGACTGAGACGCCTACAGATATGCTGACAGAGGCTGCGACGATGACTGAGGCAGATAGGGGTGGATATAGGCATAGAGAAGGCGGCAGACCCCCAAATCGACAGCGGCAGCGACTGAGACGCCTTCAGAGACGCTGACAGGGGCTGCGACGCCGACTGAGACGCCGACTGAGGCAGATAGGGGTAAATATAGGCATAGAGAAGACAGCAGATCCCCCAATCGACAGCGGCAGCGACTAAGACGACTACTGAGACGCTGACAGAGGCTGCGACACCGACTGAGGCAGATAGTGGTAGATATAGGCATAGAGAAGGCAGCAGACCCCCCCCAATCGACAGCGGCAGCGACTGAGACGCTCACAGAGACGCTGACAGACGCTGCGACGCCGACTGAGACCCCGATGAGGGAGATAGGGGTAGATATAGGCATAGAGAAGGCAGCAGACCCCCCAATAGACAGCGGCAGCGACTGAGACGCCTATAGATACGATGACAGAGGCTGCGATGCCGACTGAGATGCCGACTGAGCAAGATAGGGGTAGATATAGGCATAGAGAAGGCAGCAGACCCCCCCAATAGACAGCGGCAGCGACTGAAACGCCTATAGATACGATGATAGAGGCTGCGACGCCGACTGGGACGCCGACTGAGGCAGATAGGGTTGGATATAGGCAAAGAGAACGCAGAAAACACCTCAACCGACAGCGGCAGTGGCTGAGACACCTACAGAGATGCTGACAGAGGCTGCGACGCCGACTGAAGCAGATAGGGGTATATATATTTATAGAGAAGGCAGCAGACCCGCCAATCGAAGGCGGCAGTGACTGAGACGCCGACAGAGCCGCTAACAGAGGTTGCGACGCCGACTGGGACGCCGACTGAGGCAGATAGGGGTGGATATAGTCATAGAGAAAGCAGAAAATGCCTCAATCGACAGCGGCAGTGACTGAGACGCCTACAGAGATGCTGACAGAGGCTGTGACGCCGACTGAGGCAGATTGGGGTAGATATGGGCATAGAGAAGGCAGCAGACCCCCAATCGACAGCGGAAGCGACTAAGACGCCTACAGAGACGCTGACAGACGCTGCGACGCCGACTGAGACCCCGATGAGGGAGATAGGGGGAGATATAGGCATAGAGAAGGCAGCAGACCCTCCAATGGGCAGCGGCAACAATTGAGACGCCTACAGAGACGCTGACAGAGGCTGCGACGCCCACTGAGGCAGATAGGGGTAGATATAGGCATAGAGAAGGCAGCAGACCCGCTGAGACTAAGACGCCTACAGAGACGCTGACACAGGCTGCGACGCCGACTAAGACGCCGCTGAGGGAGATAGGAGTAGATATAGGCATAGAGAAGGTAGCAGACCCTCCAATCGACAGCGGCAGCGACTGAGACGCCTACAGCTACGATGATAATGGCTGCGACGCCGACTGAGGCAGATAGGTGTAGATATAGGCATAGAGAAGGCAGCAGACACCCCAATCGACAGCGGCAGCGACTGAGACGCCTACAGATACGATGACAGAGGCTGCGCCGCCGACTGAGACGCCGAGTGAGGCAGATAGGGGTGGATATAGGCATAGAGAAAGCAGAAAACCCCTCAATCGACAGCCGCAGTGACTGAGACGTGTACAGAGATGCTGAAAGTGACTGCGACGCCGACTGAGGCAGATAGGGGTAGATATAGGCATAGAGAAGGCAGCAGACCCGCTGAGACTAAGACGCCTACAGAGACGCTGACAGAGGCTGCGACGCCGACTGAGACGCCGATGAGGGAGATAGGAGTAGATATGGGCATAAAGAAGGTAGCAGACCCTCCAATCGACAGCGGCAATGATTGAGACGCCTACAGAGACGCTGACAGAGGCTGCGACGCCCAGTGAGGCAGATACGGGTAGATATAGGCATAGAGAAGGCAGCAGACCCCCCCAATCGACAGCCGCAGCGACTGAGACGCCTACAGATAGGATGAGAGATGCTGCGACGCCGCTTGAGACGCCGACTGAGGCAGATAGGGTTGGATATAGGCATAGAGAAAGCAGAAAACCCCTCAATCGACAGCGGCAATGATTGAGACGCCTACAGAGATGCTGACAGAGGCTGCGAAGCCGACTGAGGCAGATAAGGGTAGATATAGGCATCGAGAAGGCAGCAGACCCCTCAATCGATAGCGGCAGCGACTAAGACGCCTACGGAGATGCTGACAGAGGCTGCGACGCCGACTGAAGCAGATAGGGATATATATAGGCATAGAGAAGGCAGCAGACCCGCAAATCGACAGCGGCAGCGACTGAGACGCCTACAGAGACGCTAACAGAGGCTGCGACACCGACTGAGGCAGGTAGGGGTGGATATAGGCATAGAGAAAGCAGAAAATGCCTCAATCGACAGCGGCAGTGACTGAGACGCCTACAGAGATGTTGACAGAGGCTGCGACGCCGACTGAGGCAGATAGGGGTAGATATGGGAATAGAGAAGGCAGCAGACCCCTCATTCGACAGCCGCAGCGACTGAGACGCCTACAGATACGATGAGAGAGGCTGCGACGCCGACTGAGACGCCGACTGAGGCAGATAGGGTTGGATATAGGCATAGAGAACGCAGAAAACCCCTCAAGCGACAGCGGCAATGATTGAGACGCCTACAGAGATGCTGACAGAGGCTGCGACGCCGACTGAGACGCCGATGAGGGAGATAGGAGTAGATATGGGAATAAAGAAGGTAGCAGACCCTCCAATCGACAGCGGCAACGATTGAGACGCCTACAGAGACGCTGACAGAGGCTGCGACGCCCACTGAGGCAGATAGGGGTAGATATAGGCATAGAGAAGGCAGCAGACCCCCCAATCGAGAGCCGCAGCGACTGAGACGCCTACAGATACGATGAGAGAGGCTGCGACGCCGACTGAGACGCCGACTGAGGCAGATAGGGTTGGATATAGGCATAGAGAAAGCAGAAAACCCCTCAATCGACAGCGGCAATGATTGAGACGCCTACAGAGATGCTGACAGAGGCTGCGACGCCGACTGAGGCAGATAGGGGTAGATATAGGCATCGAAAAGGCAGCAGACCCCTCAATCGATAGCGGCAGCGACTAAGACGCCTACAGAGATGCTGACAGAGGCTGCGACGCCGACTGAAGCAGATAGGGATATATATAGGCATAGGGAAGGCAGCAGACCCGCCAATCGACAGCGGCAGCGACTGAGACGCCTACAGAGACGCTAACAGAGGCTGCGACGCCGACTGGGACGCCGACTGAGGCAGATAGGGGTGGATATAGGCATAGAGAAAGCAGAAAATGCCTCAATCGACAGCGGCAGTGACTGAGACGCCTACAGATATGCTGACAGAGGCTGCGACGATGACTGAGGCAGATAGGGGTGGATATAGGCATAGAGAAGGCGGCAGACCCCCAAATCGACAGCGGCAGCGACTGAGACGCCTTCAGAGACGCTGACAGAGGCTGCGACGCCGACTGAGACGCCGACTGAGGCAGATAGGGGTAGATATAGGCATAGAGAAGACAGCAGATCCCCCAATCGACAGCGGCAGCGACTAAGACGACTACTGAAACGCTGACAGAGGCTGCGACACCGACTGAGGCAGATAGGGGTAGATATAGGCATAGAGAAGGCAGCAGACCCCCCCAATCGACAGCGGCAGCGACTGAGACGCTCACAGAGACGCTGGCAGAGGCTGCGACGCCGTCTGAGACACCGATGAGGGAGATAGGAGTAGATATAGGCATAGAGAAGGTAGCAGACCCTCCAATCGACAGCGGTAACGATTGAGACGGCTACAGATACGATGAGAGAGGCTGCGACGCCGACTGAGACGCCGACTGAGGCAGATTGGGTTGGATATAGGCATAGAGAAAGCAGGAAACCCCTCAATCGACAGCGGCAATGATTGAGACGCCTACAGAGATGCTGACAGAGGCTGCGACGCCGACTGAGGCAGATAGGGGTAGATATAGGCATCGAGAAGGCAGCAGACCCCTCAATCGAGAGCGGCAGCGACTAAGACGCCTACAGAGAAGCTGACAGAGGCTGCGACGCCGACTGAAGCAGATAGGGATAAATATACTTATAGAGAAGGCAGCAGACCCGCCAATCGACAGCGGCAGCGACTGAGACGCCTACAGAGCCGCTAACAGATTCTGCGACGCCGACTGGGACGCCGACTGAGGCAGATAGGGGTCCATATAGGCATAGAGAAAGCAGAAAATGCCTCAATCGACAGCGGCAGTGACTGAGACACCTACAGAGATGCTGACAGAGGCTGCGACGCCGACTGAAGCAGATAGGGATATATATATTTATAGAGAAGGCAGCAGACCCGCCAATCGACGGCGGCAGTGACTGAGACGCCGACAGAGCCGCTAACAGAGGTTGCGACGCCGACTGGGACGCCGACTGAGGCAGATAGGGGTGGATATAGTCATAGAGAAAGCAGAAAATGCCTCAATCGACAGCGGCAGTGACTGAGACGCCTACAGAGATGCTGACAGAGGCTGTGACGCCGACTGAGGCAGATTGGGGTAGATATGGGCATAGAGAAGGCAGCAGACCCCCCAATCGACAGCGGAAGCGACTAAGACGCCTACAGAGACGCTGACAGACGCTGCGACGGCGACTGAGACCCCGATGAGGGAGATAGGGGGAGATATAGGCATAGAGAAGGCAGCAGACCCTCCAATCGGCAGCGGCAACAATTGAGACGCCTACAGAGACGCTGACAGAGGCTGCGACGCCCACCGAGGCAGATAGGGGTAGATATAGGCATAGAGAAGGCAGCAGACCCGCTGAGACTAAGACGCCTACAGAGACGCTGACAGAGGCTGCGACGCCGACTAAGACGCCGCTGAGGGAGATAGGAGTATATATAGGCATAGAGAAGGTAGCAGACCCTCCAATCGACAGCGGCAGCGACTGAGACGCCTACAGATACGATGATAATGGCTGCGACGCCGACTGAGGCAGATAGGTGTAGATATAGGCATAGAGAAGGCAGCAGACACCCCAATCGACAGCGGCAGCGACTGAGACGCCTACAGATACGATGACAGAGGCTGCGCCGCCGACTGAGACGCCGAGTGAGGCAGATAGGGGTGGATATAGGCATAGAGAAAGCAGAAAACCCCTCAATCGACAGCCGCAGTGACTGAGACGTGTACAGAGATGCTGAAAGTGACTGCGACGCCGACTGAGGCAGATAGGGGTAGATACAGGCATAGAGAAGGCAGCAGACCCGCTGAGACTAAGACGCCTACAGAGACGCTGACAGAGGCTGCGACGCCGACTGAGACGCCGATGAGGGAGATAGGAGTAGATATGGGCATAAAGAAGGTAGCAGACCCTCCAATCGACAGCGGCAATGATTGAGACGCCTACAGAGACGCTGACAGAGGCTGCGACGCCCAGTGAGGCAGATACGGGTAGATATAGGCATAGAGAAGGCAGCAGACCCCCCAATCGACAGCCGCAGCGACTGAGACGCCTACAGAGACGCTAACAGAGGCTGCGACACCGACTGAGGCAGGTAGGGGTGGATATAGGCATAGAGAAAGCAGAAAATGCCTCAATCGACAGCGGCAGTGACTGAGACGCCTACAGAAATGTTGACAGGGGCTGCGACGCCGACTGAGGCAGATAGGGGTAGATATGGGAATAGAGAAGGCAGCAGACCCCTCATTCGACAGCCGCAGCGACTGAGACGCCTACAGATACGATGAGAGAGGCTGCGACGCCGACTGAGGCAGATAGGGTTGGATATAGGCATAGATAAAGCAGAAAACCCCTCAATCGACAGCGGTAATGACTGAGACGCCTACAGAGATGCTGACAGAAGCTGCGACGCCGAATGAGGCAGATAGGGTTAGAGAAGGCAGCAGAGCCCCCAATCGACAGCGGCAAAATCTGAGACACCTACAGAGACGCTGACAGAGGCTGCGACGCCGACTGAGATGCCGACTGAGCAAGATAGGGGTAGATATAGGCATAGAGAAGGCAGCAGACCCCCTCAATCGACAGCGGCAGCGACTGCGACGCGTACAGAGACGCTAACAGAGGCTGCGACGCCGACTGAGACGCCGACTGAGGCAGATAGGGGTAGATATAGGCATAGCGAAGGCAGCAGACCCCCCAATCGACAGCGGCAGCGACTGAGACTACTGCAGAAACGCTGACAGAGGCTGCGACGCCGCCTGAGGCAGATAGGGGTGGATATAGGCATAGAGACGGCGGCAGACCCCCAAATCGACTGCGGCAGCGACTGAGACGCCTTCAGAAACGCTGACAGAGGCTGCGACGCCGACTGAGACGCCGACTGAGGCAGATAGGGGTAGATATAGGCATAGAGAAGGCAGCAGACCCCCAAATCGACAGCGGCAGCGACTGAGACGCCTTCAGAGACGCTGACAGAGGCTGCGACGCCGACTGAAGCAGATAGGAATATATATATTTAGAGAGAAGGCAGCAGACCCGCCAATCGACAGTGGAAGCGACTAACACGCCTACAGAGACGCTGCCAGACGCTGCGACGCCGACTGAGACCCGATGAGGGAGATAGGGGGAGATATAGGCATAGAGAAGGCAGCTGACCCCTCAATCGACAGCGGCAGCGACTAAGACGCCTACAGAGATGCTGACAGGGGCTGCGACGCCGACTGAAGCAGATAGGAATATATATATTTAGAGAGAAGGCAGCAGACCCGCCAATCGACAGCGGCAGCGACTGAGACGCCTACAGAGCCGCTAACAGAGGCTGCGACGCCGAATGGGACACCGACTGAGGCAGATAGGGGTGGATATAGGCATAGAGAAAGCAGAAAATGCCTCAATCGACAGCGGCAGTGACTGAGACGCCTACAGAGATGCTGACAGAGGCTGCGACGCCGACTGAGGCAGATAGGGGTAGATATGGGCATAGAGAAGGCAGCAGACCCCTCAATCGACAGCGGCAGAGACTAAAACGCCTACAGAGACGCTGACAGAGGCTGCGACGCCGACTGAGACGCCGATGAGGGAGATAGGAGTAGAGATGGGAATAAAGAAGGTAGCAGAACCTCCAATCGACAGCGGCAACGATTGAGACGCCTACAGAGACGCTGACAGAGGCTGCGACGCCCACTGAGGCAGATAGGGGTAGATATGGGCATAGAGAAGGCAGCAGACCCCTCATTCGACAGCCGCAGCGACTGAGACGCCTACAGATACGATGAGAGAGGCTGCGACGCCGACTGAGACGCCGACTGAGGCAGATAGGGTTGGATATAGGCATAGAGAAAGCAGAAAACCCCTCAATAGACAGCGGCAATGATTGAGACGCCTACAGAGATACTGACAGAGGCTGCGACGCCGACTGAGGCAGATAGGGGTGGATATAGGCATCGAAAAGGCAGCAGACCCCTCAATCGATAGCGGCAGCGACTAAGACGCCTACAGAGATGCTGACAGAGGCTGCGGCGCCGACTGAAGCAGATAGGGATATATATAGGCATAGGGAAGGCAGCAGACCCACCAATCGACAGCGGCAGTGACTGAGACGCCTACAGAGACGCTAACAGAGGCTGCGACGCCGACTGGGACGCCGACTGAGGCAGATAGGGGTGGATATAGGCTTAGAGAAAGCAGAAAATGCCTCAATCGACAGCGGCAGTGACTGAGACGCCTACAGATATGCTGACAGAGGCTGCGACGCCGACTGAGGCAGATAGGGGCAGATATGGGCATAGAGAAGGCAGCAGACCCCTCATTCGACAGCCGCAGCGACTGAGACGCCTACAGATACGATGAGAGAGGCTGCGACGCCGACTGAGACGCCGACTGAGGCAGATAGGGTTGGATATAGGCATAGAAAAAGCAGAAATCCCCTCAATCGAGAGCGGCAATGACTGAGACGCCTACAGAGATGCTGACAGAGGCTGCGACGCCGACTGAGGCAGATAGGGGTAAATATAGGCATAGAGAAGGCAGCAGACCCCTCAATCGACAGCGGCAGCGACTGAGACGCCTACAGAGACGCCGACTGAGACGCCGACTGAGGCAGATAGGGTTGGATATAGGCATAGAGAAAGCAGAAAACCCCTCAATCGACAGCGGCAGTGACTGAGACACCTACAGAGATGCTGACAGAGGCTGCGACGCCGACTGTGCCAGATAGGGGTAGATATAGGCATAGAGAAGGCAGCAGACCCGCCAATCGACGGCGGCAGTGACTGAGACGCCGACAGAGCCGCTAACAGAGGTTGCGACGCCGACTGGGACGCCGACTGAGGCAGATAGGGGTGGATATAGTCATAGAGAAAGCAGAAAATGCCTCAATCGACAGCGGCAGTGACTGAGACGCCTACAGAGATGCTGACAGAGGCTGTGACGCCGACTGAGGCAGATTGGGGTAGATATGGGCATAGAGAAGGCAGAAGACCCCCCAATCGACAGCGGAAGCGACTAAGACGCCTACAGAGACGCTGACAGACGCTGCGACGCCGACTGAGACCCCGATGAGGGAGATAGGGGGAGATATAGGCATAGAGAAGGCAGCAGACCCTCCAATCGGCAGCGGCAACAATTGAGACGCCTACAGAGACGCTGACAGAGGCTGCGACGCCCACCGAGGCAGATAGGGGTAGATATAGGCATAGAGAAGGCAGCAGACCCGCTGAGACTAAGACGCCTACAGAGACGCTGACAGAGGCTGCGACGCCGACTAAGACGCCGCTGAGGGAGATAGGAGTATATATAGGCATAGAGAAGGTAGCAGACCCTCCAATCGACAGCGGCAGCGACTGAGACGCCTACAGATACGATGATAATGGCTGCGACGCCGACTGAGGCAGATAGGTGTAGATATAGGCATAGAGAAGGCAGCAGACACCCCAATCGACAGCGGCAGCGACTGAGACGCCTACAGATACGATGACAGAGGCTGCGCCGCCTACTGAGACGCCGAGTGAGGCAGATAGGGGTGGATATAGGCATAGAGAAAGCAGAAAACCCCTCAATCGACAGCCGCAGTGACTGAGACGTGTACAGAGATGCTGAAAGTGACTGCGACGCCGACTGAGGCAGATAGGGGTAGATATAGGCATAGAGAAGGCAGCAGACCCGCTGAGACTAAGACGCCTACAGAGACGCTGACAGAGGCTGCGACGCCGACTGAGACGCCGATGAGGGAGATAGGAGTAGATATGGGCATAAAGAAGGTAGCAGACCCTCCAATCGACAGCGGCAATGATTGAGACGCCTACAGAGACGCTGACAGAGGCTGCGACGCCCACTGAGGCAGATACGGGTAGATATAGGCATAGAGAAGGCAGCAGACCCCCCCAATCGACAGCCGCAGCGACTGAGACGCCTACAGATAGGATGAGAGATGCTGCGACGCCGCTTGAGACGCCGACTGAGGCAGATAGGGTTGGATATAGGCATAGAGAAAGCAGAAAACCCCTCAATCGACAGCGGCAATGATTGAGACGCCTACAGAGATGCTGACAGAGGCTGCGACGCCGACTGAGGCAGATAAGGGTAGATATAGGCATCGAGAAGGCAGCAGACCCCTCAATCGATAGCGGCAGCGACTAAGACGCCTACGGAGATGCTGACAGAGGCTGCGACGCCGACTGAAGCAGATAGGGATATATATAGGCATAGAGAAGGCAGCAGACCCGCAAATCGACAGCGGCAGCGACTGAGACGCCTACAGAGACGCTAACAGAGGCTGCGACACCGACTGAGGCAGGTAGGGGTGGATATAGGCATAGAGAAAGCAGAAAATGCCTCAATCGACAGCGGCAGTGACTGAGACGCCTACAGAGATGTTGACAGGGGCTGCGACGCCGACTGAGGCAGATAGGGGTAGATATGGGAATAGAGAAGGCAGCAGACCCCTCATTCGACAGCCGCAGCGACTGAGACGCCTACAGATACGATGAGAGAGGCTGCGACGCCGACTGAGGCAGATAGGGTTGGATATAGGCATAGATAAAGCAGAAAACCCCTCAATCGACAGCGGCAATGACTGAGACGCCTACAGAGATGCTGACAGAAGCTGCGACGCCGAATGAGGCAGATAGGGTTAGAGAAGGCAGCAGAGCCCCCAATCGACAGCGGCAAAATCTGAGACACCTACAGAGACGCTGACAGAGGCTGCGACGCCGACTGAGATGCCGACTGAGCAAGATAGGGGTAGATATAGGCATAGAGAAGGCAGCAGACCCCCTCAATCGACAGCGGCAGCGACTGCGACGCGTACAGAGACGCTAACAGAGGCTGCGACGCCGACTGAGACGCCGACTGAGGCAGATAGGGGTAGATATAGGCATAGCGAAGGCAGCAGACCCCCCAATCGACAGCGGCAGCGACTGAGACTACTGCAGAAACGCTGACAGAGGCTGCGACGCCGACTGAGGCAGATAGGGGTGGATATAGGCATAGAGACGGCGGCAGACCCCCAAATCGACTGCGGCAGCGACTGAGACGCCTTCAGAAACGCTGACAGAGGCTGCGACGCCGACTGAGACGCCGACTGAGGCAGATAGGGGTAGATATAGGCATAGAGAAGGCAGCAGACCCCCAAATCGACAGCGGCAGCGACTGAGACGCCTTCAGAGACGCTGACAGAGGCTGCGACGCCGACTGAAGCAGATAGGAATATATATATTTAGAGAGAAGGCAGCAGACCCGCCAATCGACAGTGGAAGCGACTAAGACGCCTACAGAGACGCTGCCAGACGCTGCGACGCCGACTGAGACCCGATGAGGGAGATAGGGGGAGATATAGGCATAGAGAAGGCAGCTGACCCCTCAATCGACAGCGGCAGCGACTAAGACGCCTACAGAGATGCTGACAGAGGCTGCGACGCCGACTGAAGCAGATAGGAATATATATATTTAGAGAGAAGGCAGCAGACCCGCCAATCGACAGCGGCAGCGACTGAGACGCCTACAGAGCCGCTAACAGAGGCTGCGACGCCGAATGGGACACCGACTGAGGCAGATAGGGGTGGATATAGGCATAGAGAAAGCAGAAAATGCCTCAATCGACAGCGGCAGTGACTGAGACGCCTACAGAGATGCTGACAGAGGCTGCGACGCCGACTGAGGCAGATAGGGGTAGATATGGGCATAGAGAAGGCAGCAGACCCCCCAATCGACAGTGGAAGCGACTAAGACGCCTACAGAGACGCTGCCAGACGCTGCGACGCCGACTGAGACCCGATGAGGGAGATAGGGGGAGATATAGGCATAGAGAAGGCAGCTGACCCCCCAATCGACAGCGGCAGCGACTGAGACGCCTACAGATACGATGACAATAGCTGCGATGCCGACTGAGGCAGATAGGTGCAGATATGCTGACAGAGGCTGCGACGCTGACTGAGACGCCGACTGAGGCAGATAGGGGTGGATATAGGCATAGAGAAAGCAGAAAACCCATCAATCGACAGCCGCAGTGACTGAGACGCCTACAGAGATGCTGAAAGTGGCTGCGACGCCGACTGAGGCAGATAGGGGTAGATATAGGCATAGAGAAGGCAGCAGACCCCTCAATCGACAGCGGCAGAGACTAAAACGCCTACAGAGACGCTGACAGAGGCTGCGACGCCGACTGAGACGCCGATGAGGGAGATAGGAGTAGAGATGGGAATAAAGAAGGTAGCAGAACCTCCAATCGACAGCGGCAACGATTGAGACGCCTACAGAGACGCTGACAGAGGCTGCGACGCCCACTGAGGCAGATAGGGGTAGATATGGGCATAGAGAAGGCAGCAGACCCCTCATTCGACAGCCGCAGCGACTGAGACGCCTACAGATACGATGAGAGAGGCTGCGACGCCGACTGAGACGCCGACTGAGGCAGATAGGGTTGGATATAGGCATAGAGAAAGCAGAAAACCCCTCAATAGACAGCGGCAATGATTGAGACGCCTACAGAGATACTGACAGAGGCTGCGACGCCGACTGAGGCAGATAGGGGTGGATATAGGCATCGAAAAGGCAGCAGACCCCTCAATCGATAGCGGCAGCGACTAAGACGCCTACAGAGATGCTGACAGAGGCTGCGGCGCCGACTGAAGCAGATAGGGATATATATAGGCATAGGGAAGGCAGCAGACCCACCAATCGACAGCGGCAGTGACTGAGACGCCTACAGAGACGCTAACAGAGGCTGCGACGCCGACTGGGACGCCGACTGAGGCAGATAGGGGTGGATATAGGCTTAGAGAAAGCAGAAAATGCCTCAATCGACAGCGGCAGTGACTGAGACGCCTACAGATATGCTGACAGAGGCTGCGACGCCGACTGAGGCAGATAGGGGCAGATATGGGCATAGAGAAGGCAGCAGACCCCTCATTCGATAGCCGCAGCGACTGAGACGCCTACAGATACGATGAGAGAGGCTGCGACGCCGACTGAGACGCCGACTGAGGCAGATAGGGTTGGATATAGGCATAGAAAAAGCAGAAATCCCCTCAATCGACAGCGGCAATGACTGAGACGCCTACAGAGATGCTGACAGAGGCTGCGACGCCGACTGAGGCAGATAGGGGTAAATATAGGCATAGAGAAGGCAGCAGACCCCTCAATCGACAGCGGCAGCGACTGAGACGCCTACAGAGACGCCGACTGAGACGCCGACTGAGGCAGATAGGGTTGGATATAGGCATAGAGAAAGCAGAAAACCCCTCAATCGACAGCGGCAGTGACTGAGACACCTACAGAGATGCTGACAGAGGCTGCGACGCCGACTGTGCCAGATAGGGGTAGATATAGGCATAGAGAAGGCACCAGACCCCCCAATCGGCAGCGGAAGCGACCAAGACGCCGACAGATATGATGACAGAGGCTGCGACGCCGACTGAGGCAGATAGGGGTGGATATAGGCATAGAGAAGGCGGCAGACCCATAAATCGACTGCGGCAGCGACTGAGACGCCTTCAGAGACGCTGATAGAGGCTGCGACGCCGACTGAGACGCCGACTGAGGCAGATAGGGGTAGATATTGGCATAGAGAAGGCAGCAGATCCCCCAATCGACAGCGGCAGCGACTAAGACGACTACAGAAACGCTGACAGAGGCTGCGGCACCGACTAAGGCAGATAGGGGTAGATATAGGCATAGAGAAGGCAGCTGACCCCCTAATCGACAGCGGCAGCGACTGAGACGCTCACAGAGACGCGTGCAGAGGCTGCGACGCCGACTGAGACGCCGATGAGGGAGATAGGAGTAGATATAGGCATAGAGAAGGTAGCAGACCCTCCAATCGACAGCGGCAACGACTCAGACGCCTACAGAGACGCTGACAGAGGCTGCGACGCCCACTGAGGCAGATAGGTGTAGATATAGGCATAGAGAAGGCAGCAGACCCCCCAATCGACAGCGACTGAGACTCCTACAGAAACGCTGACAGAGGCTGCGACGCCGACTGAGGCAGATAGGGGTGGATATAGGTATAGAGAAGGCAGCAGACCCCCAAATCGACAGAGGCAGCGACTGAGATGCCTTCAGAGACGCTGACAGAGGCTGCGACGCCGACTGAGACGCCGACTGAGGCAGATAGGTGTTGATATAGGCATAGAGAAAGCACAAAACCCCTCAATCGACAGCGGCAGTGACTGAGACGCCTACAGAGATGCAGAAAGTGGCTGCGACGCCGACTGAGGCAGATAGGGGTAGATATAGGCATAGAGAAGGCAGCATACCCCTCAATCGACAGCGGCAGCGACTAAGACGCCTACAGAGACGCTGACAGAAACTGCGACACCGACTGAGACGCCGATGAGGGAGATAGGAGTAGATATAGGCATAGAGAATATAGCAGACCCACCAATCGACAGCGGCAACGATTGAGACGCCTAAAGAGACGCTGACAGAGGCTGCGACGCCGACTGAGGCAGATAGGGGTAGATATAGGCATAGAGAAGGCAGCAGACCCCTCAATCGACAGCGGCAGCGACTAAGACGCCTACAGAGATGTTGACAGAGGCTGCGACGCCGACTGAGGCAGATAGGGATATATATAGTCATAGAGAAGGCAGCAGACCCCACAATCGACAGCGGCAATGACTGAGACTCCTGCAGAAACGCTGACAGAGGCTGCGACGCCGACTGGGGCAGATAGGGGTGGATATAGGCATTGAGAAGGCGGCAGACCCCCAAATCGACAGCGGCAGCGACTGAGACGCCTTCAGAGACGCTGACAGAGGTTGCGACGCCGACTGAGACGCCGACTGAGGCAGATAGGGTTAGATATAGGCATAGAGAAGGTAGCAGACCCCCCAATCGACAGCGGCAGCGACTGAGACGTCTACAGAGTCGCTGACAGAGGTTGCGACGCCGACTGAGACGCCGACTGATTCAGATAGAGGTAGATATAGGCATAGAGAAGGCAGCAGACACCCAATCGACAGCGGCAGCGACTGAGACTCCTGCAGAAACGCTGACAGAGGCTGCGACGCCGACTGGGACAGATAGGGGTGGATATAGGCATAGAGAAGGCGGCAGACCCCAAATCGACAGCGGCAGCAACTGAGACGCCTTCAGAGACACTGACAGAGGCTGCGACGCAAACTGAGACGCCGACTGAGGCAGATAGGGGTAGATATAGGCATAGAGAAGGCAGCAGATCCCCCAATCGACTGCGGCAGCGACTATGACGACTACTGAAACGCTGACAGAGGCTGCGACACCGAATGAGGCAGATAGGGGTAGATATAGGCATAGAGAAGGCAGCAGACCCCCCCAATCGACAGCGGCAGCGACTGAGACGCTCACAGAGACGCTGACAGAGGCTGCGATGCCGACTGAGACGCCGATGAGGGAGATAGGAATAGATATAGGCATAGAGAAGGTAGCAGACCCTCCAATCGACAGCGGCAACGATTGAGACGCCTACAGATACGATGAGAGAGGCTGCGACGCCGACTGAGACGCCGACTGAGGCAGATAGGGTTGGATATAGGCATAGAGAAAGCAGAAAACCCCTCAATCGACAGCGGCAATGATTGAGACGCCTACAGAGATGCTGACAGAGGCTGCGACGCCGACTGAGGCGGATAGGGGTAGATATAGGCATCGAGAAGGTAGCAGACCCGCCAATCGACAGCGGCAGCGACTGAGACGCCTACAGATACGATGACAATGGCTGCGACGCCGACTGAGACAGATAGGTGTAGATATAGGCATAGAGAAGGAAGCAGCCACCCCAATCGACAGCGGCAGCGACTGAGACGCCTACAGATACGATGACAGAGGCTGCGACGCCGACTGAGACGCCGACTGAGGCAGATTTAGGTGGATATATGCATAGAGAAAGCAGAAAACCCCTCAATCGACAACTGCAGTGACTGAGACGCCTACAGAGATGCTGAAAGTGGCTGCGACGCCGACTGAGGCAGATAGGGGTAGATATAGGCATAGAGAAGGCAGCAGACCCCTCAATCGACAGCGGCAGAGACTAAGACGCCTGCAGAAACGCTGACAGAGGCTGCGATGCCGACTGAGACGCCGATGAGGGAGATAGGAGTAGATATGGGAATAAAGAAGGTAGCAGGCCCTCCAATCGACAGCGGCAACGATTGAGACGCCTACAGAGACGCTGACAGAGGCTGCGACGCCCACTGAGGCAGATAGGGGTAGATATAGGCATAGAGAAGGCAGCAGACCCCCAATCGACAGCCGCAGCGACTGAGACGCCTACAGATACGATGAGAGAGGTTGCGACGCCGACTGAGGCAGATTGGGTTGGATCTAGGCATATAGAAAACAGAAAACCCCTCAATCAACAGCGGCAATGATTGAGACGCCTACAGAGATGCTGACAGAGGCTACGACGCCGACTGAAGCAGATAGGGATATATATAGGCATAGAGAATGCAGCAGACGCGCCAATCGACAGCGGCAGCGACTGAGACGCCTACAGAGACGCTAACAGAGGCTGCGACGCCGACTGGGACGCCGACTGAGGCAGATAGGGGTGGATATAGGCATAGAGAAAGCACAAAATGCCTCAATCGACAGCGGCAGTGATTGAGCCGCCTACAGATATGCTGACAGAGGCTGCGACGCCGACTGAGGCAGATAGGGGCAGATATAGGCATCGAGAAGGCAGCAGACCCTCAATCGATAGCGGCAGCGACTAAGACGCCTACAGAGATGCTGACAGAGGCTGCGACGCCGACTGAAGCAGATAGGGATATATATAGGCATAGAGAAGGCAGCAGACCCGCCAATCGACAGCGGCAGCGACTGAGACGCCTACAGAGACGCTAACAGAGGCTGCGACGCCGACTGAGACGCCGACTGAGGCAGATAGGGATAGATATAGGCATAGAGAAGGTAGCAGACCCCCCAATCGACAGCGGCAGCGACTGAGACGTCTACAGATTCGCTGACAGAGGTTGCGACGCCGACTGAGACGCCGACTGATTCAGATAGAGGTAGATATAGGCATAGAGAAGGCAGCAGACACCCAATCGACAGCGGCAGCGACTGAGACTCCTGCAGAAACGCTGACAGAGGCTGCGACGCCGACTGGGGCAGATAGGGGTGGATATAACTATGCTCTAAGTGAACCTTTAACTAGAGCATTGTCTTTATGTAACTCATTGTCAATTAATAATTGTATTGATTTCTCATTGTCTAAATTTACTTTTAAAAATTTCATTGTTAATTTATCCTAATGTTGGTTTTCAATGTTATCTGTCACTTTAAATTTATATATTATGTTAAATCTTATTAATGTGTATTTTTACTCACTTCATATTAACTCTAGTCTGTAAGGATTTCTGTTATCCATAGACTCAATAAAGATCAATAATAATAATAATAATAATAATATAGGCATAGAGAAGGCGGCAGACCCCAAATCGACAGCGGCAGCAACTGAGACGCCTTCAGAGACACTGACAGAGGCTGCGACGCCGACTGAGACGCCGACTGAGGCAGATAGGGGTAGATATAGGCATAGAGAAGGCAGCAGACCCCCCCAATCGACAGCGGCAGCGACTGAGACGCTCACAGAGACGCTGACAGAGGCTGCGATGCCGACTGAGACGCCGATGAGGGAGATAAGAATAGATATAGGCATAGAGAAGGTAGCAGACCCTCCAATCGACAGCGGCAACGATTGAGACGCCTACAGATACGATGAGAGAGGCTGCGACGCCGACTGAGACGCCGACTGAGGCAGATAGGGTTGGATATAGGCATAGAGAAAGCAGAAAACCCCTCAATCGACAGCGGCAATGATTGAGACGCCTACAGAGATGCTGACAGAGGCTGCGACGCCGACTGAGGCAGATAGGGGTAGATATAGGCATCGAGAAGGTACCAGACCCGCCAATCGACAGCGGCAGCGACTGAGACGCCTACAGATACGATGACAATGGCTGCGACGCCGACTGAGACAGATAGGTGTAGATATAGGCATAGAGAAGGAAGCAGACACCCCAATCGACAGCGGCAGCGACTGAGACGCCTACAGATACGATGACAGAGGCTGCGACGCCGACTGAGACGCCGACTGAGGCAGATTTAGGTGGATATAGGCATAGAGAAAGCAGAAAACCCCTCAATCGACAGCCGCAGTGACTGAGACGCCTACAGAGATGCTGAAAGTGGCTGCGACGCCGACTGAGGCAGATAGGGGTAGATATAGGCATAGAGAAGGCAGCAGACCCCTCAATCGACAGCGGCAGAGACTAAGACGCCTGCAGAAACGCTGACAGAGGCTGCGATGCCGACTGAGACGCCGATGAGGGAGATAGGAGTAGATATGGGAATAAAGAAGGTAGCAGGCCCTCCAATCGACAGCGGCAACGATTGAGACGCCTACAGAGACGCTGACAGAGGCTGCGACGCCCACTGAGGCAGATAGGGGTAGATATAGGCATAGAGAAGGCAGCAGACCCCCAATCGCCAGCCGCAGCGACTGAGACGCCTACAGATACGATGAGAGAGGCTGCGACGCCGACTGAGGCAGATAGGGGTAAATATAGGCATAGAGAAGACAGCAGACCCCTCAATCGACAGCGGCAGCGACTGAGACGCCTACAGAGACGCCGACTGAGGCAGATAGGGTTGGATATAGGCATAGAGAAAGCAGAAAACCCCTCAATCGACAGCGGCAGTGACTGAGACACATACAGAGATGCTGACAGAAGCTGGGACTCCGACTGAGGCAGATAGGGGTAGATATAGGCATCGAGAAGGCAGCAGACCCGCCAATCGACAGCGGCAGCGACTGAGACGCCTACAGAGCCGCTAACAGAGGCTGCGAAGCCGACTGGGACGCCGATTGAGGCAGATAGGGGTGGATATAGGCATAGAGAAAGCAGAAAATGCCTCAATCGACAGCGGCAGTGACTGAGACGCCTACAGAGATGCTGAGAGAGGCTGCGACGCCGACTGAGGCAGATAGGGGTAGATATGGGCATAGAGAAGGCAGCAGACCCCTCAATCGACAGCGGAAGCGACCAAGACGCCTACAGAGACGCTGACAGATGCTGTGACGCCGACTGAGACCCCGATGAGGGAGATAGGGGTAGATATAGGCATAGAGAAGGCAGCAGACCCCCCAATAGACAGCGGCAGCGACTGAGACGCCTATAGATACGATGACAGAGGCTGCGACGCCGACTGAGCAAGATAGGGGTAGATATAGGCATAGAGAAGGCAGCAGACCCCCCAATAGACAGCAGCAGCGACTGAGACGCCTATAGATACGATGATAGAGGCTGCGACGCCGACTGAGGCAGATAGGGTTGGATATAGGCATAGAGAACACAGAAAACACCTCAATCTACAGCGGCAGTGACTGAGACACCTACAGAGATGCTGACAGAGGCTGCGACGCCGACTGAGGCAGATAGGGGTAGATATGGGCATAGAGAAGGCAGCAGACCCCCCAATCGACAGCGGAAGCGACTGAGACGCCTACAGATACGATGACAATTGCTGCGACGCCGACTGAGACAGATAGGTGTAGATATAGGCATAGAGAAGGAAGCAGACACCCCAATCGACAGCGGCAGAGACTAAGACGCCTACAGAAACGCTGACAGAGGCTGCGACGCCGACTGAGACGCCGATGAGGGAGATAGGAGTAGATATGGGAATAAAGAAGGTAGCAGGCCCTCCAATCGACAGCGGCAACGATTGAGACGCCTACAGAGACGCTGACAGAGGCTGCGACGCCCACTGAGGAAGATAGGGGTAGATATAGGCATACAGAAGGCAGCAGACCCCCCAATCGACAGCCCCAGCGACTGAGACGCCTACAGATACGATGAGAGAGGCTGCGACGTCGACTGAGACGCCGACTGAGGCAGATAGGGTTGGATATAGGCATAGAGAAAGCAGAAAACCCCTCAATCGACAGCGGCAATGATTGAGACGCCTACAGAGATGCTGACAAAGGCTGCGACGCCGACTGAAGCAGATAGGGATATATATAGGCATAGAGAATGCAGCAGACGCGCCAATCGACAGCGGCAGCGACTGAGACGCCTACAGAGACGCTAACAGAGGCTGCGACGCCGACTGGGACGCCGACTGAGGCAGATAGGGGTGGATATAGGCATAGAGAAAGCAGAAAATGCCTCAATCGACAGCGGCAGTGATTGAGACGCCTACAGATATGCTGACAGAGGCTGTGACGCCGACTGAGGCAGATAGGGGCAGATATAGGCATCGAGAAGGCAGCAGACCCCTCAATCGCTAGCGGCAGCGACTAAGACGCCTACAGAGATGCTGACAGAGGCTGCGACGCCGACTGAAGCAGATAGTTATATATATAGGCATAGAGAAGGCAGCAGACCCGCCAATCGACAGCGGCAGCGACTGAGACGCCTACAGAGACGCTAACAGAGGCTGCGACGCCGACTGGGACGCCGACTGAGGCAGATAGGGGTGGATATAGGCATAGAGAAAGCAGAAAATGCCTCAATCGACAGCGGCAGTGATTGAGACGCCTACAGATATGCTGACAGAGGCTGCGACGCCGACAGAGGCAGATTGGGGTAGATATGGGCATATAGAAGGCAGCAGACCCCTCATTCGACAGCCGCAGCGACTGAGACGCCTACAGATACGATGAGAGAGGCTGCGACGCCGACTGAGACGCCGACTGAGGCAGATAGGGTTGGATATAGGCATAGAGAAAGCAGAAAACCCCTCAATCGACAGCGGCAGTGACTGAGACACCTACAGAGATGCTGACAGAGACTGCGACGCCGACTGTGGCAGATAGGGGTAGATATAGGCATAGAGAAGGCAGCAGACCCCCCAATCGGCAGCGGAAGCGACCAAGACGCCTACAGATACGATGACAGAGGCTGCGACGCCGACTGAGGCAGATAGGGGTGGATATAGGCAAAGAGAAGGCGGCAGACCCCTAAATCGACAGCGGCAGCGACTGACGCCTTCAGAGACGCTGATAGAGGCTGCGACGCCGACTGAGAAACCGACTGAGGCAGATAGGGGTAGATATAGGCATAGAGAAGGCAGCAGATCCCCCAATCGACAGCGGCAGCGACTAAGACGACTACAGAAAAGCTGACAGAGGCTGCGGCACCGACTAAGGCAGATAGGGGTAGATATAGGCATAGAGAAGGCAGCAGACCCCCTAATCGACAGCGGCAGCGACTGAGACGCTCACAGAGACGCGTGCAGAGGCTGCGACGCCGACTGAGACGCCGATGAGGGAGATAGGAGTAGATATAGGCATAGAGAAGGCAGCAGACTCCCCAATCGACAGCGGCAGCGACTGAGACTCCTACAGAAACGCTGACAGAGGCTGCGACGCCGACTGAGGCAGATAGGGGTGGATATAGGCATAGAGAAGGCGGCAGACCCCCAAATTGACAGAGGCAGCGACTGAGATGCCTTCAGAGACGATGACAGAGGCTGCGACGCCGACTGAGAAGCCGACTGAGGCAGACACTGGTTGGTATAGGCATAGAGAAGGCAGCAGATCCACCAATCGACAGAGGCAGCGACTGAGATGCCTTCAGAGACGCTGACAGAGGCTGCGACGCCGACTGAGACGCCGACTGAGGCAGATAGGTGTGGATATAGGCATAGAGAAAGCACAAAACCCCTCAATCGACAGCGGCAGTGACTGAGACACCTACAGAGATGCTGAAAGTGGCTGCGACGCCGACTGAGGCAGATAGGGGTAGATATAGGCATAGAGAAGGCAGCAGACCCCTCAATCGACAGCGGCAGCGACTAAGACGCCTACAGAGACGCTGACAGAGGCTGCGACGCCGACTGAGACGCCGATGAGGGAGATAGGAGTAGATATAGGCATAGAGAATATAGCAGACCCACCAATCGACAGCGGCAACGATTGAGACGCCTAAAGAGATGCTGACAGAGGCTGCGACGCCCACTGCGGCAGAGACGGGTAGATACAGGCATAGAGAAGGCAGCAGACCCCCCAATCGACAGCGGCAGCGACTGAGACGCCTACAGATACGATGAGAGAGGCTGCGACGCCGACTGAGACGCCGACTGAGGCAGATAGGGTTGGATATAGGCATAGAGAAAGCAGAAAACCCCTCAATCGACAGCGGCAATGACTGAGACGCCTACAGAGATGCTGACAGAGGCTGCGACGCCGACTGAGGCAGATAGGGGTAGATATAGGCATAGAGAAGGCAGCACACCCCTCAATCGACAGCGGCAGCGACTAAGACGCCTACAGAGATGCTGACAGAGGCTGCGACGCCGACTGAGGCAGATAGGGATATATATAGGCATAGAGAAGGCAGCAGACCCCACAATCGACAGCGGCAGTGACTGAGACGCCTACAGAGACGTTAACAGAGGCTGCGACGCCGACTGGGACGCCGACTGAGGCAGATAGGGGTGGATATAGGCATAGAGAAGGCAGCAGATCCACCAATCGACAGAGGCAGCGACTGAGATGCCTTTAGATACGCTGACAGAGGCTGCGACGCCGACTGAGACGCCGGCTGAGGCAGATAGGTGTGGATATAGGCATAGAGAAAGCACAAAACCCCTCAATCGACAGCGGCAGTGACTGAGACACCTACAGAGATGCTGAAAGTGGCTGCGACGCCGACTGAGGCAGATAGGGGTAGATATAGGCATAGAGAAGGCAGCAGACCCCTCAATCGACAGCGGCAGCGACTAAGACGCCTACAGAGACGCTGACAGAAACTGCGACGCCGACTGAGACGCCGATGAGGGAGATAGGAGTAGATATAGGCATAGAGAATATAGCAGACCCACCAATCGACAGCGGCAACGATTGAGACGCCTAAAGAGATGCTGACAGAGGCTGCGACGCCCACTGAGGCAGAGAGGGGTAGATATAGGCATAGAGAAGGCAGCAGACCCCCCAATCGACAGCCGCAGCGACTGAGACGCCTACAGATACGATGAGAGAGGCTGCGACGCCGACTGAGACGCCGACTAAGGCAGATAGGGTTGGATATAGGCATAGAGAAAGCATAAAACGCCTCAATCGACAGCGGCAGTGACTGAGACTCCTGCAGAAACGCTGACAGAGGCTGCGACGCCGACTGGGGCAGATAGGGGTGGATATAGGCATAGAGAAGGCGGAAGACGCCCAAATCGACAGCGGCAGCGACTGAGACGCTTTCAGAGACGCTGACAGCGGTTGCGACGCCGACTGAGACGCCGACTGAGGCAGATAGGGGTAGATATAGGCATAGAGAAAGTAGCAGACCCCTCCAATCGACAGCGGCAGCGACTGAGACGTCTACAGAGTCGCTGACAGAGGTTGCGACGCCGACTGAGACGCCGACTGAGGCAGATAGGGGTGGATATAGGCATAGAGAAAGCAGAAAACCATTCAATCTACAGCCGCAGTGACTGAGACGCCTACAGAGATGCTGAAAGTGGCTGCGACGCCGACTGAGGCAGATAGGGGTAGATATAGGCATAGAGAAGTCAGCAGACCCCTCAATCGACAGCGGCAGAGACTAAGACGCCTACAGAAACGCTGACAGAGGCTGCGACGCCGACTGAGACGCCGATGAGGGAGATAGGAGTAGATATTTGAATAAAGAAGTTAGCAGGCCCTCCAATCGACAGCGGCACCGATTGGGACGCCTACAGAGACGCTGACAGAAGCTGCGACGCCCACTGAGGCAGAAAGGGGTAGATATAGGCATAGAGAAGGCAGCAGACCCCCCAATCGACAGCCGCAGCGACTGAGACGCCTACAGATACGATGAGAGAGGCTGCGACGCCGACTGAGACGCCGACTGAGGCAGATAGGGTTGGATATAGGCATAGAGAAAGCAGAAAACCCCTCAATCGACAGCGGCAATGATTGAGACGCCTACAGAGATGCTGACAGAGGCTGCGACGCCGACTGAAGCAGATAGGGACATATATAGGCATAGAGAATGCAGCAGACGCGCCAATCGACAGCGGCAGCGACTGAGACGCCTACAGAGACGCTAACAGAGGCTGCGACGCCGACTGGGACACCGACTGAGGCAGATAGGGGTGGATATAGGCATAGAGAAAGCAGAAAATGCCTCAATCGACAGCGGCAGTGATTGAGACGCCTACAGATATGCTGACAGAGGCTGCGACGCCGACTGAGGCAGATAGGGGCAGATATAGGCATCGAGAAGGCAGCAGACCCCTCAATCGCTAGCGGCAGCGACTAAGACGCCTACAGAGATGCTGACAGAGGCTGCGACGCCGACTGAAGCAGATAGGGATATATATAGGCATAGAGAATGCAGCAGATGCGCCAATCGACAGCGGCAGCGACTGAGACGCCTACAGAGACGCTAACAGAGGCTGCGACGCCGACTGAGACGCCGACTGAGGCAGATAGGTGTGGATATAGGCATAGAGAAAGCACAAAATGCCTCAATCGACAGCGGCAGTGATTGAGACGCCTACAGAGATGCTGAAAGTGGCTGCGACGCCGACTGAGGCAGATAGGGGTAGATATAGGCATAGAGAAGGCAGCAGACCCCTCAATCGACAACCGCAGCGACTGAGACGCCTACAGATACGATGAGAGAGGCTGCGACGCCGACTGAGGCAGATAGGGGTGGATATAGGCATAGAGAAGGCGGCAGACCCCTAAATCGACAGCTGAGGCAGATAGGGGTAAATATAGGCATAGAGAAGACAGCAGACCCCTCAATCGACAGCGGCAGCGACTGAGACGCCTACAGAGACGCCGACTGAGGCAGATAGGGTTGGATATAGGCATAGAGAAAGCAGAAAACCCCTCAATCGACAGCGGCAGTGACTGAGACACATACAGAGATGCTGACAGAAGCTGCGACTCCGACTGAGGCAGATAGGGGTAGATATAGGCATCGAGAAGGCAGCAGACCCGCCAATCGACAGCGGCAGCGACTGAGACGCCTACAGAGCCGCTAACAGAGGCTGCGAAGCCGACTGGGACGCCGATTGAGGCAGATAGGGGTGGATATAGGCATAGAGAAAGCAGAAAATGCCTCAATCGACAGCGGCAGTTACTGAGACGCCTACAGAGATGCTGAGAGAGGCTGCGACGCCGACTGAGGCAGATAGGGGTAGATATGGGCATAGAGAAGGCAGCAGACCCCTCAATCGACAGCGGAAGCGACCAAGACGCCTACAGAGACGCTGACAGACGCTGTGACGCCGACTGAGACCCCGATGAGGGAGATAGGGGTAGATATAGGCATAGAGAAGGCAGCAGACCCCCCAATAGACAGCGGCAGCGACTGAGACGCCTATAGATACGATGACAGAGGCTGCGACGCCGACTGAGCAAGATAGGGGTAGATATAGGCATAGAGAAGGCAGCAGACCCCCCAATAGACAGCGGCAGCGACTGAGACGCCTATAGATACGATGATAGAGACTGCGACGCCGACTGAGGCAGATAGGGTTGGATATAGGCATAGAGAACACAGAAAACACCTCAATCTACAGCGGCAGTGACTGAGACACCTACAGAGTTGCTGACAGAGGCTGCGACGCCGACTGAGGCAGATAGGGGTAGATATGGGCATAGAGAAGGCAGCAGACCCCCCAATCGACAGCGGAAGCGACCAAGACGCCTACAGATATGATGACAGAGGCTGCGACGCCGACTGAGGCAGATAGGGGTGGATATAGGCATAGAGAAGGCGGCAGACCCCTAAATCGACAGCGGCAGCGACTGAGACGCCTTCAGAGACGCTGATAGAGGCTGCGACGCCGACTGAGAAACCGACTGAGGCAGATAGGGGTAGATATAGGCATAGAGAAGGCAGCAGATCCCCCAATCGACAGCGGCAGCGACTAAGACGACTACAGAAAAGCTGACAGAGGCTGCGGCACCGACTAAGGCAGATAGGGGTAGATATAGGCATAGAGAAGGCAGCAGACCCCCCAATCGGCAGCGGAAGCGACCAAGACGCCTACAGATATGATGACAGAGGCTGCGACGCCGACTGAGGCAGATAGGGGTGGATATAGGCATAGAGAAGGCGGCAGACCCCTAAATCGACAGCGGCAGCGACTGAGACGCCTTCAGAGACGCTGATAGAGGCTGCGACGCCGACTGAGAAACCGACTGAGGCAGATAGGGGTAGATATAGGCATAGAGAAGGCAGCA
This sequence comes from Clusia tigrina, assembly GCA_920105625.2. Lineage (NCBI taxonomy): Eukaryota > Metazoa > Arthropoda > Insecta > Diptera > Clusiidae > Clusia > Clusia tigrina. The sequence goes on from OV050031.1 coordinate 90,887,299, forward strand.
GATCCCCCAATCGACAGCGGCAGCGACTAAGACGACTACAGAAAAGCTGACAGAGGCTGCGGCACCGACTAAGGCAGATAGGGGTAGATATAGGCATAGAGAAGGCAGCAGACCCCCTAATCGACAGCGGCAGCGACTGAGACGCTCACAGAGACGCGTGCAGAGGCTGCGACGCCGACTGAGACGCCGATGAGGGAGATAGGAGTAGATATATGCATAGAGAAGGCAGCAGACTCCCCAATCGACAGCGGCAGCGACTGAGACTCCTACAGAAACGCTGACAGAGGCTGCGACGCCGACTGAGGCAGATAGGGGTGGATATAGGCATAGAGAAGGCGGCAGACCCCCAAATTGACAGAGGCAGCAACTGAGATGCCTTCAGAGACGATGACAGAGGCTGCGACGCCGACTGAGACGCCGACTGAGGCAGACACTGGTTGGTATAGGCATAGAGAAGGCAGCAGATCCACCAATCGACAGAGGCAGCGACTGAGATGCCTTCAGAGACGCTGACAGAGGCTGCGACGCCGACTGAGACGCCGACTGAGGCAGATAGGTGTGGATATAGGCATAGAGAAAGCACAAAACCCCTCAATCGACAGCGGCAGTGACTGAGACACCTACAGAGATGCTGAAAGTGGCTGCGACGCCGACTGAGGCAGATAGGGGTAGATATAGGCATAGAGAAGGCAGCAGACCCCTCAATCGACAGCGGCAGCGACTAAGACGCCTACAGAGACGCTGACAGAAACTGCGACGCCGACTGAGACGCCGATGAGGGAGATAGGAGTAGATATAGGCATAGAGAATATAGCAGACCCACCAATCGACAGCGGCAACGATTGAGACGCCTAAAGAGATGCTGACAGAGGCTGCGACGCCCACTGCGGCAGAGACGGGTAGATACAGGCATAGAGAAGGCAGCAGACCCCCCAATCGACAGCCGCAGCGACTGAGACGCCTACAGATACGATGAGAGAGGCTGCGACGCCGACTGAGACGCCGACTGAGGCAGATAGGGTTGGATATAGGCATAGAGAAAGCAGAAAACCCCTCAATCGACAGCGGCAATGACTGAGACGCCTACAGAGATGCTGACAGAGGCTGCGACGCCGACTGAGGCAGATAGGGGTAGATATAGGCATAGAGAAGGCAGCACACCCCTCAATCGACAGCGGCAGCGACTAAGACGCCTACAGAGATGCTGACAGAGGCTGCGACGCCGACTGAGGCAGATAGGGATATATATAGCCATAGAGAAGGCAGCAGACCCCACAATCGACAGCGGCAGTGACTGAGACGCCTACAGAGACGTTAACAGAGGCTGCGACGCCGACTGGGACGCCGACTGAGGCAGATAGGGGTGGATATAGGCATAGAGAAGGCAGCAGATCCACCAATCGACAGAGGCAGCGACTGAGATGCCTTTAGATACGCTGACAGAGGCTGCGACGCCGACTGAGACGCCGGCTGAGGCAGATAGGTGTGGATATAGGCATAGAGAAAGCACAAAACCCCTCAATCGACAGCGGCAGTGACTGAGACACCTACAGAGATGCTGAAAGTGGCTGCGACGCCGACTGAGGCAGATAGGGGTAGATATAGGCATAGAGAAGGCAGCAGACCCCTCAATCGACAGCGGCAGCGACTGAGACGCCTACAGAGACGCTGACAGAAACTGCGACGCCGACTGAGACGCCGATGAGGGAGATAGGAGTAGATATAGGCATAGAGAATATAGCAGACCCACCAATCGACAGCGGCAACGATTGAGACGCCTAAAGAGATGCTGACAGAGGCTGCGACGCCCACTGAGGCAGAGAGGGGTAGATATAGGCATAGAGAAGGCAGCAGACCCCCCAATCGACAGCCGCAGCGACTGAGACGCCTACAGATACGATGAGAGAGGCTGCGACGCCGACTGAGACGCCGACTAAGGCAGATAGGGTTGGATATAGGCATAGAGAAAGCATAAAACGCCTCAATCGACAGCGGCAGTGACTGAGACTCCTGCAGAAACGCTGACAGAGGCTGCGACGCCGACTGGGGCAGATAGGGGTGGATATAGGCATAGAGAAGGCGGAAGACGCCCAAATCGACAGCGGCAGCGACTGAGACGCTTTCAGAGACGCTGACAGCGGTTGCGACGCCGACTGAGGCAGATAGGGATATATATAGCCATAGAGAAGGCAGCAGACCCCACAATCGACAGCGGCAGTGACTGAGACGCCTACAGAGACGTTAACAGAGGCTGCGACGCCGACTGGGACGCCGACTGAGGCAGATAGGGGTGGATATAGGCATAGAGAAGGCAGCAGATCCACCAATCGACAGAGGCAGCGACTGAGATGCCTTTAGATACGCTGACAGAGGCTGCGACGCCGACTGAGACGCCGGCTGAGGCAGATAGGTGTGGATATAGGCATAGAGAAAGCACAAAACCCCTCAATCGACAGCGGCAGTGACTGAGACACCTACAGAGATGCTGAAAGTGGCTGCGACGCCGACTGAGGCAGATAGGGGTAGATATAGGCATAGAGAAGGCAGCAGACCCCTCAATCGACAGCGGCAGCGACTAAGACGCCTACAGAGACGCTGACAGAAACTGCGACGCCGACTGAGACGCCGATGAGGGAGATAGGAGTAGATATAGGCATAGAGAATATAGCAGACCCACCAATCGACAGCGGCAACGATTGAGACGCCTAAAGAGATGCTGACAGAGGCTGCGACGCCCACTGAGGCAGAGAGGGGTAGATATAGGCATAGAGAAGGCAGCAGACCCCCCAATCGACAGCCGCAGCGACTGAGACGCCTACAGATACGATGAGAGAGGCTGCGACGCCGACTGAGACGCCGACTAAGGCAGATAGGGTTGGATATAGGCATAGAGAAGGCAGCAGACCCCCTAATCGACAGCGGCAGCAACTGAGACGCTCACAGAGACGCGTGCAGAGGCTGCGACGCCGACTGAGACGCCGATGAGGGAGATAGGAGTAGATATAGGCATAGAGAAGGCAGCAGACCCCCCAATCGACAGCGGCAGCGACTGAGACTCCTACAGAAACGCTGACAGAGGCTGCCACGCCGACTGAGGCAGATAGGGGTGGATATAGGCATAGAGAAGGCGGCAGGCCCCCAAATTGACAGAGGCAGCGACTGAGATGCCTTCAGAGACGCTGACAGAGGCTGCGACGCCGACTGAGACGCCGACTGAGGCAGATAGGTGTGGATATAGGCATAGAGAAAGCACAAAACCCCTCAATCGACAGCGGCAGTGACTGAGACACCTACAGAGATGCTGAAAGTGGCTGCGACGCCGACTGAGGCAGATAGGGGTAGATATAGGCATAGAGAAGGCAGCAGACCCCTCAATCGACAGCGGCAGCGACTGAGACGTCTACAGATACGATGAGAGAGGCTGCGACGCCGACTGAGACGCCGACTGAGGCAGATAGGGGTGGATATAGGCTTAGAGAAAGCAGAAAATGCCTCAATCGACAGCGGCAATGATTGAGACGCCTACAGAGATGCTGACAGAGGCTGCGACGCCGACTGAAGCAGATAGGGATATATATAGGCATAGAGAATGCAGCAGACGCGCCAATCGACAGCGGCAGCGACTGAGACGTCTACAGAGATGCTAACAGAGGCTGCGACGCCGACTGGGACGCCGACTGAGGCAGATAGGGGTGGATATAGGCATAGAGAAAGCTGAAAATGCCTCAATCGACAGCGGCAGTGATTGAGACGCCTACAGATATGCTGACAGAGGCTGCGACGCCGACTGAGGCAGATAGGGGCAGATATAGGCATCGAGAAGGCAGCAGACCCCTCAATCGCTAGCGGCAGCGACTAAGACGCCTACAGAGATGCTGACAGAGGCTGCGACGCCGACTGTAGCAGATAGGGATATATATAGGCATAGAGAAGGCAGCACACCCCTCAATCGACAGCGGCAGCGACTAAGACGCCTACAGAGATGCTGACAGAGGCTGCGACGCCGACTGAGGCAGATAGGGATATATATAGCCATAGAGAAGGCAGCAGACCCCACAATCGACAGCGGCAGTGACTGAGACGCCTACCGAGACGCTAACAGAGGCTGCGACGCCGACTGGGACGCCGACTGAGGCAGATAGGGGTGGATATAGGCATAGAGAAGGCAGCAGATCCACCAATCGACAGAGGCAGCGACTGAGATGCCTTTAGAGACGCTGACAGAGGCTGCGACGCCGACTGAGACGCCGACTGAGGCAGATAGGTGTGGATATAGGCATAGAGAAAGCACAAAACCCCTCAATCGACAGAGGCAGTGACTGAGACACCTACAGAGATGCTGAAAGTGGCTGCGACGCCGACTGAGGCAGATAGGGGTAGATATAGGCATAGAGAAGGCAGCAGACCCCTCAATCGACAGCGGCAGCGACTAAGACGGCTACAGAGACGCTGACAGAAACTGCGACGCCGACGGAGACGCCGATGAGGGACATAGGAGTAGATATAGGCATAGAGAATATAGCAGACCCACCAATCGACAGCGGCAACGATTGAGACGCCTAAAGAGATGCTGACAGAGGCTGCGACGCCCACTGAGGCAGAGAGGGGTAGATATAGGCATAGAGAAGGCAGCAGACCCCCCAATCGACAGCCGCAGCGACTGAGACGCCTACAGATACGATGAGAGAGGCTGCGACGCCGACTGAGACGCCGACTAAGGCAGATAGGGTTGGATATAGGCATAGAGAAAGCATAAAACGCCTCAATCGACAGCGGCAGTGACTGAGACTCCTGCAGAAACGCTGACAGAGGCTGCGACGCCGACTGGGGCAGATAGGGGTGGATATAGGCATAGAGAAGGCGGAAGACGCCCAAATCGACAGCGGCAGCGACTGAGACGCCTTCAGAGACGCTGACAGAGGTTGCGACGCCGACTGAGACGCCGACTGAGGCAGATAGGGGTAGATATAGGCATAGAGAAAGTAGCAGACCCCCCCAATCGACAGCGGCAGCGACTGAGACGTCTACAGAGTCGCTGACAGAGGTTGCGACGCCGACTGAGGCAGATAGGGGTGGATATAGGCATAGAGAAAGCAGAAAACCATTCAATCGACAGCCGCAGTGACTGAGACGCCTACAGAGATGCTGAAAGTGGCTGCGACGCCGACTGAGGCAGATAGGGGTAGATATAGGCATAGAGAAGTCAGCAGACCCCTCAATCGACAGCGTCAGAGACTAAGACGCCTACAGAAACGCTGACAGAGGCTGCGACGCCGACTGAGACGCCGATGAGGGAGATAGGAGTAGATATGGGAATAAAGAAGGTAGCAGGCCCTCCAATCGACAGCGGCAACGATTGAGACGCCTACAGAGACGCTGACAGAAGCTGCGACGCCCACTGAGGCAGATAGGGGTAGATATAGGCATAGAGAAGGCAGCAGACCCCACAATCCACAGCAGACCCCCCAATCCACAGCCGCAGCGACTGAGACGCCTACAGATACGATGAGAGAGGCTGCGACGCCGACTGAGACGCCGACTGAGGCAGATAGGGTTGGATATAGGCATAGAGAAAGCAGAAAACCCCTCAATCGACAGCGGCAATGATTGAGACGCCTACAGAGATGCTGACAGAGGCTGCGACGCCGACTGAAGCAGATAGGGATATATATAGGCATAGAGAATGCAGCAGACGCGCCAATCGACAGCGGCAGCGACTGAGACGCCTACAGAGACGCTAAAAGAGGCTGCGACGCCGACTGAGACGCCGACTGAGGCAGATAGGTGTGGATATAGGCATAGAGAAAGCACAAAATGCCTCAATCGACAGCGGCAGTGATTGAGACGCCTACAGAGATGCTGAAAGTGGCTGCGACGCCGACTGAGGCAGATAGGGGTAGATATAGGCATAGAGAAGGCAGCAGACCCCTCAATCGACAACCGCAGCGACTGAGACGCCTACAGATACGATGAGAGAGGCTGCGACGCCGACTGAGGCAGATAGGGGTGGATATTGGCATAGAGAAGGCGGCAGACCCCTAAATCGACAGCGGTAGCGACTGAGACGCCTTCAGAGACGCTGATAGAGGCTGCGACGCCGACTGAGAAACCGACTGAGGCAGATAGGGGTAGATATAGGCATAGAGAAGGCAGCAGATCCCCCAATCGACAGCGGCAGCGACTAAGACGACTACAGAAACGCTGACAGAGGCTGCGGCACCGACTAAGGCAGATAGGGGTAGATATAGGCATAGAGAAGGCAGCAGACCCCCTAATCGACAGCGGCAGCGACTGAGACGCTCACAGAGACGCGTGCAGAGGCTGCGACGCCGACTGAGACGCCGATGAGGGAGATAGGGTTGGATATAGGCATAGAGAAAGCAGCAGACCCCCCAATCGACAGCGGCAGCGACTGAGACTCCTACAGAAACGCTGACAGAGGCTGCGACGCCGACTGAGGCAGATAGGGGTGGATATAGGCATACAGAAGGCGGCAGACCCCCAAATTGACAGAGGCAGCGACTGAGATGCCTTCAGAGACGCTGACAGAGGCTGCGACGCCGACTGAGACGCCGACTGAGGCAGACAGGGGTTGGTATAGGCATAGAGAAGGCAGCAGATCCACCAATCGACAGAGGCAGCGACTGAGATGCCTTCAGAGACGCTGACAGAGGCTGCGACGCCGACTGGGACGCCGACTGAGGCAGATAGGGGTGGATATAGGCATAGAGAAAGCAGAAAACCCCTCAATCGACAGCGGCAGTGACTGAGACACCTACAGAGATGCTGAAAGTGGCTGCGACGCCGACTGAGGCAGATATGGGTAGATATAGGCATAGAGAAGGCAGCAGACCCCTCAATCGACAGCCGCAGCGACTGAGACGCCTACAGATACGATGAGAGAGGCTGCGACGCCGACTGAGACGCCGACTGAGGCAGATAGGTGTGGATATAGGCATAGAGAAAGCACAAAACCCCTCAATCGACAGCGGCAGTGACTGAGACACCTACAGAGATGCTGAAAGTGGCTGCGACGCCGACTGAGGCAGATATGGGTAGATATAGGCATAGAGAAAGCACAAAACCCCTCAATCGACAGCGGCAGTGACTGAGACACCTACAGAGATGCTGAAAGTGGCTGCGACGCCGACTGAGGCAGATATGGGTAGGTATAGGCATAGAGAAGGCAGCAGACCCCTCAATCGACAGCCGCAGCGACTGAGACGCCTACAGATACGATGAGAAAGGCTGCGACGCCGACTGAGACGCCGACTGAGGCAGATAGGGGTGGATATAGGCTTAGAGAAAGCAGAAAATGCCTCAATCGACAGCGGCAGTGACTGAGACACCTACAGAGATGCTGAAAGTGGCTGCGACGCCGACTGAGGCAGATATGGGTAGATATAGGCATAGAGAAGGCAGCAGACCCCTCAATCGACAGCCGCAGCGACTGAGACGCCTACAGATACGATGAGAGAGGCTGCGACGCCGACTGAGACGCCGACTGAGGCAGATAGGGGTGGATATAGGCTTAGAGAAAGCAGAAAATGCCTCAATCGACAGCGGCAATGATTGAGACGCCTACAGAGATGCTGAACGAGGCTGCGACGCCGACTGAAGCAGATAGGGATATATATAGGCATAGAAAATGCAGCAGACGCGCCAATCGACAGCGGCAGCGACTGAGACGTCTACAGAGATGCTAACAGAGGCTGCGACGCCGACTGGGACGCCGACTGAGGCAGATAGGGGTGGATATAGGCAGAGAGAAAGCAGAAAATGCCTCAATCGACAGCGGCAGTGATTGAGACGCCTACAGATATGCTGACAGAGGCTGCGACGCCGACTGAGGCAGATAGGGGCAGATATAGGCATCGAGAAGGCAGCAGACCCCTCAATCGCTAGCGGCAGCGACTAAGACGCCTACAGAGATGCTGACAGAGGCTGCGACGCCGACTGAAGCAGATAGGGATATATATAGGCATAGAGAAGGCAGCAGACCCGCCAATCGACAGAGGCAGCGACTGAGACGCCTACAGAGACGCTAACAGAGGCTGCGACGCCGACTGGGACGCCGACTGAGGCAGATAGGGGTGGATATAGGCATAGAGAAAGCAGAAAATGCCTCAATCGACAGCGGCAGTGATTGAGACGCCTACAGATATGCTGACAGAGGCTGCGACGCCGACAGAGGCAGATAGGGGTAGATATGGGCATATAGAAGGCAGCAGACCCCTCATTCGACAGCCGCAGCGACTGAGACGCCTACAGATACGATGAGAGAGGCTGCGACGCCGACTGAGACGCCGACTGAGGCAGATAGGGTTGGATATAGGCATAGAGAAAGCAGAAAACCCCTCACTCGACAGCGGCAGTGACTGAGACACCTACAGAGATCCTGACAGAGACTGCGACGCCGACTGTGGCAGATAGGGGTAGATATAGGCATAGAGAAGGCAGCAGACCCCCCCAATCGGCAGCGGAAGCGACCAAGACGCCTACAGATACGATGACAGAGGCTGCGACGCCGACTGAGGCAGATAGGGGTGGATATAGGCATAGAGAAGGCAGGAGACCCCCTAATCGACAGCGGCAGCGACTGAGACGCTCACAGAGACGCGTGCAGAGGCTGCGACGCCGACTGAGACGCCGATGAGGGAGATAGGAGTAGATATAGGCATAGAGAAGGCAGCAGACCCCCCAATCGACAGCGGCAGCGACTGAGACTCCTACAGAAACGCTGACAGAGGCTGCGACGCCGACTGAGGCAGATAGGGGTGGATATAGGCTTAGAGAAGGCGGCAGACCCCCAAATTGACAGAGGCAGCGACTGAGATGCCTTCAGAGACGCTGACAGAGGCTGCGACGCCGACTGAGACGCCGACTGAGGCAGACAGGGGTTGGTATAGGCATTGAGAAGGCAGCAGATCCACCAATCGACAGAGGCAGCGACTGAGATACCTTCAGAGACGCTGACAGAGGCTGCGACGCCGACTGAGACGCCGACTGAGGCAGATAGGTGTGGATATAGGCATAGAGAAAGCACAAAACCCCTCAATCGACAGCGGCAGTGACTGGGACACCTACAGAGATGCTGAAAGTGGCTGCGACGCCGACTGAGGCAGATAGGGGTAGATATAGGCATAGAGAAGGCAGCAGACCCCTCAATCGACAGCCGCAGCGACTGAGACGCCTACAGATACGATGAGAGAGGCTGCGACTCCGACTGAGACGCCGACTGAGGCAGATAGGGGTGGATATAGGCTTAGAGAAAGCAGAAAATGCCTCAATCGACAGCGGCAATGATTGAGACGCCTACAGAGATGCTGACAGAGGCTGCGACGCCGACTGAAGCAGATAGGGATATATATAGGCATAGAGAATGCAGCAGACGCGCCAATCGACAGCGGCAGCGACTGAGACGTCTACAGAGATGCTAACAGAGGCTGCGACGCCGACTGGGACGCCGACTGAGGCAGATAGGGGTGGATATAGGCATAGAGAAAGCAGAAAATGCCTCAATCGACAGCGGCAGTGATTGAGACGCCTACAGATATGCTGACAGAGGCTGCGACGCCGACTGAGGCAGATAGGGGCAGATATAGGCATCGAGAAGGCAGCAGACCCCTCCATCGCTAGCGGCAGCGACTAAGACGCCTACAGAGATGCTGACAGAGGCTGCGACGCCGACTGAAGCAGATAGGGATATATATATATAGGCATAGAGAAGGCAGCAGACCCGCCAATCGACAGCGGCAGCGACTGAGACGCCTACAGAGACGCTAACAGAGGCTGCGACGCCGACTGAGGCAGATAGGGGTGGATATAGGCATAGAGAAAGCAGAAAACACCTCCATCGACAGCGGCAGTGATTGAGACGCCTACAGATATGCTGACAGAGGCTGCGACGCCGACAGAGGCAGATAGGGGTAGATATGGGCATATAGAAGGCAGCAGACCCCTCATTCGACAGCCGCAGCGACTGAGACGCCTACAGATACGATGAGAGAGGCTGCGACGCCGACTGAGGCAGATAGGGTTGGATATAGGCATAGAGAAAGCAGAAAACCCCTCACTCGACAGCGGCAGTGACTGAGACACCTACAGAGATCCTGACAGAGACTGCGACGCCGACTGTGGCAGATAGGGGTAGATATAGGCATAGAGAAGGCAGCAGACCCCCCAATCGGCAGCGGAAGCGACCAAGACGCCTACAGATACGATGACAGAGGCTGCGACGCCGACTGAGGCAGATAGGGGTGGATATAGGCATAGAGAAGGCGGCAGACCCCTAAATCGACAGCGGCAGCGACTGAGACGCCTTCAGAGACGCTGATAGAGGCTGCGACGCCGACTGAGAAACCGACTGAGGCAGATAGGAGTAGATATAGGCATAGAGAAGGCAGCAGATCCCCCAATCGACAGCGGCAGCGACTAAGACGACTACAGAAACGCTGACAGAGGCTGCGGCACCGACTAAGGCAGATAGGGGTAGATATAGGCATAGAGAAGGCAGCAGACCCCCTAATCGACAGCGGCAGCGACTGAGACGCTCACAGAGACGCGTGCAGAGGCTGCGACGCCGACTGAGACGCCGATGAGGGAGATAGGAGTAGATATAGGCATAGAGAAGGCAGCAGACCCCCCAATCGACAGCGGCAGCGACTGAGACTCCTACAGAAACGCTGACAGAGGCTGCGACGCCGACTGAGGCAGATAGGGGTGGATATAGGCATAGAGAAGGCGGCAGACCCCCAAATTGACAGAGGCAGCGACTGAGATGCCTTCAGAGACGCTGACAGAGGCTGCGACGCCGACTGAGACGCCGACTGAGGCAGACAGGGGTTGGTATAGGCATTGAGAAGGCAGCAGATCCACCAATCGACAGAGGCAGCGACGGAGATACCTTCAGAGACGCTGACAGAGGCTGCGACGCCGACTGAGAAACCGACTGAGGCAGATAGGAGTAGATATAGGCATAGAGAAGGCAGCAGACCCCCCAATCGACAGCGGCAGCGACTCAGACTCCTACAGAAACGCTGACAGAGGCTGCGACGCCGACTGAGGCAGATAGGGGTAGATATAGGCATAGAGAAGGCAGCAGACCCCTCAATCGACAGCGGCAGCGACTAAGACGCCTACAGAGACGCTGACAGAAACTGCGACGCCGACTGAGACGCCGATGAGGGAGATAGGAGTAGATATAGGCATAGAGAATATAGCAGACCCACCAATCGACAGCGGCAACGATTGAGACGCCTAAAGAGATGCTGACAGAGGCTGCGACGCCCACTGAGGCAGAGAAGGGTAGATATAGGCATAGAGAAGGCAGCAGACCCCCCAATCGACAGCCGCAGCGACTGAGACGCCTACAGATACGATGAAAGAGGCTGCGACGCCGACTGAGACGCCGACTAAGGCAGATAGGGTTGGATATAGGCATAGAGAAAGCAGAAAACCCCTCAATCGACAGCGGCAATGACTGAGACGCCTACAGAGATGCTGACAGAGGCTGCGACGCCGACTGAGGCAGATAGGGGTAGATATAGGCATAGAGAAGGCAGCAGACCCCTCAATCGACAGCGGCAGCGACTAAGACGCCTACAGAGATGCTGACAGAGGCTGCGACGCCGACTGAGGCAGATAGGGATATATATAGCCATAGAGAAGGCAGCAGACCCCACAATCGACAGCGGCAGTGACTGAGACGCCTACAGAGACGCCAACAGAGGCTGCGACGCCAACTGGGACGCCGACTGAGGCAGATAGGGGTGGATATAGGCATAGAGAAGGCAGCAGATCCAGCAATCGACAGAGGCAGCGACTGAGATGCCTTTAGAGACGCTGACAGAGGCTGCGACGCCGACTGAGACGCCGACTGAGGCAGATAGGTGTGGATATAGGCATAGAGAAAGCACAAAACCCCTCAATCGACAGCTGCAGTGACTGAGACGCCTACAGAGATGCTGAAAGTGGCTGCGACGCCGACTGAGGCAGATAGGGGTAGATATAGGCATAGAGAAGGCAGCAGACCCCTCAATCGACAGTGGCAGCGACTAAGACGCCTACAGAGACGCTGACAGAAACTGCGACGCCGACTGAGACGCCGATGAGGGAGATAGGAGTAGATATAGGCATAGAGAATATAGCAGACCCACCAATCGACAGCGGCAACGATTGAGAGGCCTAAAGAGACGCTGACAGAGGCTGCGACGCCCACTGAGGGAGAGAGGGGTAGATATAGGCATACAGAAGGCAGCAGACCCCCCAATCGACAGCCGCAGCGACTGAGACGCCTACAGATACGATGAGAGAGGCTGCGACGCCGACTGAGACGCCGACTAAGGCAGATAGGGTTGGATATAGGCATAGAGAAAGCAGAAAACCCCTCAATCGACAGCGGCAATGACTGAGATGCTTACAGAGATGCTGACAGAAGCTGCGACGCCGACTGAGGCAAATAGGGGTAGATATAGGCATAGAGAAGGCAGCAGACCCCTCAATCGACAGCGGCAGCAACTAAGACGCCTACAGAGATGCTGACAGAGGCTGCGACGCCGACTGAGGCAGATAGGGATATATATATAGCCATAGAGAAGGCAGCAGACCCCACAATCGACAGCGGCAGTGACTGAGACGCCTACAGAGACGCTAACAGAGGCTGCGACGCCGACTGGGACGCCGACTGAGGCAGATAGGGGTGGATATAGGCATAGAGAAAGCATAAAACGCCTCAATCGACAGCGGCAGTGACTGAGACTCCTGCAGAAACGCTGACAGAGGCTGCGACGCCGACTGGGGCAGATAGGGGTGGATATAGGCATAGAGAAGGCGGAAGACGCCCAAATCGACAGCGGCAGCGACTAAGACGACTACAGAAACGCTGACAGAGGCTGCGGCACCGACTAAGGCAGATAGGGGTAGATATAGGCATAGAGAAATCAGCAGACCCCCTAATCGACAGCGGCAGCCACAGAGACGCTCACAGAGACGCGTGCAGAGGCTGCGACGCCGACTAAGACGCCGATGAGGGAGATAGGAATAGATATAGGCATAGAGAAGGCAGCAGACCGCCCAATCGACAGCGGCAGCGACTGAGACTCCTACAGAAATGCTGACAGAGGCTGCGACGCCGACTGAGGCGGATAGGGGTGGATATAGGCATAGAGAAGGCGGCAGACCCCCGAATTGACAGAGGCAGCGACTGAGATGTCTTCAGAGGCGCTGACAGAGGCTGCGACGCCGACTGAGACGCCGACTGAGGCAGACAGGGGTTGGTATAGGCATAGAGAAGGCAGCAGATCCACCAATCGACAGAGGCAGCGACTGAGATGCCTTCAGAGACGCTGACAGAGGCTGCGACGCCGACTGAGACGCCGACTGAGGCAGATAGGTGTGGATATAGGCATAGAGAAAGCACAAAACCCCTCAATCGACCGCGGCAGTGACTGAGACACCTACAGAGATGCTGAAAGTGGCTGCGACGCCGACTGAGGCAGATAGGGGTAGATATAGGCATAGAGAAGGCAGCAGACCCCTCAATCGACAGCGGCAGCGACTAAGACGCCTACAGAGACGCTGACAGAAACTGCGACGCCGACTGAGACCCCGATGAGGGAGATAGGAGTAGATATAGGCATATTGAATATAGCAGACCCACCAATCGACAGCGGCAACGATTGAGACGCCTAAAGAGACGCTGACAGAGGCTGCGGCGCCCACTGAGGCAGAGACGGGTAGATATAGGCATAGAGAAGGCAGCAGACCCCCCAATCGACAGCCGCAGCGACTGAGACGCCTACAGATACGATGAGAGAGGCTGCGACGCCGACTGAGACGCCGACTAAGGCAGATAGGGTTGGATATAGGCATAGAGAAAGCAGAAAACCCCTCAATCGACAGCGGCAATGACTGAGATGCCTACAGAGATGCTGACAGAAGCTGCGACGCCGACTGAGGCAGATAGGGGTAGATATAGGCATAGAGAAGGCAGCAGACCCCTCAATCGACAGCGGCAGCAACTAAGACGCCTACAGAGATGCTGACAGAGGCTGCGACGCCGACTGAGGCAGATAGGGATATATATAGCCATAGAGAAGGCAGCAGACCCCACAATCGACAGCGGCAGTGACTGAGACGCCTACAGAGACGCTAACAGAGGCTGCGACGCCGACTGGGACGCCGACTGAGGCAGATAGGGGTGGATATAGGCATAGAGAAAGCATAAAACGCCTCAATCGACAGCGGCAGTGACTGAGACTCCTGCAGAAACGCTGACAGAGGCTGCGACGCCGACTGGGGCAGATAGGGTTGGATATAGGCATAGAGAAGGCGGAAGACGCCCAAATCGACAGCGGCAGCGACTTTGACGCCTTCAGAGACGCTGACAGAGGTTGCGACGCCGACTGAGACGCCGACTGAGGCAGATAGGGGTAGATATAGGCATAGAGAAAGTAGCAGACCCCCCAATCGACAGCGGCAGCGACTGAGACGTCTACAGAGTCGCTGACAGAGGTTGCGACGCCGACTGAGACGCCGACTGATTCAGATAGAGGTAGATATAGGCATAGAGAAGGCAGCAGACCCGCCAATCAACAGCGGCAGCGACTGAGACGCCTACAGAGCCGCTAACAGAGGCTGCGACGCCGACTGGGACGCCGACTGAGGCAGATAGGGGTGGATATAGGCATAGAGAAAGCAGAAAATGCCTCAATCGACAGCGGCAGTGACTGAGACGCCTTCAGAGACGCTGACAGAGGTTGCGACGCCGACTGAGACGCCGACTGAGGCAGATAGGGGTAGATATAGGCATAGAGAAGGTAGCAGACCCCCAATCGACAGCGGCAGCGACTGAGACGTCTACAGAGTCGCTGATAGAGGTTGCGATGCCGACTGAGACGCCGACTGATTCAGATAGAGGTAGATATAGGCATAGAGAAGGCAGCAGACACCCCAATCGACAGCGGCAGCGACTGAGACGCCTAGAGAGACGGTTACAGAGGCTGCGACGCCGACTGCGGCATATAGGGGTAGATATAGGCATAGAGAAGGTAGCAGACCCCCCATCGACAGCGGCAGCGACTGACACTCCTGCAGAAACGCTGACAGAGGCTGCGACGCCGACTGAGGCAGATAGGAGTGGATATAGGCATAGAGAAGGCAGCAGACCCCCAAATCGACAGCCGCAGCGACTGAGACGCCTTCAGAGACGCTGACAGAGGCTGCGACGCCGACTGAGACGCCGACCGAGGCAGATAGGGGTAGATATAGGCATAGAGAAGGCAGCAGATCCCCCAATCGACAGCGGCAGCGACTAAGACGACTACTGAAACGCTGACAGAGGCTGCGACACCGAATGAGGCAGATAGGGGTAGATATAGGCATAGAGAAGGCAGCAGACCCCCCCAATCGACAGCGGCAGCGACTGAGACGCTCACAGAGACGCTGACAGAGGCTGCGACGCCGACTGAGACGCCGATGAGGGAGATTGGAGTAGATATAGGCATAGAGAAGGTAGTAGACCCTCCAATCGACAGCGGCAACGATTGAGACGCCTTCAGATACGATGAGAGAGGCTGCGACGCCGACTGAGACGCCGACTGAGTTAGATAGGTGTAATATAGGCATAGAGAAAGCAGAAAATGCCTCAATCGACAGCGGCAGTGACTGAGACGCCTACAGAGATGCTGACAGAGGCTGCGACGCCGACTGAGGCAGATAGGGGTAGATATAGGCATCGAGAAGGCAGCAGACTACCCAATCGACAGCGGAAGCGACTAAGACGCCTACAGAGACGCTGGCAGACGCTGTGGCGCCGACTGAGACCCCGATGAGGGAGATAGGGGTAGATATAGGCATAGAGAAGGCAGCAGACCCCCCAATAGACAGCGGCAGCGACTGAGACGCCTATAGATACGATGATAGAGGCTGCGACGCCGACTGAGGCAGATAGGTTTGGATATAGGCATAGAGAACGCAGAAAACACCTCAATCGACAGCGGCAGTGACTGAGACACCTACAGAGAAGCTCACAGAGGCTGCGACGCCGACTGAGGCAGATAGGGGTAGATATGGGCATAGAAAAGGCAGCAGACCCCCCAATCGACAGCGGAAGCGACTGAGACGCCTACAGATACGATGACAATGGCTGCGACGCCGACTGAGGCAGATAGGTGTAGATATAGGCATAGAGAAGGAAGCAGACACCCCAATCGACAGCGGCAGCGACTTAGACGCCTACAGATACGATGACAGAGGCTGCGACGCCGGCTGAGACGCCGACTGAGGTAGATAGGGGTGGATATAGGCATAGAGAAAGCAGAAAACCCCTCAATCGACAGCCGCAGTGACTGAGACGCCTACAGAGATGCTGAAAGTGGCTGCGACGCCGACTGAGGCAGATAGGGGTAGATATAGGCATAGAGAAGGCAGCAGACCCCTCAATCGACAGCGGCAGAGACTACGACGCCTACAGAGACGCTGACAGAGGCTGCGACGCCGACTGAGACGCCGATGAGGGAGATGGGAGTAGATATGGGAATAAAGAAGGTAGCAGACCCTCCAATCGACAGCGGCAACGATTGAGACGCCTACAGAGACGCTGACAGAGGCTGCGACGCCCACTGAGGCAGATAGGGGTAGATATAGGCATAGAGAAGGCAGCAGACCCCCCAATCGACAGCCGCAGCGACTGAGACGCCTACAGATACGATGAGAGAGGCTGCGACGCCGACTGAGACGCCGACTGAGGCAGATAGGGTTGGATATAGGCATAGAGAAAACAGAAAACCCCTCAATCAACATCGGCAATGATTGAGACGCCTACAGAGATGCTGACAGTGGCTGCGACGCCGACTGAGGCAGATAGGGGTAGATATAGGCATCGAGAAGGCAGCAGACCCCTCAATCGATAGCGGCAGCGACTAAGACGCCTACAGAGATGCTGACAGAGGCTGCGACGCCGACTGAAGCAGGTAGGGGTAAATATAGGCATAGAGAAGACAGCAGACCCCTCAATCGACAGCGGCAGCGACTGAGACGCCTACAGAGACGCCGACTGAGACGCCGACTGAGGCAGATAGGGTTGGATATAGGCATAGAGAAAGCAGAAAACCCCTCAATCGACAGCGGCAGTGACTGAGACACCAACAGAGACGCTGACAGAGGCTGCGACGCCCACTGAGGCAGATAGGGGTAGATATAGGCATAGAGAAGGCAGCAGACCCCCCAATCGACAGCCGCAGCGACTGAGACGCCTACAGATACGATGAGAGAGGCTGCGACGCCGACTGAGACGCCGACTGAGGCAGATAGGGGTGGATATAGGCATAGAGAAAGCAGAAAATGCCTAAATCGACACCGGCAGTGATTGAGACGCCTACAGATATGCTGACAGAGGCTGCGACGCCGACTGAGGCAGATAGGGGCAGATATAGGCATCGAGAAGGCAGCAGACCCGCCAATCGACAGCGGCAGCGACTGAGACGCCTACAGAGACGCTAACAGAGGCTGCGACGCCGACTGGGACGCCGACTGAGGCAGATAGGGGTGGATATAGGCATAGAGAAAGCAGAAAATGCCTCAATCGACAGCGGCAGTGATTGAGACGCCTACAGAGATGCTGACAGAGGCTGCGACGCCGACTGAGGCAGATAGGGGTAGATATGGGCATATAGAAGGCAGCAGACCCCTCATTCGACAGCCGCAGCGACTGAGACGCCTACAGATACGATGTGAGAGGCTGCGACGCCGACTGAGACGCCGACTGAGGCAGATAGGGTTGGAAATAGGCATAGAGAAAGCAGAAAACCCCTCAATCGACAGCGGCAATGACTGAGACGCCTACAGAGATGCTGACAGAGGCTGCGACGCCGACTGAGGCAGATAGGGGTAAATATAGGCATAGAGAAGACAGCAGACCCCTCAATCGACAGCGGCAGCGACTGAGACGCCTACAGAGACGCCGACTGAGACGCCGACTGAGGCATATAGGGTTGGATATAGGCATAGAGAAAGCAGAAAACCCCTCAATCGACAGCGGCAGTGACTGAGACACCAACAGAGATGCTGACAGAGACTGCGACGCCGACTGTGGCAGATAGGGGTGGATATAGGCATAGAGAAGGCGGCAGACCCCCAAATTGACAGAGGCAGCGACTGAGATGCCTTCAGAGACGCTGACAGAGGCTGCGACGCCGACTGAGACGCCGACTGAGGCAGATAGGGGTGGATATAGGCATAGAGAAGGCGGAAGACGCCCAAATCGACAGCGGCAGCGACTGAGACGCCTTCAGAGACGCTGACAGAGGTTGCGACGCCGACTGAGACGCCGACTGAGGCAGATAGGGGTAGATATAGGCATAGAGAAAGTAGCAGACCCCCCAATCGACAGCGGCAGCGACTGAGACGTCTACAGAGTCGCTGACAGAGGTTGCGACGCCGACTGAGACGCCGACTGATTCAGATGGAGGTAGATATAGGCATAGAGAAGGCAGCAGACCCGCCAATCAACAGCGGCAGCGACTGAGACGCCTACAGAGCCGCTAACAGAGGCTGCGACGCCGACTGGGACGCCGACTGAGGCAGATAGGGGTAGATATAGGCATAGAGAAGGTAGCAGACCCCCCAATCGACAGCGGCAGCGACTGAGACGTCTACAGAGTCGCTGACAGAGGTTGCGATGCCGACTGAGACGCCGACTGATTCAGATAGAGGTAGATATAGGCATAGAGAAGGCAGCAGACACCCCAATCGACAGCGGCAGCGACTGAGACGCCTAGAGAGCCGCTAACAGAGGCTGCGACGCCGACTGGGACGCCGACTGAGGCAGATAGGGGTAGATATAGGCATAGAGAAGGCAGCAGATCCCCCAATCGACAGCGGCAGCGACTAAGACGACTACTGAAACGCTGACAGAGGCTGCGACACCGAATGAGGCAGATAGGCGTAGATATAGGCATAGAGAAGGCAGCAGACCCCCCCAATCGACAGCGGCAGCGACTGAGACGCTCACAGAGACGCTGACAGAGGCTGCGACGCCGACTGAGACGCCGATGAGGGAGATTGGAGTAGATATAGGCATAGAGAAGGTAGCAGACCCTCCAATCGACAGCGGCAACGATTGAGACGCCTACAGATACGATGAGAGAGGCTGCGACGCCGACTGAGTTAGATAGGTGTAATATAGGCATAGAGAAAGCTGAAAATGCCTCAATCGACAGCGGCAGTGACTGAGACGCCTACAGAGATGCTGACAGAGGCTGCGACGCCGACTGAGGCAGATAGGGTTGGATATAGGCATAGAGAAAGCAGAAAACCCTCAATCGACAGCGGCAATGATTGAGACGCCTACAGAGATGCTGACAGAGGCTGCGACGCCGACTGAGGCAGATAGGGGTAGATATAGGCATCGAGAAGGCAGCAGACCCCTCAATCGACAGCGGCAGCGACTAAGACGCCTACAGAGATGCTGACAGAGGCTGCGACGCCGACTGAAGCAGATAGGGATATATATATATATTTATAGAGAAGGCAGCAGACCCGCCAATCGACAGCGGCAGTGACTGAGACGCCTTCAGAAACGCTGACAGAGGTTGCGACGCCGACTGAGACGCCGACTGAGGCAGATAGGGGTAGATATAGGCATAGAGAAGGTAGCAGACCCCCCAATCGACAGCGGCAGCGACTGAGACGTCTACAGAGTCGCTGACAGAGGTTGCGACGCCGACTGAGACGCCGACTCATTCAGATAGAGGTAGATATAGGCATAGAGAAGGCAGCAGACACCCCAATCGACAGCGGCAGCGACTGAGACGCCTAGAGAGACGCTTACAGAGGCTGCGACGCCGACTGCGGCAGATAGGGGTAGATATAGGCATAGAGAAGGTAGCAGACCCCCCAATCGACAGCGGCAGCGACTGACACTCCTGCAGAAACGCTGACAGAAGCTGCGACGCCGACTGAGGCAGATAGGGGTGGATATAGGCATAGAGAAGGCGGCAGACCCCCAAATCGACAGCGGCAGCGACTGAGACGCCTTCAGAGACGCTGACAGAGGCTGCAACGCCGACTGAGACGCCGACCGAGGCAGATAGGGGTAGATATAGGCATAGAGAAGGCAGCAGATCCCCCAATCGACAGCGGCAGCGACTAAGACGACTACTGAAACGCTGACAGAGGCTGCGACACCGAATGAGGCAGATAGGGGTAGATATAGGCATAGAGAAGGCAGCAGACCACAATCGACAGCGGCAGCCACTGAGACGCTCACAGAGACGCTGACAGAGGCTGCGACGCCGACTGAGACGCCGATGAGGGAGATTGGAGTAGATATAGGCATAGAGAAGGTAGCAGACCCTCCAATCGACAGCGGCAACGATTGAGACGCCTACAGATACGATGAGAGAGGCTGCGACGCCGACTGAGACGCCGACTGAGTTAGATAGGTGTAATATAGGCATAGAGAAAGCAGAAAATGCCTCAATCGACAGCGGCAGTGACTGAGACGCCTACAGAGATGCTGACAGAGGCTGCGACGCCGACTGAGGCAGATAGGGGTAGATATAGGCATCGAGAAGGCAGCAGACTACCCAATCGACAGCGGAAGCGACTAAGACGCCTACAGAGACGCTGGCAGACGCTGTGGCGCCGACTGAGACCCCGATGAGGGAGATAGGGGTAGATATAGGCATAGAGAAGGCAGCAGACCCCCCAATAGACAGCGGCAGCGACTGAGACGCCTATAGATACGATGATAGAGGCTGCGACGCCGACTGAGGCAGATAGGTTTGGATATAGGCATAGAGAACGCAGAAAACACCTCAATCGACAGCGGCAGTGACTGAGACACCTACAGAGAAGCTCACAGAGGCTGCGACGCCGACTGAGGCAGATAGGGGTAGATATGGGCATAGAAAAGGCAGCAGACCCCCCAATCGACAGCGGAAGCGACTGAGACGCCTACAGATACGATGACAATGGCTGCGACGCCGACTGAGGCAGATAGGTGTAGATATAGGCATAGAGAAGGAAGCAGACACCCCAATCGACAGCGGCAGCGACTGAGACGCCTACAGATACGATGACAGAGGCTGCGACGCCGACTGAGACGCCGACTGAGGTAGATAGGGGTGGATATAGGCGTAGAGAAAGCAGAAAACCCCTCAATCGACAGCCGCAGTGACTGAGACGCCTACAGAGATGCTGAAAGTGGCTGCGACGCCGACTGAGGCAGATAGGGGTAGAGGCATAGAGAAGGCAGCAGACCCCTCAATCGACAGCGGCAGAGACTAAGACGCCTACAGAGACGCTGACAGAGGCTGCGACGCCGACTGAGACGCCGATGAGGGAGATAGGTGTAGATATGGGAATAAAGAAGGTAGCAGACCCTCCAATCGACAGCGGCAACGATTGAGACGCCTACAGAGACGCTGACAGAGGCTGCGACGCCCACTGAGGCAGATAGGGGTAGATATAGGCATAGAGAAGGCAGCAGACCCCCCAATCGACAGCCGCAGCGACTGAGACGCCTACAGATACGATGAGAGAGGCTGCGACGCCGACTGAGACGCCGACTGAGGCAGATAGGGTTGGATATAGGCATAGAGAAAGCAGAAAATGCCTCAATCGACAGCGGCAGTGATTGAGACGCCTACAGATATGCTGACAGAGGCTGCGACGCCGACTGAGGCAGATAGGGGCAGATATAGGCATCGAGAAGGCAGCAGACCCCTCAATCGATAGCGGCAGGGACTAACACGCCTACAGAGATGCTGACAGAGGCTGCGACGCCGACTGAAGCAGATAGGGATATATATAGGCATAGAGAAGGCAGCAGACCCGCCAATCGACAGCGGCAGCGACTGAGACGCCTACAGAGACGCTAACAGAGGCTGCGACGCCGACTGGGACGCCGACTGAGGCAGATAGGGGTGGATATAGGCATAGAGAAAGCAGAAAATGCCTCAATCGACAGCGGCAGTGATTGAGACGCCTACAGATATGATGACAGAGGCTGCGACGCCGACAGAGGCAGATAGCGGTAGATATGGGCATATAGAAGGCAGCAGACCCCTCATTCGACAGCCGCAGCGACTGAGACGCCTACAGATACGATGAGAGAGGCTGCGACTCCCGACTGAGACGCCGACTGAGGCAGATAGGGTTGGATATAGGCATAGAGAAAGCAGAAAACCCCTCAATCGACAGCGGCAGTGACTGAGACACCTACAGAGATGCTGACAGAGACTGCGACGCCGACTGTGGCAGATAGGGGTAGATATAGGCATAGAGAAGGCAGCAGACCCCCCAATCGGCAGCGGAAGCGACCAAGACGCCTACAGATACGATGACAGAGGCTGCGACGCCGACTGAGGCAGATAGGGGTGGATATAAGCATAGAGAAGGCGGCAGACCCCTAAATCGACAGCGGCAGCGACTGAGACGCCTTCAGAGACGCTGATAGAGGCTGCGACGCCGACTGAGAAACCGACTGAGGCAGATAGGGGTAGATATAGGCATAGAGAAGGCAGCAGATCCCCCAATCGGCAGCGGCAGCGACTAAGACGACTACAGAAACGCTGACAGAGGCTGCGACGCCGACAGAGGCAGATAGGGGTAGATATGGGCATATAGAAGGCTACAGACCCCTCATTCGACAGCCGCAGCGACTGAGACGCCTACAGATACGATGAGAGAGGCTGCGACGCCGACTGAGACGCCGACTGAGGCAGATAGGGTTGGAAATAGGCATAGAGAAAGCAGAAAACCCCTCAATCGACAGCGGCAATGACTGAGACGCCTACAGAGATGCTGACAGAGGCTGCGACGCCGACTGAGGCAGATAGGGGTAAATATAGGCATAGAGAAGACAGCAGACCCCTCAATCGACAGCGGCAGCGACTGAGACGCCTACAGAGACGCCGACTGAGACGCCGACTGAGGCAGATAGGGTTGGATATAGGCATAGAGAAAGCAGAACACCCCTCAATCGACAGCGGCAGTGACTGAGAAACCAACAGAGATGCTGACAGAGACTGCGACGCCGACTGTGGCAGATAGGGGTAGATATAGGCATAGAGAAGGCAGCAGACCCCGCAATCGGCAGCGGAAGCGACCAAGACGCCTACAGATACGATGACAGAGGCTGCGACGCCGACTGAGGCAGATAGGGGTGGATATATGCATAGAGAAGGCGGCAGACCCCTAAATCGACAGCGGCAGCGACTGAGACGCCTTCAGAGACGCTGATAGAGGCTGCGACGCCGACTGAGAAACCGGCTGAGGCAGATAGGGGTAGATATAGGCATAGAGAAAGTAGCAGATCCCCCAATCGACAGCGGCAGCGACTAAGACGACTACAGAAACGCTGACAGTGGCTGCGGCACCGACTAAGGCAGATAGGGGTAGATATAGGCATAGAGAAGGCAGCAGACCCCCTAATCGACAGCGGCAGCGACTGAGACGCTCACAGAGACGCATGCAGAGGCTGCGACGCCGACTGAGACGCCGATGAGGGAGATAGGAGTAGATATAGGCATAGAGAAGGCAGCAGACCCCCCAATCGACAGCGGCAGCGACTGAGACTCCTACAGAAACGCTGACAGAGGCTGCGACGCCGACTGAGGCAGATAGGGGTGGATATAGGCATAGAGAAGGCGGCAGACCCCCAAACTGACAGAGGCAGCGACTGAGATGCCTTCAGAGACGCTGACAGAGGCTGCGACGCCGACTGAGACGCCGACTGAGGCAGACAGGGGTTGGTATAGGCATAGAGAAGGCAGCAGATCCACCAATCGACAGAGGCAGCGACTGAGATGCCTTCAGAGACGCTGACAGAGGCTGCGGCGCCGACTGAGACGCCGACTGAGGCAGATAGGTGTGGATATAGGCATAGAGAAAGCACAAAACCCCTCAATCGACAGCGGCAGTGACTGAGACACCTAGAGATGCTGAAAGTGGCTGCGACGCCGATTGAGGCAGATAGGGGTAGATATAGGCATAGAGAAGGCAGCAGACCCCTCAATCGACAGCGGCAGCGACTAAGACGCCTACAGAGACGCTGACAGAAACTGCGACGCCGACTGAGACGCCGATGAGGGAGATAGGAGTAGATATAGGCATAGAGAATATAGCAGACCCACGAATCGACAGCGGCAACGATTGAGACGCCTAAAGAGACGCTGACAGAGGCTGCGACGCCCACTGAGGCAGAGAGGGGTAGATAGAGGCACAGAGAAAGCAGCAGACCCCCCAATCGACAGCCGCAGCGACTGAGACGCCTACAGATACGATGAGAGAGGCTGCGACGCCGACTGAGACGCCGACTAAGGCAGATATGGTTGGATATAGGCATAGAGAAAGCAGAAAACCCCTCAATCGACAGCGGCAATGACTGAGACGCCTACAGAGATGCTGACAGAGGCTGCGACGCCGACTGAGGCAGATAGGGGTAGATATAGGCATAGAGAAGGCAGCAGACCCCTCAATCGACAGCGGCAGTGACTGAGACGCCTACAGAGATGCTGACAGAGGCTGCGACGCCGACTGAGGCAGATAGGGGTAGATATAGGCATCGAGAAGGCAGCAGACTACCCAATCGACAGCGGAAGCGACTAAGACGCCTACAGAGACGCTGGCAGACGCTGTGGCGCCGACTGAGACCCCGATGAGGGAGATAGGGGTAGATATAGGCATAGAGAAGGCAGCAGACCCCCCAATAGACAGCGGCGGCGACTGAGACGCCTATAGATACGATGATAGAGGCTGCGACGCCGACTGAGGCAGATAGGTTTGGATATAGGCATAGAGAACGCAGAAAACACCTCAATCGACAGCGGCAGTGACTGAGACACCTACAGAGAAGCTCACAGAGGCTGCGACGCCGACTGAGGCAGATAGGGGTAGATATGGGCATAGAAAAGGCAGCAGACCCCCCCAATCGACAGCGGAAGCGACTGAGACGCCTACAGATACGATGACAATGGCTGCGACGCCGACTGAGGCAGATAGGTGTAGATATAGGCATAGAGAAGGAAGCAGACACCCCAATCGACAGCGGCAGCGACTGAGACGCCTACAGATACGATGACAGAGGCTGCGACGCCGACTGAGACGCCGACTGAGGTAGATAGGGGTGGATATAGGCGTAGAGAAAGCAGAAAACCCCTCAATCGACAGCCGCAGTGACTGAGACGCCTACAGAGATGCTGAAAGTGGCTGCGACGCCGACTGAGGCAGATAGGGGTAGAGGCATAGAGAAGGCAGCAGACCCCTCAATCGACAGCGGCAGAGACTAAGACGCCTACAGAGACGCTGACAGAGGCTGCGACGCCGACTGAGACGCCGATGAGGGAGATAGGTGTAGATATGGGAATAAAGAAGGTAGCAGACCCTCCAATCGACAGCGGCAACGATTGAGACGCCTACAGAGACGCTGACAGAGGCTGCGACGCCCACTGAGGCAGATAGGGGTAGATATAGGCATAGAGAAGGCAGCAGACCCCCCAATCGACAGCCGCAGCGACTGAGACGCCTACAGATACGATGAGAGAGGCTGCGACGCCGACTGAGACGCCGACTGAGGCAGATAGGGTTGGATATAGGCATAGAGAAAGCAGAAAATGCCTCAATCGACAGCGGCAGTGATTGAGACGCCTACAGATATGCTGACAGAGGCTGCGACGCCGACTGAGGCAGATAGGGGCAGATATAGGCATCGAGAAGGCAGCAGACCCCTCAATCGATAGCGGCAGGGACTAACACGCCTACAGAGATGCTGACAGAGGCTGCGACGCCGACTGAAGCAGATAGGGATATATATAGGCATAGAGAAGGCAGCAGACCCGCCAATCGACAGCGGCAGCGACTGAGACGCCTACAGAGACGCTAACAGAGGCTGCGACGCCGACTGGGACGCCGACTGAGGCAGATAGGGGTGGATATAGGCATAGAGAAAGCAGAAAATGCCTCAATCGACAGCGGCAGTGATTGAGACGCCTACAGATATGATGACAGAGGCTGCGACGCCGACAGAGGCAGATAGCGGTAGATATGGGCATATAGAAGGCAGCAGACCCCTCATTCGACAGCCGCAGCGACTGAGACGCCTACAGATACGATGAGAGAGGCTGCGACTCCCGACTGAGACGCCGACTGAGGCAGATAGGGTTGGATATAGGCATAGAGAAAGCAGAAAACCCCTCAATCGACAGCGGCAGTGACTGAGACACCTACAGAGATGCTGACAGAGACTGCGACGCCGACTGTGGCAGATAGGGGTAGATATAGGCATAGAGAAGGCAGCAGACCCCCCAATCGGCAGCGGAAGCGACCAAGACGCCTACAGATACGATGACAGAGGCTGCGACGCCGACTGAGGCAGATAGGGGTGGATATAAGCATAGAGAAGGCGGCAGACCCCTAAATCGACAGCGGCAGCGACTGAGACGCCTTCAGAGACGCTGATAGAGGCTGCGACGCCGACTGAGAAACCGACTGAGGCAGATAGGGGTAGATATAGGCATAGAGAAGGCAGCAGATCCCCCAATCGGCAGCGGCAGCGACTAAGACGACTACAGAAACGCTGACAGAGGCTGCGACGCCGACAGAGGCAGATAGGGGTAGATATGGGCATATAGAAGGCTACAGACCCCTCATTCGACAGCCGCAGCGACTGAGACGCCTACAGATACGATGAGAGAGGCTGCGACGCCGACTGAGACGCCGACTGAGGCAGATAGGGTTGGAAATAGGCATAGAGAAAGCAGAAAACCCCTCAATCGACAGCGGCAATGACTGAGACGCCTACAGAGATGCTGACAGAGGCTGCGACGCCGACTGAGGCAGATAGGGGTAAATATAGGCATAGAGAAGACAGCAGACCCCTCAATCGACAGCGGCAGCGACTGAGACGCCTACAGAGACGCCGACTGAGACGCCGACTGAGGCAGATAGGGTTGGATATAGGCATAGAGAAAGCAGAAAACCCCTCAATCGACAGCGGCAGTGACTGAGAAACCAACAGAGATGCTGACAGAGACTGCGACGCCGACTGTGGCAGATAGGGGTAGATATAGGCATAGAGAAGGCAGCAGACCCCGCAATCGGCAGCGGAAGCGACCAAGACGCCTACAGATACGATGACAGAGGCTGCGACGCCGACTGAGGCAGATAGGGGTGGATATATGCATAGAGAAGGCGGCAGACCCCTAAATCGACAGCGGCAGCGACTGAGACGCCTTCAGAGACGCTGATAGAGGCTGCGACGCCGACTGAGAAACCGGCTGAGGCAGATAGGGGTAGATATAGGCATAGAGAAAGTAGCAGATCCCCCAATCGACAGCGGCAGCGACTAAGACGACTACAGAAACGCTGACAGTGGCTGCGGCACCGACTAAGGCAGATAGGGGTAGATATAGGCATAGAGAAGGCAGCAGACCCCCTAATCGACAGCGGCAGCGACTGAGACGCTCACAGAGACGCGTGCAGAGGCTGCGACGCCGACTGAGACGCCGATGAGGGAGATAGGAGTAGATATAGGCATAGAGAAGGCAGCAGACCCCCCAATCGACAGCGGCAGCGACTGAGACTCCTACAGAAACGCTGACAGAGGCTGCGACGCCGACTGAGGCAGATAGGGGTGGATATAGGCATAGAGAAGGCGGCAGACCCCCAAACTGACAGAGGCAGCGACTGAGATGCCTTCAGAGACGCTGACAGAGGCTGCGACGCCGACTGAGACGCCGACTGAGGCAGACAGGGGTTGGTATAGGCATAGAGAAGGCAGCAGATCCACCAATCGACAGAGGCAGCGACTGAGATGCCTTCAGAGACGCTGACAGAGGCTGCGGCGCCGACTGAGACGCCGACTGAGGCAGATAGGTGTGGATATAGGCATAGAGAAAGCACAAAACCCCTCAATCGACAGCGGCAGTGACTGAGACACCTAGAGATGCTGAAAGTGGCTGCGACGCCGATTGAGGCAGATAGGGGTAGATATAGGCATAGAGAAGGCAGCAGACCCCTCAATCGACAGCGGCAGCGACTAAGACGCCTACAGAGACGCTGACAGAAACTGCGACGCCGACTGAGACGCCGATGAGGGAGATAGGAGTAGATATAGGCATAGAGAATATAGCAGACCCACGAATCGACAGCGGCAACGATTGAGACGCCTAAAGAGACGCTGACAGAGGCTGCGACGCCCACTGAGGCAGAGAGGGGTAGATAGAGGCACAGAGAAAGCAGCAGACCCCCCAATCGACAGCCGCAGCGACTGAGACGCCTACAGATACGATGAGAGAGGCTGCGACGCCGACTGAGACGCCGACTAAGGCAGATATGGTTGGATATAGGCATAGAGAAAGCAGAAAACCCCTCAATCGACAGCGGCAATGACTGAGACGCCTACAGAGATGCTGACAGAGGCTGCGACGCCGACTGAGGCAGATAGGGGTAGATATAGGCATAGAGAAGGCAGCAGACCCCTCAATCGACAGCGGCAGCGACTAAGACGCCTACAGAGATGCTGACAGAGGCTGCGACGCCGACTGAGGCAGATAGGGATATATATAGCCATAGAGAAGGCAGCAGACCCCACAATCGACAGCGGCAGTGACTGAGACGCCTACAGAGACGCTAACAGAGGCTGCGACGCCGACTGGGACGCCGACTGAGGCAGATAGGGGTGGATATAGGCATAGAGAAAGCATAAAACGCCTCAATCGACAGCGGCAGTGACTGAGAATCCTGCAGAAACGCTGACAGAGGCTGCGACGCCGACTGGGGCAGATAGGGGTGGATATAGGCATAGAGAAGGCGGCAGACCCCCAAATCGACAGCGGCAGCGACTGAGACGCCTTCAGAGACGCTGACAGAGGTTGCGACGCCGACTGAGACGCCGACTGAGGCAGATAGGGGTAGATATAGGCATAGAGAAGGTAGCAGACCCCCCAATCGACAGCGGCAGCGACTGAGACGCTCAGAGAGACGAGTGCAGAGGCTGCGACGCCGACTGAGACGCCGATGAGGGAGATAGGAGTAGATATAGGCATAGAGAAGGCAGCAGACCCCCCAATCGACAGCGGCAGCGACTGAGACTCCTACAGAAACGCTGACAGAGGCTGCGGCGCCGACTGAGGCAGATAGGGGTGGATATAGGCATAGAGAAGGCGGCAGACCCCCAAATTGACAGAGGCAGCGACTGAGATGCCTTCAGAGACGCTGACAGGGGCTGCGACGCCGACTGAGACGCCGACTGAGGCAGACAGGGGTTGGTATAGGCATAGAGAAGGCAGCTGATCCACCAATCTACAGAGGCAGCGACTGAGATGCCTTCAGAGACGCTGACAGAGGCTGCGACGCCGACTGAGACGCCGACTGAGGCAGATAGGTGTGGATATAGGCATAGAGAAAGCACAAAACCCCTCAATCGACAGCGGCAGTGACTGAGACACCTACAGAGATGCTGAAAGTGGCTGCGACGCCGACTGAGGCAGAGAGGGGTAGATATAGGCATAGAGAAGGCAGCAGACCCCTCAATCGACAGCGGCAGCGACTAAGACGCCTACAGAGACGCTGACAGAAACTGCGACGCCGACTGAGACGCCGATGAGGGAGATAGGAGTAGATATAGGCATAGAGAATATAGCAGACCCACCAATCAACAGCGGCAACGATTGAGACGCCTAAAGAGACGCTGACAGAGGCTGCGACGCCCACTGAGGCAGAGAGGGGTAGATATAGGCATAGAGAACGCAGCAGACCCCCCAATCGACAGCCGCAGCGACTGAGACGCCTACAGATACGATGAGAGAGGCTGCGACGCCGACTGAGACGCCGACTAAGGCAGATAGGGTTGGATATCGGCATAGAGAAAGCAGAAAACCCCTCAATCGAGAGCGGCAATGACTGAGATGCCTACAGAGATGCTGACAGAAGCTGCGACGCCGACTGAGGCAGATAGGGGTGGATATAGGCATAAAGAAGGCAGCAGACCCCTCAATCGACAGCGGCAGCAACTAAGACGCCTACAGAGATGCTGACAGAGGCTGCGACGCCGACTGAGGCAGATAGGGATATATATAGCCATAGAGAAGGCAGCAGACCCCACAATCGACAGCGGCAGTGACTGAGACGCCTACAGAGACGCTAACAGAGGCTGCGACGCCGACTGGGACGCCGACTGAGGCAGATAGGGGTGGATATAGGCATAGAGAAAGCATAAAACGCCTCAATCGACAGCGGCAGTGACTGAGACTCCTGCAGAAACGCTGACAGAGGCTGCGACGCCGACTGGGGCAGATAGGAGTGGTTATAGGCATAGAGAAGGCGGCAGACGCCCAAATCGACAGCGGCAGCGACTGAGACGCCTTCAGAGACGCTGACAGAGGTTGCGACGCCGACTGAGACGCCGACTGAGGCAGATAGGGGTAGATATAGGCATAGAGAAGGCAGCAGACCCGCCAATCGACAGCGGCAGCGACTGAGACGCCTACAGAGCCGCTAACAGAGGCTGCGACGCCGACTGGGACGCCGACTGAGGCAGATAGGGGTGGATATAGGCATAGAGAAAGCAGAAAATGCCTCAATCGACAGCGGCAGTGACTGAGACGCCTTCAGAGACGCTGACAGAGGTTGCGACGCCGACTGAGACGCCGACTGAGGCAGATAGGGGTAGATATAGGCATAGAGAAGGTAGCAGACCCCCCAATCGACAGCGGCAGCGACTGAGACGTCTACAGAGTCGCTGACAGAGGTTGCGACGCCGACTGAGACGCCGACTGATTCAGATAGAGGTAGATATAGGCATAGAGAAAGCAGCAGATCCCCCAATCGACAGCGGCAGCGACTAAGACGACTACTGAAACACTGACAGAGGCTGCGACACCGAATGAGGCAGATAGGGGTAGATATAGGCATAGAGAAGGCAGCAGACCCCTCAATCGACAGCGGTAGCGACTAAGACGCCTACAAAGATACTGACAGAGGTTGCGACGCCGACTGAGACGCCGATGAGGGAGATTGGAGTAGATATAGCATAGAGAAGGTAGCAGACCCTCCAATCGACACCGGCAACGATTGAGACGCCTACAGATACGATGAGAGAGGCTGCGACGCCGACTGAGACGCCGACTGAGTTAGATAGGTGTAATATAGGCATAGAGAAAGCAGAAAATGCCTCAATCGACAGCGGCAGTGACTGAGACGCCTACAGAGATGCTGACAGAGGCTGCGACGCCGACTGAGACAGATAGGGTTGGATATAGGCATAGAGAAAGCAGAAAACCCCTCAATCGACAGCGGCAATGATTGAGACGCCTACAGAGATGCTGACAGAGGCTGCGACGCCGACTGAGGCAGATAGGGGTAGATATAGGCATCGAGAAGGCAGCAGACCCCTCAATCGACAGCGGCAGCGACTAAGACGCCTACAGAGATGCTGACAGAGGCTGCGACGCCGACTGAAGCAGATAGGGATATATATATTTATAGAGAAGGCAGCAGACCCGCCAATCGACAGCGGCAGCGACTGAGACGCCTACAGAGCCGCTAACAGAGGCTGCGATGCCGACTGGGACGCCGACTGAGGCAGATAGGGGTGGATATAGGCATAGAGAAAGCAGAAAATGCCTCAATCGACAGCGGCAGTGACTGAGACGCCTACAGAGATGCTGACAGAGGCTGCGACGCCGACTGAGGCAGATTGGGGTAGATATAGGCATAAAGAAGGCAGCAGACCCCCCAATCGACAGCGGAAGCGACTAAGACGCCTACAGAGACGCTGACAGACGCTGTGACGCCGACTGAGACCCCGATGAGGGAGATAGGGGTAGATATAGGCATAGAGAAGGCAGCAGACCCCCCAATAGACAGCGGCAACGACTGAGACGCCTATAGATACGATGACAAAGGCTGCGACGCCGACTGAGATGCCGACTGAGCAAGATAGGGGATATAGGCATAGAGAAGGCAGCAGACCCCCCAATAGACAACGGCAGCGACTGAGACGCCTATAGATACGATGATAGAGGCTGCGACGCCGACTGAGACGCCGACTGAGGCAGATAGGTTTGGATATAGGCATAGAGAACGCAGAAAACACCTCAATCGACAGCGGCAGTGACTGAGACACCTACAGAGAAGCTGACAGAGGCAGCGACGCCGACTGAGGCAGACAGGGGTAGATATGGGCATAGAGAAGGCAGCAGACCCCCCAATCGACAGCGGAAGCGACTGAGACGCCTACAGATACGATGACAATGGCTGCGACGCCGACTGAGTCAGATAGGGATATATATATTTATAGAGAAGGCAGCAGACCCGCCAATCGACAGCGGCAGCGACTGAGACGCCTACAGAGCCGCTAACAGAGGCTGCGACGCCGACTGGGACGCCGACTGAGGCAGATAGGGGTGGATATAGGCATAGAGAAAGCAGAAAATG
Source organism: Clusia tigrina (assembly GCA_920105625.2). Classification (NCBI taxonomy): domain Eukaryota; kingdom Metazoa; phylum Arthropoda; class Insecta; order Diptera; family Clusiidae; genus Clusia; species Clusia tigrina. The sequence goes on from OV050031.1 coordinate 90,919,741, forward strand.
CCTCAATCGACAGCGGCAGTGATTGAGACGCCTACAGATATGCTGACAGAGGCTGCGACGATGACTGAGGCAGATAGGGGTAGATATATGCATCGAGAAGGCAGCAGACCCCTCAATCGACAGCGGCAGCGACTAAGACGCCTACAGAGATGCTGACAGAGGCTGCGACGCCGACTGAAGCAGATAGGGATATATATATTTATAGAGAAGGCAGCAGACCCGCCAATCGACAGCGGCAGCGACTGAGACGCCTACAGAGCCGCTAACAGAGGCTGCGATGCCGACTGGGACGCCGACTGAGGCAGATAGGGGTGGATATAGGCATCGAGAAGGCAGCAGACCCCTCAATCGATAGCGGCAGCGACTAAGACGCCAACAGAGATGCTGACAGAGGCTGCGACGCCGACTGAAGCAGATAGGGATATATATAGGCATAGAGAAGGCAGCAGACCCGCCAATCGACAGCGGCAGCGACTGAGACGCCTACAGAGACGCTAACAGAGGCTGCGACGCCGACTGGGACGCCGACTGAGACAGATAGGGGTGGATATAGCCATAGAGAAAGCAGAAAATGCCTCAATCGACAGCGGCAGTGATTGAGACGCCTACAGATATGCTGACAGAGGCTGCGACGCCGACTGAGCAGAGAGGGGTAGATATGGGCATAGAGAAGACAGCAGACCCCTCAATCGACAGCGGCAGCGACTGAGACGCCTACAGAGACGCCGACTGAGACGCCGACTGAGGCAGATAGGGTTGGATATAGGCATAGAGAAAGCAGAAAACCCCTCAATCGACAGCGGCAGTGACTGAGACGCCTTCAGAGACGCTGACAGAGGTTGCGACGCCGACTAAGACGCCGACTGAGGCAGATAGGGGTAGATATAGGCATAGAGAAGGCAGCAGATCCCCCAATCGACAGCGGCAGACCCCCAAATCGACAGCGGCAGCGACTGAGACGCCTTCAGAGATGCTGACAGAGGCTGCGACGCCGACTGAGACGCCGACTGAGGCATATAGGGGTAGATATAGGCATAGAGAAGGCAGCAGACCCCCCAATCGACAGCGGCAGCGACTAAGACGACTACTGAAACGCTGACAGAGGCTGCGACACCGAATGAGGCAGATAGGGATATATATATTTATAGAGAAGGCAGCAGACCCGCCAATCGACAGCGGCAGCGACTGAGACGCCTACAGAGCCGCTAACAGAGGCTGCGACGCCGACTGGGACGCCGACTGAGGCAGATAGGGGTGGATATAGGCATAGAGAAAGCAGAAAATGCCTCAATTGACAGCGGCAGTGACTGAGACGCCTACAGATATGCTGACAGAGGCTGCGACGCCGACTGAGGCAGATAGGGGTACATATGGGCATAGAGGAGGCAGCAGACCCCCCAATCGACAGGGGAAGCGACTAAGACGCCTACAGAGACGCTGACAGACGCTGTGACGCCGACTGAGACCCCCATGAGGGAGATAGGGGTAGATATAGGCATAGAGAAGGCAGCAGACCCCCCAATAGACAGCGGCAACGACTGAGACGCCTATAGATACGATGATAGAGGCTGCGACGCCGACTGAGACGCCGACTGAGGCAGATAGGGTTGGATATAGGCATAGAGAAAGCAGAAAACCCCTCAATCGACAGCGGCAATGATTGAGACGCCTACAGAGATGCTGACAGAGGCTGCGACGCCGACTGAGGTAGATAGGGGTAGATATAGGCATCGAGAAGGCAGCAGACTACCCAATCGACAGCGGAAGCGACTAAGACGCCTACAGAGACGCTGGCAGACGCTGTGGCGCCGACTGAGACCCCGATGAGGGAGATAGGGGTAGATATAGGCATAGAGAAGGCAGCAGACCCCCCAATAGACAGCGGAAGCGACTGAGACGCCTACAGATACGATGACAATGGCTGCGACGCCGACTGAGGCAGATAGGTGTAGATATAGGCATAGAGAAGGAAGCAGACACCCCAATCGACAGCGGCAGCGACTGAGACGCCTACAGATACGATGACAGAGGCTGCGACGCCGACTGAGACGCCGACTGAGGTAGATAGGGGTGGATATAGGCATAGAGAAAGCAGAAAACCCCTCAATCGACAGCCGCAGTGACTGAGACGCCTACAGAGATGCTGAAAGTGGCTGCGACGCCGACTGAGGCAGATAGGGGTAGATATAGGCATAGAGAAGGCAGCAGACCCCTCAATCGACAGCGGCAGAGACTAAGACGCCTACAGAGATGCTGACAGAGGCTGCGACGCCGACTGAGACGCCGATGAGGGAGATAGGAGTAGATATGGGAATAAAGAAGGTAGCAGACCCTCCAATCGACAGCGGCAACGATTGAGACGCCTACAGAGACGCTGACAGAGGCTGCGACGCCCACTGAGGCAGATAGGGGTAGATATAGGCATAGAGAAGGCAGCAGACCCCCCAATCGGCAGCGGAAGCGACCAAGACGCCTACAGATACGATGACAGAGGCTGCGACGCCGACTGAGGCAGATAGGGGTGGATATAGGCATAGAGAAGGCGGCAGACCCCTAAATCGACAGCGGCAGCGACTGAGACGCCTTCAAAAACGCTGATAGAGGCTGCGACGCCGACTGAGAAACCGACTGAGGCAGATAGGGGTAGATATAGGCATAGAGAAGGCAGCAGACCCCTCATTCGACAGCCGCAGCGACTGAGACGCCTACAGATACGATTAGAGAGGCTGCGACGCCGACTGAGACGCCGACTGAGGCAGATAGGTGTAGATATAGGCATAGAGAAGGAAGCAGACACCCCAATCGACAGCGGCAGCGACTGAGACGCCTACAGATACGATGACAGAGGCTGCGACGCCGACTGAGACGCCGACTGAGGTAGATAGGGGTGGATATAGGCATAGAGAAAGCAGAAAACCCCTCAATCGACAGCCGCAGTGACTGAGACGCCTACAGAGATGCTGAAAGTGGCTGCGACGCCGACTGAGGCAGATAGGGGTAGATATAGGCATAGAGAAGGCAGCAGACCCCTCAATCGACAGCGGCAGAGACTAAGACGCCTACAGAGACGCTGACAGAGGCTGCGACGCCGACTGAGACGCCGATGAGGGAGATAGGAGTAGATATGGGAATAAAGAAGGTAGCAGACCCCTCAATCGACAGCGGCAGAGACTAAGACGCCTACAGAGACGCTGACAGTGGCTGCGACGCCGACTGAGACGCCGACTGAGGTAGATAGGGGTGGATATAGGCATAGAGAAAGCAGAAAACCCCTCAATCGACAGCCGCAGTGACTGAGACGCCTACAGAGATGCTGAAAGTGGCTGCGACGCCGACAGAGGCAGATAGGGGTAGATATGGGCATATAGAAGGCAGCAGACCCCTCATTCGACAGCCGCAGCGACTGAGACGCCTACAGATACGATGAGAGAGGCTGCGACGCCGACTGAGGCAGATAGGGGTGAATATAGGCATAGAGAAGGCGGCAGACACCCCAATCGACAGCGGCAGCGACTGAGACGCCTACAGATACGATGAGAGAGGCTGCGACGCCGACTGAGACGCCGACTGAGGCAGATAGGGTTGGAAATAGGCATAGAGAAAGCAGAAAACCCCTCAATCGACAGGGGCAATGACTGAGACGCCTACAGAGATGCTGACAGAGGCTGCGACGCCGACTGAGGCAGATAGGGGTAAATATAGGCATAGAGAAGGCAGCAGACCCCCCAATCGGCAGCGGAAGCGACCAAGACGCCTACAGATACGATGACAGAGGCTGCGACGCCGACTGAGGCAGATAGGGGTGGATATAGGCATAGAGAAGGCGGCAGACCCCTAAATCGACAGCGGCAGCGACTGAGACGCCTTCAGAGACGCTGATAGAGGCTGCGACGCCGACTGAGAAACCGTCTGAGGCAGATAGGGGTAGATATAGGCATAGAGAAGGCAGCAGATCCCCCCAATCGACAGCGGCAGCGACTAAGACGACTACAGAAACGCTGACAGAGGCTGCGACGCCGACAGAGGCAGATAGGGGTAGATATGGGCATATAGAAGGCTACAGACCCCTCATTCGACAGCCGCAGCGACTGAGACGCCTACAGATACGATGAGAGAGGCTGCGACGCCGACTGAGACGCCGACTGAGGCAGATAGGGTGGAAATAGGCATAGAGAAAGCAGAAAACCCCTCAATCGACAGCGGCAATGACTGAGACGCCTACAGAGATGCTGACAGAGGCTGCGACGCCGACTGAGGCAGATAGGGGTAAATATAGGCATAGAGAAGACAGCAGACCAATCAATCGACAGCGGCAGCGACTGAGACGCCTGCAGAGACGCCGACTGAGACGCCGACTGAGGCAGATAGGGTTGGATATAGGCATAGAGAAAGCAGAAAACCCCTCAATCGACAGCGGCAGTGACTGAGACACCAACAGAGATGCTGACAGAGACTGCGACGCCGACTGCGGCAGATAGGGGTAGATATAGGCATGGAGAAGGCAGCAGACCCCCCAATCGGCAGCGGAAGCGACCAAGACGCCTACAGATACGATGACAGAGGCTGCGACGCCGACTGAGGCAGATAGGGGTGGATATAGGCATAGAGAAGGCGGCAGACCCCTAAATCGACAGCGGCAGCGACTGAGACGCCTTCAGAGACGCTGATAGAGGCTGCGACGCCGACTGAGAAACCGACTGAGGCAGATAGGGGTAGATATAGGCATAGAGAAGGTAGCAGATCCCCCAATCGACAGCGGCAGCGACTAAGACGACTACAGAAACGCTGACAGAGGCTGCGGCACCGACTAAGGCAGATAGGGGTAGATATAGGCATAGAAAAGGCAGCAGACCCCCTAATCGACAGCGGCAGCGACTGAGACGCTCACAGAGACGCGTGCAGAGGCTGCGACGCCGACTGAGACGCCGATGAGGGAGATAGGAGTAGATATAGGCATAGAGAAGGCAGCAGACCCCCCAATCGACAGCGGCAGCGACTGAGACTCCTACAGAAACGCTGACAGAGGCTGCGACGCCGACTGAGGCAGATAGGGGTGGATATAGGCATAGAGAAGGCGGCAGACCCCCAAATTGACAGAGGCAGCGACTGAGATGCCTTCAGAGACGCTGACAGAGGCTGCGACGCCGACTGAGACGCCGATGAGGGAGATAGGAGTAGATATAGGCATAGAGAATATAGCAGACCCACGAATCGACAGCGGCAACGATTTGAATGAATGAATAATAAATTTATTTACCAATCATACATATATAAAAGTTAACATATTTTAAAAATACACTTAAAAATAACATACAGATATGATAAGTAAATACTACATTCTGTTGTTCGATACGAACAAGTGTCGAATGCAGATTGAGACGCCTAAAGAGACGCTGACAGAGGCTGCGACGCCCACTGAGGCAGAGAGGGGTGGATATAGGCATAGAGAAGGCGGCAGACCCCCAAATCGACAGCGGCAGCGACTGAGACGCCTTCAGAGACGCTGACAGAGGTTGCGACGCCGACTGAGACGCCGACTGAGGCAGATAGGGGTAGATATAGGCATAGAGAAGGTAGCAGACCCCCCAATCGACAGCGGCAGCGACTGAGACGCTCAGAGAGACGAGTGCAGAGGCTGCGACGCCGACTGAGACGCCGATGAGGGAGATAGGAGTAGATATAGGCATAGAGAAGGCAGCAGACCCCCCAATCGACAGCGGCAGCGACTGAGACTCCTACAGAAACGCTGACAGAGGCTGCGACGCCGACTGAGGCAGATAGGGGTGGATATAGGCATAGAGAAGGCGGCAGACCCCCAAATTGACAGAGGCAGCGACTGAGATGCCTTCAGAGACGCTGACAGGGGCTGCGACGCCGACTGAGACGCCGACTGAGGCAGACAGGGGTTGGTATAGGCATAGAGAAGGCAGCTGATCCACCAATCTACAGAGGCAGCGACTGAGATGCCTTCAGAGACGCTGACAGAGGCTGCGACGCCGACTGAGACGCCGACTGAGGCAGATAGGTGTGGATATAGGCATAGAGAAAGCACAAAACCCCTCAATCGACAGTGGCAGTGACTGAGACACCTACAGAGATGAAAGTGGCTGCGACGCCGACTGAGGCAGAGAGGGGTAGATATAGGCATAGAGAAGGCAGCAGACCCCTCAATCGACAGCGGCAACGACTAAGACGCCTACAGAGACGCTGACAGAAACTGCGACGCCGACTGAGACGCCGATGAGGGAGATAGGAGTAGATATAGGCATAGAGAATATAGCAGACCCACCAATCGACGGCGGCAACGATTGAGACGCCTAAAAAGACGCTGACAGAGGCTGCGACGCCCACTGAGGCAGAGAGGGGTAGATATAGGCATAGAGAAGGCAGCAGACCCCCCAATCGACAGCCGCAGCGACTGAGACGCCTACAGATACGATGAGAGAGGCTGCGACGCCGACTGAGACGCCGACTAAGGCAGATAGGGTTGGATATCGGCATAGAGAAAGCAGAAAACCCCTCAATCGACAGCGGCAATGACTGAGATGCCTACAGAGATGCTGACAGAAGCTGCGACGCCGACTGAGGCAGATAGGGGTGGATATAGGCATAAAGAAGGCAGCAGACCCCTCAATCGACAGCGGCAGCAACTAAGACGCCTACAGAGATGCTGACAGAGGCTGCGACGCCGACTGAGGCAGATAGGGATATATATAGCCATAGAGAAGGCAGCAGACCCCACAATCGACAGCGGCAGTGACTGAGACGCCTACAGAGACGCTAACAGAGGCTGCGACGCCGACTGGGACGCCGACTGAGGCAGATAGGGGTGGATATAGGCATAGAGAAAGCATAAAACGCCTCAATCGACAGCGGCAGTGACTGAGACTCCTGCAGAAACGCTGACAGAGGCTGCGACGCCGACTGGGGCAGATAGGAGTGGTTATAGGCATAGAGAAGGCGGCAGACGCCCAAATCGACAGCGGCAGCGACTGAGACGCCTTCAGAGACGCTGACAGAGGTTGCGACGCCGACTGAGACGCCGACTGAGACGCCGACTGAGGCAGATAGGGGTAGATATAGGCATAGAGAAGGTAGCAGACCCCCCAATCGACAGCGGCAGCGACTGAGACGTCTACAGAGTCGCTGACAGAGGTTGCGACGCCGACTGAGACGCCGACTGATTCAGATAGAGGTAGATATAGGCATAGAGAAAGCAGCAGATCCCCCAATCGACAGCGGCAGCGACTAAGACGACTACTGAAACGCTGACAGAGGCTGCGACACCGAATGAGGCAGATAGGGGTAGATATAGGCATAGAGAAGGCAGCAGACCCCCCAATCGACAGCGGCAGCAACTGAGACGCTCACAGAGACGCTGACAGAGGCTGCGACGCCGACTGAGACGCCGATGAGGGAGATTGGAGTAGATATAGCATAGAGAAGGTAGCAGACCCTCCAATCGACAGCGGCAACGATTGAGACGCCTACAGATACGATGAGAGAGGCTGCGACGCCGACTGAGACGCCGACTGAGTTAGGTGTAATATAGGCATAGAGAAAGCAGAAAATGCCTCAATCGACAGCGGCAGTGACTGAGACGCCTACAGAGATGCTGACAGAGGCTGCGACGCCGACTGAGACAGATAGGGTTGGATATAGGCATAGAGAAAGCAGAAAACCCCTCAATCGACAGCGGCAATGATTGAGACGCCTACAGAGATGCTGACAGAGGCTGCGACGCCGACTGAGGCAGATAGGGGGTAGATATAGGCATCGAGAAGGCAGCAGACCCCTCAATCGACAGCGGCAGCGACTAAGACGCCTACAGAGATGCTGACAGAGGCTGCGACGCCGACTGAAGCAGATAGGGATATATATATTTATAGAGAAGGCAGCAGACCCGCCAATCGACAGCGGCAGCGACTGAGACGCCTACAGAGCCGCTAACAGAGGCTGCGATGCCGACTGGGACGCCGACTGAGGCAGATAGGGGTGGATATAGGCATAGAGAAAGCAGAAAATGCCTCAATCGACAGCGGCAGTGACTGAGACGCCTACAGAGATGCTGACAGAGGCTGCGACGCCGACTGAGGCAGATAGGGGTAAATATAGGCATAAAGAAGGCAGCAGACCCCCCAATCGACAGCGGAAGCGACTAAGACGCCTACAGAGACGCTGACAGACGCTGTGACGCCGACTGAGACCCCGATGAGGGAGATAGGGGTAGATATAGGCATAGAGAAGGCAGCAGACCCCCCAATAGACAGCGGCAATGACTGAGACGCCTATAGATACGATGACAGAGGCTGCGACGCCGACTGAGATGCCGACTGAGCAAGATAGGGGATATAGGCATAGAGAAGGCAGCAGACCCCCCAATAGACAGCGGCAGCGACTGAGACGCCTATAGATACGATGATAGAGGCTGCGACGCCGACTGAGACGCCGACTGAGGCAGATAGGTTTGGATATAGGCATAGAGAACGCAGAAAACACCTCAATCGACAGCGGCAGTGACTGAGACACCTACAGAGAAGCTGACAGAGGCAGCGACGCCGACTGAGGCAGATAGGGGTAGATATGGGCATAGAGAAGGCAGCAGACCCCCCAATCGACAGCGGAAGCGACTGAGACGCCTACAGATACGATGACAATGGCTGCGACGCCGACTGAGGCAGATAGGTGTAGATATAGGCATAGAGAAGGACGCAGACACCCCAATCTTCAGCGGCAGCGACTGAGACACCTACAGATACGATGACAGGGGCTGCGACGCCGACTGAGACGCCGACTGAGGCAGATAGGGGTGGATATAGGCATTGAGAAAACAGAAAACCCCTCAATCGACAGCCGCAGTGACTGAGACGCCTACAGAGATGCTGAAAGTGGCTGCGACGCCGACTGAGGCAGATAGGGGTAGATATAGGCATAGAGAAGGCAGCAGACCCTTCAATCGACAGCGGCAGAGACTAAGACGCCTACAGAGACGCTGACAGAGGCTGCGACGCCGACTGAGACGCCGATGAGGGAGATAGGAGTAGATATGGGAATAAAGAAGGTAGCAAACCCTCCAATCGACAGCGGCAACGATTGAGACGCCTACAGAGACGCTGACAGAGGCTGCAAGGCCCACTGAGGCAGATAGGGGTAGATATAGGCATAGAGAAGGCAGCAGACCCCCCAATCGACAGCCGCAGCGACTGAGACGCCTACAGATACGATGAGAGAGGCTGCGACGCCGACTGAGACGCCGACTGAGGCAGATAGGGTTGGATATAGGCATAGAGAAAACAGAAAACCCCTCAATCGACATCGGCAATGATTGAGACGCCTACAGAGATGCTGACAGAGGCTGCGGCGCCGAGTGAGGCAGATAGGGGTAGATATAGGCATCGAGAAGGCAGCAGACCCCTCAATCGATAGCGGCAGCGACTAAGACGCCAACAGAGATGCTGACAGAGGCTGCGACGCCGACTGAAGCAGATAGGGATATATATAGGCATAGAGAATGCAGCAGACCCGCTAATCGACAGCGGCAGCGACTGAGACGCCTACAGAGACGCTAACAGAGGCTGCGACGCCGACTGGGACGCCGACTGAGGCAGATAGGGGTGGATATAGGCATAGAGAAAGCAGAAAATGCCTCAATCGACAGCGGCAGTGATTGAGACGCCTAAAGATATGCTGACAGAGGCTGCGACGATGACTGAGGCAGATAGGGGTAGATATATGCATCGAGAAGGCAGCAGACCCCTTAATCGATAGCGGCAGCGACTAAGACGCCTACAGAGATGCTGACAGAGGCTGCGACGCCGACTGAAGCAGATAGGGATATATATAGGCATAGAGAAGGCAGCAGACCCGCCAATCGACAGCGGCAGCGACTGAGACGCCTACAGAGACGCTAACAGAGGCTGCGACGCCGACTGGGACGCCGACTGAGACAGATAGGGGTGGATATGGGCATAGAGAAGGCAGCAGACCCCCCAACCGACAGCGGCAGCGACTGAGACGCCTACAGATACGATGACAGAGGCTGCGACGCCGACTGAGACGCCGACTGAGGCATATAGGGGTGGATATAGGCATAGAGAAAGCAGAAAACACCTCAATCGACAGCGGCAGTGACTGAGACGCCTACAGAGATGCTGACAGAGGCTGCGACGCCGACTGAGGCAGATAGGGGCAGATATAGGCATAGAGAAGGCAGCAGAACCTCCAATCGACAGCGGAAGCGGCTAAGACGCCTACAGAGACGCTGACAGGGGCTGCGACGCCGACTGAGACCCCGATGAGGGAGATAGGGGTAGATATAGGCATAGAGAAGGCAGCAGACCCCCCAATCGACGGCGGCAGCGACTGAGAGTCCTACAGAAACGCTGACAGAGGCTGCGACGCCGACTGAGATGCCGACTGAGCAAGATAGGGGTAGATATAGGCATAGAGAAGGCAGCAGACCCCCAATAGACAACGGCAGTGACTGAGGCGCCTACAGATACGATTACAGAGGCTGCGACGCCGACTGAGACGCCGACTGAGGCAGATAGGGGTAGATATAGGCATAGCGAAGGCAGCAGACCCCCCAATCGACAGCGGCAAAGACTGAGACGTCTACAGAGACGCTGACAGAGGTGGCGACGCCGACTGAGACGCTGACTGAAGCAGATAGAGGTAGATATAGGCATAGAGAAGGCAGCAGACACCCCAATCGACAGCGGCAGCGACTGAGACGCCTACAGAGACGCTTACAGAGGCTGCGACGCCGACTGAGGCAGATAGGGGTAGATATAGGCATAGAGAAGGTAGCAGACCCCCCAATCGACAGCGGCAGCGACTGAGACCCCTACAGAAACGCTGACAGAGGCTGCGACGCCGACTGAGGCAGATAGGGGTGGATATAGGCATAGACAAGGTGGCAGACCCCCAAATCGACAGCGGCAGCGACTGAGACGCCTTCAGAGACGCTGACAGAGGCTGCGACGCCGACTGAGACGCCGACTGACGCAGATAGGGGTAGATATAGGCATAGAGAATGCAGCAGATCCCCAAATCGACAGCGGCAGCGACAAAGACGACTACAGAAAAGCTGACAGAGGCTGCGGCACCGACTGAGGCAGATAGGGGTAGATATAGGCATAGAGAAGGCAGCAGACCCCCCAATCGACAGCAGCAGCGACTGAGACTCCTACAGAAACGCTGACAGAGGCTGCGACGCCGACTGAGACGCCGATGAGGGAGATAGGAGTAGATATAGGCATAGAGAAGGTAGCAGACCCTCCAATCGATAGCGGCAACGCCTCAGACGCCTACAGAGACGCTGACAGAGGCTGCGACGCCCACTGAGACAGATAGGGGTAGATATAGGCATATAGAAGGCAGCAGACCCCTCAATCGACAGCGGCAGCGACCAAGACGCCTTCAGAGATGCTGACAGAGGCTGCGACGCCGACTGAGGCAGATAGGGATATATATAGGCATAGAGAAGGCAGCAGACCCCCAATCGACTGCGGCAGCGACTGAGACTCCTACAGAAACGCTGACAGAGGCTGCGACGCCGACTGAGACCCCGATGAGGGAGATAGGGGTAGATATAGGCATAGAGAAGGCAGCAGACACCCCAATCGGCAGCGGAAGCGACTTAGATGCCTACAGATACGATGACAAAGGCTGCGACGCCGACTGAGACGCCGCCTGAGGCAGATAGGGGTGGATATAGGCATAGAGAAGGCAGCAGACCCCCCAATGGACAGCGGCAGCGACTGAGACTCCTACAGAAACGCTGACAGAGGCTGCGACGCCGACTGAGCCCCCAATGAGGGAGATAGGGGTAGATATAGGCATAGAGAAGGCAGCAGACACCCCAATCGGCAGCGGAAGCGACTTAGATGCCTACAGATACGATGACAAAGGCTGCGACGCCGACTGAGACGCCGCCTGAGGCAGATAGGGGTGGATATAGGCATAGAGAAGGTAGCAGACCCCCCAATCGACAGCGGCAGCGACTGAGACCCCTACAGAAACGCTGACAGAGGCTGCGACGCCGACTGAGGCAGATAGGGGTGGATATAGGCATAGACAAGGTGGCAGACCCCCAAATCGACAGCGGCAGCGACTGAGACGCCTTCAGAGACGCTGACAGAGCCTGCGACGCCGACTGAGACGCCGACTGACGCAGATAGGGGTAGATATAGGCATAGAGAATGCAGCAGATCCCCAAATCGACAGCGGCAGCGACAAAGACGACTACAGAAACGCTGACAGAGGCTGCGGCACCGACTGAGGCAGATAGGGGTAGATATAGGCATCGAGAAGGCAGCAGACTACCCAATCGACAGCGGAAGCGACTAAGACGCCTACAGAGACGCTGGCAGACGCTGTGGCGCCGACTGAGACCCCGATGAGGGAGATAGGGGTAGATATAGGCATAGAGAAGGCAGCAGACCCCCCAATAGACAGCGGCAGCGACTGAGACGCCTATAGATACGATGACAGAGGCTGCGACGCCGACTGAGATGCCGGCTGAGCAAGATAGGGGATATAGGCGTAGAGAAGGCAGCAGACCCCCCAATAGACAGCGGCAGCGACTGAGACGCCTATAGATACGATGGTAGAGGCTGCGACGCCGACTGAGGCAGATAGGTTTGGATATAGGCATAGAGAACGCAGAAAACAGAGGTAGATAGGGGTGGATATAGGCATAGAGAAAGCAGAAAACCCCTCAATCGACAGCCGCAGTGACTGAGACGCCTACAGAGATGCTGACAGTGGCTGCGACGCCGACTGTGTCAGATAGGGGTAGATATAGGCATCGAGAAGGCAGCAGACCCCTCAATCGGTAGCGGCAGCGACTAAGACGCCTACAGAGATGCTGACAGAGGCTGCGACGCCGACTGAAGCAGATAGGGATATATATAGGCATAGAGAATGCAGCAGACGCGCCAATCGACAGCGGCAGCGACTGAGACACCTACAGAGACGCTAACAGAGGCTGCGACACCGACTGGGACGCCGACTGAGGCAGATAGGGGTGGATATAGGCATAGAGAAAGCAGAAAATGCCTCAATCGACAGCGGCAGTGATTGAGACGCCTACAGATATGCTGACAGACGCTCCGACGCCGACTGAGGCAGATAGGGGCAGATATAGGCATCGAGAAGGCAGCAGACCCCTCAATCGATAGCGGCAGGGACTAACACGCCTACAGAGATGCTGACAGAGGCTGCGACGCCGACTGAAGCAGATAGGGATATATATAGGCATAGAGAAAGCAGCAGACCCGCCAATCGACAGCGGCAGCGACTGAGACGCCTACAGAGACGCTTACAGACGCTGCGACGCCGACTGGGACGCCGACTGAGGCAGATAGGGGTGGATATAGTCATAGAGAAAGCAGAAAATGCCTCAATCGACAGCGGCAGTGATTGAGACGCCTACAGATATGCTGACAGAGGCTGCGACGCCGACAGAGGCAGATAGGGGTAGATATGGGCATATAGAAGGCAGCAGACCCCTCATTCGACAGCCGCAGCGACTGAGACGCCTACAGATACGATGAGACAGGCTGCGACGCCGACTGAGACGCCGACTGAGGCAGATAGGGTTGGAAATAGGCATAGAGAAAGCAGAAAACCCCTCAATCGACAGCGGCAATGACTGAGACGCCTACAGAGATGCTGACAGAGGCTGCGACGCCGACTGAGGCAGATAGGGGTAAATATAGGCATAGAGAAGACAGCAGACCCCTCAATCGACAGCGGCAGCGACTGAGACGCCTACAGAGACGCCGACTGAGACGCCGACTGAGGCAGATAGGGTTGGATATAGGCATAGAGAAAGCAGAAACCCCTCAATCGACAGCGGCAGTGACTGAGACACCTACAGAGATGCTGACAGAGACTGCGACGCCGACTGTGGCAGTTGGGGTAGATATAGGCATAGAGAAGGCAGCAGACCCCCCAATCGGCAGCGGAAGCGACCAAGACGCCTACAGATACGATGACAGAGGCTGCGACGCCGACTGAGGCAGATAGGGGTGGATATAGGCATAGAGAAGGCGGCAGACCCCTAAATCGACAGCGGCAGCGACTGAGACGCCTTCAGAGACGCTGATAGAGGCTGCGACGCCGACTGAGAAACCGACTGAGGCAGATAGGGGTAGATATAGGCATAGAGAAGGCAGCAGATCCCCCAATCGACAGCGGCAGCGACTAAGACGACTACAGAAACGCTGACAGAGGCTGCGGCACCGACTAAGGCAGATAGGGGTAGATATAGGCATAGAGAAGGCAACAGACCCCCTAATCGACAGCGGCAGCGACTGAGACGCTCACAGAGACGCGTGCAGAGGCTACGACGCCGACTGAGACGCCGATGAGGGAGATAGGAGTAGATATAGGCATAGAGAAGGCAGCAGATCCCCCCAATCGACAGCGGCAGCGACTGAGACTCCTACAGAAACGCTGACAGAGGCTGCGACGCCGACTGAGGCAGATAGGGGTGGATATAGGCATAGAGAAGGCGGCAGACCCCCAAACTGACAGAGGCAGCGACTGAGATGCCTTCAGAGACGCTGACAGAAGCTGCGACGCCGACTGAGACGCCGACTGAGGCAGACAGGGGTTGGTATAGGCATAGAGAAGGCAGCAGATCCACCAATCGACAGAGGCAGCGACTGAGATGCCTTCAGAGACGCTGACAGAGGCTGCGACGCCGACTGAGACGCCGACTGAGGCAGATAGGTGTGGATATAGGCATAGAGAAAGCACAAAACCCCTCAATCGACAGCGGCAGTGACTGAGACACCTAGAGATGCTGAAAGTGGCTGCGACGCCGACTGAGGCAGATAGGGGTAGATATAGGCATAGAGAAGGCAGCAGACCCCTCAATCGACAGCGGCAGCGACTAAGACGCCTACAGAGACGCTGACAGAAACTGCGACGCCGACTGAGACGCCGATGAGGGAGATAGGAGTACATTTGGCATAGAGAATATAGCAGACCCACGAATCGACAGCGGCAACGATTGAGACGCCTAAAGAGACGCTGACAGAGGCTGCGACGCCCACTGAGGCAGAGAGGGGTAGATATAGGCATAGAGAAAGCAGCAGACCCCCCAATCGACAGCCGCAGCGACTGAGACGCCTACAGATACGATGAGAGAGGCTGCGACGCCGACTGAGACGCCGACTAAGGCAGATAGGGTTGGATATAGGCATAGAGAAAGCAGAAAACCCCTCAATCGACAGCGGCAATGACTGAGACGCCTACAGAGATGCTGACAGAGGCTGCGACGCCGACTGAGGCAGATAGGGGTAGATATAGGCATAGAGAAGGCAGCAGACCCCTCAATCGACAGCGGCAGCGACTAAGACGCCTACAGAGATGCTGACAGAGGCTGCGACGCCGACTGAGGCAGATAGGGATATATATAGCCATAGAGAAGGCAGCAGACCCCACAATCGACAGCGGCAGTGACTGAGACGCCTACAGAGACGCTAACAGAGGCTGCGACGCCGACTGGGACGCCGACTGAGGCAGATAGGGTGGATATAGGCATAGAGAAAGCATAAAACGCCTCAATCGACAGCGGCAGTGACTGAGACTCCTGCAGAAACGCTGACAGAGGCTGCGACGCCGACTGGGGCAGATAGGGGTGGATATAGGCATAGAGAAGGCAGCAGACCCCCAAATCGACAGCGGCAGCGACTGAGACGCCTTCAGAGACGCTGACAGAGGTTGCGACGCCGACTGAGACGCCGACTGAGGCAGATAGGGGTAGATATAGGCATAGAGAAGGTAGCAGACCCCCCAATCGACAGCGGCAGCGACTGAGACGCTCAGAGAGACGAGTGCAGAGGCTGCGACGCCGACTGAGACGCCGATGAGGGAGATAGGAGTAGATATAGGCATAGAGAAGGCAGCAGACCCCCAATCGACAGCGGCAGCGACTGAGACTCCTACAGAAACGCTGACAGAGGCTGCGACGCCGACTGAGGCAGATAGGGGTGGATATAGGCATAGAGAAGGCGGCAGACCCCCAAATTGACAGAGGCAGCGACTGAGATGCCTTCAGAGACGCTGACAGGGGCTGCGACGCCGACTGAGACGCTGACTGAGGCAGACAGGGGTTGGTATAGGCATAGAGAAAGCACAAAACCCCTCAATCGACAGCGGCAGTGACTGAGACACCTACAGAGATGCTGAAAGTGGCTGCGACGCCGACTGAGGCAGATAGGGGTAGATATAGGTATAGAGAAGGCAGCAGACCCCTCAATCGACAGCGGCAGAGACTAAGACGCCTACAGAGACGCTGACAGAGGCTGCGACGCCGACTGAGACGCCGATGAGGGAGATAGGAGTAGATATGGGAATAAAGAAGGTAGCAGACCCTCCAATCGACAGCGGCAACGATTGAGACGCCTACAGAGACGCTGACAGAGGCTGCGACGCCCACTGAGGCAGATAGGGGTAGATATAGGCATAGAGAAGGCAGCAGACCTCCCAATCGACAGCCGCAGCGACTGAGACGCCTACAGATACGATGAGAGAGGCTGCGACGCCGACTGAGACGCCGACTGAGGCAGATAGGGTTGGAGATAGGCATAGAGAAAACAGAAAACCCCTCAATCGACATCGGCAATGATTGAGACGCCTACAGAGATGCTGAAAGTGGCTGCGACGCCGACTGAGGCAGATAGGGGTAGATATAGGCATCGAGAAGGCAGCAGACCCCTCAATCGGTAGCGGCAGCGACTAAGACGCCTACAGAGATGCTGACAGAGGCTGCGACGCCGACTGAAGCAGATAGGGATATATATAGGCATAGAGAATGCAGCAGACGCGCCAATCGACAGCGGCAGCGACTGAGACACCTACAGAGACGCTAACAGAGGCTGCGACACCGACTGGGACGCCGACTGAGGCAGATAGGGGTGGATATAGGCATAGAGAAAGCAGAAAATGCCTCAATCGACAGCGGCAGTGATTGAGACGCCTACAGATATGCTGACAGACGCTGCGACGCCGACTGAGGCAGATAGGGGCAGATATAGGCATCGAGAAGGCAGCAGACCCCTCAATCGATAGCGGCAGGGACTAACACGCCTACAGAGATGCTGACAGAGGCTGCGACGCCGATTGAAGCAGATAGGGATATATATAGGCATAGAGAAAGCAGCAGACCCGCCAATCGACAGCGGCAGCGACTGAGACGCCTACAGAGACGCTAACAGACGCTGCGACGCCGACTGGGACGCCGACTGAGGCAGATAGGGGTGGATATAGTCATAGAGAAAGCAGAAAATGCCTCAATCGACAGCGGCAGTGATTGAGACGCCTACAGATATGCTGACAGAGGCTGCGACGCCGACAGAGGCAGATAGGGGTAGATATGGGCATATAGAAGGCAGCAGACCCCTCATTCGACAGCCGCAGCGACTGAGACGCCTACAGATACGATGAGAGAGGCTGCGACGCCGACTGAGACGCCGACTGAGGCAGATAGGGTTGGAAATAGGCATAGAGAAAGCAGAAAACCCCTCAATCGACAGCGGCAATGACTGAGACGCCTACAGAGATGCTGACAGAGGCTGCGACGCCGACTGAGGCAGATAGGGGTAAATATAGGCATAGAGAAGACAGCAGACCCCTCAATCGACAGCGGCAGCGACTGAGACGCCTACAGAGACGCCGACTGAGACGCCGACTGAGGCAGATAGGGTTGGATATAGGCATAGAGAAAGCAGAAACCCCTCAATCGACAGCGGCAGTGACTGAGACACCTACAGAGATGCTGACAGAGACTGCGACGCCGACTGTGGCAGATAGGGGTAGATATAGGCATAGAGAAGGCAGCAGACCCCCCAATCGGCAGCGGAAGCGACCAAGACGCCTACAGATACGATGACAGAGGCTGCGACGCCGACTGAGGCAGATAGGGGTGGATATAGGCATAGAGAAGGCGGCAGACCCCTAAATCGACAGCGGCAGCGACTGAGACGCCTTCAGAGACGCTGATAGAGGCTGCGACGCCGACTGAGAAACCGACTGAGGCAGATAGGGGTAGATATAGGCATAGAGAAGGCAGCAGATCCCCCAATCGACAGCGGCAGCGACTAAGACGACTACAGAAACGCTGACAGAGGCTGCGGCACCGACTAAGGCAGATAGGGGTGGATATAGGCATAGAGAAGGCGGCAGACCCCCAAATTGACAGAGGCAGCGACTGAGATGCCTTCAGAGACGCTGACAGAAGCTGCGACGCCGACTGAGACGCCGACTGAGGCAGACAGGGGTTGGTATAGGCATAGAGAAGGCAGCAGATCCACCAATCGACAGAGGCAGCGACTGAGATGCCTTCAGAGACGCTGACAGAGGCTGCGACGCCGACTGAGACGCCGACTGAGGCAGATAGGGTTGGATATAGGCATAGAGAAAGCAGAAACCCCTCAATCGACAGCGGCAGTGACTGAGACACCTACAGAGATGCTGACAGAGACTGCGACGCCGACTGTGGCAGATAGGGGTAGATATAGGCATAGAGAAGGCAGCAGACCCCCCAATCGGCAGCGGAAGCGACCAAGACGCCTACAGATACGATGACAGAGGCTGCGACGCCGACTGAGGCAGATAGGGGTGGATATAGGCATAGAGAAGGCGGCAGACCCCTAAATCGACAGCGGCAGCGACTGAGACGCTCACAGAGACGCGTGCAGAGGCTACG
Organism: Clusia tigrina; assembly: GCA_920105625.2. Lineage (NCBI taxonomy): Eukaryota > Metazoa > Arthropoda > Insecta > Diptera > Clusiidae > Clusia > Clusia tigrina. The sequence goes on from OV050031.1 coordinate 90,938,465, forward strand.
ACGCCGACTGAGACGCCGATGAGGGAGATAGGAGTAGATATAGGCATAGAGAAGGCAGCAGACCCCCCCAATCGACAGCGGCAGCGACTGAGACTCCTACAGAAACGCTGACAGAGGCTGCGACGCCGACTGAGGCAGATAGGGGTGGATATAGGCATAGAGAAGGCGGCAGACCCCCAAATTGACAGAGGCAGCGACTGAGATGCCTTCAGAGACGCTGACAGAAGCTGCGACGCCGACTGAGACGCCGACTGAGGCAGACAGGGGTTGGTATAGGCATAGAGAAGGCAGCAGATCCACCAATCGACAGAGGCAGCGACTGAGATGCCTTCAGAGACGCTGACAGAGGCTGCGACGCCGACTGAGACGCCGACTGAGGCAGATAGGTGTGGATATAGGCATAGAGAAAGCACAAAACCCCTCAATCGACAGCGGCAGTGACTGAGACACCTAGAGATGCTGAAAGTGGCTGCGACGCCGACTGAGGCAGATAGGGGTAGATATAGGCATAGAGAAGGCAGCAGACCCCTCAATCGACAGCGACAGCGACTAAGACGCCTACAGAGACGCTGACAGAAACTGCGACGCCGACTGAGACGCCGATGAGGGAGATAGGAGTACATATAGGCATAGAGAATATAGCAGACCCACGAATCGACAGCGGCAACGATTGAGACGCCTAAAGAGACGCTGACAGAGGCTGCGACGCCCACTGAGGCAGAGAGGGGTAGATATAGGCATAGAGAAAGCAGCAGACCCCCCAATCGACAGCCGCAGCGACTGAGACGCCTACAGATACGATGAGAGAGGCTGCGACGCCGACTGAGACGCCGACTAAGGCAGATAGGGTTGGATATAGGCATAGAGAAAGCAGAAAACCCCTCAATCGACAGCGGCAATGACTGAGACGCCTACAGAGATGCTGACAGAGGCTGCGACGCCGACTGAGGCAGATAGGGGTAGATATAGGCATAGAGAAGGCAGCAGACCCCTCAATCGACAGCGGCAGCGACTAAGACGCCTACAGAGATGCTGACAGAGGCTGCGACGCCGACTGAGGCAGATAGGGATATATATAGCCATAGAGAAGGCAGCAGACCCCACAATCGACAGCGGCAGTGACTGAGACGCCTACAGAGACGCTAACAGAGGCTGCGACGCCGACTGGGACGCCGACTGAGGCAGATAGGGGTGGATATAGGCATAGAGAAAGCATAAAACGCCTCAATCGACAGCGGCAGTGACTGAGACTCCTGCAGAAACGCTGACAGAGGCTGCGACGCCGACTGGGGCAGATAGGGGTGGATATAGGCATAGAGAAGGCAGCAGACCCCCAAATCGACAGCGGCAGCGACTGAGACGCCTTCAGAGACGCTGACAGAGGTTGCGACGCCGACTGAGACGCCGACTGAGGCAGATAGGGGTAGATATAGGCATAGAGAAGGTAGCAGACCCCCCAATCGACAGCGGCAGCGACTGAGACGCTCAGAGAGACGAGTGCAGAGGCTGCGACGCCGACTGAGACGCCGATGAGGGAGATAGGAGTAGATATAGGCATAGAGAAGGCAGCAGACCCCCCAATCGACAGCGGCAGCGACTGAGACTCCTACAGAAACGCTGACAGAGGCTGCGACGCCGACTGAGGCAGATAGGGGTGGATATAGGCATAGAGAAGGCGGCAGACCCCCAAATTGACAGAGGCAGCGACTGAGATGCCTTCAGAGACGCTGACAGGGGCTGCGACGCCGACTGAGACGCCGACTGAGGCAGACAGGGGTTGGTATAGGCATAGAGAAAGCACAAAACCCCTCAATCGACAGCGGCAGTGACTGAGACACCTACAGAGATGCTGAAAGTGGCTGCGACGCCGACTGAGGCAGAGAGGGGTAGATATAGGCATAGAGAAGGCAGCAGACCCCTCAATCGACAGCGGCAGCGACTAAGACGCCTACAGAGACGCTGACAGAAACTGCGACGCCGACTGAGACGCCGATGAGGGAGATAGGAGTAGATATAGGCATAGAGAATATAGCAGACCCACCAATCGACAGCGGCAACGATTGAGACGCCTAAAGAGACGCTGACAGAGGCTGCGACGCCCACTGAGGCAGAGAGGGGTAGATATAGGCATAAAGAAGGCAGCAGACCCCCCAATCGACAGCGGAAGCGACTAAGACGCCTACAGAGACGCTGACAGACGCTGTGACGCCGACTGAGACCCCGATGAGGGAGATAGGGGTAGATATAGGCATAGAGAAGGCAGCAGACCCCCCCAATAGACAGCGGCAACGACTGAGACGCCTATAGATACGATGACAGAGGCTGCGACGCCGACTGAGACGCCGACTGAGGCAGATAGGGGTGGATATAGGCATAGAGAAAGCAGAAAACCCCTCAATCGGCAGCGGCAATGATTGAGACGCCTACAGAGATGCTGACAGAGGCTGCGACGCCGACTGAGGCAGATAGGGGTAGATATAGGCATAGAGAAGGCGGCAGACGCCCAAATCGACAGCGGCAGCGACTGAGACGCCTTCAGAGACGCTGACAGAGGTTGCGACGCCGACTGAGACGCCGACTGAGGCAGATAGGGGTAGATATAGGCATAGAGAAGGTAGCAGACCCCCCAATCGACAGCCGCAGCGACTGAGACGTCTACAGAGTCGCTGACAGAGGTTGCGACGCCAACTGAGACGCCGACTGATTCAGATAGAGGTAGATAGGCATAGAGAAGGCAGCAGACCCGCCAATCGACAGCGGCAGCGACTGAGACGCCTACAGAGCCGCTAACAGAGGCTGCGACGCCGACTGGGACGGCGACTGAGGCAGATAGGGGTGGATATAGGCATAGAGAAAGCAGAAAATGCCTCAATCGACAGCGGCAGTGACTAAGACGCCTTCAGAGACGCTGACAGAGGTTGCGACGCCGACTGAGACGCCGACTGAGGCAGATAGGGGTAGATATAGGCATAGAGAAGGTAGCAGACCCCCCAATCGACAGCGGCAGCGACTGAGACGTCTACAGAGTCGCTGACAGAGGTTGCGACGCCGACTGAGACGCCGACTGATTCAGATAGAGGTAGATATAGGCATAGAGAAAGCAGCAGATCCCCCAATCGACAGCGGCAGTGACTAAGACGACTACTGAAACGCTGACAGAGGCTGCGACACCGAATGAGGCAGATAGGGGTTGATATAGGCATAGAGAAGGCAGCAGACCCCCCAATCGACAGGGCAGCGACTGAGACGCTCACAGAGACGCTGACAGAGGCTGCGACGCCGACTGAGACGCCGATGAGGGAGATTGGAGTAGATATAGCATAGAGAAGGTAGCAGACCCTCCAATCGACAGCGGCAACGATTGAGACGCCTACAGATACGATGAGAGAGGCTGCGACGCCGACTGAGACGCCGACTGAGTTAGATAGGTGTAATATAGGCATAGAGAAAGCAGAAAATGCCTCAATCGACAGCGGCAGTGACTGAGACGCCTACAGAGATGCTGACAGAGGCTGCGACGCCGACTGAGACAGATAGGGTTGGATATAGGCATAGAGAAGGCAGCAGACCCCTCAATCGATAGCGGCAGCGACTAAGACGCCAACAGAGATGCTGACAGAGGCTGCGACGCCGACTGAAGCAGATAGGGATATATATAGGCATAGAGAATGCAGCAGACCCGCTAATCGACAGCGGCAGCGACTGAGACGCCTACAGAGACGCTAACAGGGGCTGCGACGCCGACTGGGACGCCGACTGAGACAGATAGGGGTGGATATAGGCATAGAGAAAGCAGAAAATGCCTCAATCGACAGCGGCAGTGATTGAGACGCCAACAGAGATGCTGACAGAGGCTGCGACGCAGACTGAAGCAGATAGGGATATATATAGGCATAGAGAATGCAGCAGACCCGCTAATCGACAGCGGCAGCGACTGAGACGCCTACAGAGACGCTAACAGAGGCTGCGACGCCGACTGAGACAGATAGGGTTGGATATAGGCATAGAGAAAGCAGAAAACCCCTCAATCGACAGCGGCAATGATTGAGACGCCTACAGAGATGCTGACAGAGGCTGCGACGCCGACTGAGGCAGATAGGGGTAGATATAGGCATCGAGAAGGCAGCAGACCCCTCAATCGACAGCGGCAGCGACTAAGACGCCTACAGAGATGCTGACAGAGGCTGCGACGCCGACTGAATCAGATAGGGATATATATATTTATAGAGAAGGCAGCAGACCCGCCAATCGACAGCGGCAGCGACTGAGACGCCTACAGAGCCGCTAACAGAGGCTGCGATGCCGACTGGGACGCCGACTGAGGCAGATAGGGGTGGATATAGGCATAGAGAAAGCAGAAAATACCTCAATCGACAGCGGCAGTGACTGAGACGCCTACAGAGATGCTGACAGAGGCTGCGACGCCGACTGAGGCAGATAGGGGTAGATATAGGCATAAAGAAGGCAGCAGACCCCCCAATCGACAGCGGAAGCGACTAAGACGCCTACAGAGACGCTGACAGACGCTGTGACGCCGACTGAGACCCCGATGAGGGAGATAGGGGTAGATATAGGCATAGAGAAGGCAGCAGACCCCCCAATAGACAGCGGCAACGACTGAGACGCCTATAGATACGATGACAGAGGCTGCGACGCCGACTGAGATGCCGACTGAGCAAGATAGGGGATATAGGCATAGAGAAGGCAGCAGACCCCCCAATAGACAGCGGCAGCGACTGAGACGCCTATAGATACGATGATAGAGGCTGCGACGCCGACTGAGACGCCGACTGAGGCAGATAGGTTTGGATATAGGCATAGAGAACGCAAAAAACACCTCAATCGACAGCGGCAGTGACTGAGACCCCTACAGAGAAGCTGACAGAGGCAGCGACGCCGACTGAGGCAGATAGGGGTAGATATGGGCATAGAGAAGGCAGCAGACCCCCCCAATCGACAGCGGAAGCGACTGAGACGCCTACAGATACGATGACAATGGCTGCGACGCCGACTGAGGCAGATAGGTGTAGATATAGGCATAGAGAAGGAAGCAGACACCCCAATCGACAGCGGCAGCGACTGAGACACCTACAGATACGATGACAGAGGCTGCGACGCCGACTGAGACGCCGGCTGAGGCAGATAGGGGTGGATATAGGCATAGAGAAAGCAGAAAACCCCTCAATCGACAGCGGCAGAGACTAAGACGCCTACAGAGACGCTGACAGAGGCTGCGACGCCGACTGAGACGCCGATGAGGGAGATAGGAGTAGATATGGGAATAAAGAATGTAGCAAACCCTCCAATCGACAGCGGCAACGATTGAGACGCCTACAGAGACGCTGACAGAGGCTGCGACGCCCACTGAGGCAGATAGGGGTAGATATAGGCATAGAGAAGGCAGCAGACCCCCCAATCGACAGCCGCAGCGACTGAGACGCCTACAGATACGATGAGAGGGGCTGCGACGGCGACTGAGACGCCGACTGAGGCAGATAGGGTTGGATATAGGCATAGAGAAAACAGAAAACCCCTCAATCGACATCGGCAATGATTGAGACGCCTACAGAGATGCTGACAGAGGCTGCGGCGCCGACTGAGGCAGATAGGGCTAGATATAGGCATCGAGAAGGCAGCAGACCCCTCAATCGATAGCGGCAGCGACTAAGACGCCAACAGAGATGCTGACAGAGGCTGCGACGCCGACTGAAGCAGATAGGGATATATATAGGCATAGAGAATGCAGCAGACCCGCTAATCGACAGCGGCAGCGACTGAGACGCCTACAGAGACGCTAACAGAGGCTGCGACGCCGACTGGGACGCCGACTGAGACAGATAGGGGTGGATATAGGCATAGAGAAAGCAGAAAATGCCTCAATCGACAGCGGCAGTGATTGAGACGCCAACAGAGATGCTGACAGAGGCTGCGACGCCGACTGAAGCAGATAGGGATATATATAGGCATAGAGAATGCAGCAGACCCGCTAATCGACAGCGGCAGCGACTGAGACGCCTACAGAGACGCTAACAGAGGCTGCGACGCCGACTGGGACGCCGACTGAGACAGATAGGGGTGGATATAGGCATAGAGAAAGCAGAAAATGCCTCAATCGACAGCGGCAGTGATTGAGACGCCTACAGATATGCTGACAGAGGCTGCGACGCCGACTGAGCATATAGGGGTAGATATGGGCATAGAGAAGGCAGCAGACCCCCCAATCGACAGCGGCAGCGCCTGAGATGCCTACAGAGACGCTGACAGGGGCTGCGACGCCGACTGAGACCCCGATGAGGGAGATAGGGGTAGATATAGGCATAGAGAAGGCAGCAGACCCCCCAATCGACAGCGGCAGCGACTGAGACTCCTACAGAAACGCTGACAGAGGCTGCGACGCCGACTGAGATGCCGACTGAGCAAGATAGGGGTAGATATAGGCATAGAGAAGGCAGCAGACCCCCCAATAGACAACGGCAGTGACTGAGGCGCCTACAGATACGATTACAGAGGCTGCGACGCCGACTGAGACGCCGACTGAGGCAGATAGGGGTAGATATAGGCATAGCGAAGGCAGCAGACCCCCCAATCGACAGCGGCAAAGACTGAGACGTCTACAGAGACGCTGACAGAGGTTGCGACGCCGACTGAGACGCTGACTGAGGCAGATAGAGGTAGATATAGGCATAGAGAAGGCAGCAGACACCCCAATCGACAGCGGCAGCGACTGAGACGCCTACAGAGACGCTTACAGAGGCTGCGACGCCGACTGAGGCAGATAGGGGTAGATATAGGCATAGAGAAGGTAGCAGACCCCCAATCGACAGCGGCAGCGACTGAGACCCCTACAGAAACGCTGACAGAGGCTGCGACGCCGACTGAGGCAGATAGGGGTGGATATAGACATAGACAAGGTGGCAGACCCCCAAATCGACAGCGGCAGCGACTGAGACGCCTTCAGAGACGCTGACAGAGGCTGCGACGCCGACTGAGACGCCGACTGACGCAGATAGCGGTAGATATAGGCATAGAGAATGCAGCAGATCCCCAAATCGACAGCGGCAGCGACAAAGACGACTACAGAAACGCTGACAGAGGCTGCGGCACCGACTGAGGCAGATAGGGGTAGATATAGGCATAGAGAAGGCAGCAGACCCCCCAATCGACAGCAGCAGCGACTGAGACTCCTACAGAAACGCTGACAGAGGCTGCGACGCCGACTGAGACGCCGATGAGGGAGATAGGAGTAGATATAGGCATAGAGAAGGTAGCAGACCCTCCAATCGATAGCGGCAACGCCTCAGGCGCCTACAGAGACGCTGACAGAGGCTGCGACGCCCACTGAGGCAGATAGGGGTAGATATAGGCATAGAGAAGGCAGCAGACCCCTCAATCGACAGCGGCAGCGACCAAGACGCCTTCAGAGATGCTGGCAGAGGCTGCGACGCCGACTGAGGCAGATAGGGATATATATAGGCATAGAGAAGGCAGCAGACCCCCAATCGACTACGGCAGCGACTGAGACTCCTACAGAAACGCTGACAGAGGCTGCGACGCCGACTGAGACCCCGATGAGGGAGATAGGGGTAGATCTAGGCATAGAGAAGGCAGCAGACACCCCAATCGGCAGCGGAAGCGACTTAGATGCCTACAGATACGATGACAAAGGCTGCGACGCCGACTGAGACGCCGCCTGAGGCAGATAGGGGTGGATATAGGCATAGAGAAGGCAGCAGACCCCCCAATGGACAGCGGCAGCGACTGAGACTCCTACAGAAACGCTGACAGAGGCTGCGACGCTGACTGAGATGCCGACGGAGCAAGATAGGGGTAGATATTGGCATAGAGAAGGCAGCAGACCCCCCAATCGACAGCGGCAGCGACTGAGACGCCTACAGAGACGCTAACAGAGGCTGCGACGCCGACTGAGACGCCGACTGATGCAGATAGGGGTAGATATAGGCATAGCGAAGGCAGCAGACCCCCCAATCGACAGCGGCAGCAACTGAGACGTCTACCGAGACGCTGACAGAGGTTGCGACGCCGACGGAGACGCCGACTGAGACGCCGACTGAGGCAGATAGAGGTAGATATAGGCATAGAGAAGGCAGCAGACACCCCAATCGGCAGCGGCAGCGAATGAGACGCCTACAGAGACACTTACAGACTGCTACGCCGACTGAGGCAGATAGGGGTAGATATAGGCATAGAGAAGGTAGCAGATCCCCCAATCGACAGCGGCAGCGACTGAGACTCCTACAGAAACGCTGACAGAGGCTGCGACGCCGACTGAGGCTGATAGGGGTGGATATAGGCATAGAGAAGGCGGCAGACCCCCAAATCGACAGCGGCAGCGACTGAGACGCCTTCAGAGACGCTGACAGAGGTTGCGACGCCGACAAAGACGCCGACTGAGGCAGATAGGGGTAGATATAGGCATAGAGAAGGCAGCAGATCCCCCAATCGACAGCGGCAGACCCCCAAATCGACAGCGGCAGCGACTGAGACGCCTTCAGAGACGCTGACAGAGGCTGCGACGCCGACTGAGACGCCGACTGAGGCATATAGGGGTAGATATAGGCATAGAGAAGGCAGCAGATCCCCCAATCGGCAGCGGCAGCGACTAAGACGACTACTGAAACGCTGACAGAGGCTGCGACACCGAATGAGGCAGATAGGGATATATATATTTATAGAGAAGGCAGCAGACCCGCCAATCGACAGCGGCAGCGACTGAGACGCCTACAGAGCCGCTAACAGAGGCTGCGACGCCGACTGGGACGCCGATGAGGGAGATAGGAGTAGATATAGGCATAGAGAAGGTAGCAGACCCCCAAATCGACAGCGGCAGCGACTAAGACGCCTACAGAGATGCTGACAGAGGCTGCGACGCCGACTGAAGCAGATAGGGATATATATATTTATAGAGAAGGAAGCAGACCCGCCAATCGACAGCGGCAGCGACTGAGACGCCTACAGAGCCGCTAACAGAGGCTGCGACGCCGACTGGGACGCAGACTGAGGCAGATAGGGGTGGATATAGGCATAGAGAAAGCAGAAAATGCCTCATTCGACAGCGGCAGTGACTGAGACGCCTACAGAGATGCTGACAGAGGCTGCGACGCCGACTGAGGCAGATAGGGGTAGATATGGGCATAGAGAAGGCAGCAGACCCCCCAATCGACAGGGGAAGCGACTAAGACGCCTACAGAGATGCTGACAGAGGCTGCGACGCCGACTGAGGTAGATAGGGGTAGATATAGGCATCGAGAAGGCAGCATACTACCCAATCGACAGCGGAAGCGACTAAGACGCCTACAGAGACGCTGGCAGACGCTGTGGCGCAGACTGAGACCCCGATGAGGGAGATAGGGGTAGATATAGGCATAGAGAAGGCAGCAGACCCCCCAATAGACAGCGGCAGCGACTGAGACGCCTATAGATACGATGACAGAGGCTGCGACGCCGACTGAGATGCCGACTGAGCAAGATAGGGCATATAGGCGTAGAGAAGGCAGCAGACCCCCCAATAGACAGCGGCAGCGACTGAGACGCCTATAGATACGATGATAGAGGCTGCGACGCCGACTGAGGCAGATAGGTTTGGATATAGGCATAGAGAACGCAGAAAACACCTCAATCGACAGCGGCAGTGACTGAGACACCTACAGAGAAGCTCACAGAGGCTGCGACGCCGACTGAGGCAGATAGGGGTAGATATGGGCATAGAAAAGGCAGCAGACCCCCCAATCGACAGCGGAAGCGACTGAGACGCCTACAGATACGATGACAATGGCTGCGACGCCGACTGAGGCAGATAGGTGTAGATATAGGCATAGAGAAGGAAGCAGACACCCCAATCGACAGCGGCAGCGACTGAGACGCCTACAGATACGATGACAGAGGCTGCGACGCCGACTGAGACGCCGACTGAGGTAGATAGGGGTGGATATAGGCAAAGAGAAAGCAGAAAACCCCTCAATCGACAGCCGCCGTGACTGAGACGCCTACAGAGATGCTGAAAGTGGCTGCGACGCCGACTGAGGCAGATAGGGGTAGATATAGGCATAGAGAAGGCAGCAGACCCCTCAATCGACAGCGGCAGAGACTAAGACGCCTACAGAGACGCTGACAGAGGCTGCGACGCCGACTGAGACGCCGATGAGGGAGATAGGAGTAGATATGGGAATAAAGAAGGTAGCAGACCCTCCAATCGACAGCGGCAACGATTGAGACGCCTACAGAGACGCTGACAGAGGCTGCGACGCCCACTGAGGCAGATAGGGGTAGATATAGGCATAGAGAAGGCAGCAGACCCCCCAATCGACAGCCGCAGCGACTGAGACGCCTACAGATACGATGAGAGAGGCTGCGACGCCGACTGAGACGCCGACTGAGGCAGATAGGGTTGGATATAGGCATAGAGAAAACAGAAAACCCCTCAATCGACATCGGCAATGATTGAGACGCCTACAGAGATGCTGACAGTGGCTGCGACGCCGACTGAGGCAGATAGGGGTAGATATAGGCATCGAGAAGGCAGCAGACCCCTCAATCGATAGCGGCAGCGACTAAGACGCCTACAGAGATGCTGACAGAGGCTGCGACGCCGACTGAAGCAGATAGGGATATATATAGGCATAGAGAATGCAGCAGACGCGCCAATCGACAGCGGCAGCGACTGAGACACCTACAGAGACGCTAACAGAGGCTGCGACGCCGACTGGGACGCCGACTGAGGCAGATAGGGGTGGATATAGGCATAGAGAAAGCAGAAAATGCCTCAATCGACAGCGGCAGTGATTGAGACGCCTACAGATATGCTGACAGAGGCTGCGACGCCGACTGAGACGCCGACTGAGGCAGATAGGTGTGGATATAGGCATAGAGAAAGCACAAAACCCCTCAATCGACAGCGGCACTGACTGAGACACCTAGAGATGCTGAAAGTGGCTGCGACGCCGACTGAGGCAGATAGGGGTAGATATAGGCATAGAGAAGGCAGCAGACCCCTCAATCGACAGCGGCAGCGACTAAGACGCCTACAGAGACGCTGACAGAAACTGCGACGCCGACTGAGACGCCGATGAGGGAGATAGGAGTAGATATAGGCATAGAGAATATAGCAGACCCACGAATCGACAGCGGCAACGATTGAGACGCCTACAGAGATGCTGACAGAGGCTGCGACGCCGACTGAGGCAGATAGGGGTAGATATAGGCATAGAGAAGGCAGCAGACCCCTCAATCGACAGCGGCAGCGACTAAGACGCCTACAGAGATGCTGACAGAGGCTGCGACGCCGACTGAGGCAGATAGGGATATATATAGCCATAGAGAAGGCAGCAGACCCCACAATCGACAGCGGCAGTGACTGAGACGCCTACAGAGACGCTAACAGAGGCTGCGACGCCGACTGGGACGCCGACTGAGGCAGATAGGGGTGGATATAGGCATAGAGAAAGCATAAAACGCCTCAATCGACAGCGGCAGTGACTGAGACTCCTGCAGAAACGCTGACAGAGGCTGCGACGCCGACTGGGGCAGATAGGGGTGGATATAGGCATAGAGAAGGCGGCAGACCCCCAAATCGACAGCGGCAGCGACTGAGACGCCTTCAGAGACGCTGACAGAGGTTGCGACGCCGACTGAGACGCCGACTGAGGCAGATAGGGGTAGATATAGGCATAGAGAAGGTAGCAGACCCCCCAATCGACAGCGGCAGCGACTGAGACGCTCAGAGAGACGAGTGCAGAGGCTGCGACGCCGACTGAGACGCCGATGAGGGAGATAGGAGTAGATATAGGCATAGAGAAGGCAGCAGACCCCCCAATCGACAGCGGCAGCGACTGAGACTCCTACAGAAATGCTGACAGAGGCTGCGACGCCGACTGAGGCAGATAGGGGTGGATATAGGCATAGAGAAGGCGGCAGACCCCCAAATTGACAGAGGCAGCGACTGAGATGCCTTCAGAGACGCTGACAGGGGCTGCGAGGCCGACTGAGACGCCGACTGAGGCAGACAGGGGTTGGTATAGGCATAGAGAAGGCAGCTGATCCACCAATCTACAGAGGCAGCGACTGAGATGCCTTCAGAGACGCTGACAGAGGCTGCGACGCCGACTGAGACGCCGACTGAGGCAGATAGGTGTGGATATAGGCATAGAGAAAGCACAAAACCCCTCAATCGACAGCGGCAGTGACTGAGACACCTACAGAGATGCTGAAAGTGGCTGCGACGCCGACTGAGGCAGAGAGGGGTAGATATAGGCATAGAGAAGGCAGCAGACCCCTCAATCGACAGCGGCAGCGACTAAGACGCCTACAGAGACGCTGACAGAAACTGCGACGCCGACTGAGACGCCGATGAGGGAGATAGGAGTAGATATAGGCATAGAGAATATAGCAGCCCCACCAATCGACAGCGGCAACGATTGAGACGCCTAAAGAGACGCTGACAGAGGCTGCGACGCCCACTGAGGCAGAGAGGGGTAGATATAGGCATAGAGAAGGCAGCAGACCCGCCAATCGACAGCCGCAGCGACTGAGACGCCTACAGATACGATGAGAGAGGCTGCGACGCCGACTGAGACGCCGACTAAGGCAGATAGGGTTGGATATCGGCATAGAGAAAGCAGAAAACCCCTCAATCGACAGCGGCAATGACTGAGATGCCTACAGAGATGCTGACAGAAGCTGCGACGCCGACTGAGGCGGATAGGGGTGGATATAGGCATAAAGAAGGCAGCAGACCCCTCAATCGACAGCGGCAGCAACTAAGACGCCTACAGATATGCTGACAGAGGCTGCGACGCCGACTGAGGCAGATAGGGATATATATAGCCATAGAGAAGGCAGCAGACCCCACAATCGACAGCGGCAGTGACTGAGACGCCTACAGAGACGCTAACAGAGGCTGCGAAGCCGACTGGGACGCCGACTGAGGCAGATAGGGGAGGATATAGGCATAGAGAAAGCATAAAACGCCTCAATCGACAGCGGCAGTGACTGAGACTCCTGCAGAAACGCTGACAGATGCTGCGACGCCGACTGGGGCAGATAGGAGTGGTTATAGGCATAGAGAAGGCGGCAGACGCCCAAATCGACAGCGGCAGCGACTGAGACGCCTTCAGAGACGCTGACAGTGGTTGCGACGCCGACTGAGACGCCGACTGAGGCAGATAGGGGTAGATATAGGCATAGAGAAGGTAGCAGACCCCCCAATTGACAGCGGCAGCGACTAAGACGCCTACAGAGCCGCTAACAGAGGCTGCGACGCCGACTGGGACGCCGACTGAGGCAGATAGGGGTGGATATAGGCATAGAGAAAGCAGAAAATGCCTCAATCGACAGCGGCAGTGACTGAGACGCCTACAGAGATGCTGACAGAGGCTGCGACGCCGACTGAGGCAGATAGGGGTAGATATAGGCATAAAGAAGGCAGCAGACCCCCCAATCGACAGCGGAAGCGACTAAGACGCCTACAGAGACGCTGACAGACGCTGTGACGCCGACTGACACCCCGATGAGGGAGATAGGGGTAGATATAGGCATAGAGAAGGCAGCAGACCCCCCAATAGACAGCGGCAACGACTGAGACGCCTATAGATACGATGACAGAGGCTGCGACGTCGACTGAGATGCCGACTGAGCAAGATAGGGGATATAGGCATAGAGAAGGCAGCAGACCCCCCAATAGACAGCGGCAGCGACTGAGACGCCTATAGATACGATGATAGAGGCTGCGACGCCGACTGAGACGCCGACTGAGGCAGATAGGTTTGGATATAGGCATAGAGAACGCAGAAAACACCTCAGTCGACAGCGGCAGTGACTGAGACACCTACAGAGAAGCTGACAGAGGCAGCGACGCCGACTATGGCAGATAGGGGTAGATATTGGCATAGAGAAGGCAGCAGACCCCCCAGTCGACAGCGGAAGCGACTGAGACGCCTACAGATACGATGACAATGGCTGCGACGCCGACTGAGGCAGATAGGTGTAGATATAGGCATAGAGAAGGAAGCAGACACCCCAATCGACAGCGGCAGCGACTGAGACACCTACAGATACGATGACAGAGGCTGCGACGCCGACTGAGACGCCGACTGAGGCAGATAGGGGTGGATATAGGCATAGAGAAAGCAGAAAACCCCTCAATCGACAGCCGCAGTGACTGAGACGCCTACAGAGATGCTGAAAGTGGCTGCGACGCCGACTGAGGCAGATAGGGGTAGATATAGGCATAGAGAAGGCAGCAGACCCCTCAATCGACAGCGGCAGAGACTAAGACGCCTACAGAGACGCTGACAGAGGCTGAACCGCCGACTGAGACGCCGATGAGGGAGATAGGAGTAGATATGGGAATAAAGAAGGTAGCAAACCCTCCAATCGACAGCGGCAACGATTGAGACGCCTACAGATACGCTGACAGAGGCTGCGACGCCCACTGAGGCAGATAGGGGTAGATATAGGCATAGAGAATGCAGCAGACCCGCTAATCGACAGCGGCAGCGACTGAGACGCCTACAGAGACGCTAACAGAGGCTGCGACGCCGACTGGGACGCCGACTGAGGCAGATAGGGGTGGATATAGGCATAGAGAAAGCAGAAAATGCCTCAATCGACAGCGGCAGTGATTGAGACGCCTACAGATATGCTGACAGAGGCTGCGACGATGACTGAGGCAGATAGGGGTAGATATATGCATCGAGAAGGCAGCAGACCCCTTAATCGATAGCGGCAGCGACTAAGACGCCTACAGAGATGCTGACAGAGGCTGCGACGCCGACTGAAGCAGATAGGGATATATATAGGCATAGAGAAGGCAGCAGACCCACCAATCGACAGCGGCAGCGACTGAGACGCCTACAGAGACGCTAACAGAGGCTGCGACGCCGAATGGGACGCCGACTGAGACAGATAGGGGTGGATATAGGCATAGAGAAAGCAGAAAATGCCTCAATCGACAGCGGCAGTGATTGAGACGCCTACAGATATGCTGACAGAGGCTGCGACGCCGACTGAGGCAGATAGGGGCAGATATAGGCATAGAGAAGGCAGCAGACCCTCCAATCGACAGCGGAAGCGACTAAGACGCCTACAGAGACGCTGACAGGGGCTGCGACGCCGACTGAGACCCCGATGAGGGAGATAGGGATAGATATAGGCATAGAGAAGGCAGCAGACCCCCCAATCGACAGCGGCAGCGACTGAGACTCCTACAGAAACGCTGGCAGAGGCTGCGACGCCGAGTGAGATGCCGACTGAGCAAGATAGGGGTAGATATAGGCATAGAGAAGGCAGCAGATCCCCCAATAGACAACGGCAGTGACTGAGGCGCCTACAGATACGATTACAGAGGCTGCGACGCCGACTGAGGCAGATAGGGGTAGATATAGACATAGCGAAGGCAGCAGACCCCCCAATCGACAGCGGCAAAGACTGAGACGTCTACAGAGACGCTGACAGAGGTTGCGACGCCGACTGAGACGCTGACTGAGGCAGATAGAGGTAGATATAGGCATAGAGAAGGCAGCAGACACCCCAATCCACAGCGGCAGCGACTGAGACGCCTACAGAGACGCTTACAGAGGCTGCGACGCCGACTGAGGCAGATAGGGGTAGATATAGGCATAGAGAAGGTAGCAGACCCCCCAATCGACAGCGGCAGCGACTGAGACCCCTACAGAAACGCTGACAGAGGCTGCGACGCCGACTGAGGCAGATAGGGGTGGATATAGGCATAGAGAAGGTGGCAGACCCCCAAATCGACAGCGGCAGCGACTGAGACGCCTTCAGAGACGCTGACAGAGGCTGCGACGCCGACTGAGACGCCGACTGACGCAGATAGGGGTAGATATAGGCATAGAGAATGCAGCAGATCCCCAAATCGACAGCGGCAGCGACAAAGACGACTACAGAAACGCTGACAGAGGCTGCGGCACCGACTGAGGCAGATAGGGGTAGATATAGGCATAGAGAAGGCAGCAGACCCCCCAATCGACAGCAGCAGCGACTGAGACTCCTACAGAAACGCTGACAGAGGCTGCGACGCCGACTGAGACGCCGATGAGGGAGATAGGAGTAGATATAGGCATAGAGAAGGTAGCAGACCCTCCAATCGATAGCGGCAACGCCTCAGACGCCTACAGAGACGCTGACAGAGGCTGCGACGCCCACTGAGGCAGATAGGGATATATATAGGCATAGAGAAGGCAGCAGACCCCCAATCGACTGCGGCAGCGACTGAGACTCCTACAGAAACGCTGACAGAGGCTGCGACGCCGACTGAGACCCCGATGAGGGAGATAGGGGTAGATATAGGCATAGAGAAGGCAGCAGACACCCCAATCTGCAGCGGAAGCGACTTAGATGCCTACAGATACGATGACAAAGGCTGCGACGCCGACTGAGACGCCGCCTGAGGCAGATAGGGGTGGATATAGGCATAGAGAAGGCAGAGGCTGCGACGCTGACAGAGGCTGCGACGCTGACTGAGATGCCGACGGAGCAAGATAGGGGTAGATATTGGCATAGAGAAGGCAACAGACCCCCCAATCGACAGCGGCAGCGACTGAGACGCCTTCAGAGACGCTGACAGAGGTTGCGACGCCGACTGAGACGCCGACTGAGGCAGATAGGGGTAGATATAGGCATAGAGAAGGTAGCAGACCCCCCAATTGACAGCGGCAGCGACTAAGACGCCTACAGAGCCGCTAACAGAGGCTGCGACGCCGACTGGGACGCCGACTGAGGCAGATAGGGGTGGATATAGGCATAGAGAAAGCAGAAAATGCCTCAATCGACAGCGGCAGTGACTGAGACGCCTACAGAGATGCTGACAGAGGCTGCGACGCCGACTGAGGCAGATAGGGGTAGATATAGGCATAAAGAAGGCAGCAGACCCCCCAATCGACAGCGGAAGCGACTAAGACGCCTACAGAGACGCTGACAGACGCTGTGACGCCGACTGACACCCCGATGAGGGAGATAGGGGTAGATATAGACAGCGGCAACGACTGAGACGCCTATAGATACGATGACAGAGGCTGCGACGTCGACTGAGATGCCGACTGAGCAAGATAGGGGATATAGGCATAGAGAAGGCAGCAGACCCCCCAATAGACAGCGGCAGCGACTGAGACGCCTATAGATACGATGATAGAGGCTGCGACGCCGACTGAGACGCCGACTGAGGCAGATAGGTTTGGATATAGGCATAGAGAACGCAGAAAACACCTCAGTCGACAGCGGCAGTGACTGAGACACCTACAGAGAAGCTGACAGAGGCAGCGACGCCGACTATGGCAGATAGGGGTAGATATAGGCATAGAGAAGGCAGCAGACCCCCCAGTCGACAGCGGAAGCGACTGAGACGCCTACAGATACGATGACAATGGCTGCGACGCCGACTGAGGCAGATAGGTGTAGATATAGGCATAGAGAAGGAAGCAGACACCCCAATCGACAGCGGCAGCGACTGAGACACCTACAGATACGATGACAGAGGCTGCGACGCCGACTGAGACGCCGACTGAGGCAGATAGGGGTGGATATAGGCATAGAGAAAGCAGAAAACCCCTCAATCGACAGCCGCAGTGACTGAGACGCCTACAGAGATGCTGAAAGTGGCTGCGACGCCGACTGAGGCAGATAGGGGTAGATATAGGCATAGAGAAGGCAGCAGACCCCTCAATCGACAGCGGCAGAGACTAAGACGCCTACAGAGACGCTGACAGAGGCTGAACCGCCGACTGAGACGCCGATGAGGGAGATAGGAGTAGATATGGGAATAAAGAAGGTAGCAAACCCTCCAATCGACAGCGGCAACGATTGAGACGCCTACAGATACGCTGACAGAGGCTGCGACGCCCACTGAGGCAGATAGGGGTAGATATAGGCATAGAGAAGGCAGCAGACCCGCCAATCGACAGCGGCAGCGACTGAGACGCCTACAGAGACGCTAACAGAGGCTGCGACGCCGACTGGGACGCCGACTGAGGCAGATAGGGGTGGATATAGGCATAGAGAAAGCAGAAAATGCCTCAATCGACAGCGGCAGTGATTGAGACGCCTACAGATATGCTGACAGAGGCTGCGACGATGACTGAGGCAGATAGGGGTAGATATATGCATCGAGAAGGCAGCAGACCCCTTAATCGATAGCGGCAGCGACTAAGACGCCTACAGAGATGCTGACAGAGGCTGCGACGCCGACTGAAGCAGATAGGGATATATATAGGCATAGAGAAGGCAGCAGACCCACCAATCGACAGCGGCAGCGACTGAGACGCCTACAGAGACGCTAACAGAGGCTGCGACGCCGAATGGGACGCCGACTGAGACAGATAGGGGTGGATATAGGCATAGAGAAAGCAGAAAATGCCTCAATCGACAGCGGCAGTGATTGAGACGCCTACAGATATGCTGACAGAGGCTGCGACGCCGACTGAGGCAGATAGGGGTAGATATAGGCATAGAGAAGGCAGCAGACCCTCCAATCGACAGCGGAAGCGGCTAAGACGCCTACAGAGACGCTGACAGGGGCTGCGACGCCGACTGAGACCCCGATGAGGGAGATAGGGATAGATATAGGCATAGAGAAGGCAGCAGACCCCCCAATCGACAGCGGCAGCGACTGAGACTCCTACAGAAACGCTGGCAGAGGCTGCGACGCCGAGTGAGATGCCGACTGAGCAAGATAGGGGTAGATATAGGCATAGAGAAGGCAGCAGATCCCCCAATAGACAACGGCAGTGACTGAGGCGCCTACAGATACGATTACAGAGGCTGCGACGCCGACTGAGGCAGATAGGGGTAGATATAGACATAGCGAAGGCAGCAGACCCCCCAATCGACAGCGGCAAAGACTGAGACGTCTACAGAGACGCTGACAGAGGTTGCGACGCCGACTGAGACGCCGACTGAGGCAGATAGAGGTAGATATAGGCATAGAGAAGGCAGCAGACACCCCAATCCACAGCGGCAGCGACTGAGACGCCTACAGAGACGCTTACAGAGGCTGCGACGCCGACTGAGGCAGATAGGGGTAGATATAGGCATAGAGAAGGTAGCAGACCCCCCAATCGACAGCGGCAGCGACTGAGACCCCTACAGAAACGCTGACAGAGGCTGCGACGCCGACTGAGGCAGATAGGGGTGGATATAGGCATAGACAAGGTGGCAGACCCCCAAATCGACAGCGGCAAAGACTGAGACGCCTTCAGAGACGCTGACAGAGGCTGCGACGCCGACTGAGACGCCGACTGAAGCAGATAGGGGTAGATATAGGCATAGAGAATGCAGCAGATCCCCAAATCGACAGCGGCAGCGACAAAGACGACTACAGAAACGCTGACAGAGGCTGCGGCACCGACTGAGGCAGATAGGGGTAGATATAGGCATAGAGAAGGCAGCAGACCCCCCAATCGACAGCAGCAGCGACTGAGACTCCTACAGAAACGCTGACAGAGGCTGCGACGCCGACTGAGACGCCGATGAGGGAGATAGGAGTAGATATAGGCATAGAGAAGGTAGCAGACCCTCCAATCGATAGCGGCAACGCCTCAGACGCCTACAGAGACGCTGACAGAGGCTGCGACGCCCACTGAGGCAGATAGGGATATATATAGGCATAGAGAAGGCAGCAGACCCCCAATCGACTGCGGCAGCGACTGAGACTCCTACAGAAACGCTGACAGAGGCTGCGACGCCGACTGAGACCCCGATGAGGGAGATAGGGGTAGATATAGGCATAGAGAAGGCAGCAGACACCCCAATCTGCAGCGGAAGCGACTTAGATGCCTACAGATACGATGACAAAGGCTGCGACGCCGACTGAGACGCCGCCTGAGGCAGATAGGGGTGGATATAGGCATAGAGAAGGCAGCAGACCCCCCAATGGACAGCGGCAGCGACTGAGACTCCTACAGAAACGCTGACAGAGGCTGCGACGCTGACTGAGATGCCGACGGAGCAAGATAGGGGTAGATATTGGCATAGAGAAGGCAACAGACCCCCCAATCGACAGCGGCAGCGACTGAGACGCCTACAGAGACGCTAACAGAGGCTGCGACGCCGACTGAGACGCCGACTGATGCAGATAGGGGTAGATATAGGCATAGCGAAGGCAGCAGACCCCCCAAATCGACAACGGCAGCAACTGAGACGTCTACCGAGACGCTGACAGAGGTTGCGACGCCGACTGAGACGCCGACTGAGACGCCGACTGAGGCAGATAGAGGTAGATATAGGCATAGAGAAGGCAGCAGACACCCCAGTCGACAGCGGCAGCGAATGAGATGCCTACAGAGACACTTACAGACTGCTACGCCGACTGAGGCTGATAGGGGTAGATATAGGCATAGAGAAGGTAGCAGATCCCCCAATCGACAGCGACTGAGACTCCTACAGAAACGCTGACAGAGGCTGCGACGCCGACTGAGGCTGATAGGGGTGGATATAGGCATAGAGAAGGCGGCAGCCCCCAAATCGACAGCGGCAGCGACTGAGACGCCTTCAGAGACGCTGACAGAGGCTGCGACGCCGACTGATACGCCAAATGAGGCAGATAGGGGTAGATATACGCATAGAGAAGGCAGCACATCCCCCAATCGACAGCGGCAGCGACTAAGGCGACTACAGAAACGCTGACAGAGGCTGCGACACCGACTAAGGCAGATAGGGGTAGATATAGGCATAGAGAAGGCAGCAGACCCCCCAATCGACAGCGGCAACGACTGAGACACTCACAGAGACGCTGACAGAGGCTGCGACTCCGACTGAGACACCGAAGAAGGAGATAGGAGTAGATATAGGCATAGATAAGGTAGCAGACCCCCCAATAGACAGCGGCAGCGACTGAGACGCCTACAGATACGATGACAGAGGCTGCGACGCCGACTGAGACGCCGACTGAGGCAGATAGGAGTGGATATAGGCATAGAGAAAGCAGAAAACCCCTCAATCGACAGCGGCAGTGACTGAGACGCCTACAGAGACGCTGACAGAGGCTGCGACGCCCACTGAGGCAGATAGGGGTAGATATAGGCATAGAGAAGGCAGCAGACCCCCCAATCGACAGCCGCAGCAACTGAGACGCCTACAGATACGATGAGAGAGGCTGCGACGCCGACTGAGACGCCGACTGAGGCAGATAGGGTTGGATATAGGCATAGCGAAAACAGAAAACCCCTCAATCGACATCGGCAATGATTGAGACGCCTACAGAGATGCTGACAGAGGCTGCGGCGCCGACTGAGGCAGATAGGGTTAGATATAGGCATCGAGAAGGCAGCAGACCCCTCAATCGATAGCGGCAGCGACTAAGACGCCAACAGAGATGCTGACAGAGGCTGCGACGCCGACTGAAGCAGATAGGGATATATATAGGCATAGAGAATGCAGCTGACCCGCTAATCGACAGCGGCAGCGACTGAGACGCCTACAGAGACGCTAACAGAGGCTGCGACGCCGACTGGGACGCCGACTGAGGCAGATAGGGGTGGATATAGGCATAGAGAAAGCAGAAAATGCCTCAATCGACAGCGGCAGTGATTGAGACGCTTACAGATATGCTGACAGAGGCTGCGACGATGACTGAGGCAGATAGGGGTAGATATATGCATCGAGAAGGCAGCAGACCCCTTAATCGATAGCGGCAGCGACTAAGACGCCTACAGAGATGCTGACAGAGGCTGCGACGCCGACTGAAGCAGATAGGGATATATATAGGCATAGAGAAGGCAGCAGACCCGCCAATCGACAGCGGCAGCGACTGAGACGCCTACAGAGACGCTAACAGAGGCTGCGACGCCGACTGGGACGCCGACTGAGACAGATAGGGGTGGATATAGGCATAGAGAAAGCAGAAAATGCCTCAATCGACAGCGGCAGTGATTGAGACGCCTACAGATATGCTGACAGAGGCTGCGACGCCGACAGAGGCAGAGAGGGGTAGATATGGGCATAGAGAAGGCAGCAGACCCCTCATTCGACAGCCGCAGCGACTAAGACGCCTACAGAGATGCTGACAGAGGCTGCGACGCCGACTGAGCAGATAGGGGTAGATATGGGCATAGAGAAGGCAGCAGACCCCCCAACCGACAGCGGCAGCGACTGAGACGCCTACAGATACGATGACAGAGGCTGCGACGCCGACTGAGACGCCGACTGAGGCATATAGGGGCGGATATAGGCATAGAGAAAGCAGAAAACACCTCAATCGACAGCGGCAGTGACTGAGACGCCTACAGAGATGCTGACAGAGGCTGCGACGCCGACTGAGGCAGATAGGGGCAGATATAGGCATAGAGAAGGCAGCAGACCCTGCAATCGACAGTGGAAGCGGCTAAGACGCCTACAGAGACGCTGACAGGGGCTGCGACGCCGACTGAGACCCCGATGAGGGAGATAGGGGTAGATATAGGCATAGAGAAGGCAGCAGACCCCCCAATCGACAGCGGCAGCGACTGAGACTCCTACAGAAACGCTGGCAGAGGCTGCGACGCCGACTGAGATGCCGACTGAGCAAGATAGGGGTAGATATAGGCATAGAGAAGGCAGCAGACCCCCCAATAGACAACGGCAGTGACTGAGGCGCCTACAGATACGATTACAGAGGCTGCGACGCCGACTGAGACGCCGACTGAGGCAGATAGGGGTAGATATAGGCATAGCGAAGGCAGCAGACCCCCCAATCAACAGCGGCAAAGACTGAGACGTCTACAGAGACGCTGACAGAGGTTGCGACGCCGACTGAGACGCTGACTGAGGCAGATAGAGGTAGATATAGGCATAGAGAAGGCAGCAGACAGCCCAATCGACAGCGGCAGCGACTGAGACGCCTACAGAGACGCTTACAGAGGCTGCGACGCCGACTGAGGCAGATAGGGGTAGATATAGGCATAGAGAAGGTAGCAGACCCCCCAATCGACAGCGGCAGCGACTGAGACCCCTACAGAAACGCTGACAGAGGCTGCGACGCCGACTGAGGCAGATAGGGGTGGATATAGGCATAGACAAGGTGGCAGACCCCCAAATCGACAGCGGCAGCGACTGAGACGCCTTCAGAGACGCTGACAGAGGCTGCGACGCCGACTGAGACGCCGACTGACGCAGATAGGGGTAGATATAGGCAAAGAGAATGCAGCAGATCCCCAAATCGACAGCGGCAGCGACAAAGACTCCTACAGAAACGCTGACAGAGGCTGCGACGCCGACTGAGACGCCGATGAGGGAGATAGGAGTAGATATAGGCATAGAGAAGGTAGCAGACCCTCCAATCGATAGCGGCAACGCCTCAGACGCCTACAGAGACGCTGACAGAGGCTGCGACGCCCACTGAGGCAGATAGGGATATATATATAGGCATAGAGAAGGCAGCAGACCCCCAAACGACTGCGGCAGCGACTGAGCCTCCTACAGAAACGCTGACAGAGGCTGCGACGCCGACTGAGACCCCGATGAGGGAGATAGGGGTAGATATAGGCATAGAGAAGGCAGCAGACACCCCAATCTGCAGCGGAAGCGACTTAGATGCCTACAGATACGATGACAAAGGCTGCGACGCCGACTGAGACGCCGCCTGAGGCAGATAGGGGTGGATATAGGCATAGAGAAGGCAGCAGACACCCCAATGGACAGCGGCAGCGACTGAGACTCCTACAGAAACGCTGACAGAGGCTGCGACGCTGACTGAGATGCCGACGGAGCAAGATAGGGGTAGATATTGGCATAGAGAAGGCAGCAGACCCCCCAATCGACAGCGGCAGCGACTGAGACGCCTACAGAGACGCTAACAGAGGCTGCGACGCCGACTGAGACGCCGACTGATGCAGATAGGGGTAGATATAGGCATAGCGAAGGCAGCAGACCCCCCAATCGACAGCGGCAAAGACTGAGACGTCTACAGAGACGCTGAAAGAGGTTGCGACGCCGACTGAGACGCTGACTGAGGCAGATAGAGGTAGATATAGGCATAGAGAAGGCAGCAGACAGCCCAATCGACAGCGGCAGCGACTGAGACGCCTACAGAGACGCTTACAGAGGCTGCGACGCCGACTGAGGCAGATAGGGGTAGATATAGGCATAGAGAAGGTAGCAGACCCCCCAATCGACAGCGGCAGCGACTGAGACACCTACAGAAACGCTGACAGAGGCTGCGACGCCGACTGAGGCAGATAGGGGTGGATATAGGCATAGACAAGGTGGCAGACCCCCAAATCGACAGCGGCAGCGACTGAGACGCCTTCAGAGACGCTGACAGAGGCTGCGACGCCGACTGAGACGCCGACTGACGCAGATAGGGGTAGATATAGGCATAGAGAATGCAGCAGATCCCCAAATCGACAGCGGCAGCGACAAAGACTCCTACAGAAACGCTGACAGAGGCTGCGACGCCGACTGAGACGCCGATGAGGGAGATAGGAGTAGATATAGGCATAGAGAAGGTAGCAGACCCTCCAATCGATAGCGGCAACGCCTCAGACGCCTACAGAGACGCTGACAGAGGCTGCGACGCCCACTGAGGCAGATAGGGATATATATATAGGCATAGAGAAGGCAGCAGACCCCCAATCGACTGCGGCAGCGACTGAGACTCCTACAGAAACGCTGACAGAGGCTGCGACGCCGACTGAGACCCCGATGAGGGAGATAGGGGTAGATATAGGCATAGAGAAGGCAGCAGACACCCCAATCTGCAGCGGAAGCGACTTAGATGCCTACAGATACGATGACAAAGGCTGCGACGCCGACTGAGACGCCGCCTGAGGCAGATAGGGGTGGATATAGGCATAGAGAAGGCAGCAGACCCCCCAATGGACAGCGGCAGCGACTGAGACTCCTACAGAAACGCTGACAGAGGCTGCGACGCTGACTGAGATGCCGACGGAGCAAGATAGGGGTAGATATTGGCATAGAGAAGGCAGCAGACCCCCCAATCGACAGCGGCAGCGACTGAGACGCCTACAGAGACGCTAACAGAGGCTGCGACGCCGACTGAGACGCCGACTGATGCAGATAGGGGTAGATATAGGCATAGCGAAGGCAGCAGACCCCCCAATCGACAGCGGCAGCAACTGAGACGTCTACCGAGACGCTTTCAGAGGTTGCGACGCCGACTGAGACGCCGACTGAGGCAGATAGAGGTAGATATAGGCATAGAGAAGGCAGCAGACACCCCAGTCGACAGCGGCAAAGACTGAGACGTCTACAGAGACGCTGACAGAGGTTGCGACGCCGACTGCGACGCTGACTGAGGCAGATAGAGGTAGATATAGGCATAGAGAAGGCAGCAGACAGCCCAATCGACAGCGGCAGCGACTGAGACGCCTACAGAGACGCTTACAGACTGCTACGCCGACTGAGGCTGATAGGGGTAGATATAGGCATAGAGAAGGTAGCAGATCCCGCAATCGACAGCGGCAGCGACTGAGACTCCTACAGAAACGCTGACAGAGGCTGCGACACCGACTGAGGCTGATAGGGGTGGATATAGGCATAGAGAAGGCGGCAGACCCCCAAATCGACAGCGGCAGCGACTGAGACGCCTTCAGACACGCTGACAGAGGCTGCGACGCCGACTGATACGCCAAATGAGGCAGATAGGGGTAGATATACGCATAGAGAAGGCAGCAGACCCCCCAATCGACAGCGGCAAAGACTGAGACGTCTACAGAGACGCTGACAGAGGTTGCGACGCCGACTGCGACGCTGACTGAGGCAGATAGAGGTAGATATAGGCATAGAGAAGGCAGCAGACAGCCCAATCGACAGCGGCAGCGACTGAGACGCCTACAGAGACGCTTACAGAGGCTGCGACGCCGACTGAGGCAGATAGGGGTAGATATAGGCATAGAGAAGGTAGCAGACCCCCCAATCGACAGCGGCAGCGACTGATACCCCTACAGAAACGCTGACAGAGGCTGCGACGCCGACTGAGGCAGATAGGGGTGGATATAGGCATAGACAAGGTGGCAGACCCCCAAATCGACAGCGGCAGCGACTGAGACGCCTTCAGAGACGCTGACAGAGGCTGCGACGCCGACTGAGACGCCGACTGACGCAGATAGGGGTAGATATAGGCATAGAGAATGCAGCAGATCCCCAAATCGACAGCGGCAGCGACAAAGACGACTACAGAAACGCTGACAGAGGCTGCGGCACCGACTGAGGCAGATAGGGGTAGATATAGGCATAGAGAAGGCAGCAGACCCCCCAATCGACAGCAGCAGCGACTGAGACTCCTACAGAAACGCTGACAGAGGCTGCGACGCCGACTGAGACGCCGATGAGGGAGATAGGAGTAGATACAGGCATAGAGAAGGTAGCAGACCCTCCAATCGATAGCGGCAACGCCTCAGACGCCTACAGAGACTCTGACAGAGGCTGCGACGCCCACTGAGGCCGATAGGGATATATATATAGGCATAGAGAAGGCAGCAGACCCCCAATCGACTGCGGCAGCGACTGAGACTCCTACAGAAACGCTGACAGAGGCTGCGACGCCGACTGAGACCCCGATGAGGGAGATAGGGGTAGATATAGGCATAGAGAAGGCAGCAGACACCCCAATCTGCAGCGGAAGCGACTTAGATGCCTACAGATACGATGACAAAGGCTGCGACGCCGACTGAGACGCCGCCTGAGGCAGATAGGGGTGGATATAGGCATAGAGAAGGCAGCAGACCCCCCAATGGACAGCGGCAGCGACTGAGACTCCTACAGAAACGCTGACAGAGGCTGCGACGCTGACTGAGATGCCGACGGAGCAAGATAGGGGTAGATATTGGCATAGAGAAGGCAGCAGACCCCCCAATCGACAGCGGCAGCGACTGAGACGCCTACAGAGACGCTAACAGAGGCTGCGACGCCGACTGAGACGCCGACTGATGCAGATAGGGGTAGATATAGGCATAGCGAAGGCAGCAGACCCCCCAATCGACAGCGGCAGCAACTGAGACGTCTACCGAGACGCTTTCAGAGGTTGCGACGCCGACTGAGACGCCGACTGAGACGCCGACTGAGGCAGATAGAGGTAGATATAGGCATAGAGAAGGCAGCAGACACCCCAGTCGACAGCGGCAGCGAATGAGACGCCTACAGAGACACTTACAGACTGCTACGCCGACTGAGGCTGATAGGGGTAGATATAGGCATAGAGAAGGTAGCAGATCCCCCAATCGACAGCGGCAGCGACTGAGACTCCTACAGAAACGCTGACAGAGGCTGCGACGCCGACTGAGGCTGATAGGGGTGGATATACGCATAGAGAAGGCAGCACATCCCCCAATCGACAGCGGCAGCGACTAAGGCGACTACAGAAACGCTGACAGAGGCTGCGACACCGACTAAGGCAGATAGGGGTAGATATAGGCATAGAGAAGGCAGCAGACCCCCCAATCGACACCGGCAACGACTGAGACACTCACAGAGACGCTGACAGAGGCTGCGACGCCGACTGATACGCCAAATGAGGCAGATAGGGGTAGATATACGCATAGAGAAGGCAGCACATCCCCCAATCGACAGCGGCAGCGACTAAGGCGACTACAGAAACGCTGACAGAGGCTGCGACACCGACTAAGGCAGATAGGGGTAGATATAGGCATAGAGAAAGCAGCAGACCCCCCAATCGACAGCGGCAACGACTGAGACACTCACAGAGACGCTGACAGAGGCTGCGACTCCGACTGAGACACCGAAGAAGGAGATAGGAGTAGATATAGGCATAGATAAGGTAGCAGACCCCCCAATAGACAGCGGCAGCGACTGAGACGCCTACAGATACGATGACAGAGGCTGCGACGCCGACTGAGACGCCGACTGAGGCAGATAGGAGTGGATATAGGCATAGAGAAAGCAGAAAACCCCTCAATCGACAGCGGCAGTGACTGAGACGCCTACAGAGACGCTGACAGAGGCTGCGACGCCGACTGAGGCAGATAGGGGTAGATATAGGCATAGAGAAGGCAGCAGACCCCCCAATCGACAGCCGCAGCGACTGAGACGCCTACAGATACGATGAGAGAGGCTGCGACGCCGACTGAGACGCCGACTGAGGCAGATAGGGTTGGATATAGGCATAGAGAAAACAGAAAACCCCTCAATCGACATCGGCAATGATTGAGACGCCTACAGAGATGCTGACAGAGGCTGCGGCGCCGACTGAGGCAGATAGGGGTAGATATAGGCATCGAGAAGGCAGCAGACCCCTCAATCGATAGCGGCAGCGACTAAGACGCCAACAGAGATGCTGACAGAGGCTGCGACGCCGACTGAAGCAGATAGGGATATATATAGGCATAGAGAATGCAGCAGACCCGCTAATCGACAGCGGCAGCGACTGAGACGCCTACAGAGACGCTAACAGAGGCTGCGACGCCGACTGGGACGCCGACTGAGGCAGATAGGGGTGGATATATTCATAGAGAAAGCAGAAAATGCCTCAATCGACAGCGGCAGTGATTGAGACGCCTACAGATATGCTGACAGAGGCTGCGACGATGACTGAGGCAGATAGGGGTAGATATATGCATCGAGAAGGCAGCAGACCCCTTAATCGATAGCGGCAGCGACTAAGACGCCTACAGAGATGCTGACAGAGGCTGCGACGCCGACTGAAGCAGATAGGGATATATATAGGCATAGAGAAGGCAGCAGACCCGCCAATCGACAGCGGCAGCGACTGAGACGCCTACAGAGACGCTAACAGAGGCTGCGACGCCGACTGGGACGCCGACTGAGACAGATAGGGGTGGATATAGGCATAGAGAAAGCAGAAAATGCCTCAATCGACAGCGGCAGTGATTGAGACGCCTACAGATATGCTGACAGAGGCTGCGACGCCGACAGAGGCAGAGAGGGGTAGATATGGGCATAGAGAAGGCAGCAGACCCCTCATTCGACAGCCGCAGCGACTAAGACGCCTACAGAGATGCTGACAGAGGCTGCGACGCCGACTGAGCAGATAGGGGTAGATATGGGCATAGAGAAGGCAGCAGACCCGCCAACCGACAGCGGCAGCGACTGAGACGCCTACAGATACGATGACAGAGGCTGCGACGCCGACTGAGACGCCGACAGAGGCATATAGGGGTGGATATAGGCATAGAGAAAGCAGAAAACACCTCAATCGACAGCGGCAGTGACTAAAACGCCTACAGAGATGCTGACAGAGGCTGCGACGCCGACTGAGGCAGATAGGGGCAGATATAGGCATAGAGAAGGCAGCAGACCCTCCAATCGACAGCGGAAGCGGCTAAGACGCCTACAGAGACGCTGACAGGGGCTGCGACGCCGACTGAGACCCCGATGAGGGGGATAGGGGTAGATATAGGCATAGAGAAGGCAGCAGACCCCCAATCGACAGCGGCAGCGACTGAGACTCCTACAGAAACGCTGACAGAGGCTGCGACGCCGACTGAGATGCCGATTGAGCAAGATAGGGGTAGATATAGGCATAGATAAGGCAGCAGACCCCCCAATAGACAACGGCAGTGACTGAGGCGCCTACAGATACGATTACAGAGGCTGCGACGCCGACTGAGATGCCGACTGAGGCAGATAGGGGTAGATATAGGCATAGCGAAGGCAGCAGACCCCCCAATCGACAGCGGCAAAGACTGAGACGTCTACAGAGACGCTGACAGAGGTTGCGACGCCGACTGAGACGCTGACTGAGGCAGATAGAGGTAGATATAGGCATAGAGAAGGCAGCAGACACCCCAATCGACAGCGGCAGCGACTGAGACGCCTACAGAGAAGCTTACAGAGGCTGCGACGCCGACTGAGGCAGATAGGGGTAGATATAGGCATAGAGAAGGTAGCAGACCCCCAATCGACAGCGGCAGCGACTGAGACCCCTACAGAAACGCTGACAGAGGCTGCGACGCCGACTGAGGCAGATAGGGGTGGATATAGGCATAGACAAGGTGGCAGACCCCCAAATCGACAGCGGCAGCGACTGAGACGCCTTCAGAGACGCTGACAGAGGCTGCGATGCCGACTGAGACGCCGACTGATGCAGATAGGGGTAGATATAGGCATAGAGAATGCAGCAGATCCCCAAATCGACAGCGGCAGCGACAAAGACGACTACAGAAACGCTGACAGAGGCTGCGGCACCGACTGAGGCAGATAGGGGTAGATATAGGCATAGAGAAGGCAGCAGACCCCCCAATCGACAGCAGCAGCGACTGAGACTCCTACAGAAACGCTGACAGAGGCTGCGACGCCGACTGAGACGCCGATGAGGGAGATAGGAGTAGATATAGGCATAGAGAAGGTAGCAGACCCTCCAATCGATAGCGGCAACGCCTCAGACGCCTACAGAGACGCTGACAGAGGCTGCGACGCCCACTGAGGCAGATAGGGGTAGATATAGGCATAGAGAAGGCAGCAGACCCCTCAATCGACAGCGGCAGCGACCAAGACGCCTTCAGAGATGCTGACAGAGGCTGCGACGCCGACTGAGGCAGATAGGGATATATATAGGCATAGAGAAGGCAGCAGACCCCCAATCGACTGCGGCAGCGACTGAGACTCCTACAGAAACGCTGACAGAGGCTGCGACGCCGACTGAGACCCCGATGAGGGAGTTAGGGGTAGATATAGGCATAGAGAAGGCAGCAGACACCCCAATCGGCAGCGGAAGCGACTTAGATGCCTACAGATACGATGACAAAGGCTGCGACGCCGACTGAGACGCCGCCTGAGGCAGATAGGGGTGGATATAGGCATAGAGAAGGCAGCAGACCCCCCAATGGACAGCGGCAGCGACTGAGACTCCTACAGAAACGCTGACAGAGGCTGCGACGCTGACTGAGATGCCGACGGAGCAAGATAGGGGTAGATATTTGCATAGAGAAGGCAGCAGACCCCCCAATCGACAGCGGCAGCGACTGAGACGCCTACAGAGACGCTAACAGAGGCTGCGACGCCGACTGAGACGCCGACTGATGCAGATAGGGGTAGATATAGGCATAGAGAAGGCATCAGACACCCCAATCGACAGCGGCAGCGAATGAGACGCCTACAGAGACACTTACAGACTGCTACGCCGACTGAGGCTGATAGGGGTAGATATAGGCATAGAGAAGGTAGCAGATCCCCCAATCGACAGCGGCAGCGACTGAGACTCCTACAGAAACGCTGACAGAGGCTGCGACACCGACTGAGGCTGATAGGGGTGGATATAGGCGTAGAAAAGGCGGCAGACCCCCAAATCGACAGCGGCAGCGACTGAGACGCCTTCAGAGACGCTTACAGAGGCTGCGACGCCGACTGAGACGCCGACTGAGGCAGATAGGAGTGGATATAGGCATAGAGAAAGCAGAAAACCCCTCAATCGACAGCGGCAGTGACTGAGACGCCTACAGAGACGCTGACAGAGGCTGCGACGCCCACTGAGGCAGATAGGGGTAGATATAGGCATAGAGAAGGCAGCAGACCCCCCAATCGACAGCCGCAGCGACTGAGACGCCTACAGATACGATGAGAGAGGCTGCGACGCCGACTGAGACGCCGACTGAGGCAGATAGGGTTGGATATAGGCATAGAGAAAACAGAAAACCCCTCAATCGACATCGGCAATGATTGAGACGCCTACAGAGATGCTGACAGAGGCTGCGGCGCCGACTGAGGCAGATAGGGGTAGATATAGGCATCGAGAAGGCAGCAGACCCCTCAATCGATAGCGGCAGCGACTAAGACGCCAACAGAGATGCTGACAGAGGCTGCGACGCCGCCTGAAGCAGATAGGGATATATATAGGCATAGAGAATGCAGCAGACCCGCTAATCGACAGCGGCAGCGACTGAGACGCCTACAGAGACGCTAACAGAGGCTGCGACGCCGACTGGGACGCCGACTGAGGCAGATAGGGGTGGATGTAGGCATAGAGAAAGCAGAAAATGCCTCAATCGACAGCGGCAGTGATTGAGACGCCTACAGATATGCTGACAGAGGCTGCGACGATGACTGAGGCAGATAGGGGTAGATATATGCATCGAGAAGGCAGCAGACCCCTTAATCGATAGCGGCAGCGACTAAGACGCCTACAGAGATGCTGACAGAGGCTGCGACGCCGACTGAAGCAGATAGGGATATATATAGGCATAGAGAAGGCAGCAGACCCGCCAATCGAAAGCGGCAGCGACTGAGACGCCTACAGAGACGCTAACAGAGGCTGCGACGCCGACTGGGACGCCGACTGAGACAGATAGGGGTGGATATAGGCATAGAGAAAGCAGAAAATGCCTCAATCGACAGCGGCAGTGACTGAGACGCCTACAGATATGCTGACAGAGGCTGCGACGCCGACAGAGGCAGAGAGGGGTAGATATGGGCATAGAGAAAGCAGCAGACCCCTCATTCGACAGCCGCAGCGACTAAGACGCCTACAGAGATGCTGACAGAGGCTGCGACGCCGACTGAGCAGATAGGGGTAGATATGGGCATAGAGAAGGCAGCAGACCCCCCAACCGACAGCGGCAGCGACTGAGACGCCTACAGATACGATGACAGAGGCTGCGACGCCGACTGAGACGCCGACTGAGGCAGATAGGGGTGGATATAGGCATAGAGAAAGCAGAAAACACCTCAATCGACAGCGGCAGTGACTGAGACGCCTACAGAGATGCTGACAGAGGCTGCGACGCCGACTGAGGCAGATAGGGGCAGATATAGGCATAGAGAAGGCAGCAGACCCTCCAATCGACAGCGGAAGCGGCTAAGACGCCTACAGAGACGCTGACAGGGGCTGCGACGCCGACTGAGACCCCGATGAGGGAGATAGGGGTAGACATAGGCATAGAGAAGGCAGCAGACCCCCCAATCGACAGCGGCAGCGACTGAGACTCCTACAGAAACGCTGACAGAGGCTGCGACGCCGACTGAGATGCCGACTGAGCAAGATAGGGGAAGATATAGGCATAGAGAAGGCAGCAGACCCCCCAATAGACAACGGCAGTGACTGAGGCGCCTACAGATACGATTACAGAGGCTGCGACGCCGACTGAGACGCCGACTGAGGCAGATAGGGGTAGATATAGGCATAGCGAAGGCAGCAGACCCCCCAATCGACAGCGGCAAAGACTGAGACGTCTACAGAGACGCTGACAGAGGTTGCGACGCCGACTGAGACGCTGACTGAGGCAGATAGATGTAGATATAGGCATAAAGAAGGCAGCAGACACCCCAATCGACAGCGGCAGCGACTGAGACGCCTACAGAGACGCTTACAGAGGCTGCGACGCCGACTGAGGCAGATAGGGGTAGATATAGGCATAGAGAAGGTAGCAGACCCCCCAATCGACAGCGGCGCGCGACTGAGACCCCTACAGAAACGCTGACAGAGGCTGCGACGCCGACTGAGGCAGATAGGGGTGGATATAGGCATAGAGAAGGTGGCAGACCCCCAAATCGACAGCGGCAGCGACTGAGACGCCTTCAGAGACGCTGACAGAGGCTGCGACGCCGACTGAGACGCCGACTGACGCAGATAGGGGTAGATATAGGCATAGAGAATGCAGCAGATCCCCAAATCGACAGCGGCAGCGACAAAGACGACTACAGAAACGCTGACAGAGGCTGCGGCACCGACTGAGGCAGATAGGGGTAGATATAGGCATAGAGAAGGCAGCAGACCCCCCAATCGACAGCAGCAGCGACGGAGACTCCTACAGAAACGCTGACAGAGGCTGCGACGCCGACTGAGACGCCGATGAGGGAGATAGGAGTAGATATAGGCATAGAGAAGGTAGCAGACCCTCCAATCGATAGCGGCAACGCCTCAGACGCCTACAGAGACGCTGACAGAGGCTGCGACGCCCACTGAGGCAGATAGGGGTAGATATAGGCATAGAGAAGGCAGCAGACCCCTCAATCGACAGCGACAGCGACCAAGACGCCTTCAGAGATGCTGACAGAGGCTGCGACGCCGACTGAGGCAGATAGGGATATATATAGGCATAGAGAAGGCAGCAGACCCCCAATCGACTGCGGCAGCGACTGAGACTCCTACAGAAACGCTGACAGAGGCTGCGACGCCGACTGAGACCCCGATGAGGGAGATAGGGGTAGATATAGGCATAGAGAAGGCAGCAGACACCCCAATCGGCAGCGGAAGCGACTTAGATGCCTACAGATACGATGACAAAGGCTGCGATGCCGACTGAGACGCCGCCTGAGGCAGATAGGGGTGGATATAGGCATAGAGAAGGCAGCAGACCCCCCAATGGACAGCGGCAGCGACTGAGACTCCTACAGAAACGCTGACAGAGGCTGCGACGCTGACTGAGATGCCGACGGAGCAAGATAGGGGTAGATATTGGCATAGAGAAGGCAGCAGACCCCCCAATCGACAGCGGCAGCGACTGAGACGCCTACAGAGACGCTAACAGAGGCTGCGACGCCGACTGAGACGCCGACTGATGCAGATAGGGGTACATATAGGCATAGCGAAGGCAGCAGACCCCCCAATCGACAGCGGCAGCAACTGAGACGTCTACCGAGACGCTGACAGAGGTTGCGACGCCGACTGAGACGCCGATTGAGACGCCGACTGAGACGCCGACTGAGACGCCGACTGAGGAAGATAGAGGTAGATATAGGCATAGAGAAGGCAGCAGACACCCCAATCGACAGCGGCAGCGAATGAGACGCCTACAGAGACACTTACAGACTGCTACGCCGACGGAGGCTGATAGGGGTAGACAAGGTATAGATATAGGCATAGAGAAGGTAGCAGATCCCCCAATCGACAGCGGCAGCGACTGAGACTCCTACAGAAACGCTGACAGAGGCTGCGACGCCGACTGAGGCTGATAGGGGTGGATATAGGCATAGTGAAGGCGGCAGACACCCAAATCGACAGCGGCAGCGACTGAGACGCCTTCAGAGACGCTGACAGAGGCTGCGACGCCGACTGATACGCCAAATGAGGCAGATAGGGGTAGATATACGCATAGAGAAGGCAGCACATCCCCCAATCGACAGCGGCAGCGACTAAGGCGACTACAGAAACGCTGACAGAGGCTGCGACACCGACTAAGGCAGATAGGGGTAGATATAGGCATAGAGAAGGCAGCAGACCCCCCAATCGACAGCGGCAACGACTGAGACACTCACAGAGACGCTGACAGAGGCTGCGACTCCGACTGAGACACCGAAGAGGGAGATAGGAGTAGATATAGGCATAGATAAGGTAGCAGACCCCCCAATAGACAGCGGCAGCGACTGAGACGCCCACAGATACGATGACAGAGGCTGCGACGCCGACTGAGACGCCGACTGAGGCAGATAGGAGTGGATATAGGCATAGAGAAAGCAGGAAACCCCTCAATCGACAGCGGCAGTGACTGAGACGCCTACAGAGATGCTGAAAGTGGCTGCGACGACGACTGAGGCAGATAGGGGTAGATATAGGCATAGAGAAGTCAGCAGACCCCCCAATCGACAGCCGCAGCGAGTGAGACGCCTACAGATACGATGAGAGAGGCTGCGATGCCGACTGAGACGCCGACTGAGGCAGATAGGGTTGGATATAGGCATAGAGAAAGCAGAAAACCCCTCAATCGACAGCGGCAGTGACTGAGACGCTTACAGAGATGCTGAAAGTGGCTGCGACGCCGACTGAGGCAGATAGGGGTAGATATAGGCATAGAGAAGGCAGCAGACCCCCAATCCGCAGCAGAAGCGACTTAGATGCCTACAGATACGATTACAGAGGCTGCGACGCCGACTGAGACACCGACTGAGGCAGATAGGGGTAGATATAGGCATAGAGAAGGCGGCAGACCCCCAAAAAAGGGAGATAGGAGTAGATATAGGCATAGAGAAGGTAGCAGACCCTCCAATCGACAGCGGCAACGATTGAGACGCCTACAGATACGAAGAGAGAGGCTGCGACGCCGGCTGAGACGCCGACTGAGGCAGATAGGGTTGGATATAGGCATAGAGAAAGCATAAAACGCCTCAATCGACAGCGGCAGTGACTGAGACTCCTGCAGAAACGCTGACAGAGGCTGCGACGCCGACTGGGGCAGATAGGGGTGGATATAGGCATAGAGAAGGCGGCAGACCCCCAAATCGACAGCGGCAGCGACTGAGACGCCTTCAGAGACGCTGGCAGAGGTTGCGACGCCGACTAAGACGCCGACTGAGGCAGATAGGGGTAGATATAGGCATAGAGAAGGCAGCAGATCCCCCAATCGACAGCGGCAGACCCCCAAATCGACAGCGGCAGCGACTGAGACGCCTTCAGAGACGCTGACAGAGGCTGCGACGCCGACTGAGACGCCGACTGAGGCATATAGGGGTAGATATAGGCATAGAGAAGGCAGCAGATCCCCCAATCGACAGCGGCAGCGACTAAGACGACTACTGAAACGCTGACAGAGGCTGCGACACCGAATGAGGCAGATAGGGATATATATATTTATAGAGAAGGCAGCAGACCCGCCAATCGACAGCGGCAGCGACTGAGACGCCTACAGAGCCGCTAACAGAGGCTGCGACGCCGACTGGGACGCCGATGAGGGAGATAGGAGTAGATATAGGCATAGAGAAGGTAGCAGACCCCCAAATCGACAGCGGCAGCGACTAAGACGCCTACAGAGATGCTGACAGAGGCTGCGACGCCGACTGAAGCAGATAGGGATATATATATTTATAGAGAAGGCAGCAGACCCGCCAATCGACAGCGGCAGCGACTGAGACGCCCACAGAGCCGCTAACAGAGGCTGCGACGCCGACTGGGACCCCCATGAGGGAGATAGGGGTAGATATAGGCATAGAGAAGGCAGCAGACCCCCCAATAGACAGCGGCAGCGACTGAGACGCCTATAGATACGATGATAGAGGCTGCGACGCCGACTGAGACGCCGACTGAGGCAGATAGGGTTGGATATAGGCATAGAGAAAGCAGAAAACCCCTCAATCGACAGCGGCAGTGACTGAGACGCTTACAGAGATGCTGAAAGTGGCTGCGACGCCGACTGAGGCAGATAGGGGTAGATATAGGCATAGAGAAGTCAGCAGACCCCCAATCGAAAGGGGAAGCGACTAAGACGCCTACAGAGACGCTGACAGACGCTGTGACGCCGACTGAGACCCCCATGAGGGAGATAGGGGTAGATATAGGCATAGAGAAGGCAGCAGACCCCCCAATAGACAGCGGCAGCGACTGAGACGCCTATAGATACGATGATAGAGGCTGCGACGCCGACTGAGACGCCGACTGAGGCAGATAGGGTTGGATATAGGCATAGAGAAAGCAGAAAACCCCTCAATCGACAGCAGCAATGATTGAGACGCCTACAGAGATGCTGACAGAGGCTGCGACGCCGACTGAGACGCCGATGAGGGAGATAGATACTCGACTCCTGAGAACATGGGCACCAACTTCTCCACCGCATGAGCAACTTCCAGAATGCCCATTTTATTCCTTTGTGTTTTCTCAATTGCTGGTAAAACCTTAGCTTTATTAATCTCTCTGGGATCTCTCCAAATTCTCTTCTCCCGGATCTGAGAGGTAATTGGCCAGTGACGGACTCAAACTAATTAGTCTTCGATCCTTTGTTCGTGCAGCCGAAATACTGCCCACAGCATCAGAACTTTGCTGCACGGGTACTGCTTCCGGCTCCTTTGGCGGATATCCCTGATTTTCGTTATTTATCGGGCTTCCCGGAGAAAAAGGCTCGACACCGATTTCAGATGCGCCAAACAAAAATTCCGCTTGCTTTTCTTCATTAAGTACTAATTTTGGCTTCACCATGCGACTTATCCCTTCTGGTGTTAAATATTCCGGCCAACGTACTTCCGGAGGCAATGTCAATACTGTCTGCGTAAATCCAGCTGATGCTGATTTTGATCTCTCCCTATTCAGTGAGGTCCTATTGGTCGCCCGTCCTCTTTTCAATTCCGCACACTCCTTTTCCAACAGCGTTGCTGC
This sequence comes from Clusia tigrina, assembly GCA_920105625.2. NCBI lineage: Eukaryota > Metazoa > Arthropoda > Insecta > Diptera > Clusiidae > Clusia > Clusia tigrina. The sequence goes on from OV050031.1 coordinate 90,976,419, forward strand.
TTCCTCTGTTTCCGTCAATCTCTGAGAAAGTTCCTTTACCTTCTTCTCAAGATACTCTTTTTGGGCTCTCAAATCTTCTGTTTTCTTATGAAAACTGAATAACTTTTCTTCTGTTCTTCTTTGGATTGCCGTAAAGGCTTGATCCGCTACTTCTAATGGTGACACAGCTCCTCCGGCATTCGACTGCTTCCACAATTCCTGAGCTTCTTCCCTGCTCGTACTCGCTTCGAACTGGTCAACTATTTTCCCAGTAAACAGTTCCACCTCTGACTGCATTGATTTCAATCTGTTCCTTACTCGTCTGGTGAAACCAAACTCACAGTTTGTTGTGATAATTCCTCTAATTCAGAACTAAATGTATCTGCCCATTCGTTGACCAGACTATTTATGTAGTCTGCGTAATTTTCCGCAAAATATTTTCCCTTGCCGTACTCAACTGCGTGAGGCAACAGCAGTCCGTGATTATTGTTGAACTCTCTCTCCAGATTTTGCAACTGTGTTATTCGCTTGCGGTAATACACGTCGTCCTTACGTAACCTGCCGTCTTTCTTAAAATTACGGACCAATTTTTCAATCGCTTCTCCAATTTGCTCCTGCATCAGCAGTAATTCTTGCGCTTCCTTCGTCATATCTCAAATGCCAGAACAGATGGCGTATCCCAATTACAAATAAAATCCAATAATTGTTAAAACTTATTACAATATTTTATTCTGTCTTACTTAATTATAAATACAAATTTATTTTAAAAAAACATTCCACCGTAAATTCTATCTTAATATTCTTTTAACTTCCATCATAAGTTCTATGTTCGCTGTCTACCGGCGTCCATTAAGTCCTTCCTTCAGTGCAAATTGGTCCTTGACATCCTCACCAATACTCCTTGTTTTCCTCTCCCCATCTTTAATACTCCCAAAAATAAATAGAAAAGGCCATATGTTTGTAAAAACCGAAATTTGATTTACCGGCTAAAGTGTTTTGATTCATTCCCGGAAATTTGAATCCATATTTAAAAATAAACCCGTAACGTATGCGCCACATAATAATAGCATTTAAATGTTTTCTTCAACATTGCTACGCAAATCGTAGTTTCCGAACTTTGATGCAACAACACGTGTTGTCTGCACCTCTTCACCTAATACCCTAAACTCAAAATGCCAAATATTTAAATCAATCTTTATTTTGATTTCAAAACAATATAAATTGAATCGTATAAATATACCTACCGACAAACAAACACAAATCCCCTATCATAACCGGTACGAACCCTATACCGTGGCACGTTCTTTCCGAACCAAACCAACCGGTATACACAAGTTCGCAATTCAATAACGCAAAATCCGTGAATAAACAGACACGTTCCACATCCCCCGAGAATGCTGAAACAAAATGTATTAAAAAGTATGAGCCTAATCTCAGTGGAACAACCCTATACAACCTGACAGTAAGTAAAAATTTTTCTTTTGGATCGACCTATTGTCACCTAACCGCAGCGGCTAATCAGCCCCAATGCTGCTTCTTCTGCATGACCGGCGCAAAAGCGCCCACACGGCCACCGAAGAATCGTCGACAAAATTCACTTAGATACTATAATGTCCTACTATAAGCATACTCACCATTTGTGTACCCTCCATTGATCTCCTTTGGGATGGTTATCCTGATGGTTTCCTGTTGGTGGATTCCCGCCTAGGAGTGCTCTTTTCCTGGCACTCGACGTTGTATCCTACCGGCTGCGCCAAAATGTTGGGGTATTGTCCTTGTTTGACGGGGGACGTCCTTCTGCTGCGCGCGTGTATCTGAAAAGCCTAAATCATTCTTTGTAAAAATCACTACATTACACTTTTAGTCTTAAAATCACAAGCCTTTATTTCTTAGAATACTAACGCTTATATACTATTTGCAGTTCAGAATTACAATACAAAAACTAACCTTTCTGGTGTTCCAGTTTCGCACCTGTTAATTGGTGTCAGTTGGTCAAGCCAACTGACCTACGCCAATCTGAAATGTTGATGGTGCATTCTAACTTTGAATGCCCTTCGGTGGCTCGACTGCGAAACTGTAGCACCCTAAAAGTTTACATAATAAATATAACATAGGTAATATTAATTCTAAATACTCGCACCCTAAATATATGTGCTTTCTTAAGTAACTTTAACACATGCTAATCACACAGAATGTGTGGCATCTGTTAGGACTCGATGCTGTGAGACACTACGCGCAGGCAGCTTGATTCTAGCTCACAACATACGCTGACAGGGGCTGCGACGCCGACTGAGACGCCGACTGAGACAGATAGGGGTATAATTAGGCATAGCGAAGGCAGCATACCCCCCAATCGACAGCGGCAAAGACTGAGACGTCTACAGAGACGCTGACAGAGGTTGCGACGCCGACTGAGGCAGATAGGGGTAGATATAGGCATAGAGAAGGTAGCAGACCCCCCAATCGACAGCGGCAGCGACTGAGATTCCTACAGAAACGCTGACAGAGGCTGCGACGCCGACTGAGGCAGATAGGGGTGGATATAGGCATAGAGAAGGCGGCAGACCCCCAAATCGACAGCGGCAGCGACTGAGACGCCTTCAGAGACGCTGACAGAGGTTGCGACGCCGACTGAGACGCCGACTGAGGCAGATAGAGGTAGATATAGGTATAGAGAAGGCAGCAGACACCCCAATCGACAGCGGCAGCGACTGAGACGCCTACAGAGACGCTTACAGAGGCTGCGATGCCGACTGAGGCAGATAGGGGTAGATATAGGCATAGAGAAGGCAGCAGACCCCCAATCCGCAGCAGAAGCGACTTAGATGCCTACAGATACGATGACAGAGGCTGCGACGCCGACTGAGACGCCGACTGAGGCAGATAGGGGTAGATATAGGCATAGAGAAGGCGGCAGACCCCCAAAAAAGGGAGATAGGAGTAGATATAGGCATAGAGAAGGTAGCAGACCCTCCAATCGACAGCGGCAACGATTGAGACGCCTACAGATACGAAGAGAGAGGCTGCGACGCCGGCTGAGACGCCGACTGAGGCAGATAGGGTTGGATATAGGCATAGAGAAAGCATAAAACGCCTCAATCGACAGCGGCAGTGACTGAGACTCCTGCAGAAACGCTGACAGAGGCTGCGACGCCGACTGGGGCAGATAGGGGTGGATATAGGCATAGAGAAGGCGGCAGACCCCCAAATCGACAGCGGCAGCGACTGAGACGCCTTCAGAGACGCTGGCAGAGGTTGCGACGCCGACTAAGACGCCGACTGAGGCAGATAGGGGTAGATATAGGCATAGAGAAGGCAGCAGACCCCCCAATCGACAGCGGCAGACCCCCAAATCGACAGCGGCAGCGACTGAGACGCCTTCAGAGACGCTGACAGAGGCTGCGACGCCGACTGAGACGCCGACTGAGGCATATAGGGGTAGATATAGGCATAGAGAAGGCAGCAGATCCCCCAATCGACAGCGGCAGCGACTAAGACGACTACTGAAACGCTGACAGAGGCTGCGACACCGAATGAGGCAGATAGGGATATATATATTTATAGAGAAGGCAGCAGACCCGCCAATCGACAGCGGCAGCGACTGAGACGCCTACAGAGCCGCTAACAGAGGCTGCGACGCCGACTGGGACGCCGATGAGGGAGATAGGAGTAGATATAGGCATAGAGAAGGTAGCAGACCCCCAAATCGACAGCGGCAGCGACTAAGACGCCTACAGAGATGCTGACAGAGGCTGCGACGCCGACTGAAGCAGATAGGGATATATATATTTATAGAGAAGGCAGCAGACCCGCCAATCGACAGCGGCAGCGACTGAGACGCCCACAGAGCCGCTAACAGAGGCTGCGACGCCGACTGGGACGCCGACTGAGGCAGATAGGGGTGGATATAGGCATAGAGAAAGCAGAAAATGCCTCAATCGACAGCGGCAGTGACTGAGACGCCTACAGAGATGCTGACAGAGGCTGCGACGCCGACTGAGGCAGATAGGGGTAGATATGGGCATAGAGAAGTCAGCAGACCCCCCAATCGACAGGGGAAGCGACTAAGACGCCTACAGAGACGCTGACAGACGCTGTGACGCCGACTGAGACCCTCATGAGGGAGATAGGGGTAGATATAGGCATAGAGAAGGCAGCAGACCCCCCAATAGACAGCGGCAGCGACTGAGACGCCTATAGATACGATGATAGAGGCTGCGACGCCGACTGAGACGCCGACTGAGGCAGATAGGGTTGGATATAGGCATAGAGAAAGCAGAAAACCCCTCAATCGACAGCGGCAATGATTGAGACGCCTACAGAGATGCTGACAGAGGCTGCGACGCCGACTGAGGTAGATAGGGATAGATATAGGCATCGAGAAGGCAGCAGACCCCTCAATCGACAGCGGCAGCGACTAAGACGCCTACAGAGACGCTGACAGAGGCTGCGACGCCGACTGAGACGCCGATGAGGGAGATAGATACTCGACTCCTGAGAACATGGGCACCAACTTCTCCACCGCATGAGCAACTTCCAGAATGCCCATTTTATTCCTTTGTGTTTTCTCAATTGCTGGTAAAACCTTAGCTTTATTAATCTCTCTGGGATCTCTCCAAATTCTCTTCTCCCGGATCTGAGAGGTAATTGGCCAGTGACGGACTCAAACTAATTAGTCTTCGATCCTTTGTTCGTGCAGCCGAAATACTGCCCACAGCATCAGATCTTTGCTGCACGGGTACTGCTTCCGGCTCCTTTGGCGGATATCCCTGATTTTCGTTATTTATCGGGCTTCCCGGAGAAAAAGGCTCGACACCGATTTCAGATGCGCCAAACAAAAATTCCGCTTGCTTTTCTTCATTAAGTACTAATTTTGGCTTCACCATGCGACTTATCCCTTCTGGTGTTAAATATTCCGGCCAACGTACTTCCGGAGGCAATGTCAATACTGTCTGCGTAAATCCAGCTGATGCTGATTTTGATCTCTCCCTATTCAGTGAGGTCCTATTGGTCGCCCGTCCTCTTTTCAATTCCGCACACTCCTTTTCCAACAGCGTTGCTGCTTCCTCTGTTTCCGTCAATCTCTGAGAAAGTTCCTTTACCTTCTTCTCAAGATACTCTTTTTGTGCTCTCAAATCTTCTGTTTTCTTATGAAAACTGAATAACTTTTCTTCTGTTCTTCTTTGGATTGCCGTAAAGGCTTGATCCGCTACTTCTAATGGTGACACAGCTCCTCCGGCATTCGCCTGCTTCCACAATTCCTGAGCTTCTTCCCTGCTCGTACTCGCTTCGAACTGGTCAACTATTTTCCCAGTAAACAGTTCCACCTCTGACTGCATTGATTTCAATCTGTTCCTTACTCGTCTAGTGAAACCAAACTCACAGTTTGTTGTGATAATTCCTCTAATTCAGAACTAAATGTATCTGCCCATTCGTTGACCAGACTATTTATGTAGTCTGCGTAATTTTCCGCAAAATATTTTCCCTTGCCGTACTCAACTGCGTGAGGCAACAGCAGTCCGTGATTATTGTTGAACTCTCTCTCCAGATTTTGCAACTGTGTTATTCGCTTGCGGTAATACACGTCGTCCTTACGTAACCTGCCGTCTTTCTTAAAATTACGGACCAATTTTTCAATCGCTTCTCCAATTTGCTCCTGCATCAGCAGTAATTCTTGCGCTTCCTTCGTCATATCTCAAATGCCAGAACAGATGGCGTATCCCAATTACAAATAAAATCCAATAATTGTTAAAACTTATTACAATATTTTATTCTGTCTTACTTAATTATAAATACAAATTTATTTTAAAAAAACATTCCACCGTAAATTCTATCTTAATATTCTTTTAACTTCCATCATAAGTTCTATGTTCGCTGTCTACCGGCGTCCATTAAGTCCTTCCTTCAGTGCAAATTGGTCCTTGACATCCTCACCAATACTCCTTGTTTTCCCTCTCCCCCATCTTTAATACTCCCAAAAATAAATAGAAAAGGCCATATGTTTGTAAAAACCGAAATTTGATTTACCGGCTAAAGTGTTTTGATTCATTCCCGGAAATTTGAATCCATATTTAAAAATAAACCCGTAACGTATGCGCCACATAATAATAGCATTTAAATGTTTTCTTCAACATTGCTACGCAAATCGTAGTTTCCGAACTTTGATGCAACAACACGTGTTGTCTGCACCTCTTCACCTAATACCCTAAACTCAAAATGCCAAATATTTAAATCAATCTTTATTTTGATTTCAAAACAATATAAATTGAATCGTATAAATATACCTACCGACAAACAAACACAAATCCCCTATCATAACCGGTACGAACCCTCTACCGTGGCACGTTCTTTCCGAACCAAACCAACCGGTATACACAAGTTCGCAATTCAATAACGCAAAATCCGTGAATAAACAGACACGTTCCACATCCCCCGAGAATGCTGAAACAAAATGTATTAAAAAGTATGAGCCTAATCTCAGTGGAACAACCCTATACAACCTGACAGTAAGTAAAAATTTTTCTTTTGGATCGACCTATTGTCACCTAACCGCAGCGGCTAATCAGCCCCAATGCTGCTTCTTCTGCATGACCGGCGCAAAAGCGCCCACACGGCCACCGAAGAATCGTCGACAAAATTCACTTAGATACTATAATGTCCTACTATAAGCATACTCACCATTTGTGTACCCTCCATTGATCTATTTTGGGATGGTTATCCTGATGGTTTCCTGTTGGTGGATTCCCGCCTAGGAGTGCTCTTTTCCTGGCACTCGACGTTGTATCCTACCGGCTGCGCCAAAATGTTGGGGTATTGTCCTTGTTTGACGGGGGACGTCCTTCTGCTGCGCGCGTGTATCTGAAAAGCCTAAATCATTCTTTGTAAAAATCACTACATTACACTTTTAGTCTTAAAATCACAAGCCTTTATTTCTTAGAATACTAACGCTTATATACTATTTGCAATTCACAATTACAATACAAAAACTAACCTTTCTGGTGTTCCAGTTTCGCACCTGTTAATTGGTGTCAGTTGGTCAAGCCAACTGACCTACGCCAATCTGAAATGTTGATGGTGCATTCTAACTTTGAATGCCCTTCGGTGGCTCGACTGCGAAACTGTAGCACCCTTAAAGTTTACATAATAAATATAACATAGGTAATATTAATTCTAAATACTCGCACCCTAAATATATGTGCTTTCTTAAGTAACTTTAACACATGCTAATCACACAGAATGTGTGGCATCTGTTAGGACTCGATGCTGTGAGTCACTACGCGCAGGCAGTTTGATTCTAGCTCACAACATACGCTGACAGGGGCTGCGACGCCGACTGAGACGCCGACTGAGGCAGATAGGGGTAGAATTAGGCATAGCGAAGGCAGCATACCCCCCAATCGACAGCGGCAGCGACTGAGACTCCTACAGAAACGCTGACAGAAGCTGCGACGCCGACTGAGGTAGATAGGGGTGGATATAGGCATAGAGAAGGCGGCAGACCCCCAAATCGACCGCGGCAGCGACTGAAACGCCTTCAGAGACGCTGACAGAGGTTGCGACGCCGACTGAGACGCCGACTGAGGCAGATAGAGGTAGATATAGGTATAGAGAAGGCAGCAGACACCCCAATCGACAGCGGCAGCGACTGAGACGCCTACAGAGACGCTTACAGAGGCTGCGACGCCGACTGAGGCAGATA